>OY856346.1:23202899-23827899 GCA_963693475.1 Ectropis crepuscularia
ATAGGTTGTCCGTCGGACGTGGCGTACCTAACGTATCCAGGCTATATGGAGCACAAATTCCGGCCTCGTGCTGGAGTATGCCTGTACGCCCGTGACGACATCTGCTGTCGGCGTCTCCGTAACCTTGAGGACACTAGATATTCTGTTCTTTGGGCACTAATGGACACAGGCATAGACAAAATTATCTACGCCTGTGTGTATCGGTCGCACAGCGGAGATCTGGAGACGACTAGGCTCACGGAGTATTTAAGTGAGGCGGCGGACGCGGCTCAACAGAAGTACCCTTCGGCCCAATTAGTGTTACTGGGGGATTTCAACGGCCATCATAAGGAATGGCTGTACCCAAACCGGGACACTGATCACGCTGGGCAGGAAACGAGAAAGTTAGCTTTATCGTTAGACCTAACCCAGCTGGTCCAAGAGGCCACAAGAGTACCCGACGTTGAGTCGCATACACCTTATTGCTTAGACCTTCTGCTGACAACTGATCCAGACCGTTACTCGGTGGCGGTATCGTCGCCGTTAGGCAGCTCCGACCACTGTCTGGTGAAATCTGTATCTGTCTACCATCCGCCTGATCCCAGCCCTAGAGGCAACCGGCGGTTGTGGCGATACAAGTCAGCAGATTGAGATGAGATGCGCTCTTTCTTTGCGTCTTACCCATGGCAGTCATTGTGCTTCGCTTCTGGTGATCCCTCAGTCTGCGCGGATGCTGTGACTAATGCAATACGAACGGCTATGGAATATTTTATTCCATACTCCGACATCTCATTATCCAGCAAAGCTCGCCCTTGGTTTGGTTCTCAATGTAAAAGTGCTGAAGCATTTAAACATGAGGCCTACCTAGCCTGGGTTGATGCTCGACAGCGTAAGACAAGGGATATACACCGGAAGAAGAAGGCGTTCAACAAGGCTGCTAAGGCATGCAAAAAGGTTCTTCAGAGGGCTCGGTTTGACCACATTAGTCGAATAGGGAACAAACTAGCTTCGTACCCAGCGGGCAGCAAAGCGTTTTGGTCCCTAGCTAAATCGGTCGAATCGAACTTCTGCCGCTCCTCACTACCTCCAATGCTGAAACCTGATGGGACACTGGCTCACACTGCAACGGAGAAAGCAAACTTGTTTGCAACTCAGTTTGCGGAATCTTCGCGTCTAGATGCTGGTAGCGCGACACCTCTTACTCCACCTAGCTGTTCGACTTTTATGTCAGAGATACGCATTCGCCAAAAGGAGGTTCGCAAAGTGCTACGCAATCTGGACGCGAATAAAGCCAGTGGCCCAGATGGTATTCCTGCTCTAGTATTAAAGGCTTGTGCGCCTGAGTTGTCACCGATATTGACACGCCTATTTAGACTCTCTCTTCAAACTGGGCTAGTACCGAAGTCTTGGAAGCTTGCCAATGTGCAACCTGTGCCCAAAAAAAGTAGTCGTGCTGACCCTGTCAACTACAGGCCCATCTCAGTCACGTCCATACTCTGCAAGACTATGGAACGTGTCTTAAACCACAGGCTCCTGACGTACCTAGAATCGAACGACCTCCTCAGTGACCAGCAATACGGGTTTCGCCGAAACCGGTCCACCGGGGATATTCTAGCGTACGTCACTCACATCTGGAGTGAAGCTATTGAGAAACACGGGGAAGCACTTGCAGTCTCCCTGGATATCTCGAAGGCTTTCGACAGGGTTTGGCATGATGGCCTTATAAGCAAGCTTTCTAGTTATGGTTTGTCTTCTGGGTTCATTGCTTGGATATCGGACTTCTTGAGGGATCGATCCATACGAGTCGTCATTGATGGCTGCTCGTCGGATCAAATGGGTATCAATGCCGGAGTCCCACAAGGGTTGGTACTCTCTGCGACGCTCTTCCTGCTACATATCAACGATCTGTTGAAGCCCGGTATCTATGGGTACGCAGATGATAGCACCGTTGTAGAGAGTTACATATCTAGCGCGAGAGCCACTGGGCAGCAAACTCAGGTACTGAGAGAGAGTCTGATCGAGCGTTTGGGCTTGACCCTTGATGTGGTGTCCAAATGGGGCGATGCCAATCTGGTCAAGTTCAACGAGAGTAAAACGCAGGCGTGTCTGTTCTCCGCTAAAAGGAGTCCTTTCCAACTGACTCCAACTTTTAGAGGTGTATCCGTGCCGGTCTCTGACCGTCTTGAACTTTTGGGCGTTACTTTGACCTCTACGCTCAACTTTGGCTCGTTTATCGAGTCCAAGGCTAAACTTGCTGCCAAAAAACTTGGTGTCCTCTCAAAGGTGCGAAGGTACTTCAAGTCTGAACAGTTGCTTACACTATATCAAGCACAGATTCGCTCCTGTATGGAGTACTGTTCGCACCTTTGGGATGGATCGGCTAAGTATCAGCTGGAGGCTCTGGAATCGATCGAGAGACGTGCCAAAAGGCTCATAGGCAACGACACTCTTGTGCGAAAAAGACTGCAAAGTCTTGAACATCGCCGAAAAATTGCCAGCCTATCGGTTTTTTATCGGATACACTTCGGAGAGTGTGCAACTGATTTGCATGATCTGATACCACCTTGTCCTTTTTTCTATCGGAATGCTCGTAGCTCGAAAAAGCGACATCGTTTCATGGTTGATGTTCCAAAGACACGAACGAAGAGATTCGACTCTACTTTTGTGATAAGAACGTCTAAGCTGTGGAATACGTTGCCTGAGTGGGTTTTTCCCGATGGTTACAATCTTTGTGTCTTCAAATCGAGAGTGAATCGGTTTTATCTAGGTAAACACGCTCCATCGTAGACCGCATCGTCGCTTAACATCAGGCGAGATGGCGGTCAAGTGTAAACCTATAGAAGTTAAAAAAAAAAAAAAAAAAAAATCATAGCTCCTAACCCCTAAACGAAGGAACTGTATCGTTGCCGTTTCTGTGAAGCCAACTTGATGGAGATGGTTTTTAGCTCAGCTATAGGTAGTTCTGCGTAAGTAGTGTCCTGCGCCATTTACGCTACTTCAAAGATCGATTAGTATCTGAGGCCAACCATGTTATACATGTACTTACTCTTTAAAAAGAAGGTATTATTTCAGATTTCATCATCATTATCCACATTTTTGAAGTGAAAACTTCTTTAGGCGCGCTATAGACAGAATTTTCGTGGGCTGTGAAATGGATTCATCAACCGTCACGCTTGGATATGATAATGGATCGGATCGGATATGAAATCTTCGAATAAACTCGGTAAAAACGGCCAGGTAGGTACCAGGGCAACAGAAACAGTAAAGAGTTTCGATAACCTACCTCCAACAACAGCCCAGCGTTTATCTCCAGATACCAGGACAACAGAAATATAAAAGAGTTGCATTTGCCCCTAGGTACCAGTACCAGGGCAACAGCAAGTTTTCACTTCTATCGGCAGTTCCTATGACTGCCAATTTTTTTTTTATAGCATAGAGTGACGAGACGAGCAGGTCATGTGCCTGATGGTAAGCAACATGCCTGCCACATAACAGCACAGTAACACGCAGCTATTGGAACATGATAGTCCAAATCATTACCTAACACTGCACTGCGCTCGTCACCCAGAGATCTAAGATATTATGTCTCTAAGCCCTGTAATTTCTCTGGAATCATTGCCCTTCAAACCGGAACACAGTAATGTTTGCACATTACTGCTTGGCGGTAGAATATTTGGCAAAGGTGTGGTACTTCCCCAGGCGGACTCTGCTAAGAGTCCTACCACTACTTAATCTACATCCTCACTTATCACTGCTGGGTATAGGCCTCTCTTTTCCATATCATCTTCCTCGGTCCTGTGCAAATCGACTCTTTAGTCGACTCGCGATTAAGACGATATCGTCAAGCTATCTTGCAGCTTGCATCTAGACGTCCTATATTTCCCTTACCTTGCCTCGGTCACCCCTCGTCAAAACTCAACTTCACCTATTCACACCTAATCACTGCGTCTAGCAACGTGTCCACCAACTCCAACTCCACTTCAGCTGCATTATCGAAGTTCCAACGTCCCGAAAGTTCGTTTTTCGTCAGATCTCCATTTTTCGGAGACGACCTTGGAGTTTTGTGGAAAGCATGGACTCATAATGGCTCTCTGTACTACTCTGACGCTGTGCAAAGCCATCTGTTTGAACGTCTATGTCTCCGCACCGTATGACACGATAGAGGTATGATTTAGACCCATATTTCATTAAAAATAATAATTTATTAGTTCTATCTACATAAATCTACTTACTATTAAAATAAATAAGTTGACTTACAAATTACAGTTCTTATTTCAATAAAGTGAGCCTTTGTGTTCAGGTAATAGGAAGTATATTGTGACTGGGCCTTTACTTGTGTGGACTATTTCTGTGTGCCGAATGAGCTGCGTGGCGGCCAACCCGTATAGAAGACAAGGGATTCCTGTAACATGCACAAAGAAAAGTGACTCAAAAATATAATCCAGAATCTAGGTCTCTTGCCAAACAAAAATAAATGATCTTGGCTTTGATATTGCTCTTATTGCTCGTTAATTTAGACATTACATTTTAACAGATGGACTGATTTCAATAGGTTTTTTTATTTGAAAGATAATTTTCTTGCGGAGATTCTTAAGCTATGGTTGGTTAATATTGATTCAAGATGGCGGCCTCCACACAATGGTGGATAAAATAGTTCTTCACAACCTACCTCCAGCCTCCATATAAGTATCAAATGAAAGGGCTTGATTAGTAAGATACTTTAAGCATTATGACAAATTTCAAATTCAAGATGGCCGCCACCACAAAATTGCAAATTAATATGGGTATTAAATGAAAGGGCTTGACTAGTAGACTAGTACTAAACATTATGACTTTATGACCAATTTCAAAAACAAGATGGCCGCCACCACTTAATGACGAATTATATATTTTTTACTAAGTACTAGCTCAATAATACACATGGGTATCAAATGAAAGGGCTTGACCAGTAGAATACTGTACAAATTTAAAACCAAGGTAGCGTAAATTTTATTTTTGAATTTTTTTTCTTGTGTAAAATTTTCTTAGTTGCCCCGGCCCTCTATCAGGATATAGGTAGAGCTAAAATTACTATAATAGGTAGTTATCCTTAGTACCTACTATAAAAAACTAAGAGAAACTTCGTCTGCCCATGTGATTTTCTTAATTATTAAGTAATGAGCTTGTAACCTTGTTCTTAACTCACCTAAATTAACACAGATCTACATATATTGTACAATGTTTTGTGGTAAGGCAAACCAAAATAAATGAATAAGTATGTATGTTTGTGCTGTTTGAGTGTTTCTGATAAGTATAGATTTTTTTAAAGTCATAATAAATTTGTATTAAAGCTATCCGGCTGTCATGGTGCAAGCTTTGCTAAAGTAGGGTTGGGTGCTACTTTGTATAAAAGTATTGACTAGTATTAAATTTATAAAGGTCCCTTTAGCATACGTGCTATGTTGGCCTAGTCAAACATCTGATTAAACAAGCGTGACATAAAACAAATAAAAACCCAGCCATGACTTGAGTAGTTTTCCAAATTTAGATATATGAAGTTATGACTTCTGAATTTAATGGTGAAGCACAAAATCGTGAGAAAAACAATATGAAGAAAGCCATTTTTCCGAGGATATGTGATCTAAACTCCACGAGGACTATGGAATTGCACAATAAGACCCTGAGTATCAGCAGTTAGAATATAAAATGGGTTGCCTACGCTTAATTATGTCTGCAAATATAACATTAGTAATGTATAAAAAATTATAGCACTTACCTAAGTTAGTGACTTTGATAATCCTCATAAATTTATCGGAAGTACTTAAGTCCTCCGCTTGCTTCTTGGAGCAATGGTACTTGATGTATGGAAAGCAGCCTGTCCTCAATATCTGGTAATTAGACTTGCCGACAAGCCAGTTGAAGTTAGACATGCCAAACTGGTCATCCTTCACACTACTGTACTGAAAACAAGGTTTGTATAGGTATTTATGTTATCTCTATTTTATCTTACATGTGAATAGCTCAAGAATAGGCTCAAAGTATATCAATATTTGAAAGTTATAAATGAGAAAATTTTGATGTTCATTGCTTGATCATGTCACAACGACTGAACAGACTGGGGTGAAGTTTATGGTCTGGCATATCACATGTCTATGTACTTATCATCAGGGAAATTACAGCAACGAGAACTAAGCAGGTGATACCTGCTGTTTTACTGGAGTAGTTAGAATTATTTTTTCGAGATTACTAGTAGCGCCCTGCGGTTTCACCTATGCTATTCCAAAATATAATCTAACTGTATTCCACATTTCAACCCATCCACTCAAACGCTCTGAAATAATTGAGTAACAAATATGCAAACTTTGACATTTATAATACTTACTTGTTTTATTTTTATTTTTTTAAATAAAGAGTGACAAGACGAGCAGTTCATGTGCCTGATGGTAAGCAACATGCCTGCCACATAACAGCACAGTGACACGCAGCTAATGGAATATGCAGAGTCCAAATCATTACCTAGCACTGCACTGCGCTCGTCACTCAGAGATCTAAGATGTTATATCTCTAAGCCCTGTAATTTAACTTATTACTAGGATGTTGACGGCATCCTAATTTATGATGACTATCCACAAACTTTCACTCCAAAACAGGATACGTAAGCTACCTCACACAGAGCAAACCACACACACTCCGTAGAAATTTAAAAAAAAATCAAAGTGGTTACCATAGCCATAAACAGCTAGACAGACATCAATATTCTGTTTATTGAAGTGAATACTTCTTTTTTGGTGCGTACCACAGACAGATTTTTCGTGAGCCGCGAATCGCATTCAATACAAAATTAGGTTAATAAAATATCTTCTAATCAGATCATACCTTAACAAAATACGAAGTCCAGGGTGGTTCGTTGCACTGCTTCAAATAAGCGGTCAACACTTCCGATGAAGTTGGTTTCGTAGATATTAGTGTTAATAATCTTAATTTCGACAGTAGTTTCATAATGTAATTGAACACTTGTAATTGTAATAGTAATATGTAATAGTAGTTGTGTAAAATACCCGCCAAAATATTTTCCAGTTGTAGGATAGTTGAAATTTGCTAAAAATATACGTGTATAATAATATACATCTTATTTCTATTTGCGTAGCAAAAAAAATTCTTCATCTATGTTTCTAATAGGTATTTGTTTATTTACATTTACATTTCACGTAATGTCAATTTATGTAATCAGCTGTTATTCGTTTTTCGCAAAGATTTTTAACGCTTCTTTATGGTTTTAATTTTTAATCACAGAGAAAGTAAAATATAGCAGTTTAGAGCTATTACCGACAAGGATACATTCCTTTAGGTCATACTTTTAATTTCCTGACTGCATATCTGCTTGTTCTTGACTTCATGTTGCGCAAAAATATGATTAAATAGGTACATTTTGTATGACGTTCATTGTTTTGTATTTTTTTCAAATGTTCATTGACTTTTTCCGCAAATTAATTTGATCAGCATAAAAACTTATATCAAAACAGAAATTATTTCATGATAAAAAATGCGCCTGGCAATTTTGTCTATGGCAAAGAATTTCAACTTTGTGATGGATTCAATCATTGTGATCCTCTTGTGATCCAATCAGTATTGCAAGCTTTCAGGAAAGAAAAAGGAAAAAGCTGGATTAATTCGACTCGGTTCACAATAGCTAAGCTGAATTGTCGGTTAAAAAATCCTTCCTAGTATTCGGTGGCACTTCTCTGTTTATTTGATTCGCGACCAATGACTTCCAAGGAAGGACGTGGCTTACTGAACATTTTTTAACACCTTAATGGCCAGCAAAAAAATTGGCAGTCATGCGAACTGCCGATAGAAAAGAAAACTTATAACTCAGAATTTGAGAGCTTACCTTGGAAATTACACGGGTGTAACCGGAGGACGTGGCCTCGCCATCATGGCATGGCCATCTAGAAATGCGTCAGCATTTCCCATTGGCTCACGCATTTCTAGATGGCCATGCCATGATGGCGAGGCCACGTCCTCCGGTTACAGCATTTCCCATAGGCTGACGCATTTTTAGATGCCCAATCGCCAAGGTCCCGAGTTTACCCGGAGATTTCTTACCATACCCGAGCGTGACGGTAGAATCACCCCCCACGAAAAATTTGTCTAGGCGCGCCTAAAGAAGTTTTCAAAAATCGTTCACTCCCTCCCGCGCACTAACCACTGTGAACTGATTCGAATGTCCCTAAAAATGCAATTTTAGTAATTTAGGCACAACGCAGTTGTTCCATTTTTTCGCACCTTTGACCTGGTCGTCTACACTCTTTCGACGAAAACGTAATTTCGAAAAAATTTCGAATACTACTATTATAACAAGAAAAATATGCTTTATCGTGAGGACACGACTGAAAAGATATTAGTTGTATGAAAATTTGGTATGTAAGTATCCACATAGTCTTCTATGAATAAGTGGTGATTTTAGGATGAAATAGGGGAAAAAATGTACGTTTACATATTGTTTAAAGCCAATATGTAACGTTACACATGGCCATTGGCCATATAGAAATGCGTCAGCCAATGGGAATGCTGAAAGGGCGTGGCCTGGCTATCATGGCATGACCATCTAGAAATGCGTGAGCCAATGGGAAATGCTGACGCATTTCTAGATGGCCATGCCATGATAGTCAGGCCACACCCTCCGGTTATACCAGTGTGGTTTCCAAGGTTTTCTATCAAATTCTGAGTTATAAGTTTTCACTTCTATCGGCAGTTCCTATGGCGGCCAATTTTTTTTAATTATTCGAACATTAAGTTATGTTAACTTACATGTCAACACGTTTTTATACGAGATTAATTCCAACTGCCTGTTTTTAAGTGTGGTGGTTTTTGAAGTGAAAACTTCTTTTGGCGCACCAAAGACAGGTTTTTCGTTAGCTGTGAATTGAGCTCAAGCGTCACGTGCATATACATGAAATAAATCAGCATTTCTAGACGGCCATGGTCATGCCTACGCCTTCTGGTTTCATCCGCGTAGTTTCCAATGAAAGCCATCGAATTTTGAGTTATAAGTGTTCTCTTCTATCGGCAGTTCCTGTGACTGCCAATTTTTTGAAGTGAACATTTCTTTAGGTGCACCCCGACAGATTTTTCGTGAGCTGTGAATTGAATTCTAGCGTCACGCTCGAAAATGATAAGAAATCTACGGGTAAACTCGAGGCCATGGCCATTGGCTATCTAGAAATGCGGCAGCATTTCCCATTCTCTCTCTCTGTGGTCGCTTCCTCATGACTGAGGATCGTGGTCATCGCTGGATGGGGATGCTCTACCTCTACACCATTTCCCATTAGCCATCTTGAAATGTTGACGCATTTCTAGATGGCCATGCCCTCCAGTTTTCATAATTTCCCGCATAATTTCCAAAGTAAGATAAAGATATATTTATTTGCTTTCAACATGAGTGAGTCTTGTACAAATCTTGTAAGCTATCCAATTCCGAGTTATAAGTTTTCACTTCTGTCGGCAGTTCCTACGACTGCCAATTTTATTTTTCTTAGTTAGGTACAGCACCATTGGATGCTCATATATGGTTCGCAAGTTCGCATCCTATTTGTTGCGATAAAGATCAGATTTCATCGTGCGGTCGCGACATGAAGATTATTATTATTCAATGAATACGATACGATTTTATCAGATGATAAGAAATCTTTCAGGTTAACTCGGGGTCATGGTCATTGGCCAAACCGTCGTTAATAATTATGGGAGCGAGAGTGCAAATACACGTCTCAAACTAAAGCACTTATCTACTACTCCCATGAAATAAATGCTAAACAATTAACATGTTCACTAATTTTAAATGTTGGCTTTCTGTATTCTTCGTTAAAAATAATAAGTACTCGTGAAATAATTATTTTAATACATCAATTAGTTTCCAAGATATATAATTTAAAACTGAGCGGTCCGCGTTCATTGCGCGTGACGTCGTACTACATACAACACTCGCGTAGTTCGTTCACAACTGGAAGCGATGAAACAAAACAAAACACTGCAAGTAAACTACTGCTAGCTATTACTTGCAACTTGCGACCAAGCGGAGTGGAGCGTTATGTAATGACGTCACACGCGGTAGATATTTTTGCGAAATTTGAATGCTTTTAAAATTATAGCTACTTGGTATTTTTTATAAAACAAAAACTAGTTTATCTGAATTGAAGAGCAGCTTTACTGTAACAAAGTTTCAAGTTATTTTACATACCTATTAACATTACCTATTGCGTGTTTATTGATTTTTCATTGGCAGGAATAATGTAAAATCAATATCGAGTAATCCGGTTAAAAATAGTTTCATTATAAAATACAGTGATCGTGAATACCTAAGACATAACTATTAAAATATATAAAATTTACTATTATTAGACTATTAACTTAATACGCGAACGAAAACCAACACAACAAAACACTGCGCAAGCTATTACACCTACTATAACCGCTGGAGACTGGGTGCCTATTGAAACGCAAAATTTTTGTTCACTTTATCATAATGAATGTAGCATAATGGGTAGTGTCATAATGCAACTTTTGCATAATATTTTTTTGGCATAATGTGTTTTATGCATAACAATCTATTAAATTAGACTATTGATGAGACGCATAATAGTCTTTAGGCATATTGATAAGACGCATAATATTCTTTAGGATTTTGAAGTGAAAACTTCTTTAGGCGCGTTATAGACAGAAATTTCGTGGGCTGTGAAATGGACTCATGATCACGTGATCATCACGCTCGGATATGATAAGAAATTTCGGGTAAGCTCGGGATGCTAGAGCGAGAAAGATAATGTGGTCAACAAACGTGCCAGACCGAGAAAGATAATTGTTAGAGGAGGACATGGGACAATACATACTCTTACTCTCTCTCGCTGCTCACTACCAGTGTTGACTGACACCTTAGCGACTTTCTCGCTGAAACTGGCGAATTTTTAAACTTTTTTATCACGACATTAACTTCTAGGTACTTACCACATCAATTGAACCTGTCACGAAATGTTAAATTTGCATTTCACGTCCATTGCAAAAAAGTTATGGTTGTAATATTTTATGACAGCACTTACACTACGTAAACACACAAAATGATACCCATTTTCATAAGAAAGTGCTTACACAAATACACTATAACACAACATATTTATGCATTTTTAGCGAAATACATAAATATGACATAACTAAATAGCAAACACTAAAAACTTGTGATTGTGAGTCAAACGGCATTTTCGACCCGCGTATTTTTTTTTTTATTTATTCTTGGCCATGGATACTAATCATTCAGCCGTAAAAGTTTTAAATTAAAATTATTTAGTAGTCTTTATACAGTTAAGTATTTCTTATTTTAGTTTTCACTTCTGCCGTGCGGTTTTAAGCGCACACATTTTTTATTTTAAATTAGTTGTTGTGCTACTAAACATAGACCCAGGTTACGTAGGACCCAGATCCGACTCGAAGCACCCCGACTCCACATAGTCTTGTCGCTTGTACCCCTAGAGTGTACAGAAAAAATGCGGGAGCCAGAAGCTCAAGGGAGGTCTTGAGTGGAGCGAGCCATGCGAGGCCAAGTGTAGCGAAGGGGGGAGGTGGCGAGTGAAGCGAGCCGGCAACCTCCGTAGTGGAGCGTAGGCCGGGTATGGAGAAGTGAGACTCAGGGCTGACCGCTGAGCTTCTGGCGGGAGCCCGCCCGGAGTCAAAAAGAGTCATATTTCTTAAGTGTACCGTCTGCTTTTTTCGATGTGCGCCTTTAAATATTATGCTAAGTTATCGTTATGCTATATATGGTTATGTGTTATATGTTTAAACATTATGGTAAGTTATCGTTATGCTATAAATATATGGTTATGCTTGTATACATTATGCAAAAACAGTTATGCGTTTAGTTGTTATGGTAAATTATCATTAGTCCTAAAAATGTTATGCCTACTTAAATTAGTACAAAAAATATTATGCTACCCCATATAGACCCCTGGCGACTTCATACTAAGCGAGCTGTGGCAAGCGCGGCGCGTTGCGAAATGACGTCACAAGCGGTCACGTGAATGTTTGCGGGATTCGATATTTTTCGAAACTTTGGATGCCTATAAAATCAAAACTACTAGGTATTTTTGACTACAAGAAAAACTTGTGTGTTTGAATACAGGCTTTACTGAGACAACAATTCAAGCGATTTGGCATACCTAGTAACATTCTTCATTAGAATACTACAGATAGTAATGAACATGAAAGAATACTCCACAATGTGGTGGCACAGTCTATTATTTATGATGTGGTTATGGTTCGATGCCTGGGTAGCGATTCTGAAACCATTCGGTTGCATCCGACACGGAATCTCATCTCTCGGTCATTGTCTTATCTGTGTAGCATGACAAAGACCGAGAGATGAGATTCCGTGTCGGATGCAACCGAATGGTTTCAGAATCGCTACCCTGGTTCGATGTGTATCACGTATCACATACAAATGATTGTTAGAACTAATATTATTTTAGCACTCTCATTGCATAATAGCTAGCAACACTTGTTTGGGGAAACCCCGTTACCCGAATTGTGGCTCCTTCTCTAAAAGTCCTAAAATAAAAATATTTATTGAAACGCCTAGAAGCTTACCATGATAACGTTCTAGAGTCGTGAAATATAGATGAAAATAATTAATATAACTGAAATTAATGTTTTGAAAGTGCTGAAATCACATCAAAGTGCAGAATCTGAGTAATTTGTCTTGTTGCAGCAAGTGATACCTACCTACGGTAATTTCGTGGTCAAGTTCTTCCATACCAAATAGTGTTTGTGAATTTTCGTTATATTTATAAAAGTGCATTCGTTTATCAGACATGTGATGATGAAGGCTGAACACAGGGATTGAAAATGATCCTGATTCAGCATCTAAATGTGATATCAATCCGACCCATACTCCGTAAATAAAACGCCTTATTGTTATGAGTGCATAAGTACCTAAGTATATACTATAAATATACCTACCTAAGTATTGTTCTCTTGGTGAAACGTGAGTCATAAGTTCTTGTTTATAGAATAACAGATAATACTGCTGTTAGTATCTAGAAATAACTTGTTGTCTAAAACATTATCCAGCGTAGGTACAAGAATGCTCATTTGTAGATTCAGTGTCAAAAATATCTAAGTACTAGTGGTGAGGTTTCACCCAGGCAGTCATTATTTCCGTGATTTACTGCATTATAAATGGCTAAATTTAAAAATGCATTAAGTAAAAATGCGTTATAAATGGAGAAAAGTACAGACATTATAAATATAATGTATGTCCCTATCTCTAGCAAATTTCATACAGATCCATTCTTTTATATATATTTTATATAATAGTTTTCGCATGAAACTTTCACAATCAATACATACAAACATGCAATTATTAATTTTAGTAAGTACTCTATGAATTCGGAAAGAAGGCCCGTTGAGCAAATTTAGACTCAATCAACAGGAATTTAGATTTAAATTAACAGGAATGCGGTGTTCCACCGGTGGACACTTGCCATGTAAGAGGCTAACATTCTTAGACAACATATTTAGGTAACACACGATAAACCCGGCATCTGCACGGTGAATCCATGGAATGCTAAGAAGTTCGTCTCGTCTCTCTAGCATAGTAATAGTTATTGTTAGGCAGTGAAAGGAGGTGGACCAAAGTCATGATAAAAAATTGTGGCTGAGGTAAGTTAAACAGAGAGGTGGTGTACTCGGTTTTGTGCCAATTGACACTATTGGCTCAAGAATGTGGTAGATAACAGAGTAAATGGCAGGTTGACACTTTGCAGTGAGATAGGGATTAATTTGTTTATTATCAGTGTTAATAAATTAATGTAAAGTGGCTCTGTATTTTAATAGCACAGACCGGAGGTAGATGAAGTGTCCAAGATGTCATCCAGTGAGATAGATATGAGCGAAGGGTCCAGCTCCCCTTCATCCAGTAACCTTGAGTCTCCGGGTAGCTCCCCGATGCAGTTAGTTCCTCAGCTATCATCGCCCACATTTGCCGACCTACCTTGTAATGATGGGAATCTCTATAACAACAGTAAGTTGAAACTTTTAATTTATATTCATAAACGGTACTTTTGTTTTTCTTTTGCTAGGGCTTGGTACATTTATTCACAAAGCGAGAATCGACCCCATAAACCATGACTCACCATGTCCTGTTTGTGGATGTAACATGTTACAAGAATATTAGTTAATTCTTCAACTCCTTCATGATTTTGTTTACTGTTATTAACCTTTGACTGGTGACATGGTTTTTGTGTAAAGTAACTGGTGACGCGCGGCCTGAGAAGCCGCTGCTGTTAAATGGTCTATAGCATCGAAAGTATTTATGCTAGCTTACCTCAGTTTTTAAAAACAGTTGATTAATGTATAAAAGTATAAAATAAAACCACCCAATGGACTCTGAATGTAATTTTTAATTATTAACATGCTTTTATAATGTAAGTAGGAACAAAAATCAAAAATCTAAAGATGAGATGAATAATCACACAAAAAAAAAAATTATCACCATAATTATAACAAAAATACTTTTTTCCTTAAAGTTTACGATACCTACTCTAATCAACAAAAAAAAATTATTTTAATCACAGGTATCATTTAAAAAAAACTGGCATTGTTTCAAAACTTTAGTTATTTTTATTGACACTCGGGGCTTAATTCTTTGGCAAATTGCAAGCACACATGGTTTTTACATGTATTACATTGGTAATTTGATTTGTGATTTAATTTAGGAGGACAACTGGCACAGTTTTTCCGTGTTTCCCTCTAAGTTTAGTGGTTTCACTTTGCAGGGGGATGAAATTTTCTGCTTCCGACCCACTTGAATCTTTGTGTGCCAGACACTCTTCAATTTGAGTATTTGCCAGTACATTTCCAGCTCCCGACTCCCTACGCTTCTTTTTTGGAGGTGCAGAATTACTCATTTTTAGTTATTACCGTAAAAACAATATAGCAAAATTACGTTAAAAAGTTACGTCAGTGGTGACGTACGGTCTGAGAGACCGCTGCCGAATTTTATGTTGTTGTAATTTACCAATATAGGACAATACGACGCTACTGTCACTATCTGCGGCGTGGACGCAACTAAACTTGAAGCTACTCAGACGTTGAAACAAAGGAAGCGCGAGGAAGGGGGTGAAATGACGTTTCACTAACACCGCTCGGCCTGTGAGACCGCTTGTCACCAGTTAAAGGTTAAAGCAAGTGATAATGACAAAATTTTATACCCGGCTTACATTATTCCAGTGCAGCGACCAAATCCAGCGCTGGATGGCTTACTGGAAAAATGGAAACCGGCACTGGGAAGCATTAATCCAGTACCGATGCTTTCCAGTGCCAGTTTACATTTTTCCAGTAAGCAATCCAGCGCTGGATTCGGTAGCTGGACTGGAATAATGTAAACCGGGTATTACATCAACAGATTGAAAACTACTTAAAAAAATACTCTTCATCATTGAGGTTTAGGTGTCCTAACCACTATCGCTGTCTATAAATACATTATAAGGTATAATTTAAAATTTCGTAAATTTAAATATCTTAATTGTCTGTCTGAATGTTGCATTTGAATTTCTAGTAAATAAATAACCTATAACTTTAAAAAATATTACTAAAGACATTATATTTAAAAATAAAATTAAGATTGGCAGTAGATAGTAATATTTCACCTTATAAACATTAGTAAACTTAAAAAAGCGGCCAAGTGCGAGTCGGACTCGCGCACGAAGGGTTCCGTACCATTAGCAAATAAACGGAGTAAACCTCTTTTATTGTATGAGAGACCCCTTAATTATTTATTTTGTAGCGGGAATCTTCGCTGGGATGCGAAAGAGAGAACAACGTGAGAACTGGTAGTACCGACTTCACACTTTATTATGAATTCTGTATACATAGGCTATCGCAGTTTCTACAGCTAGGCTTTCATCCATATAGTTTCACTAAGGAATCTACCGGAGTGCCATCTGGCAGCATAAAAGTGTATCTTTGCCTTCAAGAGCTTCAAGTTCGAGTACACTTTGCCTTCAAGAGCTTCAAGTTCGAGTACATTGTCCAAATGAGGTAGAAGTAACTACCGTGCAACTTCGATAACGCGTTTTATTCTACTAGTGGCACCATCTAGTTTGTTTGGCAAGAAACGGTAAAAAGTCAAGTTTGTTGTATAGGAGCTTAAATATTTATTTTATTTTTAATATTTGTTGTTAGCGTATATTTGTATAGCAGCAATAAAAATACATCATCTGTGAAAATTTCAACTGTCTAGCTATCACCGTTTTTGAGATACAGTTTTTGTGACAGACGGACGGCCGGACAGCGAAGTCCCAGTAATAGGGTCCCATTTCTAGCTTTTGGGTACGGAACCCTAAAAAGTATTTATTGTTTTTTTTTTAAGTTTCTGAAGCAGATTAGCTAAGGGGTTTGGGTTTTTTTTTGGCGGCCAAAGATCCGTTATCACTTTCTTGTAACAATAAAATACGTTGATGCTATCAGTGCAATCAGATTTACTCTAAGTCATATCGGAGCTGAGTTATGGCCTGTCAAAGTTATTTATTTTTTAAAAATAATGTTTCATAAAAGTGATAACGTATGTTTGGCCGCTATAGGAAGTGGCGCCACTAGTCCATTTAAGAAATACTTAAAAAATAACTTGTGGTAAGCTAGTGTTTCAAAAAAGTGACAACAGATCTTTGGCCGCTAACGGACATGGCGCCACTAGTCTTTACAAAAATACCAAAAAAAACTTTGAAAGGCCATAACTCAGCTCCGATATTACTTACAGCAAATCTGATTGCACAGATAGCATCATGGTATTTTATTGTTACAAGAAAGTGATAACGGATCTTTGGCCGCTAAAAAAAACGACGCCACGAGCCCATACAAAAGTACCCAAACCTCTTTGTATCATTTTTCTGTATAAAATATGATGTAAATTAAATTGTACTATAACTAGTCCAATATCTTGATGACCAAGGGCGGGCAATAAACGGTGTGTAGGCTTGTGGAGAATTCAGATTACTACCGATCTCCTTGATATCTGATGCAAATATTGACTATAAAAGCTATCCAGTATCTCTAAGCATGGTCAGTGGTCGCCAACCAACACCGTGAAATTAGTATTATAACTTGTTGAAGATAATATCGTAGTATCGTTGGTAGGACTCTTGGCAGAGTTCGCCTAGGGTAGTACCACACCTTTGCTAGTTATTCTACCGCCAAGCAGTAATGTGCAAACATTACTGTGTTCTGGTTTGAAGGGCAATGTTTCCAGAGAAATTACAGGGCTTAGAGATATAACAACTTAGATTTCTGGGTGACGAGCGCAGAAATAAAGAGTACAAGAATTAACTTCTTACATGCATGCATAAGTACACACACACATTTTTACTATAGTCACTAAGGATAATCATATTTAAAACAATCTTACTAATACATATTAAGTATAAACGTGAATTTTTTAAAGTATGGATAGACATATGTATGTTTGTTAACCCTTTGGTAGTTTTTTTGGATTTTGATAAAATTTGGCACATAGATTGATAATAAGTAATGACCTGGAATAACACTTAGGCTACTTTTTATCCTGGGAAAATAACGGGATCGGGAACCACGCAGGTGAAACGGTGGGGCACTGCCAGTAATACAGATATATAAAACAATCACTTATAATATTGGTACTTTTATCTATTTAGCAATCAATTTTATCAATGCTGGTTTCTGAGAACCTTCTTGATCTCATTAGATAAACAATTTATGTCATGCTACTTTATTTATTGCGCACTGCACAGAATACATTGTAATATTAGTTTTTCATGTATGTATTTATTATCAGTTATTTATACAATTAAAATACTGATTCATGTATTGGTAGTGGTAGCTCCTGATAAGTACTACACTTTATTACATAGCTAAGCCGTAATGTTTGCACACACAACCCTTCAAATGTGTATTCACACATGTGTTCCGGTTTGAAGGGCAATGGTTTCAGAGATATTACAGGACAAAGTGAAAATTCACCTCATCTCAGAATGATGAATGTAGAACTGTGATAGATGGTATCTTGTTTAATTGTTGTCGCATTGATCATTGTTCTGTTATAGGCAGGTGTGTTGCTAACCAATGTATTGCATTGGCCATCCCGTTACTACGACCTATGGCTTTGTGAACAGACTTAAATTCATTAACAGACATCCAAACTTTTACGTTAACAACAGTAGTTGGGTATCACCCAACTACTAAGATATTTTTAAGAGACGTTTGACATAGGAAGGGTTATGGCCCTAATAAATCTAAACCTACTCTAGGCTAGGCAGTAGAAATCATACGAGATGGACTGCCATTTGCTTACATGGCCTTATCTGTGGGAACTTTAAGGACACCTCTTTTGATGGCTAAAAGACCAATACGGGCCCAAGGCAGGCTCGTCCACGAACTACACAAGCTTAAGCAGCCCACTAAATGTTCCCACAGCCGGGACTCTGGGCCTTTTTTCGTAAGGAGTGTCAGGTCAGGGCCATAATCCACCACGCTGGAACTGTAAAACATGTAATTTACCATAACATCAAAGATGGATTGATCTCACTGCAGTGTCGTCTTGTCTCCTCTTTGCAATACCATGATTTACTTACAATGAGTATACTTACGCAAATATGTTGAAATCTTCTAAGAGGAGAAGAGGACTTACTAACCATACTTATGCAAATACCTAGAGCATAGAAAAAGGACACATTAAGCATACCTGGATCTTGACCAATAGGAGAAGAAGAGAATGAGTTCTTACATTTCTCGTAAGACGACCATGTAGCGAAAGAAAATCTGGAACGGTAGAGACGACCTCGACTAGTGAGATGACACGTAATGTATATTGTATAGTCAGGGCCGAGCCGACCTCTACCAGCGCCTGTGTGCAAAACCTTCATGGCGCCCCTTTTTAATCCCCTACCAAAAAAGGGTGTTATAAGGTCTACGTTGATGTCTGTCTGTCTCTCGGTCTCTCTCTGTGTGTGTCTGTCTGTGGCACCGTAGAGCTCAAATGGATGCACCGATTTCGACGCGGGTTTTTTATTTGAAGGTTAATTTCCGTGCGGTGGTTTTTAGCTATGTTTAATTAATATCGATTCAAAATGGCCGCCTCCACAAAATGGCGGACAAAATATTTCTTAACAACCTACCTCAATATGGGCATCAAATGAAAGAACTTGACTAGTAGAATACTATACACTATGACAAATTTCAGATCCAAGATGGCCACCACCACAAAATGACGAAATACATTTATTTTTTCACTACTCCATCAATTTGGGTATCAAATGAAAGGACTTTACTAGTATAAAGTTGTACAAATTCCAAATTCGAGGTAGTTGGGGGTAAATCAACATTTTAAATTTTGTTCTTGTTAACCCCTGATGCAAAAATAAGGGTGTTTGAAGTTAATATCGGTATATTTATCGGTGTTTGTATGTATGTCTGTTTGTGGCATCGTAGCTTTAAACAAATGAACCGATTGCGATGAGGTTTATTTTCATTTGAAATCCAGTTTTCTCGTGGATAGTTTTATAGCTACTTAGCTAGCTAGCTTAGCTTAGTTAAAATCGAGTCAGAATGGCCACCTCCACAATATTGCGGATAAAATAATTCTTCACAACTTCCCTCAATATGAAAATGAAATGAAAAAGCTTGACTAGTAGAATACTTTACACTATAATGAATTTTAAAACCAAGATCGCCGTAGCACCGCCACAAAATGGCGAATTACGTTTTTTTTCTCACAACTATCATTATGGGTATCAAACGAAACGACTTTACTTGCAGAGTACTTGAGAGAGTTGGGGGTAAATTAATTTATTTCCGAATATTCTTTCTAGTAATAAATACTGATTTCACTATTACGTATGCTATGTTTAGAAACACATGACTCTAATCTGTAAGAATATAAGGATACTTAAATTAAACTAACAGCACCCCACGGTATTACCAGCGCAGCTCCCATTTCTGATATTTTCCCGTGATAACAAATGTGCTACTTATAGGTACCAGGCTATATTCTGTGTTAATGTAAACCCGATCCATTCGCTGATGTTCCGGCGTGATTGAGCAACGAGCATCCAAACATCCAACTAATATTATAAGCTAAGCCAATGCTAGGAGGTCTGAACGATTGAACTGATTGATTTGAAATTTAAAACTCAGATAGTTTATAGTCTGAAGTAGCACATAAGCTACTAATAATTCCGAAAAAAATGCTTAGTTCCTTAGGAAACAAACATTATAAACCATGTGTTACCCGCGACTTTGTCCGCATAGAATTTGAGATGTGGTCTGTGTAGAAATTGACTGTTTTGTCAAAATTTCAACTTTTAATGAGTAACGGCTGCTCTAGTTGGGAGAACGGCGACTTCCCTGACCCCCGGGTTCAAATCCCATGCGCACCACTGTCTTTTCGAAGCTATGTGCGTAATGCCGCTAAAGAGTGAAGGAAAACATCGCGAGGAAACCGACATATTCTTGAATCTTTCGAAGTCATGTGTCATCCGCCAACCCGCACTGGGCCAGCGTGGTGGATTATGGCCTTGACTCTCTACTTGCGAGAGCCCTGGCCCTGGAGGGAAGGCCCTGAGTCCTGCTTATCCTGCTAAATTTCAACTGAATCTTATTATTATTATTATTATTATATAATATGAGTTTGTATAATACTACCTACCTAGATCAGAATATAAATTACAAAACACACTAACTACTTATTCTTAATCTGTCCCGCGATCGACAGATCACCGCCCAAAAGTGCCCATTAGGCTTGCGGCGTTCCCACGCTGGATTGGCAGGGAGACATTTGGAAATAGAAAACGACCGGACCTGGAATCACACCCCTAATCTCTCAGAAGTCGACCCAACGCATGCACAAAATCCTTGGCCTCCGCGCACCATGGGCCTGCCGTTTCCACCGCGAACGGAATAAAGTCATATGCAGACTGCAATGCGAAATACTTCAGGTGTTTACCTCTAGCGGCCGCTTCTGCACCCGCACCAGAGTTTCTTATGAAACTATACATTTTTCCGGGATCAGTACCTATTCTATGTGATATTTCACATTACAAAACACCTGTGTTTCAAATATCAAACCAATTCGTTGTGTTGTTCTGACGTAATAGTATAGAATAACAAATTAACTAATAACTAAAAGTGCATTGTTAGTTAAGTAACAAATATAAACCATAGCATCGGAAATCGGAACGGGTTATCAACAGATTTGGTTGAAATTTTAAACACAAATATTTTTTAGTCTGGAATTGAACATCTAACTACTTTTTAACCCAAAAAGTGCAACTTTTTTAGGGATCAAATATTTACATAAGTACTGTAACATCGGAACTACTAAGCAAATTCATTAGGAATTTGAAACATAAATATTTTTAAAACAAACTGGCACCTTATACTCCCACTTTCGAATAATGATTTAATGATTGTTCCATTATTTTGGCTCACTCCATAGAATAGATAATTCACTCGTTCCTTAAAATCAGGGAACCCCTGTGACCCCACTTTCTACTTGTCACACACTTTGTATCGAGTTGCGTTTATAATCTCAATTAAATAAACAAACTCATGGCGCGGCGGTTCTTTTGATTTTAAAGCTGAGACCGTAATGAACGTAAAACAAAACCCAAACCGGAAAATTAAACCACAAACGTAGGTAAACATTATCTCGGGAGACTCTTACAATAAACTATAGCAACTTAGCAAATTTTTATGAATTGTTATTTTACGAGGCAAATGTTGTGCCTATCCCACCTACTTACTAATCGACGATACTCTACTACAAAGAACATGGTGTTGCGTAAGTGTAAAAAAATTCGGTGGCAGCGCTGGCGCCCCTATTGTCTTGGCGCCTGTGTGCGCCGCACACTTCGCACACAGGGGCGGCTCGGCCCTGTGTATAGTTAGGTACAAAGTAGCTCAAATTAACCACACATAAATTTCAAAGCAGGAAATGATAACGTGATTTCCTGTCTCTGTTTGCGTCTGCCAATCATAATATTAATATGACTATGAAGTCTGTTATTTGTAAATAGAAACTCGGCAGCGTGTTAAGCCAAGTTCAAGCAAAGGAACTGGCTAGCCAGTGCAATGTGTACCTAATATTAATATTACATGAACCACTTGGTGCCACTTTTGACCCTTCTTTAACTCAAAACCTCTTTAACGTAAACACAAAACTATGTGTGTTTAATTATATCCATAAGGACATCTAGAAGCCCAAATTTCATGCAACTAGATCAAATAGCGGGGTAAATAAAAAAATAATAATTTTGTTTTTGTTTTATGTTTTTCCAGCACCATTTTTGAGGATTACAGAGCAGCCTCAAAATTACTTTAGGTTTCGTTATGACACTGAAAAATCTGGGTCCACGCATGGCTCTATTCTGGCGAAATCATTTATTGATAACAAATCTAATAAGAAAGCCCATCCTGCTGTTGAGGTGAGTTGGCACGTTTCGTTCATTAAGTTTTAGGAAGCTGTAAGTATCAAACCTGTTAGTTTACATTTGAAATGTAATATTTATAAACAAACCATACCGTTAGAATCGTTGTGAAACTTCCGTGGAATTACAGGGTTCAACTATGTTCAAGTTCGGTCACACTTCATAAGCCGAAACGTAAACAACGCACTTACTACGTATGTAACCCGATAGCCGCTAAACTTACAAATGATTACTCAGATATTATTATTAGGTATACACTGAACTGTATTGTTATAAAATAAGGTGAAATGGAGGCGAAGCGTAAGTATGTATACCTAAGCAGCCCACTAAATGTTCGCAGTGCTGGGCCTCGGGCCTTCTCTCGCAAGGAGAGTCTACGCCACGCTATCCACCACGCTGGCCCAGTGCAGGTTGGCGGATGACACATGATATCGAAAGATTCTAGCTATATGTAGGTTTCCTGAAATTTTTTTCCTTTGCCGTTTTTAAGTTAGCGGCATTACGCACATGATTTTGAAAAGGGTTTGCCGGATCGGCAGTCGCCGTTCTCCAGACTAGACAAGCCGTAAACCATCGAACCGTTAGTAAAAGCATAAGTAAAATTAATTAAATAATTGTCGTTTTATTCCAGCTTATCAATTATTCAGGCAAAGCTGTAATTACGTGTTCGATCAAATATGACATTGATAAAAACGTGCCTAACAACATTTACGAAATCTTGGAAGAGGAGCAGCAATCCCAAAGCTATCAAGTACCTCAGAAAAATTCTTATCAAGTTGGGTAAGTTGTAATGTTACATATTTAATTTACTTAAATATTTTTAAAATTAAGATCCGCTGAAAAGAACAGGCCCGCGGTAGAAATGACCGGTGGAGTGACAGTGTGAAACTTCAATTCTCCCAATTAATGGAAAGTACAAAATTCATTTGATAATGAAAACAAAGGTTAAATAAAAAAACAGTGTGAAAGTGTCTCTCAAAAAGTGCACCTTGCGAATACTAGAGGACATCACTCCAATATCACAACAGTGAATCACCATCTTGAGACTGCTCAGCCATCACTTCTGTTTCGCATATCATATGTGCGTCCAACGTGGCCTACCAGTACCTACTTTATCCAGGCTATTATATATTGGATTTAAAGACGCTGAAGTTCATAAACGCCTTGACAAGTTGATTTCTCCGTAATGTTGAAGACCATAGGTTTTCCATTCTTTAGGTTCTGGTGGATACCACACTTTGAAAAAAATAGGTCTGTGTCTCTGAATAGAATTAATGGTTCGAATAAATTAATTGAAGTATACGCAGTGATCATGGTTACGTCGCGTCGCGTTGCCTCTTGCCTCGCCTAGTAATGTGTAGCCTAGTAGTGATAATAGTGTGATTACTGATTAGGCGCTTATGCGAACAATAGTTCCCTAGTTGGGTGTGATGGTGCAAATTAAGTTCATATTTATTTTAGACAGTGATTATGAATGATCTCGATTTTTTTTCATACGAAGCTATGGCAGTTCGTCTTAGATTCCCTCTTCTACCTACGGGATTTAGCGCAGATAGCGCAGGATCAGAATATGACCCCCGTCAGTAGTTTAGGCCTTTAGGCAATAGAGGCCATTTGCAGTTAACTGGAATAGTTACCTTTAAATAAAACACAAACCAGTCAACATACATTCACCCACAGACTTCTTTGTCCCACTGTCGGGTATAGGCCTCTCTTTTATCATGCCATCTCCCTCGGTTCTGTGCCATCGAGTCCAGGTTCGACCCGCAATAAAAACTATATCTATCGACCCATCTTGCAGCCGGACGACCTGCACTCCGTTTACCTTGCCTTACTGCAGACCTTGTCTGCAAAACTTCTCAAAATTGTCCCATACATACAGTATAAACCCATAAAATATACTTATATTGTATTTGTATTTTCAGATTTCGCGGTATTGGAGTACATACAATCAAGAAAACTGCTCTTGCACAACTACTCTATAGAAAAATTTTGGAGCGACCTCCAAATACTAGGAGAAACCCATCACAGGTGTGTTCTTGTGCTAATTATAGTAATCCAGCTAGATAGGTGGTAACATCTATCCAGGGACTGATCATGAGTTCTGACCGTCCCAGGCTATTTGTGAGGTCGTGCTAGGTGTGATAAAATATGGGACTCCTAAGTTTTTTAGTTCACAGCACATTTAGTTTTACTATTTTGTCTCGGTCTAGTTCAAATACGTAGGGTAATGATGCTAGATTAATAGTGAATGTGAAGACACAATTTCAGCGCGCCCCTCTGACTCTCGCGACTACTTGGTATAAGGGTTCATCAGCCCATGCATCTACCTGCCGTGCAGCCTACTTGGTCTAAAGTTTAATAATGTATCCATCTGAAGTGATCATTGGCATCATTTTATATTTTGACTCACTAATTATGTTTATGATTATTTATTTCGTGCAATTCTATTTGTATTTCTAATTATATTTTATTCACTTGAAATTAGCATCATTCAATGGAATTGCAAGTATTTGTTTAATTCACAATGTAAAATTGTTTTATTAAACTTGTAATATTGATGGCTCTGTGTAATACAGAATGTAATAAGCGGTTAGGTGTTAAATGCGAGTATATTACTATTAATTATTCGAAAATGATGACGTGGCAGATCAAGAAAAACGATGACAAGACGAACTCGACGAATATTGGTAAGACTGCCCTGAAATAGTTAAATACAGGTAGATAAGGAAACGCAGAAGGAGACATCATAATAATTATTAGTCGTTTTTCTTAGTGTGTGTCATCAGGGTTAAGTTGCGCGCACAAATTCATCACACATTCTGATCATCGGCTTTGATTCTTTTTACTGTAGGTACACATTGCGCAATGTTTCAATTAAAGCCTAACCCAAACTCTTAGCACGAGCAGCGAGTAATCTTATCAAACCCAAATGAAATACACTCAACAACAAAAATACCCAACTCGATCCGTCGCTATCACTTAAATCTGGGGCAAAATCTCCGTAAAGCTTTGGTCTGGTGATCATGACGCACAACGCTGCGGTATGCGGTATGCGTTGTCGGACACTCAATCATATGAAAAACGTCGAGAATGGTCTCTTGTTCCGTCGCAGTATGCGTCAGCGGCGAGGGGCAAGCGCGGTGAAGTGGGGAGGTGAACTCCCGCACAGCGCGGCGTCATTCTCGGTTCAACGCTGCGGTGTGCGGTGTGTCACGGGCCAATATGGAATTTTTCGAAGACAATTTAATAGAATTAGTTCGCAACTATCCTTCTTTATATAAAAAAAAGACAAAAAACATAAAAGTTTGATAGAAATTTACAAGTTTGATAAAAAATTACAGAAAAATTGTTCATGTTCACGTCTACCTTGGTAGCTGCGGCAAAATCAACTGACCACCTCTCCGCAGGGACGCTAAATGCTGCGTCGTGACGCTGCGTTGCGGCGCACACCGCAGCGTTGTGCGTCATGATCACCAGACCAAAGCTTAATATTCCAAGAGCTGGTAGCAAACTTTGGGTAGGTATTTGAGGTCAAAGCTGAAAACTTGTCGCGTACTTCTATTATACTCCAACACGGAATATTATTCAATCAATAAATATTATGTTTGAGGCAATATGTCATTTTTAAATGTTGTAGTTAAAGAGTTAAAAAAATGCCAGCCGGATTAGTCGCGGTTTTTAACATTTCTTTGTTTTTTGCCAGACGCGTGCAAAAATGTAAAAAAATGTATTTAGCCGATTTAAATGTTTAACTATTTTATAGTATTGAGTGACGAGACGAGCAGGACTTGTGTCTGGCGGTAAGAAACATGCCTGCCCGCAACAGCACAGTGACACGCAGCTATTAAAATATGAAGAATACAAATCGTTACTTAGCACTGCACTGCACTGCGCTCGTCACCCTGAGATATAAGACGTTTTGTTTCTAATGTCCTGTAATTTCACTGGAAACATTGCCCTTCAAACCTGAACAAAGTAATGTTAGTACATTATTTGTTTGAGAGTTGAACAACAGGCATAGGTGTGGTACTTCCCTAGGCGGGTTCTGCAAATAGGCCCTACCATTACTAACACATCTAATTGGGTATTGTTAATGTAAAAGTCATACAGTCGTAACATAAGGTGATATTTTTATTCTATAGGTACTGTTGTTTGTTTTGTAGCTGCGAACAGACTGTGAGAACCTCTCGAAGATTATAAATCAGAATGTGGTGCGTCTAAAATTCACCGCCATGGATATGAACAAGAAGGAAATCTGTCGTCCTGTGTTCTCCGATCTGATCTATAACAAGAGTAAGTTTTTACAGTAAATTACAGTTGATTTTAAGTACCTAACTAAAAAGCAAACGTAACGTCTCTTTTCACGTACACGTATTATTTGATACAATTGACTTGTGTCATGCAACGTGTTCATAAGTTTACCCGTGAGCATATGCAGGAAACCGCATAGAAATACCAAGGACTCGTTGATTATAACCCTAGTAAATATTCCGTAATTAAGAACAACAGAGTGGCGAACAACTGTGATAGATTATAGTACATTATGATATAAGTGCGCTAAGTTGATAATTACAGCCGAGGCGTTTTTGCTAGCTCGAGCCGAAGGCGAAAGCTATAATAGGGTACCGGACTGTGTCAAAAATACACCATCCTAATTAGTCCGTCAGCTAGAGCATGGAAAAATATTGGACACGTATTTTTTGTTTTTTCATAATTTTAAAAATCTTCAAAGATATAGACCATCAAGCTTCGAGAGGGGGGGATCGCGACGTCACTCGTGAGTAAAAATCGTACTCACAAGTGACGTCACACGAAACTTCGAAGCGCTGTATCTTCGTCATTTTTTGTTTGTGAAACAAAAGAAAAAATACGTGTACAATATTTTTTGGCAATCTAACTAACGGGCTACTTATTTTTTTTGAGGATTGTACCCTATTAGCAGAGGCTGTAAAGGTGTAATTATCAAAGCGCACGTATGTCATACAACGTTTTATAACACATTTGCGAGGAAATAAATAAAACTCTGTCGACATTTTCAAATAAAAACAACACAGCGCAAAAAAGGGCGCGGAATAATTTTAAATTGATCACAGATTAGCAATGCGCGCGCATCGCCATTTTTTTTTTTTTGAACGGCGCAGAACCAGCCTGTATGCTATTAGTAATAAAGTAAATTCATATTATTTGTGTTTTGTTACACATAAATTGTTTTAATTTATGGTCAAAATTAATTAAATTAACGAATGAAATAATTCTTTGTTATATTGTACCTCTCAAAGTTAATTTTATTCATAAAATGTTGACCACTTTTCTGACATAAAAAGTCTTTACTAAGATTTAAAAAGGTACTGTTCGTTTTAGACGGAGCATTTTGAAACCGTGCGTTTTACATTATACATTACCGCACAAGTACGTAATGAGATACATTACGATACAAACGATACGATACAAATTGCTGCAATAGGGAGACCCTTTACGAGCAAATGTGTTTATATTATAGTTTATATTATTTTACAGAAAGTTCAGCGACAAACGCCCTGAAGATACGTCGGATGAGCGCGTACAGTTGCAAGGCAAGTGGCCAGGAGGACATCATTCTTCTAGTTGACAAGATCGACAAGAGTAAGTTTGGCTCAATTATCCATAGAATATTAACGTCTAGGAACCGGGTCTGCGCAAGAAAAGTGAGACATTAAAGTTTTGTTTGGCGAACTTCAGTACATAATGCTTACGCTGACATCAATCTGCGTTGTGCCTCACTTAAGATGAAAGATGAAGCGTTTGTTGGAGGATTATCGATCTAAGCGTTATTTAGTTATTATCACAGTATCTCAAGACGAAAGTCTTTCAAGTGCGTGTTGCCAGCGATGACTTATGGAATAAAGACGTGGACGTTTACTATAGGTCTTGTAATAAGGCCCAAGGTCATCCAAAGGACAGTGGAAAGAGCCAAGCTCGGAGTCGCAGAAATGAGGATCCGCAGGAGTACCAAAGTAATTGACATAGCTCGAGTTGCCAAACTTAGGTGGCAGTGGGACACCTAGCTCGCAAAGCTGACTGCCGTTGGGGCGGAATCTTTCCGCCCCAAGAAGCTTCCATCCGTCATTCCGCGGGAAGAGTGCCGATTACATACCGGATGACGCAGCGTTGGCAGGCCTCCCGTAAGATAAACCGATGATCTGGTGAAAGTCGCCAAATTTTTTTTTTTATTTGGACAATTCACACACAACACCACATTAGATGCGGGCGGCGCAAGACCTGTTTTTGTGGAGATTTTAGAGGCCTTCGCCCACCAGTGGACATCATTCGGCTGAAATGATGTCATACTCTCCAGATATAAGTATGTACTATAATAGCACAATAGCTACTGTAATGTAAAGTTTGTTAATATAGGCTCTGCCTATGTTCTTTTTTACTATCGTTTCTAAATAAACTATTTTTGCCGTTAGTCCTAGAATTGTTTTTATTAAATTTTCAGACGATATTAGCGTCAGATTTTACGAAGAGAATTACAATGGGGGCGAGGGTTGGGAGGCGTACGCCTCATTCATGCCCCACGAGGTTCATCACCAGTGCGCCATTCCTTGCAGGTACGTTGTCTGTGTTTATTATATAGTATTTATTTAGTAGCAGAGCCTAACTGTTTTACCCGGGTAGGTCCCGTTCCCATTATGTTCCCGTGATTAAAAATAGCAAAACATTCAAATTAGCATTTTTTTTAAACTATTATATGTTTAAACTTGACGGCAATCTCGCTTGATATTAAGCAACATATTTATATGTAAAAACTATTAATCGAAGTTAAAACTATCCTATCCTTAAAGATGATTAAAATTGGTCAACCGATTTTAATCAAATTTACACACCGTGTGCTGTTTGATCAAACTTGAAAGATAGTTTTTATTTCGATTAATAAATTAATAAATTAATATACATATTCATTTATTCATAAATATTATTTACATGTCAAGCATTACATACAAGTTATAAAATTGCCACTGAGTATACTACATCAACTGAGTATAGGCAAATAGTACAAAATAAAACTTATCACAATTTCATTTAAAAAATCAGTAAGTAATTATTATTATTTTTTGCATGCCAAATGTTTAATTCAATAGTCAAACTTAATTAACAACTGAAATAATCAAAAATAAAAATAATCAAATTAATAATAAAATTAAATAATCATACAAAACTAAATTATTGTACTACAGTATAGTCCTTATAGTTATAAAATTCTGTCAAGCTCTAGAACGTCCGGTCGACCAGCCAACGCCTCAGGCGAACCTTGAAACAAGCCAGATTTGGCGCAGTGGTGACACAACTCCGTAACTTATTATAATACCGCAGGTCCCATTATATGTGTTAGTTTGTCGGACTTTGCCAAGGTCAAGTAACAGTTTCTACATAACAATATACGAGCGAAGCCGGAACGGGCACTTAGTTATACATTATCAATTTAATTATAAACATGCATTTCATATAAATACTGATTTGTAATTTGAACGCTGACGTGTACGGGGGTGTAGCTCAGATGGTAGAGCGCTCGCTTAGCATGTGAGAGGTACGGGGATCGATACCCCGCACCTCCAAATTATTTTTGCACTTTCTTATGAATAACAATAGCTTAATTTAACTATCGTAGACCGCATAATAGTAGCCAAACCTCTTCGTTCGAGTCTTTGCAACGTCTAATCATGAAACAATGTCGCAAACAAAATAAAAAAGTGTATTTGCCCGGTCTAAAAACATCGAACTCTTCGTAATAAGAGCGCGCGCATTCTTTCACACTAAATGAATGACGTTCCGACGCGAATACAGCTAAACAGTGCTAGATAGGATTACAAAAACTATAAAAAAAACTTGAGATATAAATAGGAGTTTAACAAAAGTTGTTGAACAAGACAGGCGCGGTCCCAGCGTCGAATTTTGGAGGGGGTCACCAGTACAGATCCTTAGATTTTGGGGGTCACGAGTAGAAATACAATAAATCGAGTAAAAATACGTCTAATAACGCGCATTTTAATGTAACGTATACGGTTTAGGGGGGGGGGTGTCATGTCCCCTGTGACCCCCCCCCCCCCTTCGGACCGCGCATGGAACAAGAGTTATTTACATATAGGTACATACAGAACATGCACTTATGCAGGCTGATTACCCAGGACGTCTATTCTCTTTCTACAAAAAACGTAATTTCGAAACAAACTCGCGACTTTCCTACTCCGGTACTACTTCGATATCTTCTTGTATGGTAAAAAAATGTTGGGAAACACACTACTGAAGCTACTATAGTTAATTTTTCTTATTATTTGACAGAGTACCTCCGTACAAGGATGTGGAAATATCTAGCAAAGTAACCGTATGGGTGGAGCTGGTGCGACCTTCCAATAAGAACATCAGGAGCGATCCTGTGCAGTTTCAATATATCGCCGAAGAGGCCTACAAGTACAGGAAGAGACGGAAAGTGGCAACACCTCGCAGTACCACCGAATCTGAGGCTAGCTATTCAGGTAAGTGTTATGTGGCACGCGTGTTACTTACCATCGGGCACATGGCCTGCTCGTCTCGTCACTCTTTATTTAAAAAAAAAACGAGAAAGTTGTAAGTCACAGTCTATAGAAAAACTACCAGTGTGACGATGCCTTAGAACTTGCGATAAACACCGACAAATTAAAAATGATTAAATTAATTTTTGAAGTTATAACTTTTTTTTGGAGCAGACAGATTTTTCGTGGGCTGTCAATTGAATTCTAGCGTCACGCTCGGGAACGATAAGAAATTTTCGGGTGAACGTGACCATCTAGAAATGCTGACGCAGACGCATTTCTAGATGGCCATGGTCCAGGCCACGTCCTCCGATTACACCCACGTAGTTTCCAAAGTGAGCTTTCAAATTCTGAGTTATAAGTTTTCACTTCTATCGGCAGTTCCTATGACTGCCAACTTTTTTTTGATACAATTTTTACCCGACTGAAAGAAGGGTTATGTTTTTGCGCGTATCTTGTATGTTTGTAAATTTCTTTATTCCCCCGTATCTTCCAAACGGCTGGACGGATTTTGACGATTCAGATATCGTTACATTTGTCTAAATTACCCAAGTGTCCTTAGATAGGTATTAAATAAAAAAAAACAATATAGCCGATTTTTGAGGCAAAATTGTGAGTAGTTAAAAAAATTGTTATCTAGCATATCGAGTAGGGTATCAAAATACAGAAAATTTAAAGAGCATTACAAATATGTAAATATGTTGTGTAGTTAAATGCCATTTGGAATAATTTCAAGCATTTTAAGTGTTTTTCTTAGCTGTTGTTTTTTAGTCGGGTTTTATAATTTTTTAAATTATTCTTATTATTCATGTCATCTTATAAACGATGTCCTTCAAACCGGAAGATCGGTGATACCGGCCCGGTAATAAATAATAATAAATATTGGTGGACAATTCACACACAACACCACCTGACCCCAAACTAAGCAAAGCTTGTATGATGACGGCCAGATAGCTGATTTAATACTTATATAGTTTTAAATACATACTTATTATACATAGACACACCCAGACACAGTGCAAACATTTGAGTTCATCACACAAATATTTGCACTAGGTGGGGATCGAACCCATGACCCTCGGCTTCGCAGGCAGAGCTACTACCAACTAAGCCACGAGGGCAGGCAGATAAATAATATAAATTTTAGGGTAATGTAAATTTTAGTACGAAAACTAACGTGATTATTACACATTTTAAAATTAATACACGGGTAACTCAAGTTTGATACAGTCAGTCCAGTCCGATTCAATGTGGAGATTTCAGAAAATCGTTGGTTAAAATGAATTTTTATTTCAGGAAGTTTGAAAGCTGAGTTACCCGAGCTGCCAGTGATCGTCGTGCCAAACGATGTGAGTAACGTTTTGAAGTGAAAATTTATTTTGGCGCATCGCACACCGATCTTTCGTGGGATGTGAATTGAGCTGAAGCGTCACGCTCGTGAATGAAAGAAATCTTCAGGTGACCTGGGGACAAATGCTAACGCCTTTCTATATGGTCATGGTGTGTTACCATGGTTACATCATTACACACACATCTAGCCATGGCCATATAGTCTCGATGGCCCTGCTTAGAAGACTTGGTAAGCGACGGTGAGATCGAATATGATGCATGCCAACCTAAAAGATGCACCCTGACCTTGAAAAGTTGCTCAATTTCTCTTTAATAATTAAGCCCGCAGTTTGTTCAAATCTTTAATAATAGCCCTTATTAATAGCGAATATATATGTTATGGACCAAGTGATAAGTCGCGCATTATTCATAATGACCGGGCAGGCGGGCGCTATGAAAAATACCTACAATAGCGCAAAGAGTTAGCAAGCTGAAGTGGCAATGGGCAGGCCGCATCGCTCGCAGAACTGACAACCGATGGGGAAGAAAGGTTCTCGAGTGGCGACCACGAACCGGAAGACGCGGTGTTGGACGGCCTCCCACTAGATGGACAGATGACCTCATAAAGGTCGCTGGAAACCGCTGGTTGCAGGTTGCGCATGACCGTTCGGTGTGGAAACCTAAGAGAGAGGCTTATGTTCAGCAGTGGACGTTTTGTGGCTTATGATGTTGATGACATAACAATATACAAGCGAAGTCGGAGCGGGCAGCTAGTTATATTTTATTCCGTTTAGTGTTATAAACACGCATTCCATATAAATACTGATTTGTAGTTTGAACACTGACGTGTACGGGGGTGTAGCTCAGATGGTAGAGCGCTCGCTTAGCATGTGAGAGGTACGGGGATCGATACCCCGCACCTCCAAATTATTTTTGCACTTTCATATGAATAACAATAGCTTGATTTACTATTTCAGCATAGAATTTTACTTAATACTAATATTATAAACGCGAAAGTTTGTGAGAATGTATGTTTGTTCTATTTATTTAGAAGTCCATCGCGGACAAATAGCGTGACACGCGATTTATACAAAAAAAAAAAAATTATAGCCTTCTGGACTATCTTAATTATAATTTTAATATACGAGTGTTAAGATTTGAGTCAAGAGCTACTAGACTTTTATTTATTTGCCTATAGGCATGACGTCGGGTTTTTTGAAGAGTAATAAACTTCTTTTGGCTCACCTCACCCAGATTTTTCGTGGGCTGTTAATTAAACTTAAGCGACACGTTCGTAAATGAAAAAAATCTTCGGATAAACTCGGGACCGTGGCCACGCCCTACGGTTTCACCCGCGTAGTTTCAAATCGAGCTATCAATTTCTGATTAAATAATTTCTGAGTAAAAAGTAAAAAGTTAAAAATCTGCAATTTTTTTTACTGAACAGTTTTTTTCTTACAGCCAACAACGTTTGAGCCACAAGGCGAATTCTCGCAAGCTACACTACCGACGGCAACTACGCAGTACGACTTGCAGAATATATTCACCAGTACAGCAGAGATACTTAATACAATTGGGGATGATCCCATGTGGGGGCCAAGTCTTATCAACCAGACTGTGAATGTGTCGCAAACAATGCCTCAAGTGACAGTTGCTACGTCGCAGGACATGTCTCAAGTCTCAATAGCTACGACCCAGGGCAGTGGAATGGCTCAAGAGGCGGCCGCTTCGCAAATCATGGTCCACGGTGTCGTAGACCTGTTTGAGATACCCCAAACAATCGTAGAGTCGCAAGCTTTGCCTCAAGAGTTTGTCGTGTCAAATTTCGACAGTTCTTCACAGTCCGCTGTTTCTTCAGTTTCGTCTGATCGCGCTGCCTGTGGCGATCTATTGTTGGGGGAAGATATCCTCGATTTGTTCGAAAACCTATCGGGTGAGTTTTATATTATATAATAGGGTATCGGATTGGTTCAAAAATAAACGATTTCTAATTAGTCCGTCCGTAACAATGTGCAACTAATTTATGTATTCAAATTTATGTATTATTTAATAGTAGTACATATAAAATAATATTAAAATTTAAATAATAATTGGAATACCTAAATTAGTTGCACATTTGTGGGAAGACACAATAATACTATACAAGTTAGTGCCACAATGAAAAGCAGTATTAGTTAAATTGAATAGGATGATAATGATTATTATTCGCCTTGCAGATTATGCTGACGTATTTGACATGTCTAAAGATGACTTCTTCCAGTCGTCCGAAGTAAAGGTAAACACCTATTTTTACCCGACTGAAAGAAAGGTTAATTTTTCTCGTATCTTGTATGTTTTTAAATTTCTTTATTCCCACGTACATTTATCTTCCAAACGGCTGGATGGATTTCGACAATTAAGATTTCGTTAGATTCGTCTCAATCACCCAAGTGTCCTTAGATAGTATATATATAAGTGAAATTTCATATTCGAAGGAGTCATTTCCGCGCAATTATTTTATAAATAAGTATAGATATTTATATCTAGCGCCCTGCGGGTTTACCCGCGCAGCTTTCGTTCCCGTAGTTTTATTATGATTCCGGGTCTATTTATTATTATCTGTGTTCCAAATTTCAACTTATTTTGTTCCGACGTGACTGAGCAACAAACATCCAAACTTTCGCATTTATAGAATTAATAGAATATTTTATTGAAAAGAGCAAAACATGTGCCTGATGATAAGTAACACGCCTGACCACAACAATACAGAGTTGACCTACGCAGTTATTTTAACTGGTTAATCACTGACAGTGTACTGTGCTCGGCATCCAGAGATTAGATACACATTGCTCTGCAAACCGTAACACTTACCGTGTTACGGTGTTTGCACAATACTGCGTAGCGATGGAATGACTGGCAAAAGTGTGATACTTCCTCAGGTAGATTCTGCACACCTGCACAGAGAGCTATCACTACTTGATATTATAGTATTATAACATTAACTTACATTTCTTATAAAGGTTTTTTCCCTTTCAGACGGACTCTTTGGTTAGCGACTCGGGACGTGTCAAGGTATGTACTACATATTTACCTAGTTCGTTTCCTTTCAAATGGGCATTTTCACAAAAATGTATGATATTGTCACTTTGGTCCCCCTATTCTCACTTTGGTCGATCCGGAACTAAAATATATTGATTGAACCTAGACTGTCAAATGTATAGAGATCTAGACTGTGAATATATTCGTATTTGGGCGTTTTTACAAAAATGTATACCTACCCCTCATCTCACTTTGACCATTCTGGAACAATTCCATTTTGTTACCGGATTTTATACCAGTTACTATACGAGTATTTTACATGTTTGTTTACATTTGTTTCGAATAAAATGTTAACAACAATCTGTCTTAAAGTTCTTTTCGAAAGAAATGTTACTACTGTAAAACAAATTAGGTATAAAATCCAATTCCAAAATGGAATGCTCCGGAATGATAAAAGTGAGAAGAGGGGTATACATTTTTGTGTAAACGCCCAAATCTATATATATAAAAGCGAAAGGCCACACTCATCAAGGAATCTCAGAAACTACAAATGCTAGGAATCTGAAATTTTGCATGGAGGTCCCTTTTAGCACGTAGGCGCTCGCTAAGACGGGGTTTTGAGAAATTCAACCCCTAAGAGGGTGAAATAACTGAACGAGGATGAACGGTTGTATGAAAGTTCATAATTTTCAAAGTTATCAAATTTTGTATCTAGACACTTCACACGAAGCAATTAAATGTTTGTTCTATCAATTTTGTAATTTCGAACTGTACGGGGCTGAAATTGGGGTTGAAATGGGGGATGAATGTCAATGAAGGTACCCAACCGTTGAAGATAAAGCCATGAAACTCTGTATATAGACACCTGACACGAAGCAAACTAATGTTTGTTCTAGCAGTTTCGTAATTTCGAACTGAACAGAGGTGAAATTTGGGTTGAAATGGGGAATGAATATCAATATGAAAATATCCAACCGATGAAGATAAAACCATGAAACTCTGTACACTTCACATGAAGCAAAATAATGTTTGTTCCTAACAATTTAGTAATTTCAAACTATACGGGGCTGAAATTAGAGTTAAAATGGGGGATGAATGTCAATGTGGAAGTTCCCAACCGTTGAAGATAAAACTATGAAACTCAGTATATAGGCATTTGACTATTGACTTGACTAGCAAACGAATGTTTGTTCTAGCAATTTTGTAATTTCGAACTGTACGGGGATGAAATTGGGGTTGAAATGGGGGATGAATGTTTTTTTCTTTTTCACATCCAAACAACTGAACCGCTTTTGATGGAATTGTTTTATTATAAGCTGTTTTTAGTAACCGTTAATATGTCTGGGTATACAAATAGGCACTGCCTGAGTTACCTTAATGTTTATTTCGCGCGGACGAAGTTGCGGGTAACAGCTAGTAAGAATATATTCTCGGTCTAGCTCTCTATACATTTCCCAGTCTAGATTCAATCAATAATAAAACATTATATTTTATTACAACGTCAAAACCAAAATGTTCTTGGAATTATTCACAAAAAATTCATGAAGCAGAAATCGGATGAAACGTGTTGTAGTTGGTAATATGTAGCTAAGAACCTTTTTTGTGTTTCACTTTTTGTCCTTGCCTGGTAGATATTACTTTAGCGATTAAAGTTTTAAATTTATTCTAATTATATCCAGTGCTTTGTGACCTTTTTATAAAGAGTTATAGAAAATCGTAGTTGTTAATTACAAAAATCTTACTAAGAGCCCCAGAATAGAAAACCTGTTTAGTTCAAAAGTACTTGCAGTTCTAACAGAAACGGAAGCTTCCGTGTTAAAAAACAGCATCCGCTATCATTTAAAATAAAGCGTTTCTGGCAGTAGCTAGTGCTCCTATGGGAGTGGGACATATAATAGTTGCATAAAAAAGTTTTATATCATGATTGAAAATAATTTTGTATTCAGGTGCAGCCACATTCACCATTGAAAGAAATTGAACTCTCTGAGTTAAAAGGCGATGTTCCACGTTTCCAAGGCGAGCGAGACATGTCAACAGATGAATGGCAAAGGATGATTTTATTTCAACCCCAAAGCCTGAGTCGAACTGCAAAACACAATGTTTCTCAACAACCAACATCGTTAACAGCCACTGGTGAGATTATAGACGGTCGTATAAGATACGAAATGGATTGCGGCCGGGCCGAAATTCCTCAATGTTCTATAATACCTCTTGGTCCTGTAGTACCTCAAGGTCCTATGGAGATCGAGCCAGCTACATGGGCAAGCGAGGAAGGAAATGTTATTACACCCCAAATGGATACTGAAGGTGTAAAAGTCACATTGCCAAAATATAAAATGGATGCCCGAAGTATGGCGAAAAAATTAATGTTAGTACGCAAAAATTCGGGCTTAGAGGCTAGTGGAACGACGGCTGAGGAAGTTAGTAACAGTGCATATGAAGAAAGGAATAAGAGTACAGGAGTACAAACGCAGAAGATAGAGGGAGATGCGCAGAAGATAGAAGGAGATGCGCAGAAGATAGAGGGAGATGCGCAGAAGATAGAGGGAGATGCGCAGAAGATAGAGGGAGATACGCTGAAGATAGAGGGAGATGACACAGGAGAGATTGACTATCCCGCCTCATACTCTCCAGAGGACGCCGCAGAAATTAAAAAGGTCAACATTTACATACAAATCCTCACTAACTTTGTAGATCACTCTTACAAACTATTGTTAACAGTTTTATTTAGATTTTTTTATTTAAAACTACATTTACATAAAACTGTTCACTAAGTCTGTAGATAATTAACAGTTTTATTTAGATTTTTTATTAAAACTTTTGTATATGATATTAAAACTTACAAATAAAATAATAGAAGTTATTTGAATCAGGGCTTTCTAACCCTATCTTCAGTAAAATTATTTGATTCGTTGTTTTCTGATGTGATTATACTGAGCTTAGTTTCATAAGGACTGGTAGCACAGTACATCACTAGCACTAGTAGATACCATTCTACGTTCTACGGTTACGACACATTGTCTTGTAATTTTCAGCTGGTGCCAGAACTCTTTGAGATAATACGTGATAAGAAGACCACCAAGAGAGAAGTAGCTAAAAAGCTAGAGCGTCTCTTCGAAATACGCCTGTCCAATGGAGACACGTAAGTTATTGCTAAGGTTTCTAATCTTTACTACAGTTCAAATTAAACGCATATTTGTTTGTTCATCGTCAGCATTATCGTCGCAGATATTACAGCCCTTTAGCGTTCACTGGTGGATGTAGACCTGTCCTGTTGAGAGCTCAATCAACAGATCCTGTCATCTATTTCTCCTTTCTCCTTACACAGATCGTCGTTTCACCTTTCCGCAGGGTGCCCTCCATTACTTACTCCTAAACGTTTAACTTGTTTCTTATGTCTCTCATCTTCTGGTACGGTCCAATTACTCGCTGGCACCGTTTTATCGCCGCAAAATAGACTACAAATAATTACTATAATATCAAAAGAGTGTGCTACAGTAAAAGGCATAACCAATATTATAAATAATACTTTCCAATAGTTCCCAATAAAAAACATGCCACAAACAACATGAAATATTGGTATATCAAACTGTGGTGGAAACTAGCGAATTATGCTCTAGTCACAATTTTGTAATTTTCACAAGTTAATTGTCACAAGTTTCGCAGACGAATAAAGGTATCATTGAACAAAAATATAAATCCTCGCTATAAGGCTTCTGATTGCCTGGTGAAACACCATACCAAGTATCTTGAAGCAATTTAATCTTTAAGTAATTGCATTATGGTTTGCCATTTTGTTTGTCATGTGACGCGATGTTACAACACCCGTATAATTTTTCGTAGCTTTTACTCCACATTTTTTTTATCCTTTGGGATTAGCGGGTGAAAGAGCGAAACGTATGATTGTAAGTTGGTTTCGTTTTTGTGTTCGTTGATGTTCGCGTACTTCACTGAAAGTTTCGTGAAGATCTATCCGGTCTCATGTTACAGTGGAGATGCGAGTCTTGGTTGGTTTCGAAGATTTAAGATTTTCTTCATAGATGTATCAAATACATGTATGCAGAGAGCTCCGGTGACAGACTGTCCGTCGCGGCGGTCGGTTGGTGCGCGCGGCGCACGTTGCCCCTTCCCGGTCGTCCACTCCGCGCGTACTGACACCGTCGCTTTTTCTTTCTTCTATTGTCATTATTCACATGTAATATAAATATATTTATCTTTTGGAAAAATGTCTCAATAAATGTATCAGCGCGCGCAAAGCGGACGACAGTCTAGGCGGCAGCGTGATCCGCGCGCGCCATCCGTCCGTCGCGGCGGCCAGTGTGTCGCCGGCACTCTCTGTGTACACGTTCTCGATATGCTGATGAAGATTAACAACTTCAATTTTTCAGGTTCCTCCACATGACTTTGTTTAAGAACAGGCGCAGTTTCGAAGCTCTCGTTAAAATGGTCGAAAGCGTGAAGATGTCTCGTCTGCTAAACTGCGCGAACGAGCGCGGGGAGACAATCCTGCACCTGGCCGTGGTGCGCGACGTGCCCGAACTAGTGACGCTGGTCGCCAAGGGTGAGTGTGACGTCACGCGGACGGCGGCGGCACGGGACGCCGGCGGCGGCGCGCGGGCCGGCGACGCGGCCGCGCGACCCGCGACTCAATCCTATCACGACATTTATACGGTCGACAAATATCACAGGTGTCTTTTGTTTCTGCGTCATCTAAACCCGCCTTATTAGAAGCCAGCAGTTACAGACGTCCTTTCGAGACGCTGCTTATCATTTATTTTTAACCCCCTATTTTTTACAAATATATACGGTAAGCAAAAGTCACCTACGATATTGAAGACCGTGTAATTGGGATGATGACTAAGTCAAAGATATACCATTCTAATTAGTCTCGTCAGGAATACCAAATTATTAAATGTCGACTAAGATATAAATCATCAAACTTCCGGAGTTGTGACGTCACGTCTACATAAAAATCGTAATAAGTGATGTCACTCGTAACTTCTCAACACTTAAATCTTCGGATTTTTGTACTTGTGATGCAAAAGAAAAAACTTCGTGTACAATATTAATAATTGAACTGACGAATTAATTAGTATATTTAGTCAGCATGCCTATGGAAGATTTGATTTAGTCGCGGGTCGCGCGGCCGCGCCGCCGGCCCGCGCGCCGCCGCCGGCGTCCCGTGCCGCCGCCGTCCGCGTGACGTCACCCCATACTTGACATGCAAAATAGATTCGGACACCAGATGGTGAAACAACCGATACCACCTAAGATTCTACCTAAATCAAGGCTCGTAGTCCACGATCCGGTATTATAAAATACCTTCATCTGTTTATCAGGGATAAGAAATAAATGATAGATAATATACTCATTGGCATATCGCGAATAGGTTGCCTAGCTATTGTACTTTGTATTAGTGTACAATTGTACCCACGATCCTTGGCTTCGCAGACAAACATCAACAAAACCACGAAGTAAGTCACTACTTCAATAATAAAAACAATATACAATAAAAGTTTAACTGAGCGCCGACGGTGCTGAAAATAACATGCTATTCAATTGCGTGCGGGTGTAGTATTATACATTTCAATTGGTTAAATCTGCTTCTCACAGTTGTGGCTTGACAATATACTTCGGTAAGTATGTGGCAACTTCACGGTTGCGCAAAGGGGGACGAATACAACCTCGACTTTTTCCAACTCTTTAGTTTCTAAATTTTCACAATTTGAACTCATTTTGTTAACATGACACAGGACTTCAGCGCGATCTAAATGATTAATTAATTACCTCGATGTTTCGGCAGCGTTACAACCCTGCCATGATCCTACGTACTACGTGGTGGATTTACCCCCAACAATATTTTGACAGTCCATTCTAACACTGATGTAGACTTCGTCACCGAAGGTCTCTTTCCTCTCAGCACAGTAGATCACGAGATAATTCGAGTCAAAGTTTGACGTAAAATTCCCACCAATTCACCAGCTTCAACCTTAACGCATGTACAGCTGACAAACGACCTTACCGCCGACGCCACGACGTCGTACAAAAATCCGTGCCGAGATCAGGCCATTAGGGGTATGTCAAATAAAATAACAAACAAATAAAATTATTTTTTTTATGGAAAAAAAAAATTGAGCTTTCATGTCTAATTTTCACATACATGATTCAAAACGTTATGTAGATGAACTACAATGAATATTGTTGCACCTTTCTGCAACACCTTGTATATCTACAAATAAACTATAACTGTACGAAATTTTATACTCCTATGCGCAATTTTCGTAAAAAGTTATCTAAAGGTTTTGCTTCTCATATATTAGCCTTGGCCAAAAGTAATGAGCACCCTGCAAATGTTGCACATGTGCGGAAAGCGCAGTAGTGGTTAACATCTATTGTTTGGGTATCATCTATATTTGGTTATCTTTGTCGGCTTCCTAAAAGGCTCGAAACAATAACTCACATCATAAATAGCAATAGAACACCTGTGTGCAATAAATTTTGTAATTTTAAAAATATTTCTAATAATTCGTCAGTTCGCTACTATCGCTTGTTTTGGTAACATCCAGTGATCTAGTGTGCTTTTAGTGTTTTTTTATAGATTACAGTGATATCTTTGCAAAATGCCAAAAAAAAAAGAAACTTTCTTTGGAACAACGTGTGCCGATACAGCTTTTGCACAGGGAAGGGAAATCCCAAGTAGAGATTTCCAAAACAGTAAAATGTTCGCGTCGATCAGTGCAATACGCTATTGAACGGTTCGCTATTTCCGGATCACATCAAAATAGACCACGAACTGGGCGAAAACGCATTACCACCGACTGTCAGGACCGTCAGTTGTTGAGAGAGTCTTTAAAAAATAGGAGGAAAACGTCTTCGGAGCTCGCTGCCGAGTTGTCAGCCGAAAGTAATAAAACAATTTCTAGTCGAACAACTCGCCGTAGACTACAAGAAGCTGGCCTGAGAGGTTGTAAAGCCCGGAAGAAGCCATGGCTCTCGGAGGACAACAAGAAAGCGCGATATGCATGGGCTCTACAACACCAACATTTCACCGCAGAAGATTGGTCGAATGTTGTGTGGTCAGATGAATCAAATTTTGAGGTGAGATAATCCATTTGACTATCTAATAACATTTAGCAATTTTTTTGGAAAATAATGTGTGTATTCGAAATTATGTTTTTTTAAATAAAATCTCATTTTTCTTATTTTTTCAGATTTTTGGTACCCCCGGTGTGACGTTTGTGCGTCGCCGGGTAGATGAAGAGTTTAAGCCAGATTGTGTGGTGCGGACTATTAAACACGGCGGCGGCAGCATAATGGTGTGGGGCTGCATGACAAACTCTGGAGTTGGTGAACTATTCGTATGCGAGGGTCGAATGAATTCTTGAAAGTACGTAAATGTACTCGAATCTGTATTACCACCATCATTCACTGCAATTTTTAGAGATACGAACATGGACAATTATATTCCAGCAGGATAATGCACCATATCATAAATCAGCCCTCACAATGACGTGGTTCCGGGAAAATAACGTTCAGCTACTCAAGTGGCCCGCCCAGTCTCCAGATCTGAACCCCATTGAGCATTTATGGGGCTTAATAAAGCGCAGAATCAGGCGCCACACCATCAGCAACAAAGAAGACTTGAAACGTTGTTTGCGGCTGGAATGGAATTTAATTACCTCCGAAGAGTGCTACAAACTTGTACGGTCCATTCCAAAAAGAATTGCTGCTGCCGTGAAAGCAAAAGGTGGACCAACCAAATATTGATTGTGTATTATTAAATGATTATTCAAACATATAAAAATGTTTTTATTTAATATCCCTTTGATATTTCTTACAAAACTTGAAAAATGTAGGGGTGCGCACTTATGGCCAAGGCTTATACTCGTAGATAATGTTATTCGCACGCAATGAATCTAGGCAACCTATTTGCGATATGTCAATGGGTATATTATCTATCATTTATGTTTTATCACTGATGAACAGATGAAGGTATTTTATATATTTTTTACACCGGATCAAACTATTGGGCTCTTGAAGGTGGCGCAGAATTCAACCCTAGAACAAATTTTGTATCTTATTACACGTGTAATTGGACAGAGTTACAAACTGAGTACTTATTACGAAAATTCAGTTTAATATCGATTCCAGCGATAGCAGTCCGACTTCCATCGAAGGACAATTAAATGAATAACATCATTTGATACAAACATGTTTAATATAAGAAGCATGATGCAGTTTATTGGGAACAGAATTTTATAATCAGAAGCTCCGTTGCTGAGAAGAATTTTTACATGCCACAGAAGAATACTTATTCAGTTAAAGGATTTCTTAGTTATTTCGGCTTCACGTAGATGCTCTAATCTACATACTTTATAACCAAAGAAATGTAGAGCATTTATATTAATAATAATCAAGATGGTCAATCCCACTTGTCTAGCGACAGGACGCGCCACTACCACGCTAAAAGGCGACATTGTTGAGGCCGAATTAACGCCAGCATTTTGGGCACGAATTGGGCCGGTTAAGCGCTCAGAAAGAACTTTTAGAAATAAGTTGGAAACATAATCTAGACGTGAAACGTGTACGTGCCAAAAAAAAAATAATATTTCCATATTATTCAAGTTATCGAAATAAAGCTGCAGCGTGCATGTGCGAAGCAGTTTGGAATTTGGATGTGAGTGACTGCGGCTATGCAAATACAGGAAAGTGGGATGAGAGGTGAAGAGAAGAGAAGGTGGTCACTAGATTATTTTTAAAATTGAAAGGCTTCAAATTGTATACTCTAAGAAGAAGACAAGCAGCCAACCCTAATTAAGTTTGTAGGCTTTAGAGCAAGAGGACTTATATTTTGGGTGGATATTTGATGCAAGCTGAAAACTTGTCACATAGCTCTCCTTATTATACCCCAACACGGAGGTGCAGTGGGTGGCGAGTGGCGGGGCAAAATGATGTTGTTGAAGAAGTTGTTCAATGTTTGAGCAAAGATCCAATTTTTATGCGTTCAATGTTTAAAGAATTTAAAAAAATAAGCCGTACGATTTTGTTGGGGTTTTAACATTGCCGGACGCGTTCAAAAAAATGTATAAATTGTATTTGAAATTTTAATAGGGTATCATTTATGACTAAAACATAAGAAATTCTCAAAAAATAGGATTGGTCTCATTTTGGTGGGAATTTCTACTTGCCAGATGATCTGAATTGAGGGATTCATATTGCCACGCTACTCACCAGCCACTGCACCTCCGTGTTGGGGTATAATAAGGAGAGCTATGTGACAAGTTTTCAGCTTGCATCAAATATCTACCCAAAATTGCGGCTAGATCAGGGAATATTAGTGAATGCGTGCTATTTCAAGGTGCGCGACCGCGGCACGTATCTCGCGACACGTGTCTCGGTCTCGGAGCGAACTGGCGCTCATACAATTCTATAATGTCAAATACCTGTCGCGGTCTCCGGTCGCGGTCTCAGCGCGAACTTGCACCTTTAAGGCGTTATTGTTTTCAAAAAAGACCTCTGCGACGGTTTGACAAACAGCGATGTCCGCACATCGTTCACATTAAGTTAAGCCGATCATTGGCTTATAAGATCGAAAATGGTCTTGCAGCAGGAATGTCACGTCGGGCACTCCATAGAGTCCCTTCGCGACTGGTCTTCTCTGATGTGCGTCGCGCGATCGGGTATTTGATGCTGCTTAGACTTATTGGTTACGGGAAATTTTAGTAGTGATGATGGAAATCTGTTTCTATAAAATTACAACAGTACCTACTTTAAAGACTGTTGGAAGACAACAGTAAGAGAACCAGAACTGCTTTGGCGCATCTGATTTAGAAATCACATAAGTGAGTGGAACAGTAGACATGATTTAAATTCAAGATCGTCAAGTAAAAAAATATTTGGAATACGATGCGTAAACTCAAAGACCTGACAAGGTTGCTGTATGACTATGCTGTGTAACTCGTACTGGTCAGTTTTTTGAAGAAATTCAGACGATGTTTAGTCCTCATATGGGGAGAACTGACACAATATATCCCGGAGAATCGAAGCCAATGTGACGAATTTTTCCTTTGCTGCGCGCAATACTTTAATGATGTTTTGACTTCTACATGTAAAGCGTTGACCCTTCACACATCGATCCGCTAGCTTATCTGGAACAGAACGATGTGCTATCATTTCAAGAGTTAGTGTAAGCCGTCGATCGACCATAGAACGCAAAAACGGCAAGGCAACGACTAATTTCCCGCTGAAGCGTGTAAATACCAGGCCTGCGCTGACCATTCTGGTGTTAATAAGCTGTACCGCTTTATTCTCAAGCTGTGGGAAAGCGAGAGAGCATTCCTGAGTAAATTAGGGCAAATAAACTGAGTTCGATTGTAGTTTTTACGATGCAACATCGCATTTTTCCAGTATTTGAAATATTCTTACACACATTATTATCAATGATCATGTTAGCACAATAGCAGTAATCTACCTTCCTGGTAGCTAACGTGGACCGAGAGATTCTAGATACACATTTTCGTATTAAAGCAAATATAGAAAAAAAAGCCTTGAACAACAACGGCCTCTGTTCATGCGTCTTGTGGATCAAGAACAGACATTTGGCAGAATTCCACGTCAAGATCTATGGATTGTTTTCGAAGAACTGCCTATTCGAGTTATTCGACGAAGATCATAAACTTTGTATTCTGAGTGCTGGCACCCATTTTTGTGTAGGTATTTGAGGCAAGCTGAAAACTTGTCATATAGCTCTTCCATTATATTCTAACACGGAGCTGTAGGTCTGGCTGGTAAGTAGCGGGGCAAAAAAAACATTTGTTTTTCTATGCTGGGGTAAGAACCATCTGATCGAAGTCTTAGATATATTAACTTCAGACTCCGGGGTTCGTGACGTTTATCATTTGGGTTCTTTTAAACAAAGAGAGAAAAAAATGGGGATAGAAATAGTAGAGAACGTTTCCAACATAATCCTAGTGCTCTTTTAGCAAATTCAGTTAATTCCGTGCTACTGGCAGCTGTACGGTATGTTGTTGCGTGCGGTATGGTTGCAGTCTGACAGCAACACTCTAGGCGATGTCACGATGGCGCCATATGTTGCAGGGTGTGACGTGAACGCTCGCACGCGCTCAGAGGAGAGTGGGGCAGCGTGATTTGACGGATGTGATGTTGCAGGGTGTGACGTGAACGCGCGCACGCGCTCAGAGGAGAGTGGGGCAGCGTGATTTGACGGATGTGATGTTGCAGGGTGTGACGTGAACGCGCGCACGCGCTCGGAAGAGACCGCGCTGCACTACGCGGTGCGGTTCGCGAGCGCGGACACGCTGGACGCGCTGCTGGCGGGCGGCGGCGCGGCGCTGGCGCTGGACGCGGCGAACGCGGAGCGGCAGAGCGCGCTGCACCTGTGCGCGCTGCACGGGCGCGCGGAGTGCGCGGCGCGGCTGGCGGCGCGCGGCGCGAGCGGCGGCGCGCGCGACGCGCACGGCCGCACGCCGCTGCACCTGTGCGCGTACGACGCGCGCGAGGACGTGGCGCGCGCGCTGCTGCCGCACGCCGCGCCGCACCTGCGCCTGCGCGACGCCGCCGGCCTGACCCCGCTGGCCGTGGCGTGCGCGCGCGCGCCGGACGCGAGCGCGCTGCGCCTGGCGCGTGCGCTGCGCCACGCCGGCGCGCCCGCCGACCCGACCGCGCGCGCGGCCGCCGCGCACCACCCGCTCTTCCGGGAACTGTTCCTAGACTCGGAGCCCGACGGCGAGCCGCACTACCCGGGCGGCTCGGACGGTCCGACCGACACGGAAGACTCGGAGAGCGGGGCCGAATACGAATCTGCTGACGATGTGAGCTTGCATAATATTTTTATGTTTCCCTTTTTTTCGTATTTGTCACTAAAAACTGTTTCCGCCCTAAGTTTTCCTCCTCATCTCAAAAGACAATGCTCAAAATGGCGTCTTTTGAAACTGTCGCGGTCATCAACTTTAACTTGAAATATCGATTACGGTCATTGTAAAAAAAAACAATTTATCTCAGCACATGGCAGCTAAACTCAGTTTGGACAAAATTACAGAGGATGGATATCATCAATTTAATATATAAACTTGTTATGACATGTCAAAATCAGTATGCAATTATTGACGTGACACACATCCCATCCGTGTATAACATGTTATATCTAATTAGTCCAGTCGGGGCAGACATAAAATTAGCCTGAAATAGAAAAAAATCCGGGGAGCGATTTATTTTTCTTAAACGTCGAAGAGGGTGGTTGGAAGTATAAATCTCGATTTTCGACCTAATCCCGGTAGAGGGTTCGCTGCCATCTTGTTTTAAAGTTTTTGTGAAATACCTCGTTAATTTTCAACTTTAGAGCAAAAATGACCGTATCCAAAGTTAAGGAAATTTAATTTCTCACAAGTTTGATTCTTGTCATTTTTACGCTAGGATCAATATTTGCAGTGTTATGCTATCAAGTATATCAAAAAAATCGTAATGGGTGGAATTTTATTTTCTTCAAGTTTGGTTGTCGCACTTCTTAGGGTTCCGTACCCAAAGGGTAAAAACGGAACCCTGTTACTGAGACTTGGCTGTCCGTCTGTCTGTCACCAGGCTGTATCTCAATAACGGTGATAGCTAGACAGTTGAAATTTTTACAGATGATGTATTTCTATTGCGGCTATAACAACAAATACTAAAAATAAAATAAGTAAAAAAAGTGTGAGAACAAAAGTTGAAGAAAATAAAATTACACCCATTACGATTTTTTTGATAAACTTGATAGTATAACTCTGCAAATATTGATCCTAGCGTAAAAATAATTTCGACCAAACTTGTGAGAAATTAAATTTCCAACAACTTTGGTCACTATCATTTTTGCTCTAGGAGCTCTAGGGGAGCGATTTTTTTTTAAACGTTAAACGTATAGATTATAGTGTATAGTATAGTATAGAGTATAGATTTATACTTCCAACAACCCTCCCCGACGTTTAAAAAAAAATCGCTTCCCGGAATTTTTTCTATTTCATTGTCTGCCCCGACTGGACTAAATAGCCTATCCAGAATGTATGAGGCATCACCGGGGATCGCGAGGCCCGCAGTGAGAACGATGCGCTCGTGTCTACTCGTCTTCCCTCGCCTCGCTCCGTTTTGTGTCGGTTTTTCGGACGCGAGTCGAATGAACACGAGTAGACCAGAATCGATAGAAAAAAATTACAGTAGGATGAAGCCGATTATAAAAGGAGGGGAATATGATAAAATTGAAAGGAAAAATAAATTACGGTCGATCTGAGTTCGGGAAGTGAAGTAAAAAATGGTTTATCTTGATTTCCGGCAAAACTACAAGTTCTATGGAAAAAGTTGAATGGCAAAGTTGTAGGTAATAAAAAGATCTACAACTTTTGGATACACAGGTTTTTCACATCACCTCAAAATTTAGGTAAAAAATTCAAATAACCGAGTTTTTGGTTTTTTATTTTTATCTTTAAAAAAAAATCTGCGAAATTTGGTGAAAACTTGCCTTATTATGTTCCAAATACACAGTAATTTATTTGATTTAAAATATTTATTTTTTAGCCTTATTTTTAACTGAATATCAAAAAAGCACCCTAATTTTCAATCGAAAATTCGCGCGTCTAAATATCAGCTTTTTTCAAAAAGTCTGTAAATTTATTTCAGTTCGGTTGAGCATCAAAATCCCTATCTCCTCCAAGCCTGACTGCCGTCTTAAATTTATTTCAGTTCGGTTGAGCATCAAAATCCCTATCTCCTCCAAGCCTGACTGCCTTAAGGAACTTTGTTCCATTAAAAATAAATGTGCTTTTTATTTAATTTCAGTGCACACTAACACAATATGTATTCGTTTTTTGTTTGTATTTCCTTCTTGTCAAATGTACCTTTTCTTGTGTTTTTGTTTATGTCTATTGTTATTGCCACAATAAACATTTTTTTCATTTTTTCATTTTCAATTTCAGGAATACATAGGCGACTCAGCACCGGACTCTCTGGCATGGAGCATCGGAAAAATGAAATTGGTGGATGGCGTATAATGCTTACAATAAATAATAACAATACCTTAATATTGTTCCCAAACAAATATAGGGTAGCCTAAAAATAGGTAGGTACATAACACAAATATTACCTGGCTCCCATAGTACAAGCACAGTACATAAAGAAATACTACCAGTAGTTAATCGCCTTTGATCTTGGGAGAAACGCTGATATTGTCTAGACACTGGTAGGGCTGTCGCAATTTTAAAAACGTGGCACCAACATAAAATTAAAACATACGGAATATGTGAGCCCTGAGCCGCGCGTCTGCAATACTAACATTGTGGTATAGGCAATGCAGGAGCGCGCTTCCCGCGTCTCACCCCGCACGCCCCGCACGATTGCCCCGTCTAGACGGCTTCTTCGAACGACTGTATGATTTAATAAACTGTGGTACAAGTTTTGCTTAGTTTGTTAGATAATGTTGTGTGATGAATATCCACATAATATTATTAATACTAGCAACGCCCCGTGTTTTCGTCCGCTTAGTTCCCTTTTTTTTTGGGATGAAAAGTAGCCTAAGTGCTCTTCCATACAACAATTTGTGATTGACCAACACACATCCCAACTTTCGCATTTATAATATTAGTAGGATTTACGAAGCCGAAAGGAGCATGTTACTACTCTCATCACTTAGTTACAACTTTTGCTATAAATCAACTTAAATGGCTAAAAACTCCATTCGTAATTCGTATCCATACATTTTGAGATAGAATATAGATGGACGAACTCTTTATTGGACTAAATAACGAAATAACAAACATTTAAAAGCAAACTACCAACTGACAGTTTTTTATTTATCAAATAATTCGTCGTGAAAATTTAATTTGTTTTATTTAAAATTTTAGTTATTGACCAGATTTTCTTTTATGATTTTTGATTCTTTATTTTCGCGGTTTCAGATTTGGTCTAAGAGCTGTAAGAGTTCAAAATGTTGATCACAGATAATATACTTTCGCTTTTGTGAACACTTTCTATAGAAAACTGTTCATAATTCTACACGTAGTTTTCGTACGTTTATGTACGTTTAATTGTATGCATTTCGAGAATATTCGTGATATGACAGTGCCTAGTTATAAATTGAAAAGCAATGCATTTATTCTAAGATTGTACGATCGTCTATAACCGTCGTATCTCAAGTATTACAAACGTTTACTCAAGACACGCGCGCGAATCAAGAAGTTGAATTTTAGAACGTATTATGACGTCAAAATGTGTGACGTCACACATTTGTATCGTACTCAAAGAGCTCGATCCAAAATTTGTGGTACCTATAATTAGGGAATACAAGATCAGAGCCACTATGATGTACGTTCTAACACCTAATTTGTTTAGTTGACACTTTTGAAAGTAACGCTAAAAATGCTCTGCCATACTCATTTTTTTTATTTTAATATAAAATATCTCGGGCAATAGGATATTTATACGAACGTTTTTTAGTCGCACCATGCTAGAACATCATAAGTTTGTTTATAAATGACGTAGACAGTTATAATGTGTATTTAGTTATTATTGAATAAATTTTTGTAAGTACTATTTTTTCTGTTGTTGTAGGCTTACAAGGCCCACGATGCAATGAATGAGCAACGAAAAGAACAATACAATTTGACAAGTTATTCAATTGTTTTTACACAACTAACCAAAAGAGAAACGTTTATAAATTTACATTTCAATGATTCGTAATACTTAAGAGATATGTACTATTTTATATTTTATTAAGTTGAACGACTTTTGTTCTAAATATTAGAGGTATATTTTAAATGTTACATTAAGTATAAGTTTTATCCTCGGTTACGCTTAAGTGGCTATCAAAAACGTAGCGATTCTGTACAGTCGTTGGTCAAATTATACCCGACTGTCTTACCGGAGTTTTATGTTTGGTCATTTCAAATGATAGCCCAGAATATGTATTCTACAATTTTTATGTTTATTCATTTCAAATGATAGCCTAGAATATGTATTCTACAATTTTTTAAATGATAACCATATTTGATACTCTTAAGTTTTAAAAACTCAGAAAAAGGTATATGTGTAAAAAATAACGGTTACGCGAATTATATTAAAATATGTATAAAATTATATATATATAATTTCGCTTCTTTACCTCCAACTGAGACTAATTTAGAGACTTGTTTTTGATATAAGATTTAGAGATTAAGACTTTTGACCTGTGAGGTTTGACATCACAAATATTTTTTCATCCCACCAGCTCGGAAAGAGTACTTTTGCTCCTCGATATCAGGGCGCAAAAGTCGTTTTTACCCTCTAGAGGTTAAAGTAAATTTGAATTTAGAACATCGTGTGTACTGAGGTTTTGAATTCAAAACGTAATTTAACCTATTTATTTCTACCTCCTTGGTGCCGAATTCATCATACATTTATTTTTAATTTGTTAAAAACTCATACTCGGAACCTCTTTGGTGTACTTTTTTTTAAATGCTTTGCGCGCAATTTTCTTTTCACGTATGGAGGATAGAGGTAAAGAATGTTATTTCAAATGGCAAAACATTTTGAAATGCTATGAATGAATCAATTGTAATCGAATTGAAGTATGCCGAGTTCCTGAGTTAAATAATTAAATATTATTGACTACTAAAATAGTAACTAATAGATAATTTCAACTACTTGTACAGTACAAAATAATGTAGTAAATTTAACATCAAATAAATAATTACTATTTTGAGAAAACATGTAGATACAATATATTTTGAAGTCAAACCTTCTTTTGACGCGCCAAAGACAGATTTTTCTTGGGCTGTCAATTTAATTCTAGCGTCACGCTCGGGAATGATAAGAAATCTTCGGGTAAACTCGTGACCATAGCCAATGGCCATCTAGAAATGCCTCAGCCTATCCCATTGGCCATTTAAAAATGTATCGGCATTTCTAGATGGCCATGCTCATAGCCACGCCCTCTGGTTTCACATGCGTAGTTTCCAAAGTAAAAATCAAATTCTGAGTTATAAGTTACCACTTCTATCGGCAGTGCCTATGACTGCCAATATTTTTCTTTCATGAATTCTGAATAGTACGTTTATTAATTTCCTTTAAAATGTACCCTGATGCAAATTTAGCGCTACTATAATTTAATGCATTTGGGCGGACACTTTTTCATGTACACATGAAACTTCTTACCTCAATCGGTCAACTCTCCATATTTTCACGTCATATTGTTATTGTTAAAACCATGGCTAAATAAACTTAAGTGTAAAACTTATAACATTGAATACAAGTGGAAAACCGAAATACCATAATAATAAGTGATTCTAGCGACCAAGAAGTTTATTTAACACCAACAGAATCAACTGAAACTGAAAATGCGCAAAGCGTTTAGTAATTTCCTCGCTAGGGGGGGGATGAAAAATTACGTGTTACACTCGAGTGCAAAGATTTTTCACCTTGTGCCCTTTTGATTCCCTTGCTACGCTCAGGATTCTAATTTTTGAATCCCTCGCTACGCTCGTGATTCAACTTTAGAATCCTTCGCTTGCTCGGTCATCAAAATTGAGCACGCGGTTAAAAAGCTACTTTGCACTCTTGTATAACAAATAACTATTATTATAAGCAATTTTATATTATTTTGTAAATTATCCAATGTTAACTATAAGCTTATATAATACAATTGTGTGGTGCTGATTGGAAAATTTTAAATTGTTTGTTTTGTTATCGAATTGTTATTTTGAAAATACCAAAAAAAAATTGTTGTAAAATTTTTAAGTACATGACTGAAAAGTCAATAATATTATAGTGTCATTATTATTAGGTCTATCCTGCACCTCTGCCATGCGTTAATAATGAGGAATTTTCAAAGTGACCATATGTACCGTTAATAAGTAACGTAATTAATGTTTTACACCTAAAATGAATCATTAATGCACACCTGTGGCTCAATAAAAATGTATTCCAGGTTTATATAAAACATCATAAATAAATCATCACACAACATAGGACTTACACATTCGTTGTATTGCGAGTAGTGTGAAATGATTACTGTGTTAGAATGGATAGTGTTTTATAAATAAGTCATCTTATATATCTGGACGACACGGTTCTAATCCCCATAAGCCTAACGCAGAGCAATGCTGTGATGTGGAAAAAAAGTGGGGGTTCATCAATTTCGTGTTTAAATTACTCCTTGGCACTATAAAGGAGTCGTAGCCATCTACCAGCCGGATATGTTCACCTTGTCACTATACCAATAAAAAAATATTTTGGATTTTTGGACAGTAATTCTCTGAAATCTTTTTTAAATATATTTTTGACTTTTTTTTTTGTTTAATGGCATGGCGCTTTATAGATTTGTCGAGAATTTGTTCATAATTAATATTTATGTATAAGTAAAGTACACTATGTATATTGATTTAATCAGAAATAAAATTGTATTTTAATAGTACGGAACTGTCTTTCTGTAATCCGATTTGAAAGATTGAAATATTTTACCTAGATATCACAGGGTCAACAGATAATATTCCGAGAACTGGCACCAGTTGGGTAGGTGTTTCAGGCCAGCTGAAAATTTGTCACGTACCTCTCCTATTAATCCTATTCCTATTATACCGCAGTACAGAGATGCAGACCTGGTTGGTGAATAGCGGGGGGCAAAATGAATCATACAATTTAGAGCATTTGGGAGGATATACAATCCTACCAAAGTGTTCTGTCTTTTTGAGGTGGTAATGCGTTTTCGCCCAATTCGCGGTCTATTTTGATGTGATTCGGTAATAGCGAACCGTTGAATAGCGTATTGCACTGATCGACGCGAACATTTTACTGTTTTGGAAATCTCTACTTGGGATTTCCCTTCCCTGTGCAAAAGCTGTATCTGCACACGTTGTTCCAACGACATCTTCCGAGAACATCCGCCAACCGCCAACCCACACTTGGCAAGTGCTATAAATTAGCACTTGCCAAGTGTGGGCCAAGTGTGCTGCCAATGTAGGGGAGACCAAGGTGGGTTGTGACAGAGGGGAGTTGTGACAAAGACGATTACTCGGAACCTATGACCGTTAGCAAGTTGGCAACACCGCGCAATTGTTTCTTTAAAGACGCGCTAGTTGACACGGTACGCGTCAGAGATGCATGGCAAACGGTTATGCGAGTGCGACGACTGCATGAAAAAAAAAACCGAAAAGTAAGTTTTTTATCGAAATTTTGATTGTTTGTATGTACTGACATATTGCATTCACATGATTAGGCTATTTCTCCTTTTATTGAGTGGTTTTTGATGTTTCAAAGCGTGGCATTCTCTTCCTATGTTTCCATCATGTTTTGAAATTATGAATTGTTATTCTAACCAAGTCGCAATTTTTGGCATCTAGGAGAATTGTGACACGTTGTCATAACTCTCCTATTTAAGTTTATTTTACGAATAGCTTATTTTATTTTTTGTTTGTATAATATATATGCTATGTTTTTTTTGACAATTCTTACAAGCCAAGTTTGAGATAAATGTTTTTGCCAGAATCAGCAAGCTGTTGCCCAAGGGTTCCACTAAGATAAAAATACCCAACCTAACAGACGCAAGATCAAAACAGCTATTCTTACAAACACACCTACAGAAGATGAAATAGATGCCATAGAAGCTAGTGGAAAGTTCAAAAGTGTGAAAAAGCGTGTTTTAAATGAAGATAAGAAGGAACCAAAAAAAAGCAAGAAGCAGACTAACTAGAAAAGTGCAGAATATGCCAAAGAAGATGCAAAAAATGCTTATTATTGCTTGGAATGTAAAGGCTGGTCTCATGAAGATTGCTCTTGGGGCGAGCTACAATACATCTGTGAAAACTGTTTGTAGATAAGATTATGATTTATGATTCTTTAGATTTGATTTTGATCTCATTAAGTAACCATTTTTTATAGTATAGAGTGATGAGACGAGCAGAACATTTACCTGATAGTAAGGTGTTGCTTACTATCAGGTAAATGTTGCTTGCCACGTAACATCACAGTGACATGCAGCTATTGGATGAAGACTCCAAATTATTACCTAGCACTGCACTGCCCTCATCACCCAGAGATCTAAGATATTATATCTCTAAGACCTGTAATTTCTCTGGAAACATTGCCCTTTAATCCGGAACACAGCAATGTTTGCACACTACTGTTTGGCGATAAAATAACTGGCAAAGGTGGGGTACTTTCCAAGACGGACTCTGCCAAGTGTCCTACCACTGCTAAATACCTACTGATAAAATAATGAATACTTGTTATTTTGATGTTTAATACTTCATGTTATTATTTCTTACTATTATTTTGAAAATTCAAGTACTTTTATGCACAAAAACATGTTTTGTTTATATAAAAAATATATTTATCTGTCAAATGTATTCGAAGTACATAGCTGTCACAACTAACCTTGGTACCTTTTACAACTTACCTCGGTGTTAGGAGAGTTGTGACAATAGGAGTATTTTCAGTTTTTGTGGATTTCTTCAGTCACCGTATAACTTTAATATTTTTTGATTACTATTTTCAAAAAAGTAATAATTGGGATACATTTTGGCATAACGTTTATAATTGTGGTATGTTTCTTCGTTGAGATATGTTGCTCTAAGTAAAAATTGTCACAACACTCCTCGGTCTCCCCTAACTAACCTAGGAGTGTAGTCGTATAAGTGGGCTACTACCTTAATTGTTCAAGTTTTCAGGCTCGCCACTCCAGGGTACTTATTTACAACGCAATCGGAACTATTCTGGCACGGAATAACAATCCTAGGTAGCGATTCTAAATCCATTCAGTTGCATCCGACATGGAATCTCGTCTATCGGTCTTTGTCTTGAATCTGTTTAGCATGACAGAGACAGGGATTGTCATTCCCGATTTTGAACCATTTGGGTTGCATTTAGAATCGCTGCCCTAGTCTCGGTTTATCCCCACATCGTCGTCCCCACTGGGGACGAGTGGGAAAAAAAGGTTTCGTTCGTCCGATGTGGGGACGAACGGGAATAAACCGAAATTAATGGTTGATTTTGATGGTCTGATTTTGACAGAAAATAATGATTAATAGGATCGAACCGATTGCGTTGTGAATCCGGGTAAAGGAGTGTAGGTAGAGGCCTATAGCGGAATAGAAGGCGTAAATAAAAACGCTCAAAAATCCGTATTATAAAAATATAATCATATTGAAACATCAATTATAATAAGTAACATTGATTTAATACAAAATTTAAAATAGCATTTAACACCAAAATATAATTTCTCATCAGTCCAATAAAGCCCACTCATCGCATTTGACTATTATTTGATACAAAATCGTTCACTTCGCTTATTAGTTGAGCATTTCAATTCGTACATAATTCATACTAAATAAACGGTTAACAGATATGCGCAAAATTACCACTAGGTACAAATCTATAACGTAAATAATAATTGATTACATACATAAAATATACGACCATACGAGTATTTACGTACATGTGTTAATGTTAAAGTGCCTATGACAATTGATTCGATTTGGATTTGGGAACTTTAAAGGGAACCTTGCATTACTATCCTACTATTTATTATATAAATGTTGCTCATTCACATCGGATAGGATAGGCTAAACAGATCGGGTTGGAACACAGAGTTTTGGGGTCAGGTGGTGTGGTGTGTGAATTGTCCACCAATATTTATTTATTTATTTATTAGTATATTTATGCAATAAATGCTACTAACTTCAAACGCTGAAGAAAAACATCGTGAGGAAATCGACATGTACCTAGAATATTTCGAGGTCATGTGTCGTTCACCAACCCGCACTGGACCAGCGTGGTGGATTGTGGCCTTGACTCTCTCCTAGCGAGAGAAGGCCCCGAGTCGCAGCAATAAAGAAAAAAGTCAATAATATTGCATGCTCGCAACGGGTACAAATTCTACAATTAAAACATCTTGTTACATAACTTATGCCGTAAAGAATGCTGACACCTCAGTCTATTGGTATAATTATTTCCTAACAGTTTTACCCGCGTATTTTCCTGGGATTAAAATTATCCCATCTTCTTCCAGACAACCTGTTTCAAATTTTTATCCGATCCGTTCAGACGTTGCGACGTGGCTGAGTAAACACCCAAACATTGACAATATAATAAAGTAGTAGCATTTTTGATTTTTGATATTAGTATATTTGAAATAGTTAGGTATGAAAGTAGTTTTCATTGTAATTTAGATTTGTTATTTATTTCTATCAGGTAATTTTGCACACAATACAAATGTTTGATGTCTGATACTTAAAAAATAATGTACTTCTATATTTAGGTTCCAAATAGCTCAGTGATTAATTTTGAATGCTGAATTATCACAGAGATTCCTTATTTGGTATGAACGAAAACGAATCAAAATTTATGTAATATTTAATTTTTCATTATTATCTTACATTGATATAACAAGCCGAAATGTTAGGTTAGGTTTGAACAACTTTATAAGTTTTGTGATTTCAAGTCATATAACATTAAACACAGGACTTCAAAATCTAAATGTTTATTTACATCCCGATGGTTTGGTCGTATCACGGCCGTGGTCGTGGTGGTCTCGCGAATGCGGTCGTTACAACCGTTGCGACCGAAATGTCGGAGATAATAAATTATTATGAACAACATTTTTAAATCGAATCAAATATAAAAATAATTTGGATTTCGAAATCTCGTAATGTTTTTAAAGTTCACTACAACAGGAAGTGAAAACTATGAATGCCATAATCAATTTTTTCTTCGTTCTTAGTTGTTATGAAGAATGTTGTCACTGATACCCAACTGTAGCATCGGTATATAAAATGAAAATAAAATAGATATTGTTTGTTCATGTTTATTGAAAACATTACGTTTTCAATCTGAGCTATTTAGAAAATTACAAAAATACCAGGACTTAATCTAATGATAAAATTCTAAACAAATACTTCTAGAAGCACATCCTTACTTAGAAGGCACTATGCTACCCTAGTAAAAAACAATATAATTTGTTCAAGACCTTATGTTATAACTACATATTTATAGCTATACTAACGACAACACGTGACTTGGTCTGCGATAAATTATAGCCTACGATCGGCTTGCTTCGCCTTAATTCGTACAACTGTTATAACAATCTGAAATATATTGGTTTCAAATTGTGAAATATAATTTCCTTGATAATGTCATAAAATCGGCGTAGTCTCTATGGCTCGGTTGGTAGCAAGTCTGCCCAAAGAGCCGCAGGTCGTCGATTCGAGTCCCACACAGAACAAATACTCGCTCTGGGAATTCACATCTATGAATTACGTTTAAATTATTTGGATATTGTTCATACGAAAATATTGTAAATACAATTAATAAGTGGAGGTTAGAGGTAGGGTGAAAAATACTTCTCGTCGTGTTGATCAGAGTAATAGGATCACAAACATCGTGACTCTACATTTTTATATATTGGAAGATAGAAGAGTAGATTTTCTGTTTTGTTCTATACATAAAAGAACTTTATATTATCATTTTCATCATATAGACGTCAAGAATTAAAAACATTAACACAGACACTACGTCTATAATATTAGTATGGCTGTCTGTCAGAAAATACCCAAAAAAAAAGTATGTACGCTTAAAACTATTGCAGCGCTATAAACCACACGGGTGAAGTCCTGGGCATAACAGCTAGCCAACTTATAAAAAATTATAATTGATTTAATTTACAAATTTAAAATTATATTACAATGTCAAATCACAATTTGGGTTAGTAATGTGTTCATTGGTTTACCTAGTGATTGTCTTTGGAGGGGGGACAACTGTTCAGCTTTATCCACCCTGATAAAGACGGGTTAGGGTGGATGACATCTCCTTAAATATCTACGCTAAATATACTTAATCCATATCTTAGGCAGCTTTCCAGTAGAAGCGAACTAAGAACGCGAGTGTATGCATAGTTGATTATTTTCTTACGATATTGTCTTTGGTAGGCAACCATCCAGCTGTCCCACACTCGAAATAAAAATGGTTATTTCACTTCGTTTTTTATTATGGGACCAAACACATTTCTACTCCAACCCCTATACTACTAGCGTATGTTCTAGGTACCTTTCCATCAGAAACGAGCTAAGGATGCGCTTGAATCAACATCGATGCTTTATCATGACGCAAGTAGATCTGTGAAAGACAATTTCAGCAAATGTTTTCATTTTGTTAGATAATTTTGCAAAATGAAACATTGGCGCCACCTACGGCGAAGCTGAGAACTATTTTTAACAAATCTATGTATTGTATTTGCATCCAAAAACATTTTTATTTAATGTTTTACGCTCATAGCTTCCACTGCGATTCCAGAAGATTGATACCTTATAAGAGAACATAACTAAGGAAGTACTAAACCAAAATAGAATAACAACTTAAGTTTAACAGTTACACACAAAAACTGGGAATCAAACTATAATTTTCTCTCGTGGTTTTTCACTAAAATTGACCCAAACAAGGGTAGATGAATAAATGTCAATATTTGATAATAATTGTTATTTCGTCTCTGACGAAATCAATCAACGATTTTCTTGGATACACTACAAAAGGACATCAAAATTACGAGTTTGGAATGTTCTCGCACACATATCGCTTTTTTTTCATAGAACGATGTAAAAAAAATCCGCAACTTTAGGTACAAAGTCTCACGTTGAAACGGTTGAACTAAGCTATTTTATACCAAAGATTTCAAGTATCTTAGCAAAATTCGATAGTACTGCGTTTCGACAGCAGCCATGGTTGATGGCGAAGACTTTCTTATGTCCATTAAAAGAAATGATTACTCAATATGACTTCTAATGATATTGGCCGCGTCATCCAACCCCATGTCTTCTAATATCAACGCCAAGGATTTCGATGTCAAATCGTCTCGGCATTCCTGTGAATATAACAGAATATTAAGTACCATTTTTTAAGCTAATCTTAGCTTGAGAAATCTCAATTTTATTGACAATGCCATTAAGGTTGCCGCAGTCTAGGATGTCGGTGCTGATATAAAAGTATATTTATAATTTTGTAGTGGTAGGACTCCTTGCAGGGTTCGCCTGGGGAAGTACCACATCTTTGCCAGTTATTTTACCGCCAAGGAGTAATGTGCTAACACCACTGTATTCCGGTTTGAAGGGCAAGGATCATGATTCCCGATAAATTACAGAGCATAGAGATTAGGGTTTGTTCCCGGGAATTCTCGTCCCGGGAATTCCCGGGAAATCGGTCGGTCTCGTACCCGGGAAATTCAGCTCGAGAAAAGTCGAGACATCGAGAAGTTTAAATAAACATTTTTACGCTTAGCTTTCTTTGTAAATGCGAGGAATACACCTCTAATATCGCTGCTACGCTACTTAAACAGCCCCGATAATTTTATTCTCAAAAAGAGTGCTTATTTTACCGATAATAGCAAGACATTTTTAATTGGATACGCTGAAGACTTATTCAATCGTCTATACCCCACTGTTCCCACTACTACAGAACCTTCGACAGGAAATAATTCAGAAGTTGTCGAAGCAGGCGTAAGCGAATCAGAAACTGAACAAGACAGCTTTGCAGCTCAATTAGAGAGAGCAATAAAAGGTGTTTCGAGAAATGGTGAATCAACTAATGCTGTGGTGCTTTCCAAATCAATTATAAAAAAAGAGTTTTTGCTATTTGAAAAAACAGGCAAGAGGACCCCTAATCTGGAAACACTACAAAGCATTAATTTCAGTCAAGCCGACTTCAACAGAAAATGAAAGGGTATTTTCCATATCGGGAAATGTGGTCAGTAAGATTAGGAGCCGGCTGTCTGATAAATCTATTTATTAATGCTTTGGTTTATCTTAAGGCATATTTCATAAGAATTAATAAGCAGGCTTAAAGACAGTTATATTTTTCGTATTAATAGTAGATAGATATCTCTTATTTAATTACATTAAAACTGCCAAAAATTGTGATACCATACCACCCACATAGTGAGATTAGTGAGTGATCTTTAGTTATGATGAGATAAAATATGACTGTTTTTAGTTAAGATGTTTGTTTTAAGCTGATTGTTAACAGAGATTTTGTTTTTTATTAAAGATTAGTGAGATTAGTTATAATAAGAAGAAGTATGATTGTTTTTAGTTAAGATGTTTGTTTTAAGCTGATTGTTAACAGATATTTTGTTTTTTATTACAGATTAGTGAGATGAGATTAGTTATGATAAGGAGAAGAAGTATGATTGTTTTTAGTTAGCAATTTTGTTTTGAGCTGATTTTTTATTGAGAACTTGTTTTTTTTGTTAAAAATTATGTTGATTTTTTTCATGTAAAATAAACACAGTTAAATTAAAGACTCTTTTTATTAATTAAACAAAAATTTAGACGTATTTTATTTTTTCTCGACAACCCGAGAAGACCCGAGAAATCAGGCTCGAGAAGTCTCGACACCCGAGAACTTAAAAACCTCGAGAAATCGGAAACCCTAATAGAGATAAATCATCTCTGGGTGACGAGCACTGTGCAGTGCTCGGCAATGATTCGGGTTCTTCATGTACCTATTTCAATTCCATTACCTGCGTGACACTGTGCTGTTATGAACAGCCATGTTGCTTACCATCAGGCATATGTCCTGCTAGTCCTGGCACTCTATACTACAAAAAAAAAGTGATATTATAATGCAATTAAAAATGCAATAGATAAACTATTTTTGTTTATTACCAATAAACTCAAGAAGTAATTTAATGGCTTTAAGATTATTTCGCTATTAGAATGCTACATAATGTCGCATGTCGGCGACGTGCTCAACGTGGATAACGAAGTTTTTACTTAAAAATATCGCATTAAAAAGAAGATGAGAAGATATTAAACAGAAATATGATAGAGCAAAATTATATTATATATTACTTCGATGTGGTAGAGCAGAAACCAGCGTACGAAGAACCCTGACATAGTCGTGTTACTTTGACGTGGTATAACAGCGTGTAGGCCGGGCTGGGCTGGTCCTGGAACCACGAGTCGAGCGCGTCGGTAGCTCACTGTGAAGTTGTGAAACCAGCGTAAGAAGACCCTTGACATAGTAAAGCAGAAACTAGCATAAGAAGAACCCTGCCATAGTCGTGTTACCTTGACGTGGTATAGCAGCGTGTAGGACGGGCTGGACTGGTTCTGGAACCAGGAGAGCGCGTCGGTAGCTCACTGTGAAGTTGTGAAACCAGCGTACGAAGAACCCTGACATAGTCGTGTTACCTTGACGTGGTATAGGAGTGTGTAGGCCGGGCTGGGCTGGTTTTGGAACCACGAGTCGAACGCGTCGGTAGCTCACTGTGAAGTTGTAAGACCAGCATACGAAGAACCCTGACATAGTTGTGTTACCTTGACGTGGTATAGGAGCGTGTAGGCCGGGCTGGACTGGTTCTGGAACCAGCAGACGAGCGGGTCGGTAGCTCACTGTGAAGTTGTAAGACCAGCATACGAAGAACCCTGACATAGTCGTGTTACCTTGACGTGGTATAGCAGCGTGTAGGCCGGGCTGGGCTGGTTCTGGAACCAGGAGTCGAGCGGGTCGGTAGCTCACTGTGAAGTTGTAAGACCAGCATACGAAGAACCCTGACATAGTCGTGTTACCTTGACGTGGTATAGCAGCGTGTAGGCCGGGCTGGGCTGGTTCTGGAACCAGGAGTCGAGCGCGCCGGCGCCGAGCCGCCGCGCGAGCGCGCGCCACGCGCCCGCCGCCTCCACGCGCCGCGCCACGTCGCGCGCGTACTCGCTCAGCCCCGCCAATCCCGCGCCGCTCTCAGACTTCTAAATAAAAAAATAAACAATTCAACATCCGTGCTCATTTCACCAAGTTACGGCTGGTGTAGTGTATGTTTTTTATTATATAGAAGACTAGCTGAACCGTGCGCGCGTTGCTACGCCACCTATTGAAAATCGGTCGTACTCAGATTCAGGACGTCTACTCTGTTTCTACGAAAACGAAATTTCGAACAAAAACTCGCGACTTTCCTACTCTCGTTCTACTTCGTTTCGTCCGATACAACATTGTTTGACGTTTAAATGTTCTAATCATACTCTAATTAGAGTAGGCTTAGAAGATTTAAACGGACAAAACGACGGATCGAAGTAGAATAGGAGTTGGAAAATCGCGAGTTTATTTCGAAGATTACGTTTTCGTTGAATTAGAGTAGACGTCCAGAACTTGTTCAGAACAAACTTAAGAGGTAGATGCATCCTGTCACGGACTTCGGCGCTCGTCAACAAGCGAACGAAAGCTCTCAGAAGGATTTTTTTCCTGTGCTTTGTTACATTTTTCATTAAGGCTCCGAAAAAGAGGCCAGTTTGTATGGGTATTGGGTAAGCAATAAAGATTTTTACATTTGTATTTGTAGTCGGGTGAACGTCGATTGCCGCATATGATAATTTTAATAATTAAAAATAAAAACGATTACTGATTATAAATTTGATATAGTTAACAACAGAGCGACACGACAGTGACAGACGGTCTAGTCGGCGATTGCCGATTCAGAGAATCAGAGACCCTGTATTCAAATCCCACCGCACCATCAAATCGCACCGGCGTCTTTTCGAAGTCATGAACATGCGTAATTCTGAAAGCCTATGGAATGAACTATGCTCAAAGTTTGCATGCGCGCTGAGGGACCGTATTTGTATGTGTCATCATTCAGACGATCAAGGTTATCGAGATAGACCAACGTGTTAGCAAGCTGTGACGGCAATGGACTTGTTGTTCGTATATGTCAACGATAAATACGGAATAAAGTAACTATCAGAAAATTGTAGGCTTAAAACTAAACGTAAAATTGAAGCAAACCGTTCATTGATTTTATTTCATTTTAAATTGTATATGCCTAAATACAAATTAGTTTTTTGGGCCTCTGTACGTAGTTGTTGTTACAACTTCCATTTTCCATGCAATCTAATTTTTTTCTTTTCTTTTGTTATTAATGTTATTATCAATTTTCGGGTTTAACTTGTCTATTTATCTCGACTTATTATTGTTTAATGTTCTTTGTTTAACATTTAAAATAAAAAAGGCAGTCATAGGGACTGCCGATATAAGTGAAAAATAATAACTTAGAATTTTATAGCTCACTTTGGAACCTACGCGGGTGAAACCGGAGGTTGTGGCCATGACCATGGTCATCTGGATCATCTGAGTTTACCCGAAGATTTCTTTCATTTACGAACGGGATACTTAAGTTCAATTCACACCCCATAGAAAATCCGTACGCTAAAAGATGTTTTCACTTCAATAAAAGATTTTCGAAACTCACATCGTCAGCGGACTCGTATTGGTCTCCCGCGTCGAGGTACAGCGGCTCTTCCTTGACGGGGTCCTCCGGCGTCGGCGGCGGGGACGGGCTCCGGAGCAGTTCCCGGAAGAGCGGGTACGGCGCGGCGGCCGCGCGCGCGGTCGGGTCGGCGGGCGCGCCGGCGTGGCGCAGCGCACGCGCCAGGCGCAGCGCGCTCGCGTCCGGCGCGCGCGCGCACGCCACGGCCAGCGGGGTCAGGCCGGCGGCGTCGCGCAGGCGCAGGTGCGGCGCGGCGTGCGGCAGCAGCGCGCGCGCCACGTCCTCGCGCGCGTCGTACGCGCACAGGTGCAGCGGCGTGCGGCCGTGCGCGTCGCGCGCGCCGCCGCTCGCGCCGCGCGCCGCCAGCCGCGCCGCGCACTCCGCGCGCCCGTGCAGCGCGCACAGGTGCAGCGCGCTCTGCCGCTCCGCGTTCGCCGCGTCCAGCGCCAGCGCCGCGCCGCCGCCCGCCAGCAGCGCGTCCAGCGTGTCCGCGCTCGCGAACCGCACCGCGTAGTGCAGCGCGGTCTCTTCCGAGCGCGTGCGCGCGTTCACGTCACACCCTGCAACATCACATCCGTCATCTCACGCTGCCCCACTCTCCTCTGAGCGCGTGCGCGCGTTCACGTCACACCCTGCAACATCACATCCGTCATCTCACTGCGCCCCGCCCTACAGCAGCGCGCTCTCCGAGAGCGTGCGCACATTCTCACACGTTGCAATATGCGTCGTTTCCGTCACTTCGAACAGCTCAACTGCAGTGGGGCTCTCTCCTTCGCGGGTGCATTCGTCACGTTACAACCTAGTCTTACAGTGACGTAATTTCTAATGCCACTGGTGAAGATGCTATGCTCTTTCAGTAATCGATCTATATACGCAGTGGAACGAGAGTAGCTGAGCACATCCTATGATAAAGCCACATGTGGCGAAATAAACCCACGAAATTGCCGCACAGAATCTGTTAAATTTCATGGGATTTAATATATGACATGCTGATACGGTAGTAAGAAGAATTACCAAATTTACAAAATTCATATTCATATGTATTGGTACATGTCAATCAGGTATTACGAAAATATGCCAAAAATAACACAAAAACATTAGTGAAACTTCTGAACTTCCAAAAATACCCAGACTGAGTCACCATTCTTAGACTTTTGAAGTATGGTCGTACGGAAGTGTCCAGTGCCACCGGCACGATCGCTCGTATAGCGCGTCTGTGCTACGGAACACTCTCTTCCACTCCGAGCACTGCGCCGAGATTTCGACGCCATACTGCAGTAGTGAGTTACCGTCGCAAAGTAGCACGTATGGGCTGCTTCAATCGACGCCGGACGGGACACTCTTTTTAGTGTGAAGCTAACACTACAATATGGTATATACTATACTAGCTGTTACCCGCGACTTTGTCCGCGCGAAATAAATACTAAGGTAAATAAATAAATATTGTATAATAATGGTAATAATAAATAAATATAATTTGTAAACTGTGAATACATTCATTCTGAAGTCCTAGATTGTTTGCGTTCGGACCATAGGGCATAGACCATAGGGCTTGAGCATTTCTCTTCCTGCCTGTATGAAAAGGGCGGAAGAGAAAGTGCTTGTTAGACCCATTACATTGTCCCGTATGTCAGCTTTAAATACCGCGATATCTAATCATTTTTCGAACAATTTTTTCGACATGACTATTGATGATCCTAATCGTAATTATTCTGAGTTTTTTAAAATGCTGAGTACACATTATAATAATATTTTTCATACCAAATTAATTAATATTAACGCAAAACCGAAGTTTGCCGAATGGGCAACACCAGGACTTATTAAAAGTCGAAACAATCTTTACAATTTATATAAACTAAAGACATACTGCAACGACGATGCAACAAAAGTCTATGTTAAGAGGTATTCAAATATTTTTAGAAAGGACAATGCCCATTTTTGACCCGCTAAAATAGTTGTCGTGTAGACATATGAGTTATATATTAAAAAATCGGTGATTTTTTGTTGTACTCGTGTGCGAAGTTATATAACTTTCTAACATTCCAAAATAAAATAATTTGCATTTGTTTAAATTAAACCTACCATTTACCAACAAAGCTGACTTGTAAAATATTGCAATAACGAAACGGTACCTGCGTTTCGTTTTAGTGATCCGCGTTAGATTGAAATTGAAAATGGATATTATGTATATCAATTTCTCATAATGTCGTTTATTTACTACTTTTACATATTTAAATAACCATATATATAAATACGGCGACAAAGAAACTATCAATGCTTTTTTTGGTAATGTAAACGAGGAAAAAGGTGGCATGCAATTTTCACCAAATCCAAATTGGTCAAAGATCAATGTCAAATTGACAAATCAAAAAAAAGTAAACAAGCAAAATGCATGGTTTTCTTCTTGTTTAAATTGGTTTTAACAAAACCAAACAAAACTGGGAATTATGTGATTCAGTGCTCCTTATTACTTACATAATTGTGGTAATAATTACATAAAACCATATATTGTTGTGATGGCTTGCTTGTGTTTTCTGATGGAAACCCTCGATTGTTATGAACCTTCTAAGACCACTGTCTCGAATACCAAAATAATGAAATATTTATATCACAATTAAGATATTCCTTTCTGTGACAATATTTCTATGCGAATGAAGTGTTCATACTCTACAGGAAATACGGGGATAGCGCTAAGTTGCTACACAACCTATGCAATTACCAATTTTAAAACCCTGAGTTGCTTTTAGAAGACAGACACAAGTTGAAGAAAATGAAATAGATATAATATGTATATTTTAGTTGAAAATGATAGGGACAACCAGCAGAGGCCATCTTTCAGTACTGCTGTACTTGCATTGCAGAGTTCTTCGTGAGATTTCTAGGATGGCCAGACACCAGGACCACATAAATCCACGAGCAGAGTATTTTGGCTATGTAGTAGTTTTGGGCTATTAAATATATAAAGTTATTATTAAATGTAATTATAATTATATGATAGCAAACAATATATTGTATTTATCCTCTCTTGCATTGGTTTGAATATAGATTCAGTAGAAAGATATCGGTGAACAGTATTATCTACACTAATTTAAGTATTTTTTCAGGAAACCATGATAGGATGAGCGAAACATGTGCCTGATGGTAAGCAAGAAAACATGCTTGCCTTTAACAAGACACACTGTCTTGTGTCATAAATTATTAGAACATGATGACAAGTCTACATCATCAGACCTAGCCCTGCACTCAGTTAGTTTAAGGCTTGTTTCACATCATCATCAACAGCCCACTAAACGTTCCCACTGCTGGGACTCGGGGCCTTCTCTCGCAAGGAGAGAGTTAAGGCCATAATCCACCACGCTGGCCCAGTGCGGGTTGGCGGATGACACATGACTTCGAAAGATTCTAGGTACATGTCGGTTTCCTCACGATGTTTTCCTTCACCGTTTTAAGTTAGCGGCAAGGCTTGTTGTAAGGTTGTAAGGCTTGTTTACCCTATGATAATTCCATCCGAGAACTATTTTATGGTAATCAGTTGGTAGTGAGAAGTACTATTATTCCTATTTATTCTGATAAGAAATATGTTTTGAAAGACAATACCATAGTTCTTTATTTTTTTTTCTGTTCTAATCCAAAAGAAAACATAATTCTAAAATATTTTGACAGTAAACATAACCTTACTTTTGGTTTAACTGTAACTCATTTTTGGTATTTAGGAAATGAAAAACACCAACAGCAGACGTTTATAGAAGCATTAACAATCCTAATTAGATACTATTCATCTCTATACACTTTCAGTATCAAAAAAAGTTGGCCAGGTTTTTCAATGTATGGGACGTGGGCATTGTCCTTTGTGTATTCGAGCAAAAGATATTCATTCGGGATCAAATTAAAAACTCCAACAACGTGATAAAAAGCACGTGGAAGATAATAAACAAGAAGTCTGGTAAAACCAAAAGTCGTGAAATGATGCGCGCAGTTCGGGTTGGGGAAAATGTCACTACAAAAAAAACGGACATTGTAGATGCTTTCAGGGCTTATTTTGCTGATATTCCCTTCTTCTTCTTCTTCTCAGTCGGGCACTCTTGACAGAGTGGTCGTGGTTATGTGTGGGTCCTGTTGAATAACGGCTCTTGCAATGTGTCTCCATTTGGCTCTATTAGAGGCATTGTGGGAACAGTCGGTCATGGTGGATTGAGTGATCGATTTGATAAGGTCTGTCCATCTGGTTGGAGAGCGCCCGCGGGGTCTCTTTCCTTCCATTCTGCCCTGCACTACGAGACGCTCCATTGAGTTTTCATTCCGGGTTATGTGTCCAAAGAACTTCAGTATTCGTATTTGCACAATCGACGATAATCTTTCTTTGACGTGAAGCTCTTTTAGGATCGATAAATTGGTGCGGTGAGCAGTCCACGGAATCCTCAGCATACGTCTCCAACACCACATCTCTAGTGCATCGATTTTCTTCCTTTCTTTTAGCCTCAGTGTCCACGCCTCTGCTCCGTAGAGAAAAATTGGGAAGACAAGACTTCTCATCAGCCGTACCTTGGTGGCTTTGGTAATTCTGCGGTCTTTCCAGATTTTTGTGAGGTTTTCGACGGCAGATCGCGTTACACCACATCGTCTTCGTATCTCGTCTTCACAGCTTCCAGTGTTGGTTATGTTGGAGCCCAAGTAGATATAGCTCTGGACCACATCACAGTTGGCTATGCTTTTGACGGTAGGCTGGTTGTCATTTGCTCTGTCCACTATCATCATTTTGGTCTTATCACGATTGATAGCGAGGCCGTGGCTAATGCTGGTTGTCTCCAGGCAGTTCAAGAGATGTTCCATATCTTCTTTGGATGTTGTCAAAAGAGTGGTATCATCAGCATATCTTAAATTGCAGATTTTCCGTCCCCCTACAGAAACACCTTTGTCCCAGCCTTCCAAAATAATTCGCATGATGTACTCGGTGTAAATATTGAAGAGTTGTGGAGATATAATGCATCCCTGTCTCACGCCAGCCTCAGTTTTGAAAGAGATCGAGTCAATTCCATCCACACGAACAGCCGCTGTGCCATCCTCGTACAGTCTTCTTATGAGGTACGTTAGATGTTCTGGTACACCCATAAACGAGAGAATTTCCCACAATTTCTGCCATTGTACAGTGTCAAATGCTTTCCGGAAATCTACGAAGCATACGAAGAGGGGATTGTTAAATTCACGAGATTTCTCTATTATTTGACGTAGAATAAGAATTTGTTCTCTCGTTCCTCTTCCTTTAACAAAACCAGCTTGTTCGGGTGCTATTTCGCGGGACAGAAACGACTGCAGCCGCTTGTTTATCACATGTAGTAGCACTTTGCTAGCGTGGGAGATGAGAGAGATCAATCTGTAATTATTGCACTTTTTGGTGGAGCCCTTTTTGTGCAGCGGTATGAAAAGGGAGCGAGACCAGTCCTTTGGCCAATCGCCGGTATACCATATTTTACAACAGATCGTGTGTAATATTTCTACTCCTGTATCCTCCATTGCCTTTATGATCTCAATGGGTATTTCATCTACACCCACAGCTTTATTTGGCTTCAAGTGATTGATTGCTGCTCTTACTTCGTCCTTCAATAAACTAGGTTCCCATTCCGCGGGTTGAGAACATGTTGTAGAACTCCGCGACGAGTGAGCGTCAACAAACAGCGATCCACAGTAATCCTTCCACGTGTTAACAATTTCTTTGATCTCCGTAATTGTTACGCCTTCCTTATTCTCAATAGCCCAGGTTCTTGGTTTGTATTGGCGAGTGATAAATCTTATCTTCATGTGAAGATCTTTGGTTTCGCATTTTTGTGAGTGTCTCTCTAGTTCTGTGCAAATGTCATTCAGGGCTGCATTCCGGTCTCTACGGCAAGCGGCTTGTATTTTTGAAGTGAGATCGTTCAGTTCTTGCACGCTTGTGCCACCAGCCTTCAATGTTCGGCGGTGTTCAATCATATGCCACGTACTCATGGACATCCAGTGTTGACGCTTTACTGTAGGAGGTTTTGGTTGTGAAATCTGTACCAACTCGTTGATATAGGTTTTGGCATTCTGCCAGAGTGTATTTGGATGGCCATCGTCTTGATCACCTCTCCAATTATGTTGGGAGTCTCGTAAAGCTTTGGTAAAACTTTCTCTGTTGGTTATTTCCATACGGCTAGCTGTCTTCTTGTTAATGGTGTTGCGAAGCTTGATTCTTAGATTACACACTAGGAGTTGATGATCAGAGTGGCAGTCAGCTCCTGGCAGCGTATGTGCATTGGTGATCGAACTTCTCCACCTAGCCCTGATCATTATGTAATCTATTTGGTTTCGATAATTTCCACCGGGGGATGTCCAAGTGTAGAGTCTTCTCGGGTGTTGTTTAAAGACTGTGTTCATTATAGTCAGATTATTATCGGCTGCAAATTGTATGAGGCGTTCGCCTCTTTCGTTTCTAGTACCGAGACCATAAAGCCCCACAATGTGCCGCAGATCCGAATCCCCAGACGTGGATCCCAACTTAGCGTTAAAATCGCCTAGGACGATTAACAGTTCTCTTTTTGGTATAGCAGCTAAGCTGGCTTCTAGTTGACTGTAAAAATCTTCGATCACTTCATCCGAGGCGGCGCTTGTTGGAGCGTATACTTGGAAGATGTTGAGTGGGGTTGGTGTTGCGCTCATCTTGATCGACATTATTCTCTCACTAATAGGATTATAGCCCAAGACCGACTTGTTCCATCGCTTGGGAATAGCAATAGCAACGCCTGAGAAGCTGGAATTTTCATTTCCAGAGAAGTAGATGGTGTGTTTCTCTGTGTTGCGATGTCCACTTTCCTTCCAGTGCGTCTCACTTATACCCGTGATGTCACAGCTGCACCGCACGAGCTCATGCTCCAAGACATGGAGTTTGCCCTCATCATTGAGGCCTCTCACATTCCATGTTCCAAGCTTAGTGACATTTCTTAGTTGGATCTTCGTCCTTCCAGGAGCATAGTTTCCATGGGATGCCTGGTCGCCTACTGTCCCATGGCCGGTAGCACATTTCACACCCTGATTCCCGGACAACCGAAGGCGCCGGTCGCTACGCGGGTCACTACGCAAACTATCATTCATAATGGACCTTCTCATAACTCTCGTGGGATGAATAGTGCAATGGTATCCCGTTGCCTTTTGCACCAGACTTTTTCAGGCGTTATTTGGACGCCAGGCCGCTGTAGCCTCTTCCACCCGGTTGCCCGACTGGGCGTATGGTTATACCGCCATGACTCGGTCGCCAGAGCCCCGTCAGTTGTCTAGCAGGGAGCACCACGGCGACCCGAGAGTCGCCGCCGCCAGCTATTCATACGAACCACCAGCGCGTGCAGGTGAGGTTGACATTTGGGTCGGATATGATGTTGGTTCCGTACTCCCCTTACTCCCCCTATTCCCTTATAGACAACTAAACACCTAACTTCGTCTCCCTCTCTTGCAGAGGAAATGTTGACAGAAAATGTTGATTGTCCTTCATCTACATTTGAGTTTCATCATGTTACTGCCACTGCAATACTAAAAACGTTCAAAGACATTAAAGTTAAGAATACAGAGGACTTATGGGGATTATCTGTTAAGGTACTTGAGGGGATAATTAATAACATTGCCCCATATTTAGCAGAATTATTTAACGAATGTATCAAAAATGGCACATTTCCTGACATGATGAAGTATAGTAAAGTGATACCCTTGTTTAAATCTGGAGACAAAAACGAACTTGGAAACTACAGACCCATCTCGGTTTTGCCCTGCATCAGCAAAATATTCGAGAAACTAGTACTCAAGCAACTTTTGTCTTACTTTAATATTAATAACCTTTTACATAGTAACCAATTTGGATTTACAAAAGGACGTTCCACTACCGATGCAGGTATTGAACTAACCAATTATATATTGAAAGCCTGGGAAGACCATCATGACGTTCTAGGAGTATTTTGTGACTTATCAAAAGCTTTCGACTGTGTTCATCATGAAACTCTTTTGAAGAAACTGCAGTTCTATGGGGTATCGAAACCAGCTCTAAATTTTATTTCTTCATATCTTAAAGACCGTGTACAGATAGTCGATGTTGACGGTGTGCAATCAAATGAGTCGCCTATAAGAATGGGTGTACCACAAGGTTCCATACTTGGACCTTTCCTGTTTCTTATTTACATAAATGATCTACCTTTCATGATTAAGAAACATAAAAATATAGAAATAGTTATGTTCGCCGATGATACATCACTTCTATTCAAAGTGAAGAGAGGAATAAACCATTTCACAGAAATTAACGTAATTTTAGACATTGCGTACAAATGGTTTGATGCAAATAATCTAGTACTTAATCCAACTAAAACGAAATGTATAAAATTCTCACTCTGCAATGTAATGTGCGGTAAACTAGATATAAGACTGAAAGATGAACTCATCGAACCTGTACAATCTACTCGATTTCTGGGTATTTCAGTGGATTCAAAGCTTCAATGGGGTCCTCACATAGAGACACTGGCTGACCGACTTAGTTCAGCTGCCCACGCTGTTCGTCAAATTAAAAAAATATCGGACGTCGCAACAGCTAGGCTTGTTTATTTTGGCTATTTTCATAGCATTATGTCCTACGCGATTTTATTATGGGGTTCAGCTGCGGACAGAAACTCAGTTTTCATATTGCAAAAGAGAGCAATCCGTGGTCTATATAATTTATCAGCTAGAGATTCAGTACGGGAGATTTTCAAAACTAAAAACATATTAACAGTCCCTTCATTGTATATTTATGAATGTATAATGTATGTAAGAAAAAATCGAAGTCGACTGAAGAAACTAACTGATCTGAATCCAAAAGCGCACCATAAGCACAAAATTGTATTTCCTAAGTGCAGACTTCAAAAAACAAACAACTCTTTCAAATGTAATGGTATTCGCTTCTATAATGCAATCCCTGCACAAGTCGAAGGTCTTAATGAAACAAAGTTTAAAAATGAAATAAAAAGCTACCTATTGAACAAGGCATATTATAATATAGATGACTTTGTTAAAGATAGTAACGTATGGAAGAGAACTGTGTTGAAACTAGAATCTTGTAATAAGGTAAAGTAATAGATTTATAAAAAATTTGATGGAACATTGTACTCATGTATTATCTGTATACTGTATGTATTAATTATTTGTTATTTTGTCTTTGACAAAGCCTTTTTACAGCTGCATTTGATTGACGAGGCTCCTTTACAGCTTTATTCATTTTGACATTGTTATTTTATCTTATTATGTACACGGATTCTTATGCCTTTTTGTTAATGACGTTACCAAGTGTTCTTATGAATTTATGGTTCGAATAAATGAATTGAATTGAATTGGTGGACAATTCACACACAACACCATCTGACCCCAAACTAAGCAAAGCTTGTGTGATGGAAGCCAGATAGCTTATATAATACTTATATAGTTTTAAATACATACTTATTATACATAGAAACACCCAGACACACTGCAAACATTTGAATTCATCACACAAATATTTGCACTGGGTGGGGATCGAACCCACGACCCTCGGCTTCGCAGGCAGAGCTACTACCAACTAAGCCACGAGGCCAGTCAGGTAACTCAGGCAGTACCTATTTGTATATGCACCCATTAACGGTTACTAAAAACAGCTTTTAATAAAACAACTGTATACTATTTTATCAAAATCGGTTCAGTTTTTTAGATCTGAAAGCGTAGAAACTTTCAGCCCCCATTTCAACTCTAATTTCACACCCGTACAGTTCTTAATTACAAAATTGCAAGAACAAACATTCGTTTGCTGCGTGTCAAGTATCTATAAGTATTCAGAGTTTCATGGTTTTATTTTCAACGTTTGGGAAAATTTATAGTGACATTTCAACCCCAATTTCACCCCCGTACAGTTCGAAATTACGAAATTGATAGAACAAATATTAGTTTGCTTCGTATCAATCGTCTCTATGTACAGAATTTCATGGTTTTATCTTCAACGGTTGGGATGTGCCATATTGACATTCATCCCCCATTTCAACCCCAATTTCACCCCCGTACAGTTTGAAATTACTAAAACAAACATTATTTTGCTTCGCGTCAAGTGCCTATATACAGAGTTTCATGGTTTTATCTGAAACGCTTGGGAACTTCCATATTGACATTCAACCCCCATTTGAACCCCAATTTCACCCCCGTACAGTTTGAAATTACGATATTGCTAGAACAAACATTTGTTTGCTTCATGTCAAGTGCCTATATACAGAGTTTCATGGTTTTATCTTCAACAGTTGGGAACTTCCATGTTGACATTCATCCCCCATTTCAACCCCAATTTCAAACCCCTATACAGTTCAAAATGACAAAATTGAAAGAACAAACATTTAATTGCTTCGTGTCAAGTGTCTAGATACAAAATTTGATAACTTTGAAAACAACGAATTTTCAAATAACCGTTCATCCCTTGTTTCACCCTCTTAGGAGTTGAATTTCGCAAAACCCCGTCTTAGCGAGCGCCTACGTGCTAAAAGGAACCTCCATGCAAAATTTCAGATTCCTAGCATTTGTAGTTTCTGAGATTCCTTGATGAGTGACCTTTCGCTTTTATATATAGAAGATAGATACATTAGCTTACTAAGTTTTAGAACCATTTCATCAATCTTATTATAAAAATTGCCTTTCAAATCGGAACACAGTAATGTTTGTACATTGCTGCTTCTGGTTAAAGAATTTATTTCTCAGCAAGACACTTTACATTTCACTAATGCGAGATAAAACTTAAAATTAGTATAACAAAATCATTGCTTCGACTTCTACGTAGGTGATCTATATAAGTTACGGTGGTCTAGTCGGGAGAACGGCGGCTGCCGATCCGGAGACCCCGGGTTCAAACCCCACACGCACCACTGTCTTTTCGAAGTCATGTGCGTAATGCCGCTAACTTAAAACGGTGAAGGAAAACATCGTTAGGAAACCGACATGTACCTAGAATCTTTCGAAGTCATGTGTCATCCGCCAACCCGCACACTGGGCCAGCGTGGTGGATTATGGCCTTAACTCTCTCCTTGCGAGAGAAGGCCCCGAGTCCCAGCAGTGGGAACGTTTAGTGGGCTGTTGATGATGATGATGATGAGCCATAGAACGTAAATTTTTAAAAACGTTTGTTGTTGTATGTAATTTATAAAAAAACTACTGCACTTATGGACTCAATTTGTCAAAGATGATTATTATACGGGATCAAGGAGCAAATTTAAGCAGTTGTCATATTTTTAAAACCTCGCATTTAAAAGTGAACTTTTGCGTAACATGACGCAGTTACGTTCTATTGGTGCTGTCAAAAAGAAAATAAACGGTTGGATCTATTATAGTGGGTGAAAAACACAAATTTAAAAAAATAGTCTATCGTCTGATCTTAACAAAATGCCCCGGAAGGCACCCACCAATTACTAATTTATAGTTAGTTAATCATTTAAGTCTTAATAGTACCACTATAATGCAATAACTGCTTGGTAGTTGAATAGCTGGCAAAGGTGTGGTACTGCCCCAGACGGACTCAGCTTATTATTGGAGAGGCATATTATGTCCAACAGTGGACACGGGCTGATTATGTAGACTTCCCACTCACCCTTGGCGATGAGAAGCGAGACCAGTTCTGGCACGTCGCGCACCACAGCCAGGTGGAGGATGGTCTCCATGCGGTGGTTGGCGTAGTTCAGCAGGTGCGACATCCTCACGTTGTGGATCACCTTCACGATGGTCTCGAAGCTCGCCTGGTTGCTGCACAGCGTCATGTGGAGGAATCTACGAACAGCGCTCAATGTTATAACTCAATAATAAGCGGCAACATACATTAAAACAATGTGATAATATTAGGTTCTAACATATCTTTTTTTTCTAAAATTATTCACCAAGTCACCTTGGATCCTAATACTTATTACAAACTAGCCTAATTTAGTAGTGGTAGGAAGGACTCTTGGCAGAGTCCGCCTGGGGAAGTACCACACCTTTGCCAGTTATTTTACCGCCAAGCAGTAATTAAGCAAGCAAACATTACTGTGTTCCGGTTTGAAGGGTAATGTTTCCAGAGAAATTACAGGGCTTAGAGATATAACATCTTAGATCTAAGGGTGACGAGCGCAGTGCTAGCTAATGATTTGGACTCTTCGTATTCCAATAGCTGCGTGTCACTGTGCTGTTATGTGGCAGGCAGGGCCGGATCTACCATAGGGCTTTTTGGGCTTAAGCCTAGGGCCCCGCGTATTCAAGGGGCCTCCAGCTAAGTCAAGTCAAAGTCGATAGACGATTATGCAAAAAATCCATAATTTATCCATAATCTAAATTAAATTAAACAATCGTAAGGTTTGCAGGTCTCCCAATCCTGCGATTAATTAACCTAGTTGGTGAAGAATTCGAGAAAGTTGGAACAGAAATCGTAAACTTTTTTGGAGTAGTGCAAAAAATATAAGTCTTCTTTTCTGATTCAACCCATAGATGGCAACAAAATTGTTAGATCGTGAAATAAAAAGAAATTTACGTTAAAGTGTAAGTCAGGCGAGATGGTTTTTACGTATTGGTATGAAATTTGAAACACTGATGGTTTAGAGTCTGAAATATCAGACCAGAAATATCTACTACGACGACGTGAACCAGATACTCGGCCGAGTGGTAGTTGACCAGAGAGTACATTAGGCCTCTATGTTTAGGAGAAAGCATTTGACTCCATCGAAATCTGGGCTATTCTGAAGTCTTTACAACGGTGTCAAGTCGACTGGCGATATTTCGTGGTGCTGAGATGTATGTATGACGCCACAACAATGACAGTCCAAGTCCAAAAGCAGCAGAATAAACACATCCATCTTCGTCGAGGCGTGAGAAGATATGTTTAAGACACTGGATTGGGCTGGACGTGGCATAAATATAAATTGTAAATATTGGTGGACAATTCACACACAACACCATCTGATCCCAAACAAAGCATAATATGGCGAGTAGGCACATCTCTCACCTACGATATGCTGACGACATCGTCTTAATGACAATCGTTGGTGGAGTTTTTTTATTATTAAATTTAGCAACTCCAGGGACTCCAGGGTCCGCTACCTTTGTAATTTGGGTTCTTTATTTTGATATTAATGTTGGATTGGCGGAAGTAAAGGAAGGAATGGGAGAGTAGGCAACATTTTCATCCTAATTCTGGTGGGTCCGATTTTTCTAAGCTACCTCCTTCCAGCTCAGAGCCTCCACTACGGCGGAATTTCGGTACCTGATAGTAATTTAGTAATAGGTTGAACTCTCGGATGGCCTTCGGTGATGCAGCCAACGCTCTCCATACGAACCAACCGATGGCGTCGTCGGTGTCGTCAGCGTAGTATGTGAAGTTCCCTGTGTGTCGTGAGATCGCGACAACCGCATGGGCATGCGGTCACGCGGTTTAGCTCACGGCACGCTCTCGTGCGGCTTCAGTTCTTCGTTGGAGGACTTACAGTGATGCTGAACATGAACTTGGATAACACCAAGATTATGGTAAACGAGCGCGTAATTCCGGGATCGGTTGCTATAAATGGCGTCACCGACATACTGAATTACCGACATAGCTCAACGCATTTGCAAATTGAAGTGGCAATGGGCCAGCCATATCTGTCGCAGAACCTATAATCGTTGGAGTATCGTAAAGAGACCGCGAATCGGCAAACGTAGTGTAGGACAGACACCCTGAGACTAGATAGAGTGACGATATACAGAAGACAGCACGCAGTGGACGTAAAGCTGACGATAGACCTGAGTGGCGAACTATGGGAGACACCTTTGTCCAGTGATAGACTAGGATAGGCTGATGATATTGATGAAAATAAAAATATTTATTTTAGTATTTTTTCTTATCCCCTATGTAGTATTAGCCCAGGGCCCCCTAAAGTCACGGTCCGGCCCTGGTGGCAGGCATGTTGCTTTCCATCAGGCTCATGGCATGCTCGCCTCGTCACTCTTTAATTTAAAAAAAAAATTAAGTCTAGGCGAATGAGTAATTTATATCTATCTTAAATTGCTACATAGTTTATACATAAAAAGGTGCCCATCAGCACTTTTCTTATTGACTCTGTTAAGGGGAAGTCACTTCTTTCAGTTGACTTAGCACATTTAATTGTTTTATATTGTATTGCACTGCCACTGCACTATACTAACTCAAAAGGTTTTGTTCTTTTAAGTCTTCTCACTGTGTCCGTGTTATCAAGGACCTGGGTAGCCTCGACCTTCACTTGATGATAAATCACATGATGATGATCACATGGTAGTTCTAACCATATAAATAAATATTGGTGGACAATTCACACACACATATCAAATTGGTGTTTTGTCGTACTAGCTACTTACCGATACTACTGATAGAGGAAAAAACAAAAGAATTATGGTTTTCAAAGTACAAAAGCATGAGTAAATAGATGTGTAGATACATTTGAAACTGGAATTCCAAACCAAAGAGGAGATGTTTCGATCAAAGTTGGTCAGTACGACTGAACACCAATTTCATATGTAAGGACCTAAAAATAAACAGTGGCGTAACCGGGAGTTAAACGGGAGTAGTTCCTACTCCCGTAATTTTCCCGAAATTAACAATTCACTTACTTATATACATAATATTATATAGCCTTACATACCTTGCAGATTAGGTACATAGTGTAATTATTATTTAAATTGATAATATAGATGTATTTATGAGTGTATAGTATAAAACTTGGCATTATAATACAACGCAACCACTGTTGAGTTTGTTTGACGATTAATTTAGTCTCATAAAATATTCACTATTTTTATTTTGACTCACATCACTAACATTTTTTTTTTTATTTTTGCTCCTGTTCAATTTACGTTAGGCCCAAGCCTAATTAGTGTAAGTAACGGTTCTAATTAATAAATAATATTCATAAATAATAATATGTATATAAGTAATAATTAATCAACAATTATTATATAAAAATAATAATAAACTCACGTGTCGCCGTTGTTTAGTCGGATTTCAAAGAGACGCTCGAGCATGGCTCGCACCGCGTCGGTTTTAGAACTCTTCTTGTCGCGGATCGCCTCGCATATTTCACGTACCAGCTGGGGAAAACAATAATAATAACTATTATTAATTTTCAAGAAAAATGAATCCAAAGGAACGCGAAATAGTGTAAAACATGAGATAGATAGATAGAGATAGAAAACTCTTTATTGTGGCACAAAAATAATAACATTACAAAGAAAAACTTATGATCTAGCACCACAAGTGGCGGCCTTATTGCTGAGAGCAATCTCTTCCAGGCAACCAGCACAAGGAAAATAGCCTACATACAAATACAGGCAGGGGGAGTAACATTAATTTAAATAATACTACTAAATATATATTACTAAAATAAAATAATAAATATTCACTTTAAAATATGCTACTATAATACTTAAAACTAACTTAAATACAATACAATAACAAATAAAATAAAAAATACCAAGAGGAGTGTGAAATATTAAAGAACAGTGATTCAATGACAGAAACACGAAACAATTACAACTAGTTTAAAATTAAAACAACATAACAGTGCTACAACTTACAATTTGCTAGTATCAACAGTCTTGCATTGTGAAAAATAAAAATCTTTTACTCTGACCTTAAAAATGTTTAAGGACTGCGATTGTCTCACATGGGCCGGCAAAGAATTCCACAAACGGACAGCCTTAACAGTAAAAGAGTCGCCATAGAAGGATGTCTTGTGTGAGGGTGTGGTAAGGTTGAGAGCAACAGCAGCTCTCAGAGAGCGTGGACGTGAAGTTTCATAACAAAATGAGAAACATTCCTTAAGGTAAGATGGAAAGGTAGGGATGAACAATACACTATATAGAAGTGACAAGATGTGTGCATTTCTGCGGAGACGGATAGGGAGCCACTGAGTTTAGCGCGAAATTGAGAAACGTGGTCATATTTGCGCAAGCCAAATATGAACCTGATACAGAAATTTTGAAGACGCTCAAGCTTGTTCAGTTGTTCCTCGGTGAGATCAAGGTAACAAACATCGGCATAATCTAGGATGGGAAGTAGAAGTGACTGGACAAGTGAAATTTTGGTGGAAGTAGGGAGAAAGTTGCGTAATTTCATCAACGCTCCAGCCGCTGCGTATAACTTCTTGCTTAACTTCTTGCATGAGTGTCAGGATCTACATACTATAATTGAACTTGAGGCTCCTACATCTATATACATATATATAAAAGCTTAAGGTCACTCATCACAGAATCTCAGAAACTACAAATGTTAGGAGTCTCAAATTTTGCATGGAGATGCCTTTTAGCACGTAGGCGATCGCTAAGACGGGGTTTTGCGAAATTCAACCCCTAAGAGGGTGAAATAAGGGATGGACGGTTGTATGAAAATACCATAATTTTAAAAGTTAGAAACATGAAATCCACTAGACTGATTTTATTGAAATTTGGTACACAGATGGACTAGATCCCAAAAAGGGACAAACGCCACTTTTTATTACGGAAAAAGGGTTGAAGGGGTTTAAATGAGGGACGAAAGTTTTATGTAGATGCTCGTCATTGTTGATAAAACCATGAAGCTTCGTATCTTGACACTTGACGTGAAGTCAATAAATGTTTGTTGTGTGAGTGTGACTGTGAGTTTGTTCACGCATGCGTGTGACGTTTGTAGTCGTGAGGAAGTCGGCATATTCAGAGGATCTTTCAACTCGCACTGGGCCAGCGTGGCGGATTATGGCCGTGACTCTCGTCTTCCGAGAGAAAGTCCCAGCTGTTAGAACATTTAGTGGGATGTTTATATGGTTAGCACCTGGGTGACCGAGCTTTGCTCGGTTTAAGCATTGAGTATACTTAGATACCTACTGATAAAGGGATCCCAGTAATAATTTTCTCAAAAAAAAGAAGAAACTAGAAAAAAAAGAGAAGCCGTCTGGATTTGAAACCGGATCTACTATTTCGTGACCACCCAACTTCCAGCCTGATCTAATATTATACTGTCGGACAACGATGCAAAATGGCCGTAACATTCTAATAGACTACAGGCCCGTGAACAAAATTTACGGGTCAAATGAAACACCAGGAGACCTATCTGTAGGATGATAGAAGGGTACAAAATAATAAGATTCAGCACTATGCCGTCACTTGTAAACTGAGTGCAGGTGAGAATTCAAAAGAGCATGTAGAGTGGGTACATTTTGGACATATGTTTCTGTACGGCATTCTTACCATCCAATAGATCCATGAAACATAATGAGAAATCGCGTAGTGAGCGAGTGCCGTACAAAAATAGTGGTCCACAAAAACAGAAACATTTTTGATTTTCCGGCAATTTTCAGGGAAAATTTGGTCATCTGATAATGTACGGCATCGGTTCCATACAGTTGCAATACCTCTGCTAACCCATTATTCCGCAACGCCGTACAAAAATAATGGTCCAAGAGGAAATGATCGGGAGTACAACTTCCTCTTTTCAGTGATCCTGGTATTCGACACAACGTAAAATTAATTTATTCCAAAATTATTTTGCGCATAATAATAATAATAATAAAGACTTTATTTCAGGCATATACACCCATAATATAAAACTAAAACTTATCAGTAGTATTAAAAATAAGGACACATAATTATAAGTCAACCTTATTCGCACTGTATAGAGGTGCTCGTCATTCCAACATTACAATACAATAATAAAATTACTTTTTATTCCCATTCATGTGAACAGACACCCAATGCCTGAACATAGGGCTATCCACACCGTCAGAGACAGCCAACAGTATTCCGTTGTCGGACCGACGCAGGCGACGCCAGAAGGAGGCCACTCGAGATCTTATCACAGCAAAGAAATCCGGGACCCCCGCATCAGCGAACATGCTCGACGCGCTGCAGTATCGCGGTAGCTTCATAAGAGCCCTGAATATGTCATTATACTGGACTCTTATCGTGTTAAATGCCTTCCGTGTGAACGTAGTCCACAATTGGCACGTATACAGGCAAAGACAGTACGTCTTAAAAAGAGTGGTCTTTACGTCCTGACTGCATTTAGCGAATCGGCGAGCAAGCATGTTCCCTCTGATAGCGAGAGCCCTTCTCTCCCGCTCTATATCCGCGTCATCCTGTAGTCGCTCCGTCAACAGATGGCCCAAATATTTGACTTGACTCACAACCTTGACTGCCGTACCGTACAAATACACTTCGGACATTCTATCCGGACCCCGGCCCGCTGGAAACACCATCAATTCCGTTTTAGCGCAATTATACTTCAGCCCATGAGCATCAGCATAACGCTCACAAATCGACAGTAGCCTCCGCATCCCTTTGATCGAGGGACAGAGGAGCACCATATCATCAGCGTAACTCAGGTTGTTAACACATACATTACCAACATGGCAGCCGACGTTGGCGCTCCTCAGCTCCTCGATCAAATTATTGACATACAAGCCAAAGAGGTCCGGAGAGGTTACCCCACCTTGACGAACTCCACAATCTAGCCTATAACTACTAGAAGTTGTGTCGCCCCATTTCACACAATTAGTTTGGCTTCCGTACCAGTACCTCAACAGGCGCACAATCTGACTAGGCACCTGCGATGCTAGTAATTTGGTCCATAGTAGATTATAATTTACTAGGTCAAAAGCGCGGCTGAGGTCTAAAAAGCACGCGTAGACTGATGTATTTCGTGACGTATAATAGCTCACAGTGCTTTTTAAGCTGACTATAGCGGCATCCGTTGAGAGACCGGAACGAAAACCAAACTGCGCGTCATCAATCTTAATGTTATTGCGAATCTCAGGGTGAATCAAATGCTCTAAGACCTTGCCAATTACAGTACCTATTGATATAGGACGATAATTGGCAGCGGCGCTGACGTCACCTGTCCTATTTTTAACAATCGGCACTACTAACGTGCGCATGAGAGCTTCAGGCAGGTACTCATACTGAATGCATAAATTAAATAAACAGGTAAGGTGCTTAAATATTTTATCACTTGCCCAAAGCAGGTGCTCAATACTAAGTCCATCGTGTCCAGGCGATTTACCACGTTTCATGTTCATGATGACCTTTGAGATATCCTCCCGTGTAAATTCAATGACGTCATTGTTCTGACTAGACTCAGTATTGAGCACGCACCCCACGGGCCGCGGTGTTACTTGAAATCTCCGCGCGAAGAGTTCCGCTATATCGGACGGCTGCTGAAGGCCCTCCACGGATACAGGTAAGCTTTGTTTATAATTTAACTTTTTAGTTGCATTCCAAAATTTTCCAAAATTTTTATTTTTCCTATGTAGGGCTAGTAAGTTAATTTTTATGGTTTCTTCGTTATTCTGACACCATTTAATTTTATTTTTAAACGCAGTTCGGCTCAAACGCATGTTATTATAGTGTATTCCACTGGTGGGCCGCCCCGCAACCATCCAAGTCCGAAAACATACCCTAGCTCTAACGTGACTGTCCCTGACGTGATAATTCCATCCAATGACTTTCTTGTATGATTTCTGTTCACATAAACGGGAACTTAGCAGAGCCGCTTTCTGCAAAACATTAACTATGTGCCTATAATATTTATCAATATAATTAAAATTACTTTGCATGTGATTACATTTCATTATGTCATTACAATTACATTTTTGGAATTCTGATATATTATCTAAATTATTGTAACAATATTTTCCGTATGCATTAATTTGCGCGGCGTTCCGGTCGCCCCACCTCACGTGTTTCAGCGCGTCCGGCTTGCAAGCGATGGCTGTCCCTCTAGAAATTCCCGCGATATCACATTCGACGCATAGTGGATGGTGGTCAGACCACCTGACGTCATGTTTGACGTAAGCGCCCACCACAGTATCCCATGCAGCTTTAGTAACGATACAGTGGTCCAACCATCTCTTGCTACCGGTCGCTTCGCATTGAAAAGTATAGGTATCGGAGTTTGTACTAAGTATACTAAAGTCCGCCCATTCCCATAACAAATCTTCACAAAACCTAGAGAGTTCAGACCCAAATAGTGCACCTGGATGTGCATTCAAGTCACCCATGACGTAGGCTACTTGCACGTCAGCCTCTTCAATAATTGCGCTAATTTCCGCCAAACAATCTGTGAATTCGACAAGGTTCTTTATGTCATCACACGGCATGTAAACATTCACAAACAAAAATGCACCCGAGTCAACAGATATGCGTATCGCCTGGATTCTCTTGTTTGAACAGTCTATTGGAGATACATTTGGAAATTTGACCTTATCCCATAAGATAGCGAGCCCCCCATAAGGTCTCCCCCTCAGAATAGTATCACTAGGAACAGACGATTTAGCCACACATCCAAATGACTTATTTATTTCATGAGCGAAGTAAAGATCATGTTCCAGTAGCCAAGTCTCTTGAAGGGCTATAATATGTGAGCTATCAGTCAAGGCGCGCACGTCCAGTGCCGATCTTTTAATATTCTTACAGTTAAAAGATGATAGTACAATTCTGGTAGTTGTATTATCCATTTTAATTAAGTTTTGTTTTATTTCCTCTCGCCGTGTTCTCACGGAACAATCTGAATTTTATTCCTTCTGGCCAGAAATCTTTATTCAAAAATAAGTCCAGTTTTTGCCTAGGTATTAATATTTTGTATGAACAAAACTCAGTCTCATGTTTCTGTGTTAACAGCTCCACCTTCAAACATTGCTCACCTTTGTCCCTTATATATTCTTTTACGTCCTCCATAGTAGTTGATTTTTTCAATCGCGATATATATACAAAAGATTTTAGCTCAGCCATTTGTAATCTGCTTGGCCCCTGCGCCGTACCAGTTAAGTTATTTATTAACTTACGTTTCTTACGTACTACGGGAATAAAACCCTCATTATCTTGTGAGCTTTTTTGTGCATTATGACGCTCATTTCCTTGCATCGACCTGCCACTGTTAACAATATCCCGGTATAACGGGGCTTGCGCTTGCGTAACATCAGCTGATACCTGTGAGCAGGTAGCGGGCGAGCGCTGCATAGACATAGAATAGATAATATAGATAGAACGGACACTCCCCACCCCCCGCCAATTTCAAGCTTCCCCCCCCTCGCGGACGCGAGGCGGACTCAACGAAGGGTTATTATAATGGACGATAATTTTCTATGAGAATACGACCATGATGCTGTATTATTTAACAAAATGGTACCAAATTTTTCGTCTATTATACGAAACAAGAATAAGAGATTTTTAATTTCATAAGAATTTCTACAAAGATTGAATCATTTTTATAAACTGTGTTAAGCTATTCTGGTTAGAAGTACGCGCCAACACTGAAGTCCTGTGACGAAATTATTAAACTCGTTGTTTTTAAACTGCGGCTTTCGTTAATCGTTGTGAAATATGTCAGTGGCGCCAATAACTTATGGTATTACCATAAGTTATTTACTCGTTAAACGAGTGATGGCGCGGAGTATAGTTCGCAATTTACTAAATCAATAGTGTTGCCAATTCAGTGGATTTTTTACTAAGAATCCTATCGTTCAAATTTATTGGTAAGTGATTATTTATTAGCGTTCAACCGACTCAAAAAAAAAAAAGAGGTTCTATATTAGACTATCTGTACTTTTATGTGCGTCCATGTATATGTCGGTCAATAGTGAACAATGAATATAGGATTTCATCTAGTAGTTAAGATTTCGCAACAACCGTTCATTAAAAGGAGTAAAAGGATACGAGTACATTGACTATTGGAATGGATAGTTGCAAAAAAAAAATAACGCTATTTTTAAACTAACACTTATTAAGTAATTAACGGCTTTTACATTGACTTATAAACTTTACCGGTTCTAGTACTACCGGTACTACTACGATTTAGTTTCATTTTTAACCAACTTCAAAAAAGGAGACGGATCTCAATTCGTTTATATGTTTGTTACGTGATAGCTCCATTTATTGTGAAACAAAGGACATAAGCCCAAATCACATTGAAAAAACCCAGGTGTGGCGCAAAAATTATGTACCTACCTCGGATTTTAAGTTATTAGTAATAATATTCTAAACTATCATCATCATCCATTTGAGTGGCTAACCTGCGTTTTTTGCCTGTAGAAGTTTAGTAGAAGTTCGTGTCAAAAGCTCGTTTTATGGAACAAAATATGTTGTATAATTTGGTGTTAATGATATAAAAATAATATATACCGGCTAAGTCATAAAGATATATATCAAACAATGCACGAATATGCTTAGGTTCTTTTCGCGATGGGTAGCCTTGGAATTCAACTTTAACGAGTGTAAGTAAAATAATTAAGGGGGCGCCTAAAGCCAGAAAACGAAAAAAGGACATTTTCGACGCCGCTCACTGAAGTTAAGAAACTAAAAACTACGACAAAAAAAATGTTGACGTGTGAGTACAATCAAGAAGAAGCACAATAACCGAATAGAATTTTAAAAATAGATCAGAGTTTTTGACAATAAAAAAATAAAAATGACACCGTAAAACCCCGTTTTAATTCGAGTACTCGAAATTATCAGCGATGACCCCACATTATTTTTTGGTAATAAAATTCCTATTTGTACGTTCTAGTAAAGTAACCGAACACTTTTTTAAATTTATGTTTAGTTATTGAGTAATTAAATAAAACTTGGTCAAAAATGGACTCCTGATTAGATATTGATTTTTCCTCCAAACTGTGTCATGCTATTCTCGACTTTATGTACATCACATTAAGAAACGCGTCGCACGGGTGAAATCTGATTTTTTCCTGGCTTTAGGCGCACTCTTAATGAAAATACGCTCATTTTTGGTAATGTACTTTGGACTTTGTATTCAATTATCCGTATGCTTACATCGCGGGTCAAATCTGGACAAGTACTAGCACAAGCACAGCACTAGCATAGGCCTGGGATATGAGGCGTACTTGAAGAGAGGTATATGCTCAGATGTTATGAAGATTATGATGATGATTACATCGGATTGCATTTTTTTATTTTAACTAAACAGTATTGGTGAACTTTAAAAAAAAACTCCTACAAAACTACACTGATAAAAAAACATGCTAGCCACTAATTTGGGTTATGGGAGTGGTGTAATTTTTATTCCTAGAATATATTTCGACTGGCCTAGTGGCTTAGTTGGTAGTAGCTCTGCCTGCGAAGCCGAGGGTCGTGGGTTCGATCCCCACCCAGTGCAAATATTTGTGTGATGAATTCAAATGTTTGCACTGTGTCTGGGTGTTTCTATGTATAATAAGTATGTATTTAAAACTATATAAGTATTATATCAGCTATTTGGCCGCCATCACACAAGCTTTGCTTAGATTGGGGTCAGATGGTGTTGTGTGTGAATTGTCCACCAATATTTATTTATTTATTATTTATTATATTTACATACAATTATTCGATTTTTTTGAGATTAGATACAATTATTTTGTGCCGAGGTCAGGGTACGATTTGGGCCATGTCCTTTGATGTTTCTTTTTTTTGGTAGATCATAGTTTTGAAATATGAAAACAAAACTAAAATTTACTTTCGTTTATTTTTGTTCAAGTTTTTTTATGATTGTCGTTGAAATTTGGTCAAGTAAGTTTCTGAATTTAATTTGAAATTAAAACTGATTTTTGTTTATTCGGTGCAAATAAATTATTAAGTAATAACTTCAACCTTAAAATGTGATTTGAGTATAAAAGACTCACTTACTATTCTCACAATATTTAAAGTTTTATGCGATCCTTACTATAATGCGAATAAATAAATCACTATTTATCAATATACAAAAGTAATATTTTTAAGCAATTAGGAATAAATTAAATCCGGAACTAGCAATATTACCTAACCTAACCTATCGACCTAGCCCAATTCGTAGTTTGTTTACAAAATTGAATTGGAGTTTTGAGTTGAAAAATCATGTTGTTCTTTACTGTGCTGACATGAGATGTTTATAATTAGTTTGTGCAGTGTATGATACTCTGATATACCTAGTGAACTGTGATAACGCCTTTTAAAATGCAACTTATGAACGTTGTTGTACCTAATCTAATGTTCTGTGACTAGCCTACCTATAATGAAATACGCGATATGTGGAGTGATTAATTAATAGTATATTGTCAGAATAAAGTTTTCTCTTTGGGTAAGTGTACTTAACTAAAAATCAATTCGTACATTCGTACAGAATGGTACCTTTATTATCTCCTATTTTGTTTTAAATCTTCTCCCTTCTGATTGTTGATGAAAGTTATATTTACCTACATTAAAGATCGAACACTAACTAGGTAAGATTGTAAGCCACTTAACACAGGCAGGTGAACTCACGGGTCACAGCTATTCCATAAAATAATTTAGTAACCCTAGATGACACGCACACATGCGTAAATGTGTTCGAACGACATATGCGTATTTGTGTGAGTGTAGGTATGTCGACTTCACCGTTTGTTTGGAGTTTAGGCCGAGTGTCCGGGGTGTGGCATAGATACAAATTTTATACGTGCCGTACATTTTTGTTAGTCCAAAAGTCAGTAAATGGCAAGAAACCTCTAGAACATTCCATATGACGAAATGTACTTTAGAAGGATAGTTGGTACGATTTTTTAACGGCATTTAGATAATTTATTTGAATTTAATATATGTCTAAGAAAAGTCAATGCCGTTGAAATCTGAAAGTTCGTATTAAAGGCCAGTAAAAATAGAATTTAACTTATACATTTTCAGACAGGTTCAGGTGGATCTTTAAGCGTCATCTTGAAAAAACGTTTTTGGCCAATATCTCGGGCCTATGTACTTTAGGGCAAAAATTATTGAGGTCGTTATTGTAGAAAATATAATTTTACACCTTTTGTTGCCCAAGAAATCTTTTTTGTTAAACGTACTGTTTACGGCCCATTTAATGAACCGGGTTTTCTATCGCTGCCGATAACTCTTGAGATATTTAGATAAATAAGACGCATCAATCCATGTTTATTCAAGACCAGTTTATTCTCTACAACTTTTGCCATAATTGTTTTTTTAATGTCTGTACTTTTTGAGTTATAAGAAGTTTAATGTTGGACGCATCACTATATTGCCATAGCTAACATACACCTCATCTGCGTGAAAAACCTTATCTATTTATTTAGTTTGCATCGTCTAATAACCCACCACAAACAAAACAATTATTTATTTTAATACAATTCATTGATTTATAATATTTTTGGCGGAATAACAGATTTTGAACGTTTAAATCAAAACGTATGGACATTACAAAAGTTGTAGAGAATAAACTGATCTTTAAGAATAGTTCAATGCGTTTTATTGATTAATCTAATATTTCAAGCGTTATCGGCCGTGATAGAAAAACCGGTACATTAAATGGGCCATAAATCGCAAATGGTACGTTTCACAAAAAAGTTTTCTTATTATTTAATTATTTTCTACAATTTATCTAAATAATTTTTGCCCTAAAATACATAGTTTCCCAGTTACTAACTAAGTGGTACAAAATGTTTTGTTTGATTAAGGGTACGGCATTATTTTTTTCAAATTTATTTACTTGAATACTATTTAAAGCAATGATTATGTTGAACATTGCTATAGTTAATTAATCTATGGTTATTCAAATAAATGAAAACGATAAAAAAGTTACAGAGGAATACAAAACATGCAAATGTTTTGTATTCCTCTGTAACTTTTTTTACAGCATTTTCTTTTGTACGGCATTATTATACAACAATAGTTTTTAGCAATGTCATGTAGAAAAATAAGGCGCAGTACAGGATCAAATGACCTGCCACCTTTATAAATGAAGTATACGATGAAATTAAGCGAATTATCGATAAACATTCAAATGAACAGTAATTTTTAGACGGCATTATTTTTAATTGTACGTTTGAGTGCTAGATAATCATTTGGAACCGATGCCGTACTTTTTCAAATCACCTCTCCGGATCACTGAAAAGAGGAAATTGAACCCCCGATCATTTCCTCTCGTACCATTATTTTTGTACGGTGTGGCGGAATAATGGGTTAGAAGAGGTATTTATTGCAACTGTATGGAACCGATGCCGTACATTATCAGATGACCAAATTTTCCCTGAAAATTGCCGGAAAATCAAAAATGTTTCCGACTTTGTGGACCACTATTTTTGTACGGCACTCGCTCACTACGCGATTTCTCATTATTTTTCATGGATCTATTGGATGGTAAGAATGCCGTACAGAAACATATGCCCAAAATATACCCACTCTACTTGCTCTTTTGAATTCTCACCTGAACTCAGTTGGACAGCTTACAAGTGACGGCATAGTGCTGAATCATATTATTTTGTATTATCTTCTATCATCTTACAGATAGTTCAACTCATCTGTGCGCGCGGCGCTATGTGTGCGTGCGCTTGTAATTATACAACTTTCATTTGTGTGGCAGTGGCGCGGCAGTCGTCGTCCGAGCAAAACGTGACGAGCATACAAAGTAACTGTATATGTACAAGCTTACCCACACATAGGCCCGCGCGCACAACTGAGTTGAAGTAACTATACATAGGTCTCCTGCTGGTTCGTTTGTCCCGTAAATTTTGTTCACGGGCCTGTAGTCTATAATGTTAATGTAACAGTCTTTCAATGTCTAAAAACGGGCATAAAATTACGTTTTTTTTAAATGAAACCTATCCAAGATCTATTTATCGTCCCCGAAAGTAAGCAGGATACACAATTTCATGAAAATCATTCCAGCTGTTTCCGAGATTCAGATTCTACAATAGTACATAGGTACATACAAGAATTGCTCGTTTAAATAAGATTAAGTTACTAGAAACCTACCTGCTTGACCTCTGCGGCGTCTTCCGGGGTATAGTAAGCGGTGTAGTTGCTATCGTCAGCTGTTTCAGCTTTCACGTCTTCCATTCGTCTCTCAATCCCAATGCGTACAACCCTGTGTCCATCCCTATTGAGTTTTCTCTCCTTTCTTTGGTTATTTCTGGATTCGTCTCTGGCTGAGGTGATGACGATGGCTCAGCCTAAAATCATACAAAAATCGAATGAAATATTATTTATTTTATATTAGTTTTTTAAAGAACATGTGGCCGTTGGCCTTACATGGCGGCTACTGGTTACCGTATAGATACTGACTAATATCATAAACACGAAAGTTGGTGAGCATGTATAGACGTTTGTTACTCTTTGAATTAGATTTTGTGAATAGTCTGGACTAACACGTAGGTTATTTTTTATCCCAGGAAAATAACGGGATCGTGAACTACGCGGATAAAACAACACTGGATTTAAAGTAAACTAGCAGCAGTAATAGATACCTTTATTGATCATAAAACGGGTACTTTCTACATCTTATTTGCACACCCCGTTTTCGGACTTTTTCACACTTCATTTTTCATCTTAAGGTTGCCTGGAAGAGATCGCTTTTTAGCGATAAGGACGCGAACTTGTCGAACTAGTTTTAAATTTATCGTTAATTATTTTTTGGTGTTGCCTATTCTTCTGGAGTGTCAATAACGAGTATATCTGCTGGAGTAGAATGATGGATACACTTCCGTGTACTTTCACACCAGGCAGACTCTATAAAAAGTCCTACCACTACTATCTAGAAGAATTCGATTCACTCACAATTTGAAGATACCAAGATTTTACAGCAAACTCAGCACAAAGCACTCAAATCCAACGCGTTCCAGTTTAAGCGTTCTTATCACAAATGTAGAGCCAACCCTCTGCTTTCGAGTCATTGGCTCGTCAACCAATAAACGATGTCCATTTTTCGAGCTACGAGCAGTCCGATAAAGAATATCAACGTGGTAGTAGACCATACAAATCATTTGCACAATCACCGAAATGTATGCAATAAAAAATCGATAAGCTAGCAATTTTACAGCGATCTTCCAGGCTCTGAAGTCTTTGATAATAGTAGATAGATAGCTAAGAATATAACTGTACCTTGACGCGACCCGAGTCCGCCACTAACGAAGACCGTATGAACTCCATGCTGTTCACCTAGAAGATAATATACCATTTTAGTTTAAAAATATTTTAACAACAGTTACATATTTTCATTAAAAATCTAAAAAGATCGTCTGTGAAACATTATATTTTTCAACACACAGTAACTGCTCATTTACTAATTGTTTTTTACTTTTTATCTAATAAATAAAATGTTTTTTTATTTTCTTCACAAGTTTGTTGAAAAATGACGTATGATACACTTGTGTACTGATGATTGCCGTACTCAGCTCTCTTAAGACCCTCACCTAACTGTTCGGGTCTCAAAGGCACCTCAGCGGTAATCACCAGCATCACATACTTGTACCCTAATGTATTATTTTCCAGAGCAAACTGAACTCAAAATTACCTCGGGTAGATCGCTAAGGCTCAAACTGAAGGAGTTGAAATATGCTGAAAATAAAGAAAAAAAAAATTTACAACACATTAGGTAAACATTCCATAGTTAAATACATTTGTTTGGTGGCTACACACAAGGGGGTAGCCCAACTATGGTCTGCAATGAGTCGGGCATATCAGATTCAGCGCTATCTGCCAGGTTTTGATTGGTCACTGTGATACTAACGAGCCAATAACACATTCGAAAGCTTGTGTAGATACTAATTGTGTGGGTTGTGATTGGTGGCATGCCAAATACATTTGCTACACGTGCCATTTTTTATTTTTAACCCCCGAAAAAAGAGGTGTTATAAGTTTGACATCGATGTCTGTCTAAGTGCGTCTGCCTGTGTGTCAGGGTGTCTGTCTGTAGCGCCGAAGCTCTCAAACAGATGGCCCGATTACGACGCCATCGGTCGGTTCGTACGGCGAGCGTTGGCTGCAACACCGAAGACCATACGAGAGTTCAATTTGCAGATCATAATTTCTGGCCATCAGGGACAGAAATGCAGTCGTGGTGGAGACGCTGAGCCGGGAGAGGCGACTTAGAAAATAAAAGAGCCTCAGAACTAGAATGAAAATGTTCCCTACTCCTCCCTATTTCCTTTTATGCTCCTAATCCAAGATTCATGTAAAAATAATGGTAGTCACAAAAATGACAGCTGTTTACCTGAAGATTTTTTATCATTCTTGATGGTTAGGCCACGCCCTTTCAGCATTTCCCATTGGCTGACGCATTTCTAGATGGCCAATGGCCGTGGCCCCGAGTTTACCCGAAGATTTCTTATCATACCCGAGCGCGACGCTAGCATTAAATTCACAGCCCACGAAAGATCTGTCTATGGCGCGCCAAAAGAAGTTTTCACTTCAAGAACAAGAGCTACGGTGTCACAGACACCGATGTCAAACTCGTAAGACCGCTCTTTTTAGTCGGGGCTTAAAAAAGGGCAAGGTTAGATAGATTAGAGTAGCCGTTACCTGCCAAGTACGCTTGTTGCGTGTTATCCTCCATGGAGACGTCGCGCGCGTGCGCCAGCGTGTTCAGCTCGGCCGAGTCTAGCTGCAGCTGCGGCAGCGCGGGCGCGGGCGGGGGGTGCGCGGGCGGGAGCGGGTGCGGGAGCGGGAGCGGCAGGCCCACGCCGCCCGCCCACATGGCGCTCGGCGCCGCCGGAGACAGCACGTTCCCCAGCGCGCTCCCCAGCCCGCATTCCCCGCTCGGCGAACCCGCCATTGGCAACTATCCAATCAAAATTCCATAAAAAATGTTTGTCTGTAAAGTCGGTTTACTGACGATAGAACGTGACAACGTCTTAAGAAAGTATTGATGGAATGGTAGCATTTTTCAAAAGAAAATTTTAATTTCATTTGTATGTAAAAAGTAATCAGTAGAATTTTGTAATTTTCAATCAAAACAATGCAAAAAAGCTTTTAGATGCCGGGGATCGAACCCGGGGCATTTCACATGCAAAGCGAACACACACACACTTCACATGCGAAGCGTGTCTAATATTTTTAATAATCCAACTGACGGATTAATTTGTTTTTTGTTGTCACCGAGCCTAATATTACAACACAAAATCTATATATACAAAAATCAATGCCACTTTTCGTTGTTATTGAACTCCTCCAAAACGGCTGGACCGATTTGAATGTTTTTTTTGTATACGTTTGGGTAGGGCCCTGGAAGGATTAGATTAACAAATCAGCCCGGCAGATGGCGCTGCAGTTGATATCTAGGTTATTATTCGAGCGAAGCCGGAGCGGGCCGCTAGTACTTAATATATTTCAAATAATGTTTGCTATTTCGGTAGGATTCTTTTTGAAACTACGAGTGTTTAACCGACTCCGAGTTTCGAGGTTCTCAATTCGGTTGTGTGTTTTTTTTTTATATTTAACAAGATAGCTCTGGCAACTGTGATCGATCGTGATGATTCTTTTTTTCGTTTGTTAGAGCCATACTCCAGAGGTGGTCCCATAATTATACATTTATCGAAGTCGGTTTATCGATTCTTGAAAAATCAACAAAAATCTGAAATTTGCGTACATCTATACTAATGTTATAAAGCTGAAGAGTTTGTTTGTTTGTTTGTTTGTATGTATGTTTGTTTGAACACAAGGATCTCTGGAACTACTGGTCCGAATTGAAAGATTCTTTCTTTGTAGGATAGTCCATTTATCGAGGAAGGCTATAGGCTATTTAACATTACGCTACTATCAACAGGAGCGGAGCATGACTGGAAAATGTAACAAAAACGGGAAAAATATGAGAGCTTTCGTTGCGTGACAGCATATGTCATTATGTCATATGTTAAGATTGCGTCATTAGAACCTAACGTAACCGAATTTGTTCAACATTTTTTTTTTTTATACGAATTGGTACGACCAATTTTCGATAGATGGCGTAGCAACGTTCATCTAGTTAATTTGAAAAGTATCATTGAAGTATAATTTATTTACTTCGACACCTCGCTGTCTCATTGGAACAGCAGTGTTTAAGTTGGTTTTTACAAAATGTATGAAATTTAGTCGAGTTTCTAAATTAAATTTGTTTTTTTTAACTTCTATAGGTTTACACTTGACCGCCATCTCGCCAGATGTTAAACGACGATGCGGTCTAGGATGGAGCGTGTTTACCTAGAAAAAACCGATTCACTCTCGATTTGAAGACACAAAGATTGTAACCATCGGGGAAAACCCACTCAGGCAACGTATTCCACAGCCTAGATGTTCTTATCACAAAAGTAGAGTCAAATCTCTTCGTTCGTGTCTTTGGAACATCAACCATGAAACAATGTCGCTTTTTAGAGCTACGAGCATTCCTATAGAAAAAAGGACAAGGTGGTATCAGATCATGCAAATCAGTCGCACACTCCCCGAAGTGTATCCGATAAAAAATTGGATAGCAATAATTTTGATGAAATAAATAAAAAATAAACACTAAAATTGTTAGGAAATCAGGATCATGATATAATTGAGAATGAGATAAAATGAAATTTAACATTAAGAATTATCACTGACCTGAATATTGAATTTGGGAATTTCAGTCTCATCTTTGACATCATTCGTAGGACTGAAGAGAACTGTGACGGGTAGTTCATTGGTTATAGATCCACCTGAAACCAAATTATTTTTAATACATGTTTTCCGTGTTAATAGCGATTCTCAATCTCTCATATATTTTACTACACCATTTAACCTTCACATTGTCAATAGCTCCTCATTATCATTATTAACTTTATTATTAACTTTAGTGGACATATTAGCTTTTATAACCCAACTTAAATAAGCTTGTCGTTAACTGTATTTCATTCTTTGACACAATTGTAAATATGATACTATTTTTTTGTTTTTTCTACAAAAATACTCTAAAACGTTTTGGCGCTAGCTTTAAGTTTTTGGATCACTATCCGAAAATACAGTAGAGAGCTCCCAATCGGCAGTCGCGGTTCTCCCGGTAGAGAGCTCCCAATCGGCAGTCGCGGTTCTCCCGGTAGAGAGCTCCCAATCGGCAGTCGCGGTTCTCCCGGTAGAGAGCTCCCAATCGGCAGTCGCGGTTCTCCCGGTAGAGAGCTCCCAATCGGCAGTCGCGGTTCTCCCGGTAGAGAGCTCCCAATCGGCAGTCGCGGTTCTCCCGGTAGAGAGTTCCCAATCGGCAGTCGCGGTTCTCCCGGTAGAGAGCTCCCAATCGATCGGCAGTCGCGGTTCTCCCGGTAGAGAGTTCCCAATCGGCAGTCGCGGTTCTCCCGGTAGAGAGCTCCCAATCGATCGGCAGTCGCGGTTCTCCCGGTAGAGAGCTCCCAATCGGCAGTCGCGGTTCTCCCGGTAGAGAGCTCCCAATCAGCAGTCGCGGTTCTCCCGGTAGAGAGCTCCAAATCGGCAGTCGCGGTTCTCCCGGTAGAGAGCTCCCAATCGGCAGTCGCGGTTCTCCCGGTAGAGAGCTCCCAATCGGCAGTCGCGGTTCTCCCGGCAAGCTATAACTTTAAACTCTCACTTTAAGCTCATTATCAAATCGTGATATATACCAGAGGAGCTCCCAATCGACGAATACGATACATTCTTCCGTTTCTTGTTTCCACTTCTTTCCTTGTATATGTCTTCGGCTTTGTATACGAATTCTTTGGGCTCACTGGTTCGACCGTCCGAGGGTCTCACCAGTTCTATATACACTTTGACGTTGACTGGCGTTTGGGGATCCCTGTACGGTGGAGTTCTGAAAAAAAGGCGAAACACATCAGTTGACCATCCAGATTGCATTTTTTTGGCATCGACATAATATACTATAGTGAATATGTCACTGTAAAATTGTAAATACCATAAGCTTATAATAAAACGCGTGAGATTTATTGGTGGGTTAGGTTAGTTTTTAATTTAATTTCGTTCAATTGTAAACTGAAGATGTTTTATGTCAATTTTATGGTGTCATATCTGTTTTAGCTTCTGGAGCTTCAGTATGGGCACAAACACGCACAAACATACGCAGTACACATAAGTAAATATAATACATCAGAGATACACATAAAAGTTGAACTATTATACAACAACCAATACAAGTGAGCGAGATCGTCTATCCGAAATACGGCTAGCGTTGTGGGTTACAGGTTACAGTAAGAGGAGGGGCCGACATAAACGGCCCACTAAATGTTCCCACTGCTGTGACTCGGGGACTTCTCTCGCTAGGAGAGAGTCAAGGCCATAATCCACCACGCTGGTCCAGTGCGGGTTGGTGAATGACACTTGACTTCGAAAGATTCTAGGTACATGTCGGTTACCTCACGAGGTTTTCCTTCACCGTTTTAAGTTAGCGGCAGTACGCACATGACTTCGAAAAGACAGTGGTGCGTGTGGTTTTGAACCCGGAGTCTCCGGATCGGCAGTCGCCGTTCTCCCGACTAGACCAGCCGTCACTGCCAACTGCCAACCACTACCGTAACGCGTTACGTAACGATGCAGTTTAAGCCAACAAGAGTGGAGGCCAACGCGAGGGTCGACAAAACGGCACAAGACGAATGGTAGCATCCACACACTGGCGCAGGCCAACGCGAGCGCCGGCATAACGGGACATGGCGAGTGATAGCATCCACACACTGGCTGAGCGCAGGCCAATACGAACGTAACGAGCGCCGTTGTTTTGTGCACAAAAACCGACACCAGTCCGAATCGACACAAGTGGTCACGAGTGAGACGAGTCGACGCAAATGACCCATATACACACTGACCACTTGCCGTCACTAGGCGAGCGATGGCGATTGATCACAAGTCATGGCAAAACGACCCTCCACACACTGGCGTTGGCCAGCACTCGGCATTATAAGAAGTGATCACTTCAAGAACAAGTTACCTGAACACGATCGCGTACTGGTGATGCACGTCGCTCTGCAGGAAGGTTCCCGTGTCGGACCACACTCGCTCGCCGTTCTCGTCCAACTCGTAGAAACGAATCATGATGTTCTCTGAAATCAACACAGACATTTTTAAGGGCTGTGGATATTTTGTTTCAATAAATAAGTAAATAGTCATTAAGGATAACTTATGGTACGGAATTGCTTATGGTACGGAACCTTTCGCGCTTCGGAGTCCCACTTGGCCACTTTTATTTAACAATTACGGATTTTATAGACCAGCATTCGCAGGCCACTTTATGCAATATGATTGAAGTTAGACTTTGTAGCACGAGGAATAAAGAAACGTATTAACTCCTTGCGTGCGTTCATGAGTGCACATTTTTTTAAGTGAAATCTTCTTTTGGTGCACCTCATCTTACATCTCTGGGTGACGGAGCGCAGTGCAGTGCTAGGTAATGATTTGGACTCTACATAATCCAATAGCTGCATGTCACTGTGCTGTTATGTAGCAGGCATGTTGCTTACCATCAGGCGCATGTCCTGCTCGTCTCGTCAGTGTATACTATAAAAAAATATAGATTTTCCGTGGGCTGTGAATGGAGTTCAAGCGTAACGTTCGTAAATGTAAGATATCTTCGGGTAAACTCGGATGATCTAAATGGACATGGTCATGGTCACGCCCTGCGCCTGCGGTTTGACCCGCGTAGTTTCCAAAGTGCGCTATCAATTTCTGAGTTATTAGTTCTATCGGCAGTCCGTATGACTGCCAATTTTTTTGAAGTGTAAACTTCTTTAGGCGCGCCTAGACAGATATTTCGTGGGCTGTGAATTGGATTCTAGCATCACGCTCGGGTATGATAAGAAATCTTCGGGTAAATTCGGGACCATGGCTAATGGCCATCTAGAAATGCATCAGCCAATAGGAAATGCTGACGCATTTCTAGATGGCCATGCCATGATGCCCAGGCCACGCCCTCCGGTTACACCCGTGTAGTTTCTAAAGTAAGCTATCAAATTCTGAGTTATAAGTTTTCACTTCTATCGGCAGTTCTTATGACTGCCAATGTTTTTATTATAATTTACAGTTAGCGCGACAACGACAGCTATAACTTAGTTGTAACTTCTATTAGCATGCATAGGTCTGAGTTAGCAGCCAGCAATCTATCAGACGGAAGCGATGGTGTAAGGGCCGCCCGAATTTCGGGTTATCCCAAGCATCAGAAGACAGTTAGTAGGTTAGTACCTAGAGGTTAGGAGGTATCTCAGACAACCGTCATAGGTCACTTTAAAACAAAACATGGACGGTCTCCACAATGGGATAATATATTAAGTAGGTATGTAGGTACTTACTTTTATTAACTTTTTCGACCAGGATGAAGACATCTTCGCCACCCCTGGGACGACCGCTGTACATATCGATCCTACATATTTTCAAGTCATTCGTTGCTGCACTTTCTGAAAGAATAAACAAATATTAATTATCTAAACACACACACGCCCATTTTCATAACGACGTATTTTTTATTTTTTATTTTATGAGACCAGTTGGAAGACCCAAGAAGCGATAGGTATAATAAAATTTAAATTCTAGATACCTATTGTTTGAAGATATACCAACGTAAACGTATGCATACAGCTAAATGAAATCTAAGTGTCTACTTGTATTCCAAACTAATAGTTTTTCACTAAATACATAATATGCGAGTAAAATATTAGATCCTTACATACGAAATTGGTGTGTGGTACTGGCCACTCTGATCTCAAATGTCTCCTCTTAAGGTACAAGTTCGCGCTGAGACCTCGACAAGCACTTGACATTATGGAATAGGGAACAATCCTCAAAAAAACTAAGTATCCCGTTAGTTAGATTGCCAAAAAACATTGTACACGTATTTTTTCTTTTGTTTCACAAACAAAAGCAGCGCTTCAAAGTTTCGTGTGACGTCACATGTGAGTACGATTTTTACTCACGTGTGATGTCGCGACCCCCCACTCTCGAAGTTTGATGGTCTATATCTTTGACGATTTTTAATATAATGAAAAAACAAAAAATACGTGTCCAATATTTTTCCATGATCTAGCTGACGGACTAATTATGATGGTGTATTTTTGACCCAGTCCGGTACCCTATTGTATGGGCGCCAGTTCGTGCTGAGACCGCGACACGCGTGTGTTTCGGTCTCCTGTCGCGGTCGCGGCGCGAACTGGCGTCCATACAATTCCATAGTATCAAGTGCTTGTCGCCACAACATAACCACTAAGCGGTCCACTTTACGACTTACACTCGTACATTCCGAAGGCTCGGGAGTCATGGACCTCTCTCACAAGGAAATAATCAAGGCAATAATCCACCACGCCGATCAAATTGTCGAGTGCAAAATAATAGAACACACTTTTCCTCCGCGTTAAACCCACTAATGGAGACAAATTTTGGCAACAGCATTTGGAAATAAACTTTGAGGTGAAGGTGGTAATCGAACCTACAATCAGGAAGTCTAGTCTCGTTTTACGAAAATCGTAATTGTGAAATAAATTCGCGACTTTCCTACTCCGATTCTACTTCGATCCGTCGTTTCGTCCGTTTAATAACTAATTAAATAGAGTAGGCTTAGAACATTCATACCATGTTCTATTGGAGGATACCAAGTAGAACTGGAGTAGGAAAATAGCGAGTTTATTTCGAAATTACGTTTTTCGTAGAAAGAGAGTAGACGTTCAGGATTGTGCAATCATACATTCTAGCCATTAAGCCCGATAAAAATTTAGTCCGAGTGTCATTATTAGGTATTTAGGAACTACGGACATTTGTTCAGAACGATATGTAAACTGATAAGATAAACAAAAACTGCTGATGCTTCCTGTAAATATTTACCGACGCCTAAATTATGAACGTGTATTGGAAACAGAGATTAGCCAGAAAGAGTGTATCAATCAAGATATAGAAATCAATTTTATGGTGACCGAACCGAACCTAACTGGAGTAATTTCTTTATTGTATGTCGGTCTGATTTAATGAATGTGGCGAAAACGGATGACACAATCCTGAGTTAGTAGGTTCGTATCCCACCAGCACCTTCGATTTTTCGAAGTTTAAACGAAGTTCGATTTTTCGAAGTTTCGAAGTTTATATACGTTTAAACTTCGTTTTGTTTGTTATTTGACTGCCCTCGTGGCTTAGTTGGTAGTAGCTCTGCCTGCGAAGCCGAGGGTCGTGGGTTCGATTCCCACCCAGTGCAAATATTTGTGTGATGAATTCAAATGTTTGCACTGTGTCTGGGTGTTTCTATGTATAATAAGTATGTATTTAAAACTATATAAGTATTATATCAGCTATCTGGCCGCCATCATACAAGCTTTGCTTAGTTTGGGGTCAGATGGTGTTGTGTGTGAATTGTCCACCAATATTTATTTATTTATTATTTATTTATATTACCACTAGTTTAGACGGTGGAACCGGAGTCCCATGAGTGGGAACAGAAACAGTAAAGTGTTTCGATTACCTACCTCCAACAGCGCAGCGTATATCTCCAGATACCAGGACAACAGAAACATAAAAGAGTTGCGTTTGCCCCTAGGTACCAGTACCAAGGCAACAGCAAGTTTTCACTTCTATCGGCAGTTCCTATGACTGCCAATTTTTTTTAATTTATACATAGGCAGCACATTATGATGACACAAAAACACAGAAATATTACAGTAGAAATAGTTATGAACTAGCACCACAAATTTGCTGAGAGCAATCTTTTCCAGGTTTAAAAGAGATTCCCAAGGCCTATATTTAAAAATTATTTAAGTCAATCTTATATATAAAATTCTCGTGTCACAGTGTTTGTTTCCTTACTCCTCCGAAACGGCTTTACTGATTTTTACCAAATTTTATATGCATATTCAGTAGGTCTGAGAATCGGCTACTAGCTATTTTTCATACCCCTAAGTGTTAGGGGTTGTTCACCCCAAACATTTTATTTTTATTTTTTGGTCAAATTTTTTTGTGTTTATTTTTTTATAATGTGGCGTTAAAAAATACACGCAACCCTAAATTTTTACCCTTTTATCAACAACCCCTGTTTTTTTATAGCCATTTTAGTAATTTAATCATATATGACAGTGAACTCCTAAACGACGGGACCGATTTGAATGTTTTTTTTTGTGTGTGTATTCGAAGAAGATGGTTTAAATTCACAAATAAGCCCGGCAGATGGCGCTGCAGACAGTGTCTAGGTTATGTCCGAGCGAAGCCGGAACGGGCCGCTAGTATCAGTATATTCTAAGAGCTGGTCCTAATTTTTGGGTAGGTATTTGAAGTAATCTGGATACTAGTCAGATACCTCTCCTATTATACCTCAACACGTATTTTGATTAGTTCCAACTCTCAGAATAGTAGGTTAGTAACAATACGAGTAGGTATCCAACCAAATTAAATTTACTAATCATACGGTTTGCTCGAAGTGAATTATCAAACCCACCTTCTTGAGATTAGCGCATTCGTACGTGCAAAAAACAAAGTCTTCAGCTTGAAAATATTAGTATAGACTATAGATAAATTAACGATTCCAAGAAGGAAATGAAATGTAACGTCACCCACAACCCAAAGCTGTAGCGTTTATGTTTGAACGGGCTAATCTCAGGAACAATAGGACTGATTTCAAATATTATTTTAAAAGAACATACGTGATTCTTAAGTGCTATAGGCTACCTATATTTTATATGTACGACGGGCGAATCCGGGGCGGACCACTTGTTATACTTAGGTATAGGTATACATATTTTTTATGTAGGTATTTATTGCCACCGATATCATTTATTACATTTATTACCAGAAAATAAAAAAAATTAAAGTGCATGTCCAATAAGTACATGTACTAATACTCGGTACCTATCTTATGGTCACACACCTGCACACACCCTCACTCTCTCTCACACACACACATATGCATTACACACACATACAGCACAGACATACATCACACACACACACACATCACACACCCACACACACCCTGTTAAAAATTATATAAGTATTTACACATTCGCCATGGGAGGAGCCATTGTCATCCGAAATACAGTTAAGACTAGTTCGGAGCCAATAGGTTCATATCAAAATTTTGTTAATCTTTTATAGTTTAAAAATAAATAATTTTGTATTTGTATTTTTAAATATAAATCCTGCATTCGGCGTATTTTTTTATCCGACTTCAAAGAAGGGGGCTGTTCTCAAATGGGTTGTATGTTTGTACGTTTGTTACGCGATAGCTCCGCTAATAATTGGGAAACGATTTTGGTGCTTCTTTTTTGTTTGGTACAAAATACTTCAAAGTTGGTTTATGTAGGTAAATTTTATTGAAAATGCCCGTTTTAAAATATCAACCAAAAACTAAAATTTGTTTTTATTTATCTAGACGACGTAGTCATAGTTTATAATGAAATTTAGTCGATTGACGTCGTTACATTACAATCTGACAGTGTTGACATTTTCACGGTGACAGAGAGACAAGTTTTGTTATCTCTATACCTAGTCTGTGGTTTTCTTCGGAACACATATTTTTAACACAATTTGATATGACTTCCTGTTAAGGAAACACAAAACACGTACTTTTATTTATTTTAACGGTAAGTTAATAATAACACAAATAAACTTACTCATGTTATTGATGGGGTCAGAGAAGACCGGTTCGCAGATTTCCTTGCCGGTGTCGACATCGTGAGCGCTAAACTTCAGCCGAACAATGTTCAGGTTTATACACTTCGCCTGATTGTCGCAGTGCGCCCTCAGCTAAACAAATAAAACTGTATTTAGTGTTCACATACCGCAAGCTTGACAGTAAAACATTCTGATAGTAGTATCACGCTTCTGTGTGTCGAGTTACAACTGCAAATTGGAAGTCGTTCAGCTTCTATGAAATGTGAGGCCCTTATGATCCACTATTTCGTAGAACGTGCTGAGCGAAGCGGCAGCGAGCTACAGTGGTAGCGAGTAGCGGACATGGTGCTTATCTATATATATAAAAGCGAAAGGTCACTCATCAAGGAATCTCAGAAACTACAAATGCTAGGAATCTGAAATTTTGCATGGAGGTGTCTTTTACCACGTAGGCGCTCACTAAGACGGGGTTTTGCGAAATTCAACCCCTAAGAGAGTGAAACAAGGGATGAACGGCTGTAAGAAAATTCGTCATTTTCAAAGTTATCAAATTTTGTATGACGCTGTACACGAAGCAATTAAATGTTTGTTCCATCAATTTTGTAATTTCGAACTGTACTGGGGTGAAATTAGGGTTTAAATGGGGGATGAATGTCAATATGGAAGGTCTCAACCGTTGAAGATAAAACCATGAAACTCTGTCTATAGACACTTGACACGAAGCAAACGAATGTTTGTTCTTTTCGTAATTTCGAACTGTACGGGGGTGAAATTGGTGTTGAAATGGGGGATGAATGTCAATATGGAAGTTCCCAACCGTGGAATATAAAACCATGAAACTCTGTTTATAGACACTTGACACGAAGCAAATGTACGGGGTTCAGATTGGGGTTGAAATGGGGGATGAATGTTTCTTACTCTTTCAAACCTAAAAAACTGAACCGATTTTGATGAAATTGTATATTTTTTTTTATTATAAGCTGTTTTTAGTAGGTAATCGTAAATGTGTCTGGGTATACAAATAGGTACTGCCTGAGTTACCTTAGTATTTATTTCGCGCGGACGAAGTCGCGGGTAACAGCTAGTTTAATTATAAAGATTTGTATTTTTATAAGCTTTTATTTGTTCTTATGTCGACTCTTTACTCGGCGTATCGTGTTTGTGTAGCGCTTTTTACATTGTTTTCCATCGCGCACTCTCACTGTGCACTGTCACGCATGTTAAGATCCTACTTTTCTTTTTCCACCCTAAGGTTGCCTGAAAGAGATCGCTATTAGCGATAAGGCCGCCTTCTGTCGCACTAACTTTGTGTTTAACCTTTTAAAATTTGTAAATTATTGTTATTTTGGTGTGTTCCATAAGGTGTATCTATCTATCTATCTATCACTGTCATCTTTTCGAAGTCATGTGCGTAATGCAAATAACTTAAAAAAACATGCGGAGGAAAACATCGTGAAGGAACTTACGCATGTACATTATGACCTTGACTCTATACCTGCGAGAGTACTGTACTCCCAGTCCTAGCAGTGGGAACATTTTGCGGTCTACTTATGCTATAAAAGTGTTTTAACATTGATAGGTTAGCATTTGACCGCTACCTCGCCTTTGTAAGCGACAATACAATACAAAACACTTTATTATACCACAAAACAATACAGGAATACAATGATAAATACTTAAAAATTAGAACATTTTGGGCACAAAAGGCGATCTTATCGCTAATAGCGATCTCTTCCAGATAACCCTTTAAGCGTTAGAACCTGGTAATAAGAAAGGGTAGTGGTGTGGTTTCCTTGATACATATATAATTGCACAAATATAACGAATACCGTTCAAACGTATATATTAAATATAAATATGCTATACATATACGGTACACGTAAATAATTAAATGCATAAAAATTTTAAAATAAATATCCATAGAGAGATAATTACAAAAATAATGACAATGGGACGTGCTCATCCTTTTTTTTACTTTTATAGGCTTACACTTGACCGCTGCCATAGAATAGATAATACAGATAGAACGGACACTCCCCACCCCCCGCCAATTTCAAGCTTCCTCCCCCTCGCGGACGCGAGGCGGATTCAACGAAGGGTTATATCGGACGATAATTTTCTATGAGAATACGACCATGATGCTGTATTATTTAACAAAATGGTACCAAATTTTTCGTCTATTATACGAAACAAGAATAAGAGATTTTTCATTTCATAAGAATTATTACAAAGATTGAATCATTTTTAGGGTTCCGTAAAACGTAAAAACGGAACCCTTATAGATTCGTCATGTCTGTCTGTCTGTCTGTCTGTCTGTCTGTCTGTCTGTCTGTCCGTCCGTATGTCACAGCCACTTTTTGCCGAAACTATGAGAACTACACTGTTGAAACTTGGTAAGTAGATGTATTCTGTGAACCGCATTAAGATTTTTACAAAAAAATATTTAAAAAACAAAAATTAGGGGTGCCCCCCATACTGAGAACTGAAGCTCAAAATTTTTTTTTTCATCGAACCTACACCTGTGGGGTGTCCTTCGATAGGTCTTAAAAAATGATGTTGAGGTTGCTAATGTAATTTTTGTCTACACTGAATAACTTGCGCGAGAGACGCTTCCAAAGTGGTAAAATGTGTGTCCCCCCCCCTCTAACTTCTAAAGTAAGAGAATGAAAAATCTAAAAAAAATATATGATGTGCATTACCATGAAAACTACCAACGAAAATTAGTTTGAACTCGATCTGATGATTAGTTTTTTTTAGTACGTCATAAATACACTATTATTAAAACTTCGATCAAAGTTACAACGAACTACAAGAACTATGTGTACTATGTATATTATGTTACTTGCTGGAACGGAACCCTTCATGGGCGAGTCCAACTCGCACTTGGCTACTTTATTATTATAAACTGTGTTAAGCTATTCTGGTTAGAAGTACGCGCCAACACTGAAGTCCTGTGACGAAATTATTAAACTCGTTGTTTTTAAACTGCGGCTTGCGTAATTAATATATTGTCAGAATAAAGTTTTCTCTTTGGGTAAGTGTACTTAACTAAAAATCAATTCGTACATGGTACCTTTATTATCTCCTATTTTGTTTTAAATCTTCTCCCTTCTGATTGTTGATGAAAATTATATTTACCTACATTAAAGATCGAACACTAACTAGGTAAGATTGTAAGCCACTTAACACAGGCAGGTGAACTCACGGGTCACAGCTATTCCATAAAATAATTTAGTAACCCTAGATGACACGCACACATGCTTAAATGTGTTCGAACGACTAATGCGTAGTTGTGTGAGTGTAGGTATGTCGACTTCACCGTTTGTTTGGAGTTTAGGCCGAGTGTCCGGGGTGTGCCGCTGCGGTCTACGATGGAGCGTGCTTACCTAGATAAAACCGATTCATTCTCGATTTGAAGACAGCAAGATGGTAACTTTGTAACTATCGGCGAAACCCCAGTCAGCCTACACGTTCTTGTCGCAAAATTAGTCATACATCTTCGTGTCATTGGAACAGCAACAATGAAACGATGTCGTTCTTTCGAGCTACGATAACAAACTAAAAAAGGACAAACTGGTATTAGATATGTTGTACACTCTCCGATAGTGCATCCGATAAAAACCCCAAGAAACCGATTCAGTCTCGATTTGAAGATACAAAGATTGTATCCACAACATCGAATAGGTACCGGATATCCGTTTCATCTCTAGTTATTATAAAACAATTCGCTCCGCTTGGCGCTGCCACCTTGCCCACGTTCTTACTGAATTATTCTATACACATTCATTATTTCTACGCACCATTTTTGCCTTCCTGTATGAAGGTGACAGCGATTTTGAAGTTATACTTTTGGCGCGATTAAAAAAAAAATGTTTTTTTAAATAATATGTTAACCAAATACAATACCCTAAAGTTAGTTGCGCGTTTATTTAGACGGAGCTACAGTTGGTCTCAAGTGGCCTTTTTTGTCCCAAGGATTTTTTTTTACGAATTGGACCCTCTCCTTGAGTGAGTATTTCCAGGAGAGATTCTTTTCTCGAAATCCAAACTTAATAATTGATCGAACCCGAAGAACCGTAACAAAAATACCCTATTCTGAGCCTTTCTGATCGCACCGCTGGGTTTTCGCCCTAAAATTAAACTTTCGTCTATTTATAGAAATTATGATGTGCATATTTTAAGTAATTAAGTACATAAAATAGCATTCAAGAAATACAATCCCTTAAAACTAGGAAACAAATCTCCTCGAATTCTTGAAAACGAAATAACTTAAGGTTTTTTTATTAGTAATCTTTGTTATAATATTTAACTAATTAATTTTTAACTTAGTTCGTAGGTTTTAAAAGTTCGGATTTATTACTATTCCCTCCAATTTATTAATTACTTATCAAAACTGAGTGCACATTATTAGTAGACTCCAGGCAATTTCTCAAGCAATCTCGATCCATTTCATAATATACATATATAGGTATATAAGATATATAGGTACGTTCAAAATCATTTGATATTGTTAAGAAATTATTTTGAAAAACCTTGGGGTTAAACGAGCTATCAACATCTTCTGTGATCGTAAAACGACAAAATAACGAGAAAAACCTTAATAAGCACAACGAATTCAGAGCACAAACCTTAGTTTTTTCTTCTACAAGTTCAAACATTGTGCCAAATGCCAAATATACAGATATACACAGTATGAGAAGTTTAAGTGCGTTGACCCGTTACAGTTACAACAATACATTTTGTTTTCTAAGCACTAAATTACGTAACTGAAGTCTGCATGAGCATTCTGTAAAAGCAAGCCAGAAGCTTCAGAACGACGCCATCGCTCGGTTCGTACGGCGAGCGTTCACCAAAGACCATCACAGAAAGTTTAACCTACAGATGGACATCAGGGACAGAAATGCGGCCGCAGTAGAGGTTCTGGGCCGGGAGGAGGCGGCTAAGAAAAATCGTAGAATTAGGATGAAAATGTTTCCTCCTCCCCCATAGTATTTTCCTTTTCTTCTCCCAATCCAAGATTAATGTAAGAAAAGAACCCAAAGAACAAAGGTCACGTTCCCCGGAATCTGTGAAGTTGCTAAATTTAATAAAAAAACAGGAAGCAGGGCTAAGGCTACGAAGAACTAGCGCCGTTAATAATGTGATGCCTTCTATACTCACAAGGAACAGAAATGACTAAAACAGTATCAAGTCTTAGCTGCATGACTGGGTAAGAGAGTTAAGGGCATAATCCACCAGGCTGCGCTGGCCCAGTGCGGGTTGGTGGATGGCACGTGAATTGGTGATTATAGGTAGGTATATAAAAGATATAGGAGAAGCGAGGGCTATTTGGTTTGAGCAATGAGCGCGCACAGTGGCGGAGAAATGTTTGAGATGGTGGCAACCGATTTTGAATGAGATTGGAACGACGTCGCAAGGTCGGCTAACAAACTGTGTGCATGTATGAACAAGGAGAAAGAAAGACAAAGGGGAATAGAGAAGTAGAGCGGGTCAGCTGTGCAGTTTTACAAAAAATAACATGGCAGCTGCAACGCATCAAATGCGACTACTGTGAGGTTTACTCGTTTTTCTTTTCTTTTAAGAATAGAATAAATTTAAAGAGTTCTATGTCAGTTGGCCTCTGCTGCCTACAGAACTTTGGGCTTGAACAGATGAATGAAATGGATGATGAGATGAATCTAAGATGGTCGCCACCACAAAATGGCGAATTAAATTTTTTTTCACTACTCTCTCAATAAGGGTATCAATATTATATAGACTAGATAGCTAGACATTTGAAATGTTCACAGATGATGTATTTCTATTGCCGCTATAACAACAAACACTACAACTAAAAATCAAATAAAATAATATTTAAGAGGGGCTCCCATACAACGAACTTGTTTTTTTACCGTTTCTTGCGCGATTAGTCCATCCCAAGAAAGCTAGATGGCCACTAGTAAAAATAAAACGCGATGGCGAATTCGTCGTCAGAATCATGAGGCAAAAATCAAAATCTAACAAAACTTTTTGCCTGTCTGCGGAAATTGCGTTGTACGCGGAATTCTGAGGTTTTCGCCGTTTATTTGCTAATGGTACGGAACCCTTCGTGCGGGAGTTCCACTTGCACTTGGCCGCTTTTATTTTAAATTTTGTCCTTGTACGATAACTTCATCTCAGAATTCGTTGTAATTGTTAGGGCCCAGACTATTTCTCACCGCGCATAACCAATTAACCACAAACTCGCATGATGGTAACTGACGGTGATCTATTATAGGTCTCAAATAACCAAAGCACGTTGGCATCTCATCACAAAGAGCAGTAAAATATTCTATGGTCAAAGTAAAATTATTTCGTCGTCGAATCCTATATATCTATCCTATCTAATTCTACCATGGATCATATTTTTAGGGTTCCAAAAAACGTAAAAACGGATCCCTTATAGATTCGTCATATCTGTCTGTCCGTCCGTATGTCACAGCCACTTTTTGCCGAAACTATGAGAACTACACTGTTGAAACTTGGTAAGTAGATGTATTCTGTAAACCACATTAAATTTTTACAAAAAAAAAATTTGGGTTGCCCCCCATACTGAGAACTGAACCTCAAAAATTTTCTTTTCATCAAACATTCACTAGTCTATCGATAGGTCTTCAAAAATGATGTTGAGGGTTCTAATATAATTTTTGTCTACACTGACTAATTTGCGCGAGAGACACTTCTAAAGTGGTAAAATGTGTCCCCCCCCCCCCCCCTTTAACTTCTAAAGTAAGAGAATGAAAAAACTAAAAAAAATATATGATGTATTATCATGCAAACTACCAACGAAAATTGGTTTGAACTCGATCTGATGAGTAGTTTTGTTTTAGTACGTCATAAAATACACTAGGTACTATTAAAGTTACAACAAACTACAGGAACTATGTATATTATGTTACTTGCTGCAACGGAACCCTTCATGGGCGAGTCCAACTCGTACTTGGCTGCTTTATTTATAAGTTAGTATTTACAGAATAAGCCTGCTGGTCGGTGGCTGCCTTATTTATAATAACGTCGTTATGGAGAACAGACGCTTATTGTAACCGTGCGTTTGTAAGTCTATGTGTGCACCAAAACATAAATATTTAAATATCCCAGTACAAACCCATTCAGATTATCCGGTTACCAGTTAATGCCTAGCAGTAATGTGCAAAGTGTTCAAGTATTAAGGACAATGATTCCAGAAAAAATACAAGGCAAAGAAATAAATCATTTTATATCAGCGCAGTGCTATGCGATTTCTTGTTCCAATAGTTGCGTGACTCCGTGCTGTCATGGGCAGGCGTGTTGCTTACTATCAGGTACATGTCCTGCTCGTCTCGCCACTCTACTCTAAAATATCCTACTAATATTATAAATGTAAATGTATGGATGTTTGGATGTTTGTTGCTCAATCACGTCCTAACGTATGAACGGATCGGGCTGAAATTTGGAACACAGATTTTAGTCTGGAACAACACATAGACATTTTTAAGTGCGGTATTACGGGAACGTGATTGCACGAGCCAAACCGGGGTGCGCTGCTAGTAACTTATAATCTCAATATAATGTAAGTTCGTGAAGTAATGTGAACGATCAGTTCGTTAGTGCGTATCGGAAGCTGTAAGTGGCCGTCTCAGTTTACAAAATAAATACCCTTTTTCTGTGTTGAACAAGATTTACGCAGCCAAAGGTAGAAGTTTCATGTTATTTAATTACTAACTGTACGTACCGGATTAGCTCGTGGTACATATATAAATAGCCTATACTAATACTCAGGGCTCAGGGATCACGTACCTACATATTGTAGCGAAAGATTTTTTAAATTGGTCCAGTAGTAGAGTAAAGCTATCGAAAAACACGAGGAAGCACTTGCAGACTCTCTGGATATCTCGAAAGCTTGCGATAGGGTCTGGCATGATGGCCTTATAAGCAAGCTTTCTATTTATGTTTTGTCTCCTAAGTTTATAGCATGGATATCGAACTTCTTGAGGGATCGATCGATACCAGTTGTCTTTGATCTTTGGAGTTGATTGACTCCTCGTCTGATCGAATGGGCATCAAGGCCGGAGTCCCATCAAGGGTCAGTGCTTTCTGCGATGCTTTTTTGCTAGATAACGATCTGTCAAAGCCCGGTATCTTTGGGTACGTAGATGACAGCACCGTATTAGAGAGCCTACCATATCTAGCGAGAGAGCCACCAGGCAACAAACTCAGGCACTGATAGAGAGCGAGAGTATTATTGATCGTCTTAACTTGTTATACCCGTGGCGTTGCCTGAGTGGGTTTTCCTGATGGTTACAACATCGGTGATCGACAAAACGAGAGTGAATCGTTTTTTTTAGGTGAGCATGCTCCATAATACCCCGCATCGTCGCTCAACAATGTATACTACTAACTCTACTAACTCTGTTACTACTATTGCTGAGTTGCATGTGTATTGTGTACCGCGAGCCGACCAGCAAGCAGCTTGTCTGACGCGCAGCAGCCATCACTCCACTCTCCCCCACTTACCTCTTTCGGGTTCGCATGCGGCTGTTTCTCCGTAAACTTCTTGAAGAGAAGGTTGGATACGTCCTTCTTCGCCGTGTGAATGATGCCCATGCCAGGGAATCTACAGACACAATAAGAAGATTTATAGAAATTACGGCCATATTTGTTATGAAAAACGAAAAATCAATGAGACAAAAGACAGTGATGTTTGCACATTACTAATGGCGATAGTGGTAGAATTACTGGCACGTCCACTACTAAAAAACATCTGAGTTTAAAAATAAATTAGAGCCGTTGACCATGTTAATTTGATCACCGCACTCCTTCGAAGTCGTTTTAAAGATCTACAAATATTTGTTAACGTTTGTCCAACATTCATTGAACTCCAAATACGAATAAACGTAATAGGCTGTAAGTTCAAGTTATTACAAAGACGGCTTATTGTCGTAGCGAAATCTAAGTTTGCTTATGCAGATTTCCAGGACAGGATACTGCGCGTCTAAACAAACGGGTTTCGATTTTTATGTAAGTTCTCGAAAAATAGAAGGTCCGTTTTATCATCCTGGAGCTATCTCCAAGAGGTCTCCAGGAGTTAGGATAAAGATCCTAGAATGTGACTTGAACGAAACACGAAAAAAAGGAATAATAATCTTACTAAGTAGTATTATAAATGCGAAAGTTGCTCGTGATTGAGCAAGAAAGTCTTGCTCAATCGCGTTTGAACGGATCGGGTTGAAACTTTGGACACAGGTTATATAGTCTGGCAATTCTATCACGGATTTTTTTTGTTGATTTTGAATAGATTTTTTGTTTTTGAAATGTTGTTACCCTGTTTGCCAATTGTTGAAACTGCCAACACCTAGACAAACTTCAACGATTTTTAGGTTTTTTGGAGTTGATTATATTTTACTAGCGGCCCGTCCCGGGTTGAACAATGAGATTTACTCATTAACAATCTAGGACTATCCGGACTTCTAGCTTTCATAATAATAGTAAAATAAGATTCTTGTGATGTACGGAATCCTAATTAAACTCTTTAGAATTAACAAATGTGCAAAAGCTATGATTAATTATACTACAGTAGCAGCGCCCAAGCTTTCACCCGCGTAGCTCCCGAACCCGTTATTGTCCCGGGATAAAAAGTAGCCTATGTGTTATTCCAGACCATTATCTCGCTTCATCCAAATCCCTTCAGTAGTTTTTACGTGAAAGAGTATCAAACTTTCATCATCATCAACAGCCTACTAAACGTTCCCACTGCTGGGACTCGGGGCCTTCTCTCGCAAGGAGAGAGTTAAGGCCATAATCCACCACGCTGGCCCAGTGCGGGTTGGTGGATGACACATGACTTCGAAAGATACTAGGTACATGTCGGTTTCTTCACGATGTTTTCCTTCACCGTTTTAAGTTAGCGGCATTACGCACATGACTTCGAAAAGACAGTGGCGTGTGGGGTTTGAACACGGGGTCTCCGGATCGGCAGGCGCCGTTCTCCCGACTAGACCAGCCGTAACTTAGACTTCAAACTTTCGCTTTTATAATATTAGCATGATGCTACCTATTACGATATCTATCACTCACATAGAAAATAGTGACGTCTCGAAGAGCAAATTATATGCGCAAGAGAGAGTTGACGTTTTCTATTATCGTAATTGCATTTTAAAGATTCAACAGATTATTTACAGCACACGTTATATCATTACGTCACCATTCGATTTAGTCATCGTTTAAGGAAATCTTCTTGAAATAATACCACTCTTACGCCATTTCGTTACAAGGCGCATTAGTCTTTGTTTTAAAAGACACGAGAATCCATTACAGAAAGTAAATTATAGCTGTAGGAAGTAAAATGTAGCATTGGTATTATACCTGAACCATGTTAGTTGGGGTATCGTTGAGGTTTTTCAAGAAACTAAACAAGTTGATATGATCATAATATAAGTTGGTATAATGGAACACTTGGAATGAATTCGCAGTAACATTTGTGAAGGTAACACGTCCTTATTACTTCCCGGAAATTTGAGTGCTTATACTATGGCGTGTTCTATGGCATTATAATTAAGACATCCGTAGTTGGTACGGTAGCTGACCCATAATAAGGAACATAATGTACAGGTACTGAGAAGTGTGTAATCGTAACTATTAAACAAGTAAGTACAATTAGTTGGTTTTCGTTAGAGGGACTCTGCGCCTTCTGGACTAACAAAAAGATTGGTACGTTACAGAGACCATCAGAATCGGATGTCAACAGGTATTTAATAATAGACAAAAACATAACTTTAAAACAACTTCATAATATTCTTAATGATACAGTGTTTATTAATCTATAATTAATTATAAAAAAAACATTATATTTTTACAATTCTGCCAAAAACTTTTTAACACTAAAAAAATATAGGTAAACATTGATTACTATTTCTTAATTATTTCAATGAATTTAACGTTATCTATGTGTCTGCACAATCGCGAAAGAATCGCGCGCGAAACTGTTTCTCTCTCGTTTTTACAGTCCCATACGCGACTACGCACGTGAGTTTGTTGTGTGTGAAATGCGCGAGCAAGACAGATGCTATTTACCCACCCGTAACACAGTATAAAGAAATACTACCAGTAGTTCATCGCCTTTGATTTTAGGAGAAACGCCGATAATGTCTAGACACGGGTAGGGTTGTCGCAATTTTGAAATTGTGGCACCAAAATAAAATTAAAACATACGGAATACGTCAGCCCTGAGCCGCGCTCCTGCTATACTAACATTGTAATGTAGGCAGTGCAGGAGCGCGCTTCCAGCGGCTCACCCCGCACGCCCCGCACGTTTGCCCCGTCTAGACGGCTTCGTCGAACGACTGTATGATCTAATAGACTGTGCCCGTATGGTGTGATTCCTAGATAGAGATAAAACGCCAGCTTACCCAACTTTATAGCTGCCCTGCTCTGGCACGATGTAGCTGACATCTCTGTCCTGCTCATCCTCCAGCAGTTTGTGCGGATGGTCCTCGGTGTTGTTGTGCTGTGCCAGTTCGCATCTGATCAGCGCCCGACCGTTGTAATTCACTAGCTGGTAGAAATAAAAACTAATTAACTACCACACGTAATTTACGTGACAAAGGTCTAGTCGTGATAGCGGTGACTGCCGATCCGGGGTTCGAATCCCAAGCGCACAACTGTCTTTTCGAAAGATATGGGCGTAATGCCGTTAACTTTATAAAAGTGCCCAAGTGAGAGTTGGACTCGCCCATGAAGGGTTCCATAACAGCCAGTAGCATAATGTAAAAATTCTTGTAGTTCATTGTAACTTTGATCGATGTTTTAATAATACTGCATTTATGACGATTACAAAAAACTGCTTAGGTACTAGATGTTGTTCAAACCAATTTTCGGTGGAAGTTTGCATGGTAATTGAACATCATAATTTTTTTTTAGTTTTGACATTCTCTTATTTTAGAATTTACAGGGAGGAAGGGCACACATTTCACCACTTTGGAAGAGTCTTTCATGCAAAATATTCAGTTTAGAAAAAAAAATTACAAACATCAATATCATTTTTAAAGACCTATCCATATGTAAATAACCACGTAAGGTTTAGATGAGAAATGTATTGTTTTTTTTCTATTTTTGTGTGAAAATCTTAATGCGGTTCACAGAATACATCTACTTACCAAGTTTCAACAATATTATAGTTCGTATAGTTTCGGAAAAAAGTGGCTGTGACATATACGGACGGACAGACAGATAGACATGACGAATCTATAAGGGTCCCGTTTTTTGCCATTTGGCTACGGAACCCTAAAAACGGTGAAAGAACACATCGTGAGGAAACCGGCATGTTCCAAGAATCTTTCGAAGTCATGCGTCATCCAACATTCACAAATGGGCCAGCGTCATATAATAGATAATACAGTTGCCAGCGTGATGGTTTATGGCTTTGAATCTCTCCTTGCGAGAGAAAGCCCCGAGTCTCAGAACTGGGAACGTTTAGTGGGCTTCTAATAATTATGCTAATTTGCTTTAAAAGTTTTTCGTTTGAATGATATTGGAGTGAAACAGTTTCTTTCGGGCTGTCTTCTTTTTGGCGCATCTGGATACATCTTCTTATACATAAGGTCGCCAATTGTTACTTTTTTTAAAAGCTTTTGTAACTTTGTTTACTTGTGAAGTGCAATAAGGAGTTAATCTATCTATCTAAATTCACCTGCGTAGTACCCGATCCAGTTATTTTCCCGGGATAAAAAGCCTATGTTACTTCTAACGCCTCAAAGAATGTGTGTACAATGACGATTGATTATGTAGTTTTCGCGTGAAAGCTTAACAAACAAATTTGGTTTCGCGTTTATAATATTAGTAGGATTATAGGGATGAGTTCAAATCAGGGTAGCGATTCTGAATGCAATTCGAATGGTTCAAAATCGGAATGACATTCCCCTGTCTCTGTCATGCTAAACAGATAAGACAAAGATCGACAGATGAGATTCCGTGTCGGATGCAACCGAATGGATTTAGAATCGCTACCCAGGAAAGTTGAAGGAAGGTTTTTTTATATTCGTAATCAGGAATGTTGAAAAATGGTTTTACAAGTTCGTGTAAAAGATCGTTAGAGTTTACCTCCACTGTGGGATGGGTTTTGGCCTTGTTGTTGTTTGCACAGGACTTGCCGAGGATGCAGCCGTGCGTCCCCACCATCTCGCTGACGTAACGGAAGCGGAAGTGGTCTTGCGGCTGCTCCACAAAGCGCAGGAACGGTTTGATGCCTGGAAAGAAGCATTCACTATCAACTCTGTCTCTGATGGTAATCTTTATCTGGGTAGCAATTCTAAAACCATTCGGTTGCATCCGACACGGAATCTTATCTCTCGGTCTTTATCTTATCTGTTTAGATAACATATGACATCATATGAGAGACAGGAATTTGTTTTTCCGATTCCGAACCATTCGGAATCGCATTTAGAATCGCTATCCTGCTTCAGTCTGAAAGTAATTACCGAGTATTTAATTAAATCTAGGCTGGTGGTGGGTCCAGTCGAGAGAACGGCAACTGCTGATCCGGAGCCCTTGGTCGAATCTCTCCGCGTATATCGGACGTGCGCAATGCCTCAAACTTAAATAGTGGTAATGTTAAACTACGTGTGAAAAGCGATGTGTTCCTGGCATTTTCGAGGATTATGGCTTTGACTCTCTTGAAAGAGAAGTCTCCTAGTCTCAGCAGTGGGATCATTTAGCGGACTGCCAATGCCTTTTCAGTATTTACCGTGACGGTTCTAGACTACAGTCCCGTGAACAAAATTTACGTAGTAAATGAACCACCAGAAAACCTATGTAGGATGATAGAAGGGTATAAAGTAATAAGATTCAGCACTATGCCGTCACTTGTAAGCTGTCCAACTAGTACAGCTGAAGAGAGGGGGTTGCAATCCTCGATCATTTCTCCTTATCCCATGATTTTTATCCGGCGTCTTCAACTGTACTCAGTTGGACAGCTTACAAGTGACGGCATAGTGCTGAATCTTATTACTTTATACCCTTCTATCATCCTACAGGTCTCCTGGTGGTTCATTTGACCCGTAAATTTTGTTCACGGGCCTGTAGTCTATTAGCTTAAGAGGAAAACGCAAAGAGGAAGCGATATTATGTTTCCGCTCCATCGCGTAGCGCGCCTCTTTGGCCGGTCAAGGTTTATTTTACAAGGTAGTTTAAAATTCCTTAAGAGTTGAGATTTGAAAAAAATGCATAGTGTCATTAATCTTTATATTATTACGTGAAGCAAAAAGTTTGTTGCCCTTGTTACGGACAGGGGAGTATGACATTTCGCTCACTTATAGTTTCTTACGGCCCGAATCCGAATAAAACTATCCTATCTTTCAAGTTGGATCAAACTACACATGTGTGCAAATTTAATTAAAATCGGTTTAGTAGTTTAGAAGTCAATCGCGGACAAACAACGTGACGCGTAATTTATATATACCTATTGTACGTACCAAGGTGGTGACTCCCGCTCTGGCTCGTTCCTAAGGCAAAGGATAGCCATCGTCATCCAGCGAGGCAACGCAGCCAGTGTCTTGGGCACATTTGCACCAGGAACGATTCAAGGCGGGTTATTTTGGTGTATGACTCTGTGCGTGACGTGTATTTTTGTATGATTTAATTTTATTTGTATTTATGATTTATCTAGATACTAATATTATAAAGAAGTAAAGTTTGTGTGTTTGTTAAATTGAAAAGGGTAATCTCGGGATCTACTGAACCGATTTTAAAAATTCTTTCACCAATAGAAAGCCACATTATTGCTAAGTGTCATAGGCTAAAAAACCCGAAAAATAAAAAGGCTGTTACGTGGTAGTCCATTTTGCAAAGTGCATCGGAGAAAAAACGGTCGAATGAAAGCGTTTCTTACGAACGCTGCCTTAACTATGAAAGAGTTATTTTTGAGTTCTAAAGAAAAGATGTGGAGCTTGAAAATGCCTACAAAAAAATCAACGACAGCAAATGTTTAACATTTATATTTAAGTTACAAAAAGTAGTTTTTTGACGTGACTACGTCTTATAAATTGGTTTGCCGGGTGACACTTCAAGAAACTGCGTTACGCTCCGCTCACGTTATGCGCTCACAATGAGAGCGAGTGAGAGGGACGCGTGCCTTTCACTTTTTATGTCTGTCTCTCTCGCTCTTAGGCGGGCTAACCACTCAAAGTCGTTGTCACGTAAAACTTTCGCCCGTATACCGACTTTACAGGCAACCAATTTTTTTAATATTAAGTAGTACAGCTAATTTAAGTTTTAATATTAATAAAATAATTTAAATCGTTAGGTCATATGCGATTTTCGGCAAACACTGCCTGTAGTAACAAAAGGAACACGCGCCGATGTCATCAGAGCATGCTTAAAATCATCTCACTTATGGAGTTCGGTTACATCTCTCAATTTACGACCAAACATGAGAGCCCATTTGAGCGACAACTACGATGACGACATTCCGCGTCAACTACTCAATCTTGGCGAAGGAAAAATTGTCTCTCCTAACACCAACGACATTACACTTGACGAGACATTAGGACACATATTGCACAGGTTGGAACATCTTATTGACGCAATATATCCCAGTCTTGAAAATTTATTGGAGAGAGATTATCTTTGGCTTTGTTCTAGGGCAATAGTGTAACCCAGAAACGATACAGTGTATGAAATAAATAAACTCATTTTAGAGAAAATTCCCGGTCAGGTCAAACACTACAAGTCTATTGATACGGTGTGTAATATTGAGGGTACAGTGCACTATCCCCAAGAATTTTTAAATTCTTTGAACCCTTCTGGGTTACCTCCTCACGACCTTGTGTTAAACGTTGGCATTCCTATCATGCTATTAAGAAACTTGAGCCCCTATGTGTAATGGGACAATGTTGCTTACAAAAGAGTTACGGGACAATATAATCGTGGCGACCATTCTCACAGGGCCAGCAGTGGGACAACTGGCTTATATTCCGCGGATACCCATGACATAGAATAGATAATATAGATAGAACGGACACTCCCCTCCCCCCGCCAATTTCAAGCTTCCTCCCCCTCGCGGACGCGAGGCGGACTCAACGAAGGGTTATTATATCGGACGATAATTTTCTATGAGAATACGACCATGATGCTGTATTATTTAACAAAATGGTACCAAATTTTTCGTCTATTATACGAAACAAGAATAAGAGATTTTTAATTTCATAAGAATTTCTACAAAGATTGAATCATTTTTATAAACTGTGTCTGGTTAGAAGTAGGTACGCGCCAACACTCGTTACCATAAGTTATTGGCGCCACTGACATATTTCAAAACGATTAATTAATATATTGTCAGAATAAAGTTTTCTCTTTGGGTAAGTGTACTTAACTAAAAATCAATTCGTACATCGTACCTTTATTATCTCCTATTTTGTTTTAAATCTTCTCCCTTCTGATTGTTGATGAAAGTTATATTTAGCTACATTAAAGATCGAACACTAACTAGGTAAGATTGTAAGCCACTTCTTAACACAGGCAGGTGAACTCACGGGTCACAGCTATTCCATAAAATAATTTAGTAACCCTAGATGACACGCACACATGCGTAAATGTGTTCGAATGACATATGCGTAGTTGTGTGAGTGTAGGTATGTCGACTTCACCGTTTGTTTGGAGTTTAGGCCGAGTGTCCGGGGTGTGCCCATGATTCCCACTGATTTACCAATACCATTTAAAAGGGTACAGTTTCCAGTGAAGATCTCTTTTGCCCTCACCATTAACAAGTCCCAAGGTCAAACATTCTCTCTGGTGGGCATTGACCTGAGAAAGCCGTGTTTTTCCCATGGGCAGTTATATGTTGGCTTATCTCGGGTTGGAACTCCTAATATACAATATATTTTGCTACCAAATGATAACATTACTTCCAATATAGTTCACAGAGAAGTTTTGAACAATTAAAATTACCATAACCAAACTAACTTTTCCCGCGACTTGGTCCTCATGGAATTCGTTTATATATATATATAATACTGCAGAAAATGTTTTTTCTTTCGGACAGAGTTACTCTCGAATTTTGTATTAGCATGCACATAACACTCTGTACTAAAAAAGGATTATTAACATTATGCCCAACGAACTGGGCACGGGTCAGCTAGTATACATATATTGAGATTAAGATAGGTATAGTAGAGAAGGAGAACGTAAATATATTTTTTTATAATTTATGCATTAAATGGCTGGACCAATTTAAACATAGACTTTCACCGGCAGATAGCTAGCCTAACCTTGGCTTCTTTTATTTTGATAAAAAAATAGAGTTCCGTGAATACAAAATAAATAATTATGACATTCAATTGTTTAAACCCTAAAAATTAGATGCGCTAATTGCGTAAATAAGTATTGTCGTATTAAATGCAGTGTATTAAATTTGCAGTGTAGTATTTTAATCTATTTACGATTGATGGCCCAGTTTCATTTCTAGGAACGAGAGTAAAAATAGCAGTCACAAGATAAGGATAGTATTAAACGCAACAGCCACATTCTCTGATAGGAATTTAATTTTTAACAGACTTAAAATAGGAATATCTAACCAACTTAGGTTTTCCGTCGATTTTGAAATGATATTTTTGAATCTTTTGAAGCCTCTTGGAAAAGGTGACCAAGTGACTTGAAAAGAAGTTACGGCTGGTTGGGAGAACGGCGCCTGCCGATCCGGAGACCCCGGGTTCAAACCCCACACGCACCACTGTCTTTTCGAAGTCATGTGCGTAATGCCGCTGACTTAAAACGGTGAAGGAAAACATCGTGTGGAAACCGACATGTACCTAGAATCTTTTGAAGTCATGTGTCATGTGAAGCGTGGTGGATTATGGCCTTAACACTCTCCTTGCGAGAGAAAGCCCCGAGTACCAGCAGTGGGAACATTTAGTGGGCTGTTTATGATGATGATGACTTGAAAAGATTCAATCATAATTATAGGAGGAAATATGTATAAGTAACTATTTTGTTTATTTGTATGTATATATTTTTTATTTTATAATAAGTACTTGTTTCTGCATTTGATTACACGGGGGTTTACTGCAAATTGGTTGCTTTTTAATTAACACAAAAGGTTTATAGTTAATTATTAATTGAGTATCATCATTGAACTGAACACCACTATCCATTCACTCCCTCTCCAGATATCGTTTTGCAGTAAACTGCAAAACGATTTATGAAAAATATGTGTTTAATGGCACATTTAAATGTTGATAAAAGTGCTTAATGGAAACATTTTGATTACAATTATATTTTAAGATCTACACATGCCTAAAATTCATAAAAATAATTAAAAATTTTGATTTCTTTGATAGATTTTTCTTTTATTTGAAGAGAGTATTTTACTCCAGCCAGATAAAAATTAAGGAATAATTGGAGGCAGTCACTTCATTCCCCACTCAGAGAACAAAAAATACTGTTAGTAACAGAAAAAAGTCCTTGAAAGAAAAAACAGAACATTAAATAATGTCAGAATGCTGTTCTAATTTTAGTTTTTTTATTTCAATTGTAGTTAAAAGAGTAGTTAGCCAATTACTTAGTGTGTCATAAAGTTCCTAAAAAAAATTATGTTGGTTCCAATTTCTGGTGGTCTGTCTGCAACAGTATCGCCCGATCATCAAGCTCAAGACTACCTGAGGCCAACCGATCACCTGTAGCAAGAATCATACCTGCTCCACTAAATAAACTTCAAAGGATTATACCATTGATCAAACGCTACACACTGGTGAAGTTACGGTAGCTTTGCCAAATGGAAGCCATAATAAAAAGTTGAAGTCTGCAACAGTATAATATTTATTTCCTACAGAAATGTACCAATCTTTTTTTTTTTTAATCTTGATAGAGATGCAAGTTTGATTGGTGGTAAGTCTGTCTGTAGAGCCATAGGTTGTGGGTTTGAAGTCCACAAATATTTGTGTGACAAATACAAGTGACTGGCCTCATGGCTTAGTTGCTAGTAGCTCTGGCTGCAAAGCCGAGGGACGTGGGTTCGAATCCCACCCAGTGCAAATATTTGTGTGATGAATTCAAATGTTTGCACTGTGTCTGGGTGTTTTTATGTACAATAAGTATGTATTTAAAACTATATATAAGTATTATATCAGCTATCTGGCTGCCATCACACAAGCTTTGCTTAGTTTGGGGTCAGATGGTGTTGTGTGTGAATTGTCCACTAATATTTATTATTATTATTTGTACTTTGTCTGGGGTTTTCTATATTTCACAAGTATTTATTTAAAATTATTAGCCAATTTTTAATGCCAGGAAGAGATTGCTCTTAGCACTTAGCGATAAGGTTACCATTTATTTCATTAGTTTTAAGAATGTGTTTTTTTATTCATTTATTTGTGTATTATGAATATAAAGAGTTTCTCATACTACAAGCTTTTAATGATCAGTTTTTTTTTATAGTAGAATGTTTAATTTGAGACTAGTTGGTGTTGTGTAAGGAATGTCTACCAATTTACCTTATCTGAATAAACCTTTATATTTGTACAGATAGCCAATTTACTTTACACACGCTTGAAAAAAAAATTGAGTTGAGAATAGTTGAATACCTAGATAAGGTTTTTGTGAAGTGTTTTTGCAACTTCACTGGAAATAAGAGGCTGGCAAGTGGCATTTTTTGTCTATGCCCCATGTGAAAAAAAACTTTACCAGTACTATGATTAATGACACATTCTCATGCTTTTCACATTATTCAACATTTATTACTACTTACTATATTATTACTTACTATTTAATCAAATTGTAGGACTATTTATCACTTTAATGTAAAAGTTTGGATATTATAAGTTACATGTCTGTGGAAATATTTGACTTTGAAAAATTTTGACTGGCATTGTGGCTTAATGGGTAGTAACAACATTCTCTAAGCATTCAAGTTTTCAGTCATAAGAGTTCCATTCACAACACTTATCTAAAAAGCAGCACTGAAAAACTTTTTGAAAAGAAACTTATGAACTAACTCTGCCTGCGAAGCCGAGGGTCGTGGGTTTGATTCCCACCTGGTGCAAATATTTGTGTGATGAATTCAAATGTTTGCACTGTGTCTGGGTGTATATAAGTATTATATCAGCTATTCACCCGCCATATTACAAGCTTTGCTTAGTTTTGGGGTCAGATGGTGTTGTGTGTGAATTGTCCACCAAACAAATTAACTGATTTTACTTAAATTTTCTTTTTTTTTAAAGCTGTCATGATCATGATACTTCTAAGCCATGAGTTGTATTTTTATTTTATAAAAAAAATGTTTTTAATAAACAACAAGTTCCATTCATCGTCCATGTTTCATAATATTGCAACAGTATTTTTTTGTTACATAATATATTATAAAATCTCAATTTACAATAAACTAACCCACTGAGGATTTATAATCTCATGGTTTTATTACAAACTGGCTGTATTCATAATTTTATAGTGATATTATTTACATGATAGATACACTTTACTAACACACTGATTATTAAGAGTATAGAAAAAGAAGTAACAATAAACTTAGCAGGATGATTTATGTATTTATCATGTCTTATGTGTATCATAGGTGTTAATTAGTGGAAGGAGTCTTTGCAATTTACCTGGTGAAAGGTGAAATACTACACCAGTGCCAGTTATTCTACTGACAAGCAGTCATGTGCAAGCCTTGTGTTCCAGTTTGCAGAAAAATTACAGGACAGTGACAAATGATCTTATTTATACCTCTGGATGACGAGTCCAGTTCAGTGCAAGGCAGTGATTTGAACTCCTTCATGTTCAAATGTCTGCATGGCACTGTTCAAGCATGTCTTGCTTATCCGTAAATGAAAAGGATTCATACATAATACTCACCATTGTTAATAACTACGTAATTGAACAGATTCTTGTCAGAGCAACTGAGTCCTGAGAGGGTTGCGGTTAGCTGAGGCACTTGCTGCAATGGAGAGCTGCGAGGAGACTCCAAGTTAGTGTATGAGATCGGCGACTTCGAGCTGTCGCTCATTTCATGTTCACTAGTCGTCGACATTCTTCTAAACATTCAACTTTTCAGTCATAAGAGTTCCATTCACAACAATTATCGTCTAAAACGCAGCACTGAAAAACTTTTAGAAAAAAGGAACTTAGGATAATTGTGCCTGGTTTTATCGTTTTGATATCATTTATTACCAACAAACCACATCACAAATGAATGTTCAAAAGATAATTATCGTTTTATTGTTGTTTTTTTGTCCAGTACAACAATAATACAGCACTATGTGAAGTTTTCTTATCACAGTAACTTCTGCTAACTTGTTTTGACAGCCAGATCCAGATTCTCTTTGGCTGACACAATACAATCCAAACAGAAGGATTCGCGTGATTGGCTGAAATAATTTTATCAACAATAAAAATAACGCATGTGGTTGGCAATAATTTGTATCAAATTTAAAGCTGCCATTATCAAATTTACAAGTTCCCTAAAAACATAATTATTACCCGATTTTTTTTTTTTTTTTATAATCTTTATTTATTTATTTTAGCCGGTTGCTTCACCGCGGACAGTGTAGTGTCCGTTTTCTATAGTTGCTCAAAAGCAACGCGGACACTGTAGTGTCCGCATTATTTTTTCGCGCCAGACTCAGTAAAATTCTCTATCCTGCTTTTACTAAGGAAATAATGCTTATAAAATGAATGCTATCTCACTCGGGTTGAAAGGCACTTCAATTTAAGCAGCGAGAACATTTTATACTCTATGGATATTATAAGAAAAAAATAAACTTTTCAGTCCGTCAATCTTGTTTGCGCTTGTGTTGGTCAGCTGTCGAAAAACAGGTTTTTACGTAAATAAAATCATATAAAGGTGGTGTTGTGCAGAAATATAACTTCGAAAACGAGGTTGGTTACAATATATTTTAAGTTGTCCAAATGATAAAGTTTGCTGTACAAAGGCTTTTAAGAACCGTTAAGTCAAATGTTGAGAATGTGGTACTCTTGTGACTCTTTCACATATTTTAATGTATTGGTTAATTCAATATCATCTCAATTATTACCTAGCTTAAAGGATGAAACAAGTTTTACGAAAATACTAATATTTTTATTGTGCATGTTATGATTGCACAGAAAATAATTTTTAAGTAGAAACAGAAAAACTCGAGTAGCAAAACTTCATTTGGTGGTTTTCAAATGTGCGTTTTAAAAAAAAATTTAACACTTTTATGTTGAGGAATGTTGTCATTATAGTGTAGATTTAGTCTATTATGAAATCTAATTTGTAAAAACGTGCATTATCCCTTTACTTTTTTAAATAAAAAAATGTATAGCTCAAAGTCCATTTTTTTTCAAAATAAGCGGTTCTACACTGATTTATACCCATACAAGAGTCACAAATGTTAGTATATTAACTACCATTTGAAGCGTCTATTCAACTTTTCTAAGAAAACAAATAACAAGTGGGGTCTTTGTTCCATATTTAAGTCATAAATATCGTTCAAGTGCATGGCCGTCAGCCGCGCGCCATGCGAGAAAAAAACGTTGACGCGCAGGTTCGTCGACGGCAACAACACCGCGGCGCGGGGTGAAGCAAGCGGCTAGAGGCTTATGTCGCCTAACGACAATGCCAGCCACCCGATTTCTTTAAAAACAACTTGTATTCGCACGTCCTATCGAATATCTCTAACGATCAGATTTTACGATTTTAGTACGACCCCGACGCCCGCCGTCGCGGGTTTGTTATTAATAATGTCAATGTTTGGATCACGTCGTAACGTACTCGAATAAACGGATCGGGCTGAAAATTGGAAAATAGTTTTTTTTTTGTAATAAAGACTAACGAGACGAGCAGGCCATGTGCCTGATGGTAAGCAACATGCCTGCCACATAACAGCACAGTGACACGCAGCTATTGGAACATGAAGAGTCAAAATCATTACCTAGCACTGCACTGCGCTTTTCACCCAGAGATCTAAGTTGTTATATCTATTACAGGGCTTAGTAATTTCTCTGGAAACATTGCCCTTCAAACCGGAACATAGTAATATTTGCACATTACTGCTTGGTGGTAGAATAACTGGCAAAGGTGTGGTCCTACCCCAGGTGGACTCTGCCAAGAGTCCTACCACTACAACAATTATTGTTTGCAACATCGATATAAAGCCGGTTAATTTATATCGATTGTCTGGCAAAACATAAATAAAAGCCATTTCTTTATTCCGAAAAATAACAAGAACGACAACTACGCGGGTAAAACCGTGGGACAATACTAGTTTTAAATATATGACACAACGTTTTTGCTTCAATTATTTTTTTGCCTTTGTAACTGTTATCAGTGATCTCCAATTTTGATTGAGGTGTAGGTCTGTCCTATCACTTAAATTACTGTTTTTATTTTCTAATAAAACTCAGTTTTTGACAATGTTATTAAAATTCAATTGTGGTCATTTATTGTACTAATTGCCTATGTAATATATAAGTATATTTAGTTGCAATTTTATAACTATATAATGCTAATAATTCTTGACATGTAAATAACATTTATGAATAAATGAATATGAATATGAATAAGAGTGCGCCTAAAGCCAGGAAAATCAGATTTCACCCGCGCGACGTGTTTCTTAATGTGATGTACATAAAGTCGAGAATAGCATGACACAGTTTGGAGGAAAAATCAATAATTAATCAGGAGTCCATTTTTGACCAAGTTTTATTTAATTACTCAATAACTAAACATAAATTTAAAAAAGTGTTTGATTACTTTACTAGAACGTACAAATAGGAATTTGATTACCAAAAAATAATGTGGGGTCATCGCTGATAATTTCGAGTACTCGAATTAAAACGGGTTTTTTCGGTGTCATTTTTATTTTTTTATTGTAAAAATCTCTGAGCTATTTTTAAAATTCTATTCGGTTATTGTGCTTCTTCTTGATTGTACTCACACGTCATTATTTTTTTTGTCATAGTTTTTAGTTTCCTAACTTCAGTGAGCGGCGTCGAAAATGTCCTTATTTCGTTTTCTGGCTTTAGGTGCCCCCTTAATAAGTTAAAAAAGTTAAATAACGCCATGGGTATCGTTTGGTTCCGGGGTTTTTGAAGTAAAACTTTTTACGCACGCTTGACTTGGGGAGTGTCAGTGAAAACAAGATGAGAGCGTTATGAACAGAAGTTGAGAGGGAGATTTAAGTGAAGGTAGAAAGAAAGATCGTCACGTTTCGTATATTTCTGTAGGAGTAAAAGAGAGGGGTGCGCCTCTTGTTCCTTTTTGAAGAGAAAACTTCTTTTGCTGCACCACAGACAGATGTTTCGTAGGCTGTGAATTGAATTCTAGCGTCACGCTCGGGAATGATAAGAAATTTTCAGGTGAACTCGGGACCATAGCCATTGGCCATCTAGAAATGCGTCAGTATTTTTCATTGGCTATCAGTGCTTTATCATTTCTAGATGGTCATGGTCTTGGCCACGCCCTCCGGTTTCGCCTGCGTAGTACTTAAGTGAGCTATCAGATTCTGGGTTATTTGTTTTCACTGCTGTCGGCAGTTCCTATGACTGCCAATTATTTTCTTCTCATACCTAGTGCACGATCTACACATCTATATTAATTTTATAAAGCTGAAGAGGTTTTTGAAGTGAAAACTTCTTTTGGCGCATCACATACAATTTTTCCGTGGCCTGTGAATTAAACTCAAGCGTCACGTTCGTAAATGAAATAAATCTTCGGGTAAACTCAGATAATCTAGATGGCCATAATAGTTATAGCCACCTATATCACATAGACACCCTCGTAGTTTCCAAGGTCATCTATCAAATTCTGAGTTATTTGTTATCACTTCTATCAGCAGTCTCTATGGCTACCAATTTTTCATTTGTAATTATTGAAACTATTCAATGGTTTTAATAGTTATAGACAAATTTTTCGTGGTGTGTAAATTGAATTCTACCGTCACGCTCAGGTATGATAAGAAATCTTCGGGTAAACTCGGCACCTTGGCGATTGGACATCTAGAAATGCGTCAGCCAATGGGAAATGCTGAAAGGGCGTGGCCTCGCCATCATGGCATGGCCATCTAGAAATGCGTGAGCCAATGGGAAATGCTGACGCCTTTCTAGATGGCTATGTCATAATGGCGAGGCCACGCCCTCCGGTTACACCCGTGTAGTTTCCAAGGTAAGCTATCAAATTCTGAGTTATAAGTTTTCACTTCTATCGGCAGTTCCTATGACTGTCACTTTTTTTATTTTAGTTTTCACATCTGTCGTGTGGTCTTAAGCATACACACACGTATTTTAAATGAAAACTTCATTGACAAAATAAAGTATGTATATACTTTATTTACAATCTTGTTTCGGTCGTTGTAGTGTTTTTCTTATCTGGTGTTTTTAGTCGGGTTTTCCTTTTAATTATTTATTTTATTTTGTACTTTTTAGTGTTCCTTTCGGCAGTCTCCTATGAACGAAAGCGTGCAGTTTTATTACCTTTGTAAATATAACAAAAACTGATTGGTCAGTTGGTACTGAAACAATACTACATTATTAGCTGAAAGTCTAAGTTAAATAAATTACATAAGGTTTAGCGGCAGGCGGGACCCATACATTTTCTAACGATTAAATATGATTTACAAATGGGTGCCGCCTGCCGCCCAACATAATGTAGTTTATTTAACTTAGACTTTCAGCTTATAATGTAGTAATATTTTAGTAGATACATACTTATTGTGTTTATCTTGTTTCGGTCTTTGTAGTGTTTTTCTTATCTGTTGTTTTTAGTCGTTTTTTTTAAATTATTTATTTTATTAAGTGAAACTGTTTGTAATTGTTGTCATGTATACATTTTGCAGTGCTTCCGGTGTCGATTAATGCTTGAGTGGGAATCTGCTAAATGCATACAGTCACAAAGCATTGTTTAAAGAATCTGGGGAAGCCGTGAGAATATTAGCAGATCAGAAGATAGAATGAATTGTTTAATTCAATTTATTTTGCAAAATACCCTTAATTGTTCAGAACAAGTAATGGAACAATAAAATTGTTCCATTACTTTTCTGACAGATAGCATTGAGTGCATGTCATCTATCCTGCGATGCATCGATCTTCACAAAATTTAAATTTCTTCATAATTACAATAAATATTCTTATATTCTATTTATTTTAGAAGCAGCTGCTAAAGCAAGCAAATAAGTCAGACGCCTATTATTCTATTGTTAGGAGCCATACTATTAGAGCGTCTCTCACACAGTCATTCTCATAAGTTTCTGCATCCACTGAAGTAAAGTTATACTTTCAGACAATCTGATATAAAGATCTTACACGTCAGCAAGTCAACATCATCATTGTAATTTTGTTTACTTCTTGCAAGTTTATATTATTTGGTTTGATGTAAAATTTCTCCAGTGTGGCTATGACAGTTTAATTTTAACACTAAATTACATTACAGTTACATTCGTTAATAAATGAGTCAATTTTACATAAACGTGATTAATTAGTAAATTTTGTCCAAATAATTATAATAACTTATTCCTAACATAAAAATTAGAAGCGTCTGCGTCGAACTTTTCATGTTAAGTTTAATTTGTCCGAAACGTGAACTTCGTAAGAATTTCTCTAGAGAGATTAGATACAGATAGATAAACAAGATAAAACTCACATAATAACGATATACGTATAGTCGACAAATTTTGTAGACAGCAATATTTTTTAGGACTTTTGTATGGCGAATTTATTATATTATATTAGTATTAGCATACTTACAGCTTACTTGTAAATGCCAGTTTATAATATAATAGTTAATATATTTTATTTCAAACTGGCAGTATAAACTATAGATTTAGAGCCTTAAGTAGAAAAAACCACAGATCCTATAGATCCTAAACAGTTAGACATCCTCTCCACTCTCCATAGCTAGCTACTCTTAAGTGTATAATACATACCTTCGTGTTTCCACATATTTCACGGATAAAACTTTTTAAACGAAATACCAAAATTTTTGGGTAAATGACCTAAAATGGTCACCCTGGTTTCGTTTCCTCGGTTTATTATTTGTAAATGACGTCAATAAACTCGGGGAAGCACCAGTCGCCATGAGTCAGAAAAATCCCCGAGCACCGATAATGAGCAACTATGTCATCATTTACTCACCGCTGCCTTATCATATCACACATGCAGAAGCTAACCAAATATAAAAAAAACATTCAATTAAAATTTAGTCCGTCTAAATCGATATCTGTTTATCAAAGAGGCAATGTAATTTTATGATGTTTTCTAAAGTTACCGTTTTTTTGTGGGTACCATAGAATCATGGTCGTATAAAAAACAGACGAAGTCTCGCTTATACAAAATTTTGTCTATAGAGTCGGCCAGTGTGCTGTCACATACAGACAGACACGCACACATACACACATCAGTCGGTCATTTACCGTGGTTCGGTTTAGGCAACGATATTTAACTACGTCAATGGGTTTAGGTTATAGGTTTAGCGGAGCGGGGGTGCCTGGCTCGGAAACCTTCATGTGGTGCACCCTGGGCATAACAGTGATCACACATTAACTTGCCTCGGTGGCATCTTGTTGTGTGATGGCGAATCCCGGCTGGGAATTTCTGCACGCGCTCCTCTTCCCTTGAGCAGTTTGTGTAGAGGTTGGGGAGAGGGAATGCAATATTTGGGAAGGTTACTTGGCTGATATATCGGCAATATATTCCTAAGCCTTCCAGGGTAGCGATTCTGAAACCATTCGGTTGCATCCGACACGGAATCCCATCTCTCGGTCTTTGTCATGCTAAACAGATAAGACAAAGACCGAGAGATGAGATTCCGTGTCGGATGCAACCGAATGGTTTCAGAATCGCTACTCAGATCATGCGCGGCTCCAGGGGGGGGGTCACGGGGGACATGACCCCCCCCAAAATCATACATGGGGCGATACTTGTAAAGTCTTTTTTACTCGATTTATTGTATTTCTACTCGTGACCCCCCCCAAAATCTGAGGCTGCGTACTGGTGACCCCCCCCAAAGTTCGAGGCTGGGACCGCGCCTGACTCAGATGAGGCTTCTCCACGCGCCACGATCACCGATTAGCAAAATGCTCAGTGCAAGGACGGTTGGGGGGGTCATGCCCAGACAGCGGGGGCGCTGGGTTGAGACCAGTACTTAGATGGACCACTAATTGAAACGCACGCATATACTTACGCATCGCACGGTTTTGTGACTTGACTACGACTATGCGACCCCCTCCAGCCCCCCTGGCACCAAAGCTGGACCCGCCATTGTGTAAGGATAGTGGAAGGATAAGGGTCGCGATGCGGCTGCATATCATATGCATAGCTGCGGTGGTGAGGGCGTACCACTCTGCCTCTCGCTGCCTACCATCTTAGACGAGAGCTTGCCCCATGCGGTCGTCGCAATCTCAAGGCACCTTCACATACTACGCTAACGACACGGAGGATGCCATCTATCGGTTCGTACGGCGAGCGTTGGCTGCATCATCATCCCCCATTTCAACCCCAATTTCACCCCCTTAAAGTTCGAAATAACAAAATTGATGGAATAAACATTTAATTGCTGCGTGTCTTAACACGCAGCAATTAAATGTTCTAGACACTTATGTCTAGATACAAAATTAGATAACTTTGAAAATGACGAATTTTCATACAACCGTTCACCCCTTGTTTCACCCTCTTAGGGGTTGAATTTCGCAAAACCCCGTCTTAGCGAGCGCCTACGTGCTAAAAGGGACCTCCGTGCAAAATTTCAGATTCCTAGCATTTGTAGTTTCTGAGATTCCTTGATGAGAGACCTTTCGCTTTTATATATTTATATAGATACAGGTCGACCTAATAAAAGCGTGTTAAAAATTGACTGTTCTAACCATTAGGCAACCACGGCTTTTCGAAGAGACGTTCTTAACACAAAAGTAGAGTCAAACCTTTTCGTTAGTCTTTGAAATGACAACCCTGAAACGAAGTCGCTTTTACGAGCTACGAGCAGTTCGATAGAAAAAATAACAATGTGGTATTAGAGATCATGCAAATCAGTGGCACACACTCCGACGTGTATACGAGAAAAAAACCCATAGACGGGCAGTTTTGAGACGATGTTATAGTATTTTATTACAAATAATTTGTCGGTTGATATTAAAGAGAATAGCAAAACCCTGATCGTTATAATAGAAAGGCGAGAAAAGCCTTGCCATCTAATAAGTTCCATATCGCTTAATATCTTAAACATCGGCGATATGGCGGTCAAGTGTAAGCCTATAATAGTAAAAAAAAATAGGCAGAGTCAATAAATAATCACGCGGTAGATCCCCGATATACAAGATATTGAATTAAAAATGCTTGAAGCGTAAAATTGATAAACAGCAGAACAGCACTGCGTCTTAGTCACTAACCTCCAGCGTATAAGTACCTACGCTTACTTGTATCTTGTATCATTGTATTCATTGTTGAAATGGGTGAAAGTTGATAGTCTCACTACCTTATCTACCTACACGTGCTATTTTTAGCAAGTTAAACTTCTTATAAACAGGTTTGCGGGGTCAGCTTATTGGTAAGTAATAAAATATTGATGGACAATAAGTATTTAATTATAATAAAAGTGGCCAAGTGCGAGTTGGACTCGCCCATGAAGGGTTCCATACAATGATATTAATAATACGTCAATGGTTCCATAATATAAAAATTCGTGTAGTTCGTTGTAATTTTGATCGATGTTTTAATAATACTGTATTTATGACGATTAAAAAAACTGCTTAGTAGATCTTGTTCAGACCAATTTTCGGTGGAAGTTTGCATGGTAATGTACCTACACCTTACATATTTTTTTTTGTTTTTGTCATTCTCTTATTTTAGAAGTTACAGGACTCACATTTTACCACTTTGGAAGAAAGAGTCTCTCGCGCAAAACATATCTCCAGCCTAGCACGGCTGCTAATGGAGTAATGGACTACTAACTTATAATAAATAATATATGTTCCACTGTTCCAAGTAGGTAGGTAATTACGTATCTTGATGTTTTTTTAAGCCAAATTAATGATTGAATCAATAAATTTTATTTATTTTTATTATTCAGTTTAGAAAAAAATAATATTACAAACCTCAATTTTCAAAGACTTATCTTCTACCTATATATATATATTATGATATAAAAGTGGCCAAGTGCGAGTGGGACTCCCGCACGAAGGGTTCCGTACAATTAGCAAATAAACGGCGAAAATCTCTGGTTTTATTTGAATTCCGTAAGTATACATAAACCATCGCAGTTTCCACAGACAGGCTTTCAACCAAAAATTTACATTGTCTTTGAACCAAAAGTTTGTCTAAACTTTTGATTTTACCGAATGCGTCTTTTAGTGTACTAGTGGCGCTAACTAGTTTAGTTGGAACGGACTAATAGAGCAAGAAACGGTAAAAAATCAAGTTTGTTGTATGGGAGCCCCCGTTAAATATTTATTTTATTTCTAGCAGGTATTTGTTGTTATAGCGGCAATAGAAATACATCACCTGTGAAAATTTCAACGGTCTAGCTAGCTATCACCGTTCTTGAGATACAGCTCTCTACTCTATTTCTACGAAAACGTAATTTCGAAAAAAAACTTGCGACTTTCCTTCTCTCGTTTCTCTACTTCGTTTCGTTCGATACAACATTGTTTGACGTTTAAATGTTCTAAGCATACGTACTCTAATGTAGGCTTAGAACATATAAACGGACAAAACGACGGATCGAAGTAAAATCGGAGTTGGAAAGTCGCGAGTTTATTTCGAAAAATTACGTTTTCGTAGAAAGAGAGTAGACGTCCTGGTGACAGACGGACGGACAGCCAAGTCCTGTAATAGGGTTCCGTTTTTACCCTTTGGGTGCGGAACCCTAAAAAGTGAAAGGTCATTAGGGCACACATCACGAAATCTGAGAAACTACGAATACTAGGAGTCTGACATTTTGCATGGAGGTAGGTGCCTTTTCACACTCACACGTAAGCCCTCGCTAAGACAGGGTTTTGCGAAATTGAACCCCTAAGAGCAGGGCCGGATTTAGAGGTGTGGAGGCCCCGGGGCGGAGCTTCGTTGGGGACGTTGAAATACAAGACTAGGTTAAGAGCGGGCCTAGTGCCAGGAAAAAATCAAATTTCACCCGCGCGTCGCCCTTCCCCTCTCCAATACGCCGCGCCGCCGCGAGTAAAATAGAAGCTACGATCACTCAAGGTCATCGTTCCCCGAAATCCAGTATATGAAAACATTCAGATTAATCATAGATGTTTGTAAAAAAATACATCAATTTGTTTTTTATTGTCTATATACACACAATAAACCATTTATTGAAAAACAGTCGAATGAAAGAAATGAAAACGAAATATGACTGAATCACAAGATTTAGTCATTTATTTATTCAATATCTAGTCGTGTTTTATAATTAAATAAATGCGTGTTTTACGATATCATATATAAAAAGAGCATCAGTCTATTGCTTAAAAAAATGTGTGCACTTAGACCGCACAGTAGAAGTGAACACTTTATTAGGAGTTTTATTTATTTAATCTGTAATAATGTAATATGTAACCGCAAATTTGATATATTTTGTAATAATAAATAGCATGACCATGTTAGTAGGATAAATAGAAAAAAGACATTAATCAAACTTTGTATTTTTAAAATTAAATATAAATCAAAATAGCACAGCGACACTGCAGTGAAGAGCAGCTGTATCTTTTTCATTCGGGTACCCTTGGCGGTCCCTAGTTCACCCGATGGAGCCTTTCATCTTGGATCGCAACAGATCAGCTTCACTTACAGCTCCCGGAAAAAAATCTGGCGCACCGCCAGAAGTAGTTTTAATTCCGAAAAAAGGAATAGATTTCATCCCCACGTCACTCTTCTTCCGCCGCGTTAGCGCTAATAGAAAGATACGAGCTAAGCCCACCTTAGGTCATAATATAACTAAGTACAGTAAGTACACGTAACATTACGATAAATCACAGATACTGTAAGAGTTACTAATGAATGCGCATGTGGGTAAAATTATTAAGTTTCTATTTTTACATAGTATCTAAATTGAGAACAAAGAACGAAAGATGTTGAAAGAAAGAACGGGTGGACTGATATTGATGAGTTTAGATAAATATGTATACTAGGTTTCTGATTAACCTGTACTCTGCATTTATTTTTGGATAATTCAGGTAACATTGTATGTGGATGCTAGAACTAATAATTATTAGGTAGAGAAATATTTAATAATAATGAAATTTACATAAATATGTAAGTAATATTTTTCTATTTAACAACCGCCAAACAAACAAACACCTCAGTTCAAAATACCAGAAATCAAATTACCTAATGGTTGTTTCACTTAATGTTGTTGTTATTGGTTTAAATATATTTAAACTAGGTAGGTATTAGTATTTGTAATCATTGTACATAATATTTTGTTGTTTTTTAAAAGCACAAACATGTAGATTATTTACCAATCTATTTACCCGAAAATACGTTTCGTTTTCAAGTATAGACAATGTGTGGTTGTATCGGTTTCCATCTGTGTAAAAAATAAAATAAAGTGGCCAAGTGTGAGTTGGACTCGCCCATGAAGGGTTCCGTTGCAGCAAGTCGTTTACTTAGTTTCATCAAAGACTATTACAATAGAAATAAAGGAGACGTCTCATTTTTGCCCCACGTCGTTTCAAGTTTAAATAAAAAAATAAATAAATAAATATTGGTGGACAATTCACACACACCACCATCTGACCCCAAACTAAGCAAAGCTTGTGTGATGGCGGCCAGATAGCTGATATAATACTTATATAGTTTTAAATACATACTTATTATACATAGAAACACCCAGACACAGTGCAAACATTTGAATTCATCACACAAATATTTGCACTGGGTGGGGATCGAACCCACGACCCTCGGCTTCGCAGGCAGAGATACTAACCACTTAGCCACAAGGCCAGTCAAAGTTAAAAGTTAGTTTAGGTACTTAATTAGCCCCGGAGACCTAAAAAAGTTATTTAAGTAAATTAACATTTAATTAAATAATGCAAACTGTACATTCAAAACTAACGTGCCAAGCGGGGATTGCAAATTGGTGTGATTAAAAATACTTTAATGACTGTACCTAAAGCCATGTTTTTTCTCTTTTTTTCTTCTGTTGACGTTTACGTAAAGTGAACGTGCTTGTGTCATTTTGCCCGGATTGCGACATTCTAGTTTTGGCGCCAACGTGAAAAAAACATGTCGCCTCATTGTATTATTTTCTTTAACTTGTGTATTTTCGAGTGGCAATGTGCAATATAATTATTAGGTGGGTTATTACAAATTACTATTTCATGTTCGTGAACGTACTTCTTTGACGGTTTTTAGTAAAACTTGAAAATATTGAAATACGTAATATGGGAAAACACAAAAGGCGTGCGACGCCAAAATAAAAAAAAAGTGAACAAAATTGACACAACATCCGATTCGTTCGAAACTCGACTCCAACAAGAATGTAAAATATGCTCGATTCGTTCGAAACTCACACATCGCGTTTTTTTGACGTGACAACGTCTTATAAATTGGTTTGCCGGGTGACACTTCAAGAAACTGCGTTACGCTCCGCTCACGTTATGCGCTCACAATGAGAGCGAGTGAGAGGGACGCGTGCCTTTCACTTTTTATGTCTGTCTCTCTCGCTCCTAGGCGGGCTAACCACTCAAAGTCGTTGTCACGTAAAACTTTCGCCCGTATACCGACTTTACAGGCAACCATTTTTTTTTTCAACGTTTTAGTTTATATCTTTTAAACCCCGCTATGCAGAATAAAAACATTAACAGTTCCTCAATATAATTATATTTAAAATCCTATACAATGATCCAATTTTGGTCGAGTCTCCTGCACTTTTGCTGTGGGGCAAATGCCCATGGAAAATGGGCCGTCTCTTTTCATTTGGCCTGAAAAAATAAAAAATACGAATGGTACTCCGCCATTTCTGTGTCGCGATCGTCCGACGCCATTTTGCCCCACGACAAAGAACATTTTTTTCAAACCGAAAAATGTGAATACGGTTTATATTTTATTGTAATCTAGTAAAAAAACTATGCAATGCAAATAATAGGCAAACGTGGTAAAGTTAATATTATTTATAACATATTTGCTCGTAAAGGGTCTCTTATTGCACCATTTTCTGTATCGTAATATATCTTATTACGTACTTGTGCGGTAATGTAATGTAAAACGCACGGTTTCAAAATGCTCCGTCTAAAACGAACGGTACCTTTTTAAATCTTAGCAAAGAGTTTTTATGTCTGAAAAGTTGTAAACATTTTATGTATAAAACTAACTAAGTATGAGAAATAAAATATAATGAGAAATATTTAATTTATCAATTTAATTAATTTTGACCATAACTCACAACAATTTATTTATAACAAAACACAAAAATATTCAATTACTTTATTACTAATGTCTTAATGTCATACTAGCTGGATCAGTGCCCTTGCTTTAAAAAAAAGCGCTGATGCGCGCGCATTGTTAATCGGTGAACAAGAAATATGCCAGCCAATGGGAAATGCTGAAAGGGCCTAGCCTCTGCTAATTATAGCTCTCGCCTACGGCAGGCCCCGGACACTCGGCCTAAAATCCATACAGACGGTGCAGTTGACATACCTACACTCACACAACTACGCATATGTCGTTCGAACACATTTACGCATGTGTGCGTGTCACCTAGGGTTACTAAATTATTTTATGGAATAGCTGTGACTCGTGAGTTCACCTGCCTGTGTTAAGTGACCTATAATCTTACCTAGTTAGTGTTCGATCTTTAATGTAAATATAACTTTCATCAACAATCAGAAGGGAGAAGATTTAAAACAAAATAGGAGATAATAAAGGTACCATGGACGAATTGATTTTTAGTTAAGTACACTTACCCAAAGAGAAAACTTTAATCTGACAATATATTAATTAATCACTCCACATATCGTGTATTTCACATTAGATGGTAAAACTACGTCCATAAGTTGCATTTACACACAGTTCACTATAATCAGAGTATACACTGCACAAACTAATTATTAATTATTTCCATCGCATGTCTCACCACAGTAAAGAACAACATAATTTTTCAACTCAAAACTACAATTTAATTTTGTAAACAAACATTCCGAATTGTTGTTACTATGGCCGCCTTGTGGATCTCGTGTCTCGCGGGATAATGTTGCTAGTTCCGGATTTTTTTTTTTACTAATTGCTTAAAAAAATATAACTTTTGTATGTTGATAAATAGTGATTTATTTATTCGCATTATAGTAAGGTTCGCATAAAACTTTAAATATTGTGAGAATAGTGAGTGAGTCTATTATACTCAAATCACATTTTAAGGTTGAAGTCATTACTTAATAATTTATTTGCGCCGAATAAACAAAAATCAGTTTTAATTTCAAATTAAATTCAGAAACTTAATTGACCAAATTTCAACGACGATCATAAAAAACTTGAACAAAAATAAACGAAAGTAATTTTTAGTTTTCATGGCCCAAATCGTACCCTGACCTCGGCACAAAATAATTGTATCTAATCTCAAAAAAATCTAATAACTGTATGTAAATATATTTTAGGAAAAAAAATTACACCACTCCCATAACCCAAATTAGTGGCTAACATGTTTTTTTATCAGTGTAGTTTTGTAGGCGTTTTTTTTAAAGTTCACCAATACTGTTTGCAATCCGATGTAATCATCATCATCATCTTCGTAACATCTTAGCATATACTTCTCTTCAAGTACGCCTCATATCCCAGGCCTATGCTAGTGCTGTGCTTGTGCCAGTACTTGTCCAGATTTGACCCGCGATTTAAGCAAACTGATAATTGAATACAAAGCATATTCTATACCTAAGTATATTCGTGCATTGTTTGATATAATATATCTTTATGACTCAGCCGGTATATATTATTTTTATATCATTAACACCAAATTATACAATATATTTTGTTCCATAAAACGAGCTTTTGACACGAACTTCTACAAAACTTCTACAGGCAAAAAAACGCAGGTTAGCCACTCAAACGGATGATGATGATAGTTTAGAATATTATTACTAATAACTTAAAATCTGAGGTACATCAAAAAACCCAGGTGTGGCACCTGGGTTTTTTCAATGTGATTTGGGCTTATGTCCTTTGTTTCACAATAAATGGAGCTATTACGTAACAAACATATAAACGAATTGAGATCCGTCTCCTTTTTTGAAGTTGGTTAAAAATGAAACTAAATCGTAGTAGTACCGGTAGTACTAGAACCGGTAAAGTTTATAAGTCAATGTCAAAGCCGTTAATTACTGAATAAGTTTTAGTTTAAAAACATCGTTAATTTTTTCTGGAACTTTCCATTCCAATAGTCAATGTACTCGTATCCTCTTACTGCTTTTAATGAACGGTTGTTGCGAAATCTTAAATAAGCATACTACTAGATGAAATCCTATATTCATTGTTCTCTATTGACCGACATAATAAATACATGGACGCACATAAAAGTACAGATAGTCTAATATAGAACCGCTTTCTTTTTTTTTGAGTCGGTTGAATGCTAAGAAATAATCACTTACCAATAAATCTGAATAGTAGCAATCTTAGTAAAAAAATCCACTAAATTGGCAACACTAGTGACTAGTGACTTCGTGAATTGCGAACTATACTCCGCGCCATCACTCGTTACCATACGTTTTTGGCGCCACTGACGTATTTCACAACGATTAACGAAAGCCGCAGTTTAAAAACAACGAGTTTAATAATTTCGTCACAGGACTTCAGTGTTGGCGCGTACTTCTAACCAGAATAGCTAACACAGTTTATAAAAATGATTCAATCTTTGTAGAAATTCTTATGAAATTAAAAATCTCTTATTGTTTCGTATAATAGACGAAAAATTTGGTACCATTTTGTTAAATAATACAGCATCATGGTCGTATTCTCATAGAAAATTATCGTCCGATATAACCCTTCGTTGAGTGCTTCTCGCGGTGCTTGCGGGGAAGGAAGCTTGAAACTGGCGGGGGGTGGGGAGTGTCCGTTCTATCTGTATTATCTATTCTATGCCTACGGCTCGAGCTAGCAATATCGCCTCGGCTGTAATTATCAACTTAGCGCACTTATATCATAATGTACTATTGTGTGTTGTGTTCTTTTATTAGTACTGTGAAATCCAAAGCTTTTTTACAACGGGCGTAATATGTAAACTTTGCATTTCGTGATAGGATTATTTAATGTAGTAAGTACCTAGAAGTTAATATAATAGTAAACTATATTTCAAGGGCTTTCTGGTGATATATACATATTTATAGATATATAATAATACAAATAAATAATAATAAAACAAATATATAATAATATAATATTTAATAAACACTGTGAATATATAATAAGAATATGTGATAATGATCTAGCCGGCACGTACGGACCGTTCCACGAGTTTTCTTCAAACGCGTGCAGGGTTAACCAAAAACATATACATATATCAAGACACATGATGGAAAGTTTACCATGAAATATACATTCTCCTTTCTCCCTATTTTAATAGATCTAATGCTCAGCAGACGTGCCACGATGGATCGTTTGCTGATAAACATATTCATCAAGTTTGCATTTCTTTAATCTGAAAAGTTTATGTTAAAAAAATACTTACTTAAATCATTATTTTCCGCAGACCTCAATTCATCAATATTTTCTGATCGTTTGTTTCAATTGTCACTAAAACTTAAAACTATTAATTTATTCATCATACAAAATTTATTATGTACACAATGACTTGTTTGGGTTTTTGCATGTACTACCACAGATTGCTCTTTTATTAAATTGAATTTTTAAAATTTATTAAAAACAATGTTGGTAAACTTATCTTTTTAACAATAATAGATACCTACCTACTTTTTTACCTATTATTGTACATACTACGAACCTATTCCAAAACAAAATTTGACTTACCTAACTAAAACATACATTAAGTACCTGACTAAAATTTCAAAATGTTTACGTTTAGTTTTCTTTTTTCGCAGAAAACTTATTTATCGCATTATCCTTTCATCCCATTTTTTTAATTCACGCACGCATTAGCCTGACAGAGCGTCCGTAAACAACCTTCCACATCGAGCGTTGCCCGACAACTGACCAGGACCCAAAGGTCTATTTAATATCTAACCTGGTACGCATAAAGTCGAGAATAGCATGACACAGTTTAGAGTGGAAATTAATTTGAATTCGGGAGTTAGTTTTTGACCAAGTTTTATTTAATTACGCAAAAATTGAACATAAATTCAAAAAACTATTCGGTTACTTAAATAGAGCTTAAAATTAGACATTTTATTAGCGAAAAATAATGTGGGGTCATCGCTGATAATTTCGAGTACTCGAATTAAAATGGGTTTTTTCGGTGTCATTTTTATTTTTTTATTGTAAAAAAATCTGATCTATTTTTAAAATTCTATTCGGTCATTGTGCTTCTCCTTGGTTGTACCCACACGTCAATATTTTTATTGTTATAGTTTTATCTTTCTTAACGACGGTGAGTGGCGTCGAAAATGACCTTTTTTGCGTTTTCTGGCTTTAGGCGCGCTCTTAGCAAAAACCCGGGTAGCGATTCTAAATCCATTCGTTTGCATCCGATACGGAATCTCATCTCTCGATCTTTGTCTTATCTGTTTAGAATGACAGAGACAGGGATTGTCATTCCGATTCCGATCCATTCGGATTGCATTTAGAATCCTACCCCGGACCAGGCCCCGGACACTCGGCCTAAAATCCATACAGACGGTGCAGTTGACATACCTACACTCACACAACTACGCATATGTCGTTCGAACACATTTACGCATGTGTGCGTGTCACCTAGGGTTACTAAATTATTTTATGGAATAGCTGTGACTCGTGAGTTCACCTGCCTGTGTTAAGTGACCTATAATCTTACCTAGTTAGTGTTCGATCTTTAATGTAAATATAACTTTCATCAACAATCAGAAGGGAGAAGATTTAAAACAAAATAGGAGATAATAAAGGTACCATGGACGAATTGATTTTTAGTTAAGTACACTTACCCAAAGAGAAAACTTTAATCTGACAATATATTAATTAATCACTCCACATATCGTGTATTTCACATTAGATGGTAAAACTACGTCCATAAGTTGCATTTACACACAGTTCACTATAATCAGAGTATACACTGCACAAACTAATTATTAATTATTTCCATCGCATGTCTCACCACAGTAAAGAACAACATAATTTTTCAACTCAAAACTACAATTTAATTTTGTAAACAAACATTCCGAATTGTTGTTACTATGGCCGTCTTGTGGATCTCGTGTCTCGCGGGATAATGTTGCTAGTTCCGGATTTATTTTTTTACTAATTGCTTAAAAAAATATAACTTTTGTATGTTGATAAATAGTGATTTATTTATTCGCATTATAGTAAGGATCGCATAAAACTTTAAATATTGTGAGAATAGTGAGTGAGTCTATTATACTCAAATCACATTTTAAGGTTGAAGTCATTACTTAATCATTTATTTGCGCCGAATAAACAAAAATCAGTTTTAATTTCAAATTAAATTCAGAAACTTAATTGACCAAATTTCAACGACGGACGATCATAAAAAACTTGAACAAAAATAAACGAAAGTAATTTTTAGTTTTGTGTTCATGTTTCGAAACTATGATCTACCAAAAAAAAAGAAACATCAAAGGAGACATGGCCCAAATCGTACCCTGGGTAGCGATTCTGAAACCATTCGGTTGCATCCGACACGGAATCTCATCTCTCGGTCTTTGTCATGCTAAACAGATAAGACAAAGACCGAGAGATGAGATTCCGTGTCGGATGCAACCGAATGGTTTCAGAATCGCTTCCCTGACCTCGGCACAAAATAATTGTATCTAATCTCAAAAAAATCTAATAACTGTATGTAAATATATTATAGGAAAAAAAATTACACCACTCCCATGACCCAAATTAGTGGCTAACATGTTTTTTTATCAGTGTAGTTTTGTAGGCGTTTTTTTTAAAGTTCACCAATACTGTTTGCAATCCGATGTAATCATCATCATCATCTTCGTAACATCTTAGCATATACCTCTCTTCAAGTACGCCTCATATCCCAGGCCTATGCTAGTGCTGTGCTTGTGCCAGTACTTGTCCAGATTTGACCCGCGATTTAAGCAAACTGATAATTGAATACAAAGCATATTCTATACCTAAGCATATTCGTGCATTGTTTGATATAATATATCTTTATGACTCAGCCGGTATATATTATTTTTATATCATTAACACCAAATTATACAATATATTTTGTTCCATAAAACGAGCTTTTGACACGAACTTCTACAAAACTTCTACAGGCAAAAAAACGCAGGTTAGCCACTCAAACGGATGATGATGATAGTTTAGAATATTATTACTAATAACTTAAAATCTGAGGTACATCAAAAAACCCAGGTGTGGCACCTGGGTTTTTTCAATGTGATTTGGGCTTATGTCCTTTGTTTCACAATAAATGGAGCTATTACGTAACAAACATATAAACGAATTGAGATCCGTCTCCTATTTTGAAGTAGGTTAAAAATGAAACTAAATCGTAGTAGTACCGGTAGTACTAGAACCGGTAAAGTTTACAAGTCAATGTCAAAGCCGTTAATTACTGAATAAGTTTTAGTTTAAAAATATCGTTATTTTTTTTTTTGGAACTATCCATTCCAGTAGTCAATGTACTCGTATCCTCTTACTGGTTTTAATGAACGGTTGTTGCGAAATCTTAAATAAGCATACTACTTACTAGATGAAATCCTATATTCATTATTCACTATTGACCGACAGAATATATACATGGACGCACATATAAGTACAGATAGTCTAAATATTGAACCTGTTTCTTTTTTTTGAGTCGGTTGAATGCTAAGAAATAATCACTTATCAATAAATCTGAATAGTAGCAATCTTAGTAAAAAAATCCACTAAATTGGCAACACTAGTGACTAGTGACTTCGTGAATTGCGAACTATACTCCGCGCCATCACTCGTTACCATACGTTTTTGGCTCCACTGACGTATTTCACAACGATTAACGAAAGCCGCAGTTTAAAAACAACGAGTTTAATAATTTCGTCACAGGACTTCAGTGTTGGCGCGTACTTCTAACCAGAATAGCTAACACAGTTTATAAAAATGATTCAATCTTTGTAGAAATTCTTATGAAATTAAAAATCTCTTATTGTTTCGTATAATAGACGAAAAATTTGGTACCATTTTGTTAAATAATACAGCATCATGGTCGTATTCTCATAGAAAATTATCGTCCGATATAACCCTTCGTTGAGTGCTTCTCGCGGTGCTTGCGGGGAAGGAAGCTTGAAACTGGCGGGGGGTGGGGAGTGTCCGTTCTATCTGTATTATCTATTCTATGCCCGGACTACAAATGGACGTAAAAGATGTGTACGTACTGTCGAAATTTGTTTTTTTTCCCGAAGTGTCTGTTGTGGAGGCCCCGGGCCGTATGCCCTCCCCTAAATCCGGCCCTGCCTAAGAGGGTGAAACAAGGGATGGACAGTTGTAAATTCCGTCATTTTCAAATGTATACCTAAGCACGAAATCTACTGAACCGATTTTAATGAAACTTGGTACACAGATAGACTAGATCTTCTGAAAGGACTCCTATGCCTATTTTTAGTACCTATGGAAAAAGGATTCAAGGGGTAGAAATGGGGGATGAAAGTTTTAATGGAAATTCTCGATTGTTGATGATAAAACCAAGAAATGTATCTAGACACTTGACACGAAACAAATGTTTAGTTTAACAATATTACGATTTCGAATTGTATTGAGATAAAATAGGGGTGAAATGGGGGATGAAAGTTTAAATGGAAGTTCGCAATCGGTTGCGAACGTTCGGTCGAAGATAAAACTCTGAAACTTCATATCTGGACACTTGACGCGAAGCAAATTAAGGTTTGTTCTAGCAATGTTGTATTTTCGAACTGTACAGGGGTGAAATAGGGGTTTAAATGGGGATGAAAGTATGTATGGACCACAGAAATCTTAATGTTATTTAGATATGATAGATAGAGTATGGACGTTCGTCATCGTTGAAGAAAAACCGTGAAACTTTGTGTTTAGATACTTGACACGCAGCCAATAAATAGCAATTTTGTAACATTGAATTTAGCGCAGTAGGGGCAGACATTGAAATAGAAAAAAATCCGGGGAGCGATTTTTTTTTATTAAACGTCGGGGAGGGTTGTTGGAAGTATAAATTTCGATTTTCTAACTAATCCCGCTAGAGGGTTCGCCGCCATCTTGTTTTAAAGTTTTTGTGAAATAACTCGTTAATTTTCAACTTTAGAGCAGAAATGATGGTTACCAAAGTTGTTGGAAATTTAATTTCTCACAAGTTTGCTTCATATAGTTTTTACGCTAGGATCAATATTTGCAGAGTTATACTATCAAGTTTATCAAAAAAATCGTAATGGGTGCAATTTTATTTACTTCAACTTCGGTTCTCGCACTTTTTAGGGTTCCGTACCCAAAGGGTAAAAACGGAACCCTATTACTGAGACTTGGCTGTCCATCCGTCCGTCCGTCCGTCCGTCTATCACCAGACTGTATCTCAAGAACGGTGATAGCTAGAAAGTTGAAATTTTAACAGATGATGTATTTCTATGGCTGCTGTAACAACAAATACTAAAAATAAAATAAGTAAACAAAGTGCGAGAACCAAAGTTGAAGAAAATGAAATTGCACCCATTACGATTTTTTTGATAAACTTGATAGTATAACTCTGCAAATATTGATCCTAGCGTAAAAACTATATGAAGCAAACTTGTGAGAAATTAAATTTCCAACAACTTTGGTAACCATCATTTCTGCTCTAAAGTTGAAAATTAACGAGTTATTTCACAAAAACTTTAAAACAAGATAGCGGCGAACCCTCTACCGGGGTTAGTTAGAAAATCGAGATTTATACTTCCAACCACCCTCCCCGACGTTTCATAAAAAAAAAAAGCTCCCCGGAATTTTTTCTATTTCAGGCTAGTTTTATGTCTATCTCGACTGTAGTAATTGTACGGGATGAAAGTTAATGTGGAAGCTCGTCATTATTGAAGATTAGAAACCATGAGATTTCGCAACTAGACGCTTATACCCATACTATTTTAAATATGAAAGTAACTCTGTCTGTTACGCTTTAACACCTAAACTACTGAACCGATTTTGATGAAATTGTATAAAACTGTTCTAATGTAAGCTGTTTTTAGTAAACGTAAATTTGTAAGAGTGTACAAATACTGCCATCTCAGTTCCCTTAATATTTATTAAGTAGGTATGGGACACCCCCAAAAATAGATTTATTTTTATTTTTGTGTAAAAATATTAATGCGGTACACAAAAGACATCTATTCACCAAGTTTCAACAGTATAGTTCTTAAGTTTCGGAAGAAAAAAAAGCAGTCATAGGAACTGCCGATAGAAGTGAAAACTTATAACTCAGAATTTGATAGCTTACCTTGGACAACTACACGAGTGTAATCGGAGAGAGTGGCCTCGCCATCTTGGCATGGCCATCCAGAAATGCGTCAGCATTTCCCATTGGCTGATGCGTTTCTAGATGGCCATGCCATGATGGCCTGTCCACGCCCTTTCAGCATTTCCCATTGGCTGACGTATTTCTAGATGGCCAATAGCCATGGTCCCGAGTTTACCCGAAGCTTTCTTATCATACCCGAGCGTGACGAATGAATTCAATTCACAGCCCACGAAAAATCTGTCTAGGCGCGCCTAAAAAGTTTTCACTTCAAAAAGTGGCTGACCTGTGACATACAGACATGACGAATCTATAATATATATTTTTTTTTGCCCTTTGGCTACGGAACCATAAAACATTAAAAGGATGTTTTTATCATATTATTTGCCAGTTAATCTGCCGCCAAGCGTAGCGTGCAAACATTATTGTGTTCCAGTTTGAAGGGCAATGTTTCCAGAGAAATTACTGGGGTAAGAGATAAAACACCTTATATCTCCGAGTTACGACGCAGTGCGGTGTTAGGTAATGATTTGAACTCTAACTTCGTGTTCCAATAGCTGCGTGTTATGGGCAGGCATGTTTCTTAACATTCAGGCACATGTCCTGTTTTTTTTTCACACTATAGGTACTATCGAAAAAATCAAAAGAAAACCCACCTTCAACATATTTATAATTTTATTCTAAAATACTTATACACCTCTATAAAATATGTTCGTAATTGTACTTTTCTCCAAGAGATTCTTGATATAACTCTGATTGTTAGGATGATTGTTATCAGTAAAACATCTATAATAATGTATAGTGTAACAATCCATAAGGCTTAAATGCACTTTGTATTACTTCTACAATTATAAAAAAATATGATAAAAAACGAAACTCGAGTCGGATTGACCGACCTCATTACACGTGAGTTACCCGTTTACCTAATCAATAAAAAATGAAGTTCTCAACATTTTCAATAACTATAAATTTTCATATTCTAACATTACATGTACAAAACATTTTATTTAACTGAAAACCTTAATTTTTTAATCTTCCTCGTAAAGGTAGATACCAAAACTAGTTTAACGTTCTTTAAAAGGATTCCGAATATTTCTCTTTACAGATAGAATAAGGAAAATATTAAAACAGTGACAACAGCTTACACTTTAACAAAGCACAAGCAAAATTGATCCTAAAAAAATACTAAATTGACATAAAAATATAAAAGTAAACACATGAAACAATTACAGTTCAAAGTAATATATAAAGTTACAAGTTACTTAGCTTAGTTAAGGCTAAATTTCTATGGATCTCATATGTTTACAGCAAGCCATATCTTTATAAAAATCAGTATTAGATCCATTCTTCATGAAGCTTTTTATGTATTTTTCAGGAATTGTAACAATTTACGATTTCCTTAGACAAAAAAAATACAGTATTTTTTACACAAAATTAGTGCATTTGTTGTTCAGCAATGGCTTGAACATGAGGCCTAGAAGCTACTCGTTATGTCCTCTTTTGCCGTAAGGCAAGTGAATGGCAAACTACTTTTCATAACCATTCTATCTATCAATGTACCATAATGCTACACAAATAAACCTTTACTTTACTTTCTTACAGTAATAATATGGAATAACTAGTTATCAGGAACGATCAGGAATGTTTCTTAATGGTGGAATAACCGAAGGTTGGTGTGGGCAAGAGTGATCTTATGTTCGTTGCATGCTTGGATCACTTCCTGGTCGTTGTTGGAGCCGGCTGGGCTGCCGATGTACTCCACACCACTCTGAAAAGGTACCAATAATATGTAAACTTCCATATTAAAATAAGCATAAGCAGCCTCCTAAATGTTCCCAGTGCTGGGACTCTAGGACTTCTTTCATAAGGACAGAGCCAAGGACACAATCCACTACGCTGGCCCAGTGCGGGTCGGCCGTTCTCCCGACTAGACCAGCCGAAACTTTACTAAAATATAATAATATTATTTTAGTTTGAGAGATACAATCTAAAACTTTTCCGGATCAGAGTGATCAGAGGTTTGTACGTCGAGATGCGTCATCGTCGCTTCACCATCAGGCGAGTTGGTGGTCAAATGCGGTCTGCGTATGGGCGATAAAAGAAACTGATAAATGTCAGTGATTTTCTATGTTTTTAAGTTTACAAATACATTTATCATAGTATTGTGTGTGATTTGAGTTTTTATATTCAAGCCTCACTAGTAACGCATGCGGTTTTATGCACATATTTCCCGTTCCCGTAATTTTGACACGATAAAAGTAGTCTATGTGTTTTCCCAGGTTAACCTATTTTTGTACCAAATTTCATCCTGATGCATTGAGTCGTTTTTGGATGAAAGAGCAACAAATATCCGTATATCCATTCACCCATACAAACCTCCGCAAAATATTTGTAGGATATTTTAACGTTATAAGAGGCATTTTACTAGAGTATAACATTGGTTTAACACAAAATAATCAGAGAGAACTTTTCCAAAATGATTTATGAATTGTGACAAATCCGAAATCAATGTTCAAGGGCAGTGAAGCCACTATTATTGACCAGTGTAATAATACATTTGGTGCTAACCTGGCAAATGTAACACATACATATAAAGTAGGTAAAGGTGGTATTCAAAGTTACAGTATGGTTACTACACTCACAGGCACAATATTAATATTTATTTAACACCCTGTATTTCTATAGTTTGCAGAAACCGTTTTAAAGTAAATTTTAAGTACACATGTTGAAAGTTATCATTAAGCAATAACAAATTAAGATCTTGAAAACATAAACGAATATTAAGATATACATAATATTACATAAACATATTTTTAAGAATAATCCCACAAAACTGATTTTGTCGAAAAGATCTAAGTGACGTAAAATATAGGTGGGCGGTAAATTGTGCGTGTGAGTATATAACCATTTGTACTCCAGGGTGCGAGAGCAGTAGAAAGAAGCAGCGGGGAAGTAGAACGAAGGCGGGGATGGCGAGGGGTGCGGGCGGCGTTCGCCCCTAGCTCTCCGGCCCCTCTACCGCCTAACTAAATCGGCAATGGCTTAGCTATTGCTGTCTCTATCATTTCAAGCGAAAATAAAAGAGAGAGCGACATCAAAGCTAAGATAGTTTTAGTTAAGCGGTAGTCCCGCCGTACCTCACCCAATCCCCGTTCTCATCCTAACTCCGCAACCTTGTACACTGCAGACGAGACCTAAGATATTACGCGGTTTAGCTACAGCTAAACTGACTGTTTGATGGTGCCGAATTAGTCTTCATCGGAGACGAACATCAGCTACATCGATAAAGAAATTATCTTCATTTTGAGGTATCATTTCCTGAGACCACTTTATAGTAGTCACGGGACCGTGTAGTCACTACGCTTCTTGGCGTGGCTATCTGGATTTAGCGCATTGCGCGAGAAGTATTGTCAAGTAATATTTGTTATTTATTTATTTGTCAAGTGTCCGAAAAACATAGCGGAATTTGGCGCAAACGCACAAAAATTCCACCTAGTGAAAAGGCTACATTTTATAACTTTCTGACAAGCTAGAAGATGAAGAATCAGATGACAATTATAATACAACACAAACGCTTAAAAGCTAGAAATTAAAATAAGAAGAAGACTTTTATCTGCTGACTATTATTTTTATCATTGTATAAATTCAGAGCAGTACAAATTGTTATACCAGACATATTGCTCACGAAGAGGCCAATTTGTATGGGTCAACATTTAAATTGTTTTAAGTACAATATCTTATATTACCTGCAAACATTAATAAAGATTTTAGTAAGTTGTAATACTAACCTGTACAGCTCTGTCGATGTTATCTCTGAACGGGAAGAAAGCATCAGACGCCAGGGCCACTTTGTCGAGTTTCTTCAACCACTGCTCTCGTTCTGCTTCTGTTAGCTGCGCGGGCGCTTCGCCCTCGAATAGGGAGTTAAACTGATCCAGAGGTAGGTCAGATCCTGAGAATAGAATTGATGCATATTATTTTTAACACCTGACGGAAATACGGCGGGGTGTTATAAGTCTAAAGTGTATCTCTCTTTGTATGTGTGTAAGATGTTTATATTGCTGGGACTCTGGGCCTTCTTTCGCAAGAAGAAAGTCAAGGCCATAATACACCACGCTGGCCAAACGCGTGCTGGCGAATGACACATGACCCCGTTCATTTTAGGAAGGAAGGTTGGTTTCCTCACGATTTCCCTTCACCGTTTTTAACGTGATTTACATAACTTCGAAAAGACAGTGGTGTACGTGGGATTCCAACAAGGAGCTCCGGATCGATAGTTGCCGTTCTCTCGACGAGGCCAGCCGTAACTTGTAGCTGTATAGAATGCTGTGGTAACCTACGTACACTATCACTATTACCTGCATAAAAAACATCGCAACCGCGGTTCCAGCGGTAATCCGTAGATGACTGAGGCGAGCGAGTGAAACAGAAGACACGCGTCATCGTTAACAGACTTTTAATATAGATAGATAGATACTATTTATAGTCCACAATACATAATTAAAAAACAAAAAGACTTAGCCTTAGAACTAGCGAATAAAGTGAAGTAATTATTGGATTTTGAAAGTATGCTTCTTACATGTCCTGTCATAATTATGTCGATTTTAATTTATTATTAAATTGGGATGACTTTCTAAATAAAAGTTTAGTATTATACATCAACGAGTCCAGTGGTAACTGAGTAGAGCAGCTGTATGACACTGACCCACGGTTCCGTTGACGTAGTTGTCGACCGCGTTGGCCCGCACGGCGCGCGTCACGCCCGCTCGGAAGCGCATGGCGAGCACGCGCGGGTGCGCGCGCAGCCACCACAGCGCGGCCTTCCCGCCCGCCAGCCGCGTGCAGTGGATGCGCGACTGCTGGCCCGCGCCGATACCGATCACCTGCGGAATTACACGGTTGTACAACTTTATTGGAGCAATAGGGAGCAATAGGGTGGTACCGGACTGGGTCAAAAATACACCATTTTAATTAGTCCGTCAGCTAAATCATGGAAAAATACGGGACACGTATTTTTTTTTTCTTCAAAATATGAAAAACAAGCTGCACCGTGCCCGTGTTGTTACGCCATCTATCGAAAATTCGTCGTACCAATTCAAATTTTGAACAAATTCGGATACTTTAGGTTCTAATGACGCAACCTTTAAAAGATAGACACATGCTGCATGCTGTCACGCAACGAAAGCTCTCAAAAAGCAATATTTTTTTCCGGTTTTTGTTACATTTTTCATTCACATTCGGCTCCTCTTGGTAGTAGCGTAATGTTACAGCCTATATATAGCCTTTCACGATAAATGACTATCCAACAGAGAAATAATCTTTCAATTCGGACCATTGAAAGATTATTTTTGGATTGGATTTGGATTTATTATTGGATCCTTGTGTTCAAACAAACAAACTCTTCAGCTTTAAAATATTAGTGTAGATTTAAATTTACACGGATTGCACTAACCTGTCCATCTCTGGCATAGCAGACGGAGTTGCTCTGAGTATATTTCAAGGCAATGGTAGCCACTATGAGATCCCTGACGGCTCCGGTCGGCAAGTCTTTCTTCTCTGTCACGATGTTTTTGAATAGCTCGGGAGTGATCTTGGCGTCGTTGCGTCTCTGCTCCAACGTGAGTCCGAAGATAGTCTTCTGCTCAATTAGGTCTGGCTCGAAGGAGGGGTCCATCTGGTGAAGACGTATTAGCATTAATGTATAATAGATTTGGTTTGGAAGGTGAGTTAGTCGGGAGTTCGATTATATTATTGTTTCATACAAATAGATTCAGCCATTTATCAGGTTTTTTGTTAGTTGCGGTAGGAATTTTACATGCATAATCTATGCTTCACTTTCAAACATTTGTGACCTAAAATATGAAACAATTGCGTTGTTTTTTTATATTTTACACATCCTAATATGTATAACTAGCTGTTACCCGCGACTTCGTCCACGCGAAATAAATACTGAGGTAACTCAGGCAATAACTAATTTTATACCCACATAGTAAGACACATTTACTAAAAACAGCTTATAATAAAACAATTTCATCAAAATCGGTTCAGTTGCTTAGGTGTGAAAGCGTAAGAGACATTCGTCCCTCATTTCAACCACAATTTAACCCCCGTACAGTTCGAAATTACAAAATTGATGAAACAAACATTCGTTTGCTTCGTGTCAAGTGTCTATACACAGAGTTTCATGGTTTCATCTTCAACGGTTGGGAATTTCCATATTGACATTCATCCCTCATTTCAACCCCAATTTCACCCCCGTACAGTTCGAAATTACGAAATTGATGGAACAAACATTCGTTTGCTTCGTGTCAAGTGTCTATATACAGAGTTTCATGGTTTTATCTTCAACGGTTGGGAACTTCCATATTGACATTCATCCCTCATTTCAACCCCAATTTCACCCCCGTACAGTTCGAAATTACGACATTGATGGAACAAACATTCGTTTGCTTCGTGTCAAGTGTCTATATACAGAGTTTCATGGTTTTATCTTCAACGGTTGGGAACTTCCATATTGACATTCATCCCTCATTTCAACCCCAATTTCACCCCCGTACAGTTCAAAATTACAAAATTGATAGAACATGCATTTAATTGCTTCGTGTTAAGTGTCTAGATACAAAATTTTATAACTTTGAAAATCACGTTTCATACAAAATTTTCATACAACCGTTCATCCCTTGTTTCACCCTCTTAGGGGTTGAATTTCGCAAAACCCCGTCTTAGCGAGCACCTACGTGCTAAAAGGGACCTCCATGCAAAATTTCAGATTCGTAGCATTTGTAGTTTCTGAGATTCCTTGATGAGTGACCTTTCGCTTTTATATATATAGATATAAATGTTAAAGTTTGAATGTTTTGATGTTTGTTTTTCAATCACGTCGGAACGGATCGGGTTGACATATGCAACACAGAATATAGGCCGGAATAGCACATAGTCGTTTTTATCCCGGGAATATTACGAGAGCGGGAACTACGCGGGTAAAACAGCTGTTAGTAATAAATAACAGCGAGGCGCTATTAGTAATAAATATGTATACTTGTTACTTATAGGGATTTAATGTATTTGGCCTCAGATGACCCCTATTGCCTATCGAACTTGGCGCAGGCGACCATACTATCCTAAACTTTGTAAGTACTTTCTTTTAAACAACTTCGGAAAAGGACAAGGGTTTCAATTTGGTTGTATGTTTTTTTGTACGTATGTTACGCGATAGCTTCGCCAATTCGACAAAGAGGGCGTGGCCATGAGCATGGCCATCTCGAAATGCGTCAGCATTTCTAGATGACCAATGGTCATGGTCCCGAGTTTACCCGAGCGTGACGCTAGAATTCAATTCACAGCCCACGAAAAATCTGTCTGGGGCGCACCAAAAGAAGTTTCACTTCAAAAACTAAGATTTACTTTAATCTATCTAGACGACTCAATGCTTGCTGGCTTCTTATGCAATTTGGTCGACTGTCAGATTTTAATTTAAAATTGAAGTCGGTTTGGCTTTTTTTTTCAGAGAAAAGAAATTATTCTAATTTCGACAGTTGAGCTAACTATACGTACAAATGTAGAGTTACGTTTACGAGTACGAGTTACCTGAACACATTATAAACTTATCAAACTTAGTCAGTACAAAATCGAAAGGAATGCCTGGTATTAATTTTATTATTAGCACATAATATTGGACTAACCCCTGTACATAATTTAAAGCGTCACACCAGAATAACTAAAGATTAAAGTTTTGGATAAAAGAGATAATTTATAAGAGTAGTCATGACCCTTGTTTGTCTGATGAAGTCACGTCATTGGACCTATCAGTGAGGTCAATGACACGCCTTTTATCAGCTTATGACATAAATAACTCAGTTGAACGAGAGTAAAGTAAATATGCCACATATTAAGTGTAAACTATATTTTATTGTCATGATTGTTTATTTCAAGTATTGTCATGTTTTTTTTTTAGTTTTTTTTAGTATAGAGTGACGAGACGAGCAGGACATGTGCCTGATGGTAAGCAACATGCCTGCCACATAACAGCACAGTGACACGCAGCTATTGGAACATGAAGAGTCCAAATCACTACCTATTTTTTGTTGTTTGAAACAAACATTCTAAGTTAAAAGTTTTTGCTTCTATCGGTATTCCCTATGACAGCCAATTTTTTGATACCTGGTTTCTTTAATGATAATAAATTACCTGAAGCACGCAATAGCTTCCTCCCTTCTTTTTCCTCAGCACATCGAGAGCTTCGGCTGAATACCCTGGCGCGATGATTCCATCGGACACTTCCCTACAAAACAGAACAAACTTTCAAACTACAGGACATAATATATAACCTACCAAATGTTCCCATTGCTGGGGCTCGGGACCCTCTCTCGCAAGGAGAGTTCTAGCCCATAATTCATCAAGCTGGCCCATTGTGGGCTGGTTGGTGGATGACTAGTGACCTCGAAACATTCTAGGAACATGACGGTTTCCTCATGATGTTTTGCTTCACCGTTTTTATCTTAGTGGCATTACATACGAGTACATGACTTCCAAAAGAAAGTGGTGGGTGTGGGAATCGACATCAAAGTCGCCGTTCTCCCGACTTGAATTATATACAGTACATGAATCTTTGCAAGCCTGCAAAGAACCACATGGCCTGGGGAAGTATCACACCAATTACTATTATTCTACTAACCATAAGTAATGTGCAAACATTATTGTATACTAGATTGAAAGGTGTTTCTAGGAAATTATTAACAAAGAGATATATTATCTTACATCTCACTATCAATGTGTATTGATCGTATTTGTAGTATGTTACTGAATTTATTGGATTTAATATAAATGTAAAAAAAAAAAAAAAAAGTAAGATGATTTTCCAAAATGAGTAAAAGAATTAGACGAATCTATGAGCATTGTAATGATGTCAAGAGATACATTTTTTTTAAAGATAAATATTATGTTGTCTCATACATTGTGTGTTAGATTATTGTTGTTCAAAATGACCGAAGCTAGGTAATATTATAAAGACGAAACTAAGTTTTGTAAGTGTGTATATTTCGATACCACCCACGTAAGTATCTTCAAAACCGTGATTTCACAGGAAAGTGTTTCAAAGATAAATATTGCGTTTAAATATAGTCTATATATAATATAGACTATATTCGCAAAAGAACGAAAGTGGCCGACATAGCTCAAAGAGTAAGCAAGTGGCAATGGGCAGGCCACATCGCTCGCAGAACTGACAACCGATGGGAAAGAAAAGTTCGAACCGGAAGACGCAGTATTGGACGGCCTCCCACTAGATGGACAGATGACCTCACAAAGGTCGCTGGAAACTGCTGGTTGCAGGTTGCGCAGGACCGATCGTTGTGGAAATCTAGGGGCGAGGTCTATGTTCAGCAATGGACGCCTTGCGGCTGATGATGATGAAAATACATACACCAAATTTTACAAAAATCGTTTAACAGTACAGTCACACACAGCTACTGGAACATAAACGCGTCCAAATCATTACCCACGCACTGAACTCGTCATTCAGACATAACATGCAACGCCTAGTTATTTCACTGGAAACATTGCCCTTCCAAACGGAACACTGTGATGTTTTCACATTATTCCTTGGCAGTAGAATAAGACAGGCAGACTTTGCAAAGAGTCCTACCACTACTAAATAATATGGACATTGGACATACCTAGAGATGATTTTAGCGGTCATGAGGTCACACTCGTCAGAGATGGCCACGAAGTCTCCGAAGGAGCTCATTCTGTCCGCGCCGCGCGCGCGAGCGTACGCACTGGCGAGCGGAGTCAGCGACGGCAGCAAGTCGGACACCGTGCACACTGAGGCCTAGACATTAAAAAATACAATCTAGAAAAACAGTAAACGTTTTTTATTAATTAAGTCAGTTGTCCTATTCCTACACAAAGGTTTCCTCCAATTAGGGGAAGACTTGCCTGAGCTTTCATTGTCCAATCTTTTTTAAACGCTCCGAGCTCGTCTTGCTATCGCGTTGGAGGATGACCCAGAGGTCGACTAGCTGATGGTATGCACTCTGTAGAAACCCTGGTCCACCGATTGGAGTGGATTCTCTAACATGATCCGCCCATTTCCATTTAACAGTAAAAATAAATTCTTCTACATTTGGGGTTCTGAAACCAGAAAATTTGTCGAGGACCTAAGGCCTCAACCACAGTACGGGCCTAAGGCGGGCGCGGGCGCGGGTGCGGAAATTTCAAACATAAAGTCCGCGCCATCACTTAAGTTCTCTGACGAAACAGTTGAACTACTTTTATAAAATCAGTTTTGTTTATCGTTATCGTTGTAGAATGGAACAATGGCTCCACTCACGACCGGTCGTGAATGGATACGCGGATCTACGAAACGCGCCTTTGTGTCCACAGTGCAGGCGGCCTAGCGCGGCGGGCTTGAGCGACTAAGCGGGCGGAGATGTCAAACGTTCATTTGTTCGCGCTAGACGTGGGTAAAAATGAATCTTTGGCGAGATTGAAACATTTGCATCTGGATCAGTCGATCAGTTGTAAAATTATGACATGACCATTTGTGATATTTGGAACACTGAGTCAAAATAATGATTTAGATATAGATAGATAGATATGATATTTATAGATAGATTTACTATCTAAATCTTTACTATCTCAATCACATTTACAGTTTTTTACGGCCTTCTAAAAAAAGGGGTATAGTAAGGTAGACGCTGATGTCAGTCTGTCTGTCTGTAGACGCAACAGACAGTCTGGTGCACCAAAGTTCTCAAAAGGATAGTTCAATTTTTTATGCGGTTTTTTGATTTGAAATTCAGTGTCATTGCGGTGGTTCTTAGTAATGTTTGATTAATATGAGTTTAAAACGTTCGCCTGCATAAAATAGTGGACCAAAGATCTTTTCACAACCTACTTCAATATGGATATCAAATGAAAGCGAAAGTAGTAGAATTCTATAACAAATTCTATCAAATCCACGATATCAGGTGGAAATCTGAATATTTAATACAAATACAAATACAAAAATCTTTATTAATGTTTGTAGGTAAGATAAGATAATACAAAACATTTTAAAAGTTGCCCCATACAAACTGGCCTCTGCGAGAGGCATGCAATATGTCTGGCAAGACAATTTGTTAGTCTTAATTTAAAAAAAAAAAAAAAAAAAAAAATAATAGTCAGCTGATTAAAGTCTTCTTCTTCCTCATCTTCTATTAATTTCTGGTTTTTATTTATGTCATCTGATTCTTCATCTTCGATTCATTTCTGGCTTCTATTTGGTTGTGATATATATTTGTGTGAGATACATGTTTGGTGAGCACAATTTCGCCAACGTCTTGTGTTTCATCAGGATATTGTCTTGTGTTTTTGAGTTTGATCAATATGTCCATCCAGGGTCTAAGGTCTTGCATTAGTAGATCTTGCAGTTCATCCATGTGAGGAATGTCAAAGAATGTATAAAGTGCAATAAATGTATATAATCAAAAAATCAAAAATGTCGTTAATTATAATATTCATGTAAATACTCAAAGAATATCATAATGTAATACAGTACAAACTAATTCATCATGATACAAATATCATTATTTGGTCTTATGTCAGTTGAATGTCAAATTTCATAATGGAATAATAATATCTATTGAGATATTAATGGAATAAGGTTTAAAGATTGTAAAAATTTCATGTTAAACAATGTCTAAAATATTAGTATTCCAATTAATTTCCTTATCATTTAAAAATTCAGTTACAGTATAATAGCATTTGTGTATAAGCATTTTTTTTAGTTTACTTTTGAACATTGTTATGTTAAGTTCTTTTATGGCATTTGGCAGCTTATTATATAAAAGAGGAGCCATACAAAAAATGCTGTCACTCATAATCTTTTTTTTGCGTTTGTCTATGAGCAGTCTACACTTATCACGCCGGTTACGTTTTACTTTGTCACTCAATAGAGGAAAATAATGAGGGTTATTCCTTACAAAACACATAACTTCAAATATGTACAGGCATGGCAGGGTTAATATTTGGTTGTCTATGAATACTTGTCGACAGCTATCTGTAACTTGCATCCCGAACATAGCACGAATGCATCGTTTTTGTGCTTTGAAAACTGAGGCTGTATCAGTTGAATTCCCCCAAAAAATGATCCCATATCTCAAGACTGATGCCACCAATCCATGGTAAGATGTAAGAAGAGCCTCTTTCTTTACCACTGGAGCAAGCCTATGCAGATCATATGCCGAGCTACCCAGCTTCTTGCAGAGAATCTCAAAATGTGCCTTCCAATTCAATTTCATGTCTATTGTTAGGCCCAAAAATTTTGTTGTAGTGACTTCTGCAATTTTTTTATTTTGATAATTTATGTTTATGTTACTCAAGTAATTTTTTGTTTGAGTAAATTGCATGAAATTGGTTTTGTTTAAATTAATTTTTAAGTTATTAATGTTTAACCAATGGATAGATGAATTTAGTGCGGCATTGATATCTTCCTCATAATTAGCTTTATCTTGACATGCTATTGTTATTGTGCTGTCATCTGCAAATAGTGACATTGGATGCTCAATTACTTTAGGAAAATCATTTATGTAGACAATAAATTGAAAACTTTGTAGACAATAAATTGAAATTATGTTCTTGTTATATTTTAACATAACTGTAGATTGTGTAGATACATACTATCATATTTTTCATATTTGTAGAAGTTTTATTTATAACGTAAATAAGAACAAACGATTTAAGCAATCTATTCAAACTTCGAAAACTTGGTTCTAAAGCAATGAAAAACTTATTAATTTAGTTTGCAAGTTGCAACCTATGCCATACGCACGACGTTAATTCCGTGTTGTTTCTCAATCTTATTACTACACAACGTAGTTTTAGTTTTTTCACGCTTTGCCGCGACTTGAAACTGCATTCGTAAATTATTGAATATTGTTAGCAATCATACAACATACAATAAAATTCATTCAAACAGTGACTGCTAACTCGTGATTGTGAACTGATTTCCAAATTAAACACTTTTATCAGGGCATCACCACTCGCTCAAGGTCGCGCGTTATTAGCCTACAACTAGTAGTAGTAGTTGTAGTAGTGGTAGGACTCTTAGCAGAGTCCGCCTGGGGAAGTACCACACCTTTGCCAAATATTCTACCGCCAAGCAGTAATGTGCAAACTTTACTGTGTTCCGGTTTGAAGGGCAATGATTCCAGAGAAATTACAGGGCTTAGAGACATAATATCTTAGATCTCTGGGTGACGAGCGCAGTGCAGTGCTAGGTAATGATTTGGACTATCATGTTTCAATAGCTGGGTGTTACTGTGCTGTTATGTGGCAGGCATGTTGCTTACCATCAGGCACATGACCTGCTCGTCTCGTCACTCTATGCTATATAAAAAAAAAAAAAAAAAAAAAACTAGACAGTCGGTTGTCGGACACACGACTCAGCGCTCGCGCAACATGTTTCCCGTGCAAAATGACGTCGCGTGCATATTGTGTTGTATATGAGTCAAAAAACAAACAAAGAATTATAATTTTTTGCATTGCCTTAATAATTATATTAATCTGTGCTACAATGCTGACTACCTACATAACGGAAGGTTAATTAATTTTTTTTTTATATATGTCGACAACCCTTGCGCATCATTCCGCGTCAGACAGTGACAGAGTTACGCGTTAGAAGAGAGCGCAAATGTTTAGGTGAATATCGCGATAGGCATTGAGCGCTAATGCGAGCTGAATTGCACTTTGTTGTCTCCCAACAAGAGTCGCTTTTTATAAAAAATCTTTCGCTAAGTGAGTTTGCTGTACTTGTACTAATATTTATTTTGTGCTTTTACCATCCAACTGTTCCCAATTATTCGGATTACAGTGATGTTTCGGTTCACTGAGTCGTTTCAGTAAATGAGCTACTTACACACGTCTAGTTCAATTGTTTCGTCCTCACATCTAGTTGGCGAGCAACCTAATGCGCATGTGGCAGGGGTATCAAACCTTTTCAGTCTTGTCGCTTGGCGACAAGATTTACGTTTACGCGGCTGGATATATTTTTTGGTACAATTATGATAAATACTGAATTGAACTGTTTAAAATCTGTTCAATTTTTCCGCAAATGTATAAATAATTCCTTCTTAGAACTAAAACTATACAAAAGTTTGCATTTTCTTTGATGATTTAAGCTATTTTTTTTCCAAGGATCTATTAAAATGTTGTAATGGACATTCGAGCGTACTAAAAAAGCTTTTTGGGTGTTTTCCTGCAATAATGAAACAATTTACCACATTTTTCCTTGTTATAAATTATTTCATGTGCAAATCGTGGCCTATAGTTTGCGACACCTGACGTAGGTCGCTCGCCCGCTGCTCACTGTATGTCACTGTGGCCACCCACCCGCACCCGCGCCCGCGCCCGCACCCGCACCCGCGCCCGCGCCCGCCTTAGGCCCGTACTGTGGTTGAGGCCTAAGACGCCGATTACTTACTAGAGATTGTTTCGGTATTTATACATTTCGACACAATACTGTGTATTAAAATTTTATTCATTACGTTGAGGTAGGCAATCACAATAACAAAACATAGATATTTAATTCAAATATCAAAAAACTTAAATTCAAACTCCTTTTAAATATGTTGCCCAATACAAAAAAAATTACAAACATGGAACCTATGGAAAATGTTTGTGTAAACTGAAGAGTTGTGAGACTATCAGCTGACAAGCTTAATGACCGAACTTCAACCTTCAAACTATGTTTGTGTTTTGATATAATCTGCTTAAATTCAGTATACTAACATACTTGGTTATAAAACTTTACAGCATTTCAATAAAGTGTAAAAGTAATACAGGCCCGTGAACAAAAATTACGTAGTAAATAAACCACCAGGAGATTTATGTAGGATGATAGAAGGGTATAAAGTAATAAGATTCAGCACTATGCCGTCACTTGTAAGCTGTCCAACTGAGTACAGTCGAAGAGGGGGGGTTACAACCCTCGATCATTTCTCCTTGTCGCTTCATTTTTGTTCGGCGTTGCAGAATAATAGATTAGAAGAGGTATTGAAACTATCAAAAAATATAAATTTTAAGTTTTTAATTTGTCAGAAAAAATCGTGATTTTCCGACAATTTGAACTTGAATTTGCATTTGATTATGTACGGCATTGGTTCCATACAGTTTCAATACCTCTCCTAATCCATTATTTCGTAATGCCGTACAAAAATTATGCGACAAGGCGAAACGATCGAGGCTTGCAACCCCCCCTCTTCGACTGTACTCAGTTGGACAGCTTACAAGTGACGGCATAGTGCTGAATCTTACTACTTTATACTTTTATACCCTTCTATCATCCTACATAGGTCTCCTGGTGGTTCATTTACTACGTACATTTTGTTCACGGGCCTGTAGTCTATTAAGCACAAGTGACTAGTAGAGACAAAGAGTGATTTATTTAATCATCAATTAAGACTGCAAATCGTTTTAAAACACAATGGCAAACAAATAATTGATATATTTTTGAAATGGGGTTAAATCAGCAAATTACCATTACCATTCAAATTATTGCCTGCCGTTTAAAGTAGGTATACCCATGGGTCACTCGATGACCCGTGAAACAAAAAGGAATTTAATAGGGATGTTAACACTAATCACAAATTAATGTTTAGTAGTAATATTATGATAGTTTGAATTAACAGAATATCGAAAACACATTTTTATAATTTAATATTCCTACGAAAGATTTTAATAAGCCATATTATATTTTTAATCTGTTGTCACTGCAAACTCTAATATGGTTATTACGTCGCAAAACAAGCCATCAAAGACTGACTAGATTGTTTACTTCCCTGCATTTTTATTATAATTTGCGATCATAGCGACGACGATTTTCATTGTTTCAAGTTAAGTTTATTCAAAGTAAAATAAGAATATATACATAAACTGGATATCATAAAGTATAAAGTCATGAACCGAGAATTGAGACCAATGTTCTGGGGTAGTGACGTCATGTTTTAGCGGAAAAAATAAAAAATACTCGATTATTGTATATTTACTCGTCATAAATACTAATATTTTAAAATCAAATATTGTTTTTACGGTAAACAAGCGTCAATCTTCAAAATAAAACCAATTCCGAAAAATTGTTCTGTGAACGAACCTCTTCTTCAGTCAGGGGTAGGCCCACAGCAGCGCCGGCGGGCGAGACGTGTTTGAAGCTCGCGGCCGCCGGGAGCCCCAGGGCTTCCTTCAGCTCCTTCACGAGCTGCCAGGCGTTCAGCGCGTCGCAGAGGTTGATGAAGCCGGGAGAGCCGTTGAGCGTCGTGAGGGGAAGCCTGTCGTGGGTGGTGAACACTTGGGCCGGCTTCTGGTGGGGATTCATACCTGCGGGACAGGGTAGATTTAATCTTTATTTATTCAAAAATACATGGCACATATATGAAGTTACAAATTATCTTCGCAGGCAGACTTACTACCAACCAGGGATGTTATGGAGCTCCGTAACGTTTCATAAGTTTCGGATAAGCGCAGAGTCTGAATAAAACGACATGTTTTGACAGGTTCTAACTTCTCCGCTCGCGCGCCATTGAACCTTGCAGTATTTAGTTTGGTTTTTCTAGTCAAAAAATTGATACCCGTAACCGAAACTAATGGATAATCCGGAATAATTACATACTCGTAACCGTATTCGAAACCGATATAATTTTATTCCATTTATTCATTTTATTCCATTAATTTTATTTCATAACAACCATACTACCTACTACCAACTAAGCCACCGGGCCAGCCATATAGACTGATGCTGTAGGGGTTACCACGAGTTTCGTTTCCGCGAGCCAAATTAACAGAGCCACTGGCGTTTTTGACGGAGTTCTGTAGTTACTATTGAGTACACAATCTCACAATTCACATTTATTATTTTTGAGTCAATTTTTGTTTATTTTATTTATATATTACAAGCGGGGTTGTGATTTTACCCGCGTAGTTCCAGTTTTTTTTTCGGGATAAAAAGTAGCTTATGCGTTGTTCGAGACTATTATAATCTATCTACGTTCCAAATGTCAGCCCAATCTGTTCAGTAGTTTTTACGTGCAAGAGTAAACTAACAAACAAACATCCATCCATCCATAATACCAACCCTTCGCGTTTATAATATTAGTAGGATAGATTTCTTACCATATCTCAAGGTCATCTGCGCCTGTCCACCTGAGTACTGTTTGCGGAAGTAATCAGTGATTGCCAGATCGTACTGCGATGTGTGTGTGAACGCTTTCAATGCCAGCTTTTGCCTGCAAACATAACATTGATCAAACATTATTTCTACAGAAATATAAGTTATTAGGAAATAATTGTGTGGAAAAAATGAATGATCATAGCTCAAAAGATTAATTTAAATTTTATCTTACCCAATTTATACTTCCTGATAGAAAGACCTTTGTAAAAACAATAATAATAAGCATTTTCCTTAAGTAGTTTTGTTAAAATACAATTTCTAATTGAATTTCAGATAGTTAAACATAACAACAATAACCAAATGGCTGAGTATATTACCAGTTTTCCCAATGGTATAAGAAGTTACAGCTGGTCTAATGGAAAGAACGGCGACTGCCGAACCGAAATCAGTAGTTCAAATCTAACGCGCACCACTGTTTGGCATAGTCACGTGCGTAATGCCGCTAACATAAAAACGGCGAAGGAAAACGACGTGAGGAAACCAACACGTTCCTAGAATCTTTTGAGGTATACCGTCAGCCTCCAACGTGGACTGAGCCAGCGTGGTGGGTTATTGATTTGATTATCTCCTTGCGAGAGAAGGACCTGAATCTCAGTAGAGTGAAAACATTTACTGGGCTGCACTGGCTGGCTGCTAAACATTTTATACTACTAACCTGGTCTCCAAAGAAGTGCTCTTTTTGTTCTTCAGCTCTTGCATGACAGTCTCATAGTCAGTCGGGTCACAGATGACCGTCACACGGTCATGGTTCTTCGCAGCGGCCCTTAGCAGCGTCACCCCACCGATGTCCACATTCTCGACCGCGTCGGCAATGGTCACGTCGGGCTTGGAGACTGTCTGCACGAACGGGTACAGGTTGCACACTACTACGCTTATCATGTCGAACTTCTGGCGACTCATGTCTGCCTGGTCAGAGTCTGTGATTCTGTGGAGAAACAACTGTATAAATACCAAAAAGATACCTTGTTATTCTACCGCCAACAGTTAATATAAATATGTGAAAAATCACAGTGTGCCGGTTAGAACTGCTACTTTTTCAAAGAAATTACAGAGCATAAATAGGAGATAAATCATCTCATATCGCTGAAAATGAGCACAGTACAGTGATAAGCAATAATGATTTGGACTCTTCATGTTCCAATAGCGGCATGACACTGCTGTTATGGACAGGCGTGATTCTTAGCATCAGGCGCATGTCCTGCACATCCCATCTGTCAATAAATAAAAGTGGCCAAGTGCGAGTCGGACTCGCGCACGAAGGGTTCCGTTCCATTTAGCAAATAAACGGCGAAAAACTCTTTGGCTTTATTCCGAATTCCATATACATAGACTACCGCAGTTTCCGCAGACAGGCTTTCAGCTAAATGGTTTTACTGGAATTTTGATTTTAGCTTATGATTCTAACGACGAATGCAATACCGCGTTTAAGTCTCCTAGTGGCGCCATCTAGTTTGCTTGGGACGGACTAATCGAACAAGGAACGGTACAAAATCAAATTTGTTGTATGGGACCCATATTCACTTTATTTTATTTTTACTATTTGTTGTTATAGCGGCAGTAGAAATACATCATCTGTGAAAATTTCAACTCTCTAGCTGTCACCGTTCTTGAGATACAGCCTGGTGACGGACGGACGGACGGACAGCTAAGTCTCAGTAATAGGGTCCCGTTTTTACCCTTTGGGTACAGAACCCTAAAAAGGGTGTGTGTATCTACTTGTGTAAATAAATGCAAGCTAGAAGTATTTCTTCTCTTTATTCCTTAAACTAAGAAATAGAACATCAACCATAGAAATAGATAATATTATATTCAATGCAAGAAGCAATTAACCTGAAGTTTGTTACAATGTTTACTATAATCTAGAATTTTTCAAGGTCAGAGTGAATAGGTATTCTCTAGGTCAACGTGCGTCATCTTCGATCACACCGTCACTTACCATCAGGCGAATTGGTGGTCAAACGCGGACTTATACGCAATAAAAAAAACTTTAAAATTTTAACTAGCTAACTTCAGGGTATGCGCTCGCATCGTAGTTTTTTTTTACATTAGAGTGTCGAGACGAACAGGCCATGTGCCTGATGGTATGCAACATGCCTGTCACATAACAGCACAGTAACACGCAGATATTGGAACATGATGAGTTCAAATTATTACCTAGCATTGCATTGCGCTTGTCACCCAGAGATCTAAGATATGATATCTCCAAGTCTTTTAAATTAACTCTAAAAAAAATTCTTTAAGCTCTAATAATGGTACAACTAAAAAAAACTGGCAGTCATTGGCACTGCCGATAGAAGTGAAAACTTATGACTCAGAATTTGATAGCTCACTTTAGAGACTACGCGGGTGAAACCGGAGGGCGTGGTCATGACCATGGCCTTAATGCTGACGAAATGACCAATGGCAAATGCTGACGCATTTCTAGATGGGTAATGGCCATGGTGCCGAGTTCACCCGAAAATTTCTTATCATTCCCGAGCGTGACGCTAGAATTCAATTCACAGCCCACGAAAGAACTGTTTGTGGTGCGTGAAAACAAGTTTTCACTACAAAAAACTTAAAAATGTTAACTGGCTAACTTCACGGTGTGCACTTACTTACATCGTAAAAATTTGCTCTAATATTTTTTTCTTAAATATTAGCTAAAAATTTGCTCTCATTTTTATCCTATTGCTTTAAAACAGGTATAACGTAACAAGTGTTAATGTCATAATGATAGAGGTATCTGGTACCTGGACAAGATGCCGGCGTGTACCGCAGGGTGCAAGGTCTTGACTCGTCCGCCGAGCATCTCGGGCGCCTTCGTGATGTCCGCGACGTCCAGGACGCTCAGGCCGGCGGCGCGGAGCGCGGTGGCAGTGCCCCCGCTCGCGGTCAGCTGCAGCCCCGCCTCGGAGAGCGCCCTGGCTAGCGGCAGGAGCCCGCTCTTGTCTGACACGCTCAGGAGAGCTGCAATACAAAACATTCATATCATGCACCGGAAAGAACAATCTTTCACAGATTTATCTTAATATTTATTTATCTGCCCGTTTCGGCTTCACACAGATATTGTCACAAAAATACCAAAACACAAAAATCTCTATTGCTGTTTGCTGGTAGGTAAGATAAATAGGATGATACAAAACGTTTTATGCCCCCTATACATACCTACTGGCCGAGCGCCGCGCCGCGCCGGCGAGTGAAGGCCAACGCCCGTGTGTGAAGGGCCTATTTGCCTTGACTTGTAATCACTCGCCATCGTTCGATTAGCTGGCCGAGAGACGGCAAGTGGCCAGTGTGTATAAGTATAAGGGCTCATTTGCCTTGACTCGTCTCCGCTTGCAGTTGCTCGTGACCACTTGGCTCGATTCGGACCGATGTCGGTTTTTGTGCACAAAACAAAGGCGCTCGCATTGGCCTGCGCTCGGCCAGTGTGTATAGGGGGCTTTAAAAGTTGACCCATACAAACTGGCCTCTCCTTCTAGAGATCTAGAGGCATGCAATATATCTGGCAAAATAATTTGTTTTAGTTTTAATTTATACAATGAAAGAATTATATAATTTATACAATGAAAAAAGAATAAGTGTTTAAAATAATAGTTAGCTAATTAAAGTCTTCTTCTTCTTTTCATTTCTAGTTTTTAATCCGTTGTATTATATTCGAAATAAAAACTATTCTAACTCTCAAGTAGGACCACATTACAAACATATAAATGCTTAAAATGTACAAAAATGTTGAATCATGATATTTATTCCCAGTGAACTCTTCAAGTTAACCAATTTTCATGAAAGTTGGGATTTAAGTATAATTTGGTCCAACTTGAGAGATAGGATAGTTTTAATTTCAATTAATGGGTTTCTATTACAATATCCTAGCGAAACCGGAACAGGCACTAGTTGTTTGCTAGAGCCCAACCGAGACATAGTCTGGGTAGTCATTTTCAAAATGCAAATATACCTGTAAAGTATAGTTCCGAATTTTGCCAATGGTATTCTGAAAATGTCTCATCATGTACTTAGCTATGTCTTTCATGTAATAATTTCAATTTTGTAGATAGAAGATAAAAGTTTTGGCATTTTTGTTTATTCACACCTTAACTTGCATCCATTTACTTAGGTTCCAAGAAACTACAGACACAATTTAAATCAGCTAAAACTAAGTGTTAAAACATGTTTATGTAAAAATTATTATAAAATGCAGAAGTAAATACCATCGGTACAGTAATATCCATCCATCTTAAATGTTTTTAGTTTTAGCAAATCTTGCGTTCTGAACTTATGTACTTTATGTGGAAATATAGTTTTAAGATATCATGACAGTTATTCAATATTCAAGTTGTACAAATTAATTTCACAAATAAAATGGATATCCTTACCTAACTTTCCATTGGCAGCCATGTCTGTATCTTCCAAATAGTGTAATTGAACTGACGATATTGAGACAATTGCTTCGCAGTCAGTATCTGCTGACCTTACGCAGGGGTCCTGATAACAGATTCAACTTGTTTACTGCTTATACTTTAATTGGGATAGGGTTGTCACTGTACACATAAAAATAATAGAACAATAGATAACAAACTAATCTAACTTATGATGTAATTATAATCTGGTGTTGATAAATGTTCTTATAGCAACATACACATTAAGAAAATATATGTATTAAAAATTAATTTACAAACATACAAGATACGCGCTAAAAGTAAGTATGATGGGAAATGAATGTTGGTAAGTGGAACTAATTTTGATTATGAAAAAGGCTATTTTAGACTTCTTAAGATACAATTATTGTGGGTGAATAAATGATTATTCACCCACAATAATTAAAAATATTGCTCCATAGCAAGATTTTTAACAAATATTGAAAACATTTTAACAACAGTTAATTTTAAAGTAGCTCTTGGCTTTTTCATAAATCTGTCAACCCTAGCATTGTTTGTGTAAGTGTTGTGATGAAAATTTATAGATCTGTTGCGGGATTTAATAACAAAACAAATAGTTAATAAACAGATTATTTGAATTACTGAAACAAATATATTGATAACACTTTTTTACGTCAAAGTAGCACATTTTATATTTGGTGTGTTTAAGAGACGAACTTCTTAGCATTCCATGGATTCAGGTCCATCGTGTGGCAGAGAGAGAAATCTCGAATAGACCCCAAGGCTTGTGACTCGGGCGTAGGTTTAAAAGGGGCCCCTTTTGGTGACGTACGTCAACACTCACCTTCACTACTCGTATTTCTCTCCCTGCTCAGCCAAATCCGATATGATCCTACTAGTGCAGCTTTAGATACTCATTCTAGTATAGAACTTACTGCACTTCTGGACAAGCCAAGGTCTTGTAAGTGGTTTTGAGTATTCCTTGTTTACTGCTATAATGAATTTTAAGTGATTATAATATGAATTAATTATGTCAATAATTACAGCAGGAAAGTTATACCATTTTAGGGCAAATAACATAAGTTCATGCTGCACGGAACCAAATGCATTCTCTAGGTCTGTCCAGCAGACTGTTATTTGTCTCTCATGTGTTCTGGCATCTTTCAAACTTTCCGCTAGTAATGTATTGTGTTCCAGGCATCCAGAAATACCAGGCAAGAAGCCTTTCTGGTGGTTGGGCCTGAAATACCTATTGCTAGTCATAAATGTGGTCATTTTTATTTGCAAAATACTGAAAAAATTTTTAGAAATTGTATTGTTTACAAGATTAGAATGATTACAAGATTACAAGATTTTTTATGATGTAAAAAGTGACAAAGACACCAAAATGTGTACAGAATATGCTGAATGATATAACTCAAAGCCGTCAAGCTATGCTCTACTCTTTTTATAAGAGCTGCCAGCATCGCAGTCATTACAGGCTACGCAGTTATGTAAGGCAGTGTTGTATTGTTAAGGCTTGGTATGTGACCAAAATACTGCAATTGCTGTGTCCTTTATGTAGAGTTTACTACATTTTTGTTCTCTAGTTTTACATACCAACATATATTTGTTATGTATAAAAGTGCAAAATACAATAAAGTATAAATGTATAACTATCAATATAAGGTTGAATAGTTACAAATATGATCTATAAGAATGTATACTTACTTAATTTTGAGTTCTGTTTTATATCAAAGCATCACCTATAAACAATCTTTATTTGAAGGGCTAAAAAGTACAATAAGTTTTGGAGTCGAGTTGGACTTGTTCTTGAAATTATATTAGACTATAAAGTATTCGGAACAAATAATATTTCGCCGAAATAGCTTTCAATATAAATTTACTATTCAGTAGAAGCACTTTAGTATTCAACTTTCTTATTCGTCGCTTTCCTCGCCTTATCTTCGTCTTTCACTATCGATGACGAATAATATGTAAAGAATATATAGGTTGAGATGGTTTGTGTCGTGCTTAGAACCGAGATGATAACATAATTAATAGAAAAAATATTTTCTAACCTTTCAAATTACACGAAACACGCACGGGAAGACCGGTTTAAAAACAAATAGTATTTTTTTTTCACAGCTGACAGCTGAGCGCTGAGCTGACTTTGATAATGTTGCCAATGAGATTTCATAGAAAGCGCTAAACAACTCAACTTTTATAACCAGTGATCAACGATATTTATACACAAGGGATTTTATTTCAGGGTAGCGATTCTAAATGCAATACGACTGGTTCAAAATCGGAATGACAATGCCTGTCTGCTCATGCTAAACAGATAAGACAAAGAGCGAGAGATTAGATTCCGTGACGGATGCAACCGAATGGTTTCAGAATCGCTACCCAGGTCAGCGTTCAAAAATGACCCCACTCAACAACAGACAAAACGTCAGACGCCAGCTAATCTTACGTCAGTCGTTGGTCGTTGTATGACTTACCACCTTACATTGCGTACTCCCCTATGATGGTGTGTTGCATCGTAATATCCTGCAAAAATTACAACAAAAAAGTGAATAAGAGAGATGGTATATACATATTTTCAGAAATTATATCATTAGGTACTCTGTCAATTTAGGGGCGCTAATACTCTAAAAACATTTTATAAAATATAAACAATCATTTATTTTACTTCAATTCCAAGTACCTACGTAACGATCGGGCTTGACATCCGGAAAAACGAATCTGATATTCCGGTTGATCCGGCATAATTAACCCGGTACCAAAATACCTAATCCAGTGACGAAGAAAAGGGGTAGTATATAATTGTCAATGTATATGTGTCAGTAGCATCGTAGCTTCTGATCGGATGAACTGGTTTGGTTTTTTGGTTGGAAGTTCGGGAGTTATCCCGAACGGTTGAATCGATTTTATTTTTGAAGAGAATAGTTCTTTTGGTTCACGCCACACATAGATCTTTCGTGGACTGTGAATGAAACTCATCGTCAGGCCCGTAAATGAAATAAATGTTCGAGTGAACTCGGGACCGCCAAGTGTGCTAGAGCAAGAAAGAAACAATCAGCTGCTGCTGTCTGGCTGCTGTCACCGTCTTTTTATTAATATATTCTTTGCCGTAGATACTGGTCCTTTAGCCGCATCGGTCACTGTCGTGTCGCTGTGGTTACTATGTTCAGATTGTATCTTATTCTTATTAGTATTACGCCACGCAATTTATAATTGAAGTGAAAACTTCTTTAGGCGCGCCTAGACAGATTTTTCGTGGGGTGTCAATTGATTTCTAGCCTCACGCTCTGGTATGATAAGACATCTTCGGGTAAACTCGGGTCCTTGGCGATTGGGCATCTAGAAATGCGTCAGCCAATGGGAAATTCTGACGCATTTCTAGATGGCCATGCCATGATGGCGAGACCGCGCCCTCCGGTTACACCCGTGTAGTTTCTAAGGTAAGCTATCAAATTCTGAGTATGAGGTCAATAAGTTTTCACTTCTATCGGCAGTTCCTATGACTGCCAGTTTTTTGACGTGACAACGTCTTATAATTCGGTGAAGCCGGCTGCACGCCCGGAAAACATGACGTCATGTAACGTTACCGTTAGTTCGTCGTCTGTGCCATGCGGACGAAGCTGAGCGCTGAGGGCGCCACCCGCCGAGTCGAGCGGTATCACTACTCGCGCTATCAGCGTACTGATTTCTTAAGACGTTGTCACGTTTCTATCGTCAGTAAACCGACTTTACAGACAACCATTTTTTTTAAAATAAAGAGTGACGAGACGAGCAGTACATGTGCCTGATGGTAAGCAACATGCCTGCCACATAACAGCACATGCAGCTATTGAAGTATGAAGAATCCAAGTCATTAACTAGCACTGCACTGCGCTCGCCACCCAGAGATCTAAGTTGTTATATTATCTCTAAGCCCAGTAATTTCTCTGGAAACAAAGATTTTAACACCCTTCCTCTCACTCTCCGTAAGCATTACGTGACATCCAAGTGATCGTTTTTACTTAAAATCTTAATTGATATCGATTGTACGATAATTTAATTTTTATTATTAATATTCCGTGTCGTGATCAATCCGACTGAGTTCAGAATCGCTACGTTAGTGTTCATTTTAAACTTAAAATCAATAAATATTAGTTTTACCGTCAACATCAAAATGTATATACATACTTACACTTTTTGTAGTGGTAGGACCCTTAGCAGAGTCCGCCTGGGGAAGTACCACACCTTTGTCAACTATTCTACCGCCAAGCAGTATTGTGCAAACATTACTGTGTTCCGGTTTGAAGGGCAATGTTTCCAGAGAAATTACAGGGCTTAGAGATATAACAACTTAGATCTCTGGGTGACGAGCGCAGTGCAGTGCTAGGTAATGATTTGGACTCTTCATGCTCCAATAGCTGCGTGTCACTGTGCTGTTATGTGGCAGGCATGTTGCTTACCATCAGGCACATGTCCTGCTCGTCTCGTCACTCTTTATTTAAAATAAAAAAAACTTACACGTAAATGTTCATTATTGTAACCCACCTTTGTTAAATACTAGCAGCGCCCCGCAGTGTTACCCGCGTAGTTCCCGTTCCCTTTGTTTTTTCTATCTGTGTTCCAAATTTCAGCCTGATCCGTTCCTACGTTAGGACGAGAACAACAAATATCCAAACATCAATACATTGACATTTATAATATTAGTAGGATACTCACACTTGACCAACTTACTAACAGTTAATTTTGAACCGAAAAACGAAAATCATCCCGATTTGAAACCAGTCTGGAATTCAATCGGATTCAGCCGGACTAAAAATTACGCCGGATTGCAATCACTAACGCGGTATTATGATTCAGTTCAAGTCAAATGACTTTGACAACTTTGGCAAGTTGAACTGGGGGCTTTGTATTTGTAATTTGTAATGTTTTGTTGGAGACCTGCCGTGTGCCGTCAACTAATATTATGTCGATGCCAGTGATTATTAACCCCGTAGATTTAAAAAAAACTTTACATGAATATATTAACTGTTATGTTAAGTAGTGTAATAGGTACTCTTTAAATCATACCTACTAAAAATATTAATATCAAACAAAAAAAAAACGAAATTTGAAGAGCTTGACTCAATTTTAAACTCAGTTTTTAAAGTCAGAAAACTATTGCACTGGCAATGGTGAACTAGTAAACCATTTTCTAACTGGATAATAGCCCTATACATAAACATAAGCCGAGTTTTGAAAATATTTCGGAAAACAATATTTTTGAAGTAAAAACTTCTATTGGCACACGCACACCACACACAGATTTTTCATGGGGTGTGAATGGAGCTCAAGCGTTGCGCTGGTAAATAATAATAATAATAAAAATTGGTGGACAATTCACACACAACACCATCTGACCCCAAACTAAGCAAAGATTGTGTGATGGGGGCCAAATAGCTGATATAATACTTATATAGTTTAAATACATACTTATTATACATAGAAACACCCAGACACAGTGCAAACATTTGAATTCATCACACAAATATTTGCACTGGGAATCGAACCCACGACCCTCGGCTTCGCAGGCAGAGCTACTACCAACTAAGCCACGGGGCCAGTCATGAAATGACTGAAGCATGTCCTCCTCAATATGATGGCCTTCGGACCGCGCCTGGGTGGCCCGTCGTTTGTTTGTGGTTTTTCTTAAAATAGAACAAATAATAAATATTTTCAGAAATCAAATAAAAATAATTCCAAACTACGCATTAGATGGCGGTAGGTAGGTAGTTCGGTTATTTAGTACTAAAGTAACATCGATATAAATCAAAAGATGTGCCCTGAGCAACTTGCAATTGGTAATAAACTGCGTTTCTGTGTGTATCGTAAGTGGTGTAAACCACTCTACTTGACTGCTATAATCGCTAGCGGCGAGATTTGCTGTAGTTCTACTTATTTTGGTTGTTGACAACGAATAATGATAGGTAAAAAAGTCCGGCATCCACCCCGTCCTGCAACCGACTAGAACGGAAAGAGTGAGCTCACTCTTCCCAACGTTGACATGATTGCGTGCGCCCTGAAGTTTGGGAGGGCCCATCTTGGGTTCTACGATCTACCTATGTAAAGTAACACCATCATGTAAAAGTACCTTACCTACCCATTTGCTCAATACAGAAATTTCACGGCAACAACTGATTGTATCATGACTTTAACCTGTTTAATATTACGAGGGTCAAAGAAATTTCACGGCAACAACTGATTGTATCATGACTTTAACCTGTTTAATACAGAAATTTCACGGCAACAACTGATTGTATCATGACTTTAACCTGTTTAATATTACGAGGGTCAAAGAAATTTCACGGCAACAACTGATTGTATCATGACTTTAACCTGTTTAATACAGAAATTTCACGGCAACAACTGATTGTATCATGACTTTAACCTGTTTAATATTACGAGGGTCAAACTGAAAGTTCTTAGAACTGGCCACTTATAAACAATATAATAAAAAATTAATTATATAATTTGAAAATAGAACTCTTTGCCAATATTACTTCATTCATTTGTGATTTGTTTTACGATTTGGCGGCAAATTGAAAATTGTCTGTGTCACGTCAACATGAATTTAACACGAGAAAATTTTCGTGCAATGATTTTTTATGACTTTCGATGTCATTTAAGTCAACAAGAAAGTTATGATAGACTACGATTGGCCTTTCACGATGAAGCCCCATCTCGTGCGACTGTTTACAACTGGTTTAAGAGTTTAAACGTGGTCGCACTAATCTCACTGATGATTTACGTGAGGGACGGCCTTCTACGGCGACGACTGAAGATAACATCTGTGTTGTGCGGCGTATGATAGAGACTGACAAAAGAGTGACCTATCAGCAGATTCGGACAAGCTTAGGCATCGGTATGAGTCAAGTGCACAAAATCCTACACGAACATTTAGCGGTCAGGAAGCTTTGCGCCCGGTGGATACCTCATAATTTGACTGAGGCTCAAAAACTCCATCGTGTGGATTGGTGCCGTAAAATGATTGAAAGATTTAACGGAGGTGACTCAAATGCTGTGTTCGACATACTAACAGGTGACGAAAGCTGGATTTACTGTTATGATCCTGAAACCAAAAGACAATCTGCTCAGTGGGTGTTTCCTTTCGAGGAGTTGCCAACTAAAGTGAAGACTGAAGAGAGATCGAAAAGCGGGGAAAAAAATGGTGGCCTCGTTCTTTGGAAGGATAGGTCATTTCGCAACAATTGTGTTAGAGGATCAAAAAACAGTTTCTGCAGAATGGTACACTACCAATTGTTTGCCACTTGTCTTGGAAAAAGTTCGAGAGAAACGACCTCGCAGTAGGATCCTCCTTCACCACGACAACGCCTCATCGCACACCGCCAAGCGAACGATCGACTATTTGGCGACATCAAACGTTGAATTACTGGGTCGCCCGCCGTATAGCCCCGACCTCGCGCCTTGTGATTTTTATTTATTTTCAAAAATTAAAGAAAAACTTAAATGAAAGCGGTTTATGAATGCTGAAGAAGCGGTGGCTGCGTATCGCGATGCCATTGAAGAGACCCCTAAGGACGAGTGGGCAAAGTGCTTTTCCCAGTGGTTCCATCGCATGCAGCGGTGTATTGACGTGAATGGACAATATTTTGAAAAGATATAATAAAACTAATAACTGGCTAAAGTAATCAGTTTTTGATTTTCTAAGAACTTTCAGTTTGACCCTCGTACCATCATCGTCATTATTTACAGCCTAAGTATATCGACCCACTGCTAGGCCAGGCCTCGGCCTCCTCACCCCTGTGCCATTGATATATATCCTGAGCTGATCTCATCCACTTATCCCTGCTATGGATCTGATGTTGTCGCCTCATTTGGCTGGTGGTTTGCCAACGGAACGTTTATCGGCGATCGTTAACCACTCTGTCAAAGATCTACTCCACCTGCAGTTCATAATTCGGTTACCAACGTCCTTCTTTAGTCTTTAGTCCTTCGCCGAATTTCCGTATTACGCACTCGGTCTCTCAAACTGTTGCCTAGCATGGAACGCTCCATAGCCCTCTGTGCGACTCTCATTTTGTGCCCAGTTTAACCTATGAGGTATTTTTTTCTTCTAATGTTAAATAATACCTATATTAGATGCAGAAACAGCAATTTATAGTAAGATATTATCAAAAAAAAATGTTTGTCTGTAAAGTCGGTTTACTGACGATAGAACGTGACAACGTCTTAAGAAAATACTGATGGAATGGTAGCATTTTTCAAAAAAATAATTTAAGTTCATTTGTTTAATAGATTTGTATGTAAAAAGTATTCAGTAGAATTTAGTCATTTTCAATCAAAACAATGCAAAAAACAATGCAAAAAAGCTTTTAGATGCCGGGGATCGAACCCGGGGCATTTCACATGCAAAGCGAACGCTCTACCACTGAGCTACATCCCCGCTTGAACTTACTGGTCGAAATAATTAATACAACTGTAACAAACATGCGTTGAGGTAACGACCGACGGTAACGCGGTAACGGGCCATGACGTCATGTTTTGTGGGCGTGCAGCCGGCTTCATCGAATTAAGACGTTATCACGTCAAAATATTTATCATACCAATTTTTATAAACTTCATTTTTTTACTGAATACTGAGTATGAGAAGAGCTCCACGAAGCAAAAAAATCATCGACCAATTATATTTATACTTTTATGCCGTAATTTTTTAAAACAGATACCGGAAAAAGATTAGTTAATTAACATTGGTATAACTTTATGAAAAATCATCATCATCATCATAATCAGCCAACATTCGTCCACCTCTCCAATGATACCCCACTCAGCCCGATCCTCGGCTTTACGTTTCCAACTGCCACCAGCTGCCTTCCGTAAATCGTCACTCCACCTAGTTTCAGGGCGTCCTACACTACGTTTGCCGATTCGCGGTCTCCACTCCAGAACTCGTCTATCCCAACGGTTCTGCGACAGATATGACCAGCCCACTGCCACTTCAGCTTGCTGATGCGGTGAGCTATGTCAGTGAATTTGGTTCTCTAACGGATGACTTCATTACGAATACCAACCCTCAGAGAAACTCCAAGCATAGCTCTTTCCATAGCTCGCTGAGCGACTTTGAATTTTCGGACTGCTTTTACTGTTACTGTCCACGTTTCAGGACCGTAGGTCATGACTGGTAGGGCGCACTGATTATACACTTTTGTCTTCAGACATTGTGGATGGGTGACGAGAAGACTCGACTTAATTTTTCTAACGCTGGCCAACCCAGCTGAATTCTCCTCATGGCTTCACTCTCAAAGCTATTTTTATCCAGTTCTAGCGTCTGTCCTAGGTAAACATATCTTCGAACAATCTAGAGTGGTTCCATTTACGGCAATCGGTCCCGGAGCAACGAACTCGTTACACATGACTTTGGTTTTGTCCAAGTTCATCCGGAGACCGATGCGTTGAGAAGAGTTGGCCAAGCTGTCCAGCATCCGTTGCAAGTCTTCCAGCGATTCAGTCATCATGACGATATCGTCTGCAAATCTTAGGTGAGAGATGCATTCGCCATTAATGTTGATCCCACGTACAGCTCTTCATCAATCATCAATCCAGCGTCTTAAATATATCCTCTAGTGCGTTGGAGAACAATTTTGGGGAAATTACATCCCCTTGTCTCACACTTCGATGGAGAGGGATATGTTTCGTCTGCTGGTTTTGAACTTGGACTGTCATCGTAGCGGCGTCATATTTTAAATACACCTCATCACCTCGATGTATCGCCAGTCAACTTGGCAACGCTGCAAAGACTCCAGAACAGCCCAGGTTTCGATGGAGTCAAACGCCTTTTCATAATCCACAAACGCTAAGCAAAGGGGCCGATTATACTCTTTTGACTTCTGTACAATCTGCCGCACCGTGTGGATGTGGTCTATGGTGCTATAACCACTTCGAAACCCGGCCTGTTCCGGGGGCTGAAACTCGTCGAGTCTTCGGGCGAGACGGTTCGTGATAACTCTCGAAAACAACTTATAGACATGGCTTAGAAGAGACATGGGGCGATAATTCTTCAAAACGGTTTTGTCACCCTTTTTGAAGAAGAGGACGATCACGCTTCAGTTCCATGTCTCTGGAGGTCTCCCGGTGAAGAGGACATCATTAAACAGCACTTGGAGCTCTTTTATCAGTGGGGCTCCACCAGCCTTTATGAGTTCTGTAGTAATTCCGTCCTCACCCGCGGCTTTTCCATTTTTAAGTTGCACAAGAGCCATCACGATTTCGTCGAGACTTATCTCAGGCAGGTCTTTTGTGTAGTGGCGAGTCAGAGTGGCTCTTTTGTCTTCCTCCTACGTGAGATGAGAAGCATGTGAAGCGTACAGCTGGCCATAAAAGTTTTCCACTTCTAAAAGAATGTCTGCTTTAGATACAACAACTCTACCCGTGGAGGAGGTTAACGTTGTTAGGTGGCTTCTACCTAATGGCTAGACGAATACTTTTGACCCCCGATTTTGCTCGATTGATTTTTTAATCAAGAGCGCGTTTGCTAACCGTAGGTCACGAACAGGTTTGAAGGGCAATGTTTCCAGTGAAATTACAGGGCTTAGAGATATAACAACTTAGATCTCTGGGTGACGAGCGCAGTGCGGTGCTAGGTAATGATTTGGGCTCTTCATGTTCCAATAGCTGCGTGTCACTGTGCTGTTATGTGGCAGGCGAGTTGCTTACCATCAGGCATACATATGTCCTGCTCGTCTCGTCACTACAAAAAAAAAAAAAAGTCGCCACGCTGGGCATGCGTGTTGGCGACCGCAGGGGCGCAACTTCTTGTACTGGTGACGCTGCTACCCGTCACCGGCTGGGATTTAAATTGCGCCGTAATTTGGATGGTTTAACCGCCATCGGTCGGTTCATTTGAAAAATCAATAATATATTTTATTTAAATTTTACCGAGATTTTGTATGGCTAGATTACACTATATTATGTTTTTCAAATGTTGTTATTGTTGTTTAATACTGCAAAATCAATATTTTAGATGATATGCCGGCTTTTTAGACGTCGTGTCTATACCGTACCTAGCGACCTCGCGGAGGTCTACTTTCAGCGTTAAAAAAGGGTATAAATAATAAAGATAGAGTTCTAGGAGTTAAGACTTTATGTTGAAAATTTCCTCCTGTTCCAGGATTTTCTTTCAAAATTTCTTACTTAATTATTAAATTGTTAGGGAATAACAAATACCTTCTTTTTGTAATCTTATTTTGTTAATAGCAATTTTCTATGTGCTAATAATAAACCTTTAAAAAAAAAAAAATCTAGACATCATTCCGAATTGAATGAGGTATCGCACATGTTTCTAGAGCTTTATTTCTATTTAGCACGTTTTAGAACTTGTTGACTAGAGACTGACCTAGCTAGGTTTCATTAAAAAAAACGTAATTTTATGCGCGTTTTTAGACAATGATAAACAGTACAACATTTATATAAAAATGCGACGGTAAATTTTGCAAGATTGCGCGACAGTATAATATTAGCTCAAACGGGAAGGTCACGAAATAGAAGATCGGGGGTCCACCGCCTAACGAAAAACGCTTTGACGCTTTGATGCTTTGGCATTGCCGTCTCTTTCATTTCAAGCGAGAAGAAAAGAGACAGCAACGTCAAAGCGTCAAAGCTTCAAAGCGTTTTTCGTTAGGCGGTAGAGGCCCGGGTTCGAATCCAGACGGCTCCTCTTTTTTTCCGAGTTCCGTCTTTTTTTGATAAAATCTATTACTGTGAGCCCTTTATTTATAGGTATTAAGGTATCTAAATATAGGTACTCAGTGTTTAAACCGAGCAAAGCTCGGTCATCCTGGTTCTTTAAACCTAATACGCTTAGTTCATGTGACGTGATTGAGAATGAGACGATCAAAGTTCAAATATTCACATAGGTAAGTAGATATATAATTTGAATAGGATAATAAGATTGTTCTGTGCAGATTCATTTGGTGTAAACAAACGTAGAGCATTATTTCGTTGTTTTGTTTGCGTTCGCAAAGATTCTATGGAATTTATAATATTTATTATGGAAAACGCTAAGAACGATCTTTCGTTTACACTAAAAGATCGAGAAAGAATGCTCTTGTTCCAGCTCTAGCTCTATGTTCTTTCAGTTTAAATCGGCCTTTACAAATGTTATTTAATGTAGTTATTTTTCGTTTATCAATGTCGTGACGTCATGTGTTTAACCTTTCAGTAGGTAAAGGCTAACGAAGTAGTAAGAAACTACCCAAGTGAACTGATTTCTTTTAGGTAAGCATGCTCCATCGCATCGTAGACCGTATCGTCGCTTAACATCAGGCAAGGTGGCGGTCAATTGTAAACCAATAAAATTAAAAAAAAAAACGATCTAAATACATACCTATACATAGGTACAAAAAATTAATGTTTGTCTGTATGTCCTTTATAGAATCGCGAACATTTGATCATGTGGTGATATTCTAAAGACGATATGATTATGTGATGATATTATGAAGATTCTATTTCTGTGTTAATCTAAAGTTCAGCAGACAATATATACCTACAGCATATACAGCCCATCTGAGGCCAACTACCCTTCGACAAAAAAAAGCTGTTACCACGCACTACACTTGCGGCGTTTTTATTTCCTTCATCCTACTAGCCTTATTGGAATGGTGTGCGTCGACGGCAGCATTGTACGCATACTAAGGTATACTCAATTACCATATAGCAGTACCTCAGATTTCTAGCTCTCAGTCCACAAGTACAAGGCAGGCTTAGAACACGTGTTTTTCCGAGGAAATAAGATACTTGCGACATCAAACGAGGACCCTCGGCAGTGTCATAGATAACAATGATTCTAAGGATTTGTACTCTGTTTGTAAGTAATTAGCATAGTTTTTTTAAAATTATAAAACTAGAGTATTTGTGTAGATGGAAGGGTCACGATTTTCCGAAATTAAGCTCATCTTATGTTTGAAAAGTGTAACGTTCAGGTTGAATTATGAAAAACGATTTTCATGCCAATCGGAAAATAGCTGACCTGTTGTTTTTTTGGATATTAATTACCTACTTATTGTCTGTTTTACATATTATAACAAATGATACAAATTAATATGCAATAATTTTTTTTTACCAATTTTAGGGTTGATTTAGATCAAATAGGCGAGTAGCATAAGTAACCCACTTTCTGTTCCCACTGCTGGGGATTGGGATCTTCTGGCACAGGAAATATTCAAGGCGATAATGCATCATGCTGGTCAGGGGTGGTTTGGACGATGGCACATGGTTGGTGGTTGGATGATGGTTTTCTTTCTTAGAACACCGGTTTCCTTATGATATTTTCCTTCAGCGTTAAAGATTTTTGAATTTTTCGTAGTGGTAGAACTCTTTACAGAGTTTGCCTGGGGAAGTACTTACCAAAGCATTGCGAGTTATTGTACCGCCAAGCATTAAAAGAAGGTGGATTGTGAAAACTTCACTGTGTTCCGTTTTGAATGTTTCCAGTGAAATTACCTACAGGGCATACCTACAGATGCAGTGCAGTGCTAGGGTACCTAATCATTTGGACTCTTCGTGTTCTAATAGCTGCGTGTCACTGCTGTTATTGGCAGGCATGTTTCTTACCATTAGGCACGGCAGGCAAGGCATCAACGTGCTCGTCTCGTCACTTAATAATATAAAAAATGTGTCCTTTTCGCCCAAGTACAGGCATTCTGTGTAGCCTCGTAAATAAAACACATGGATAGAAAAAATAAAATGAAAAATGTTCTACTACCTTTGAATGAACGAACAGGTTCGTTAAGTTTATAGTCGTAGTTAGTTAAGTTCTGGGCCAGGTCTCGTTGCATCTTTGGTTTGGATACTTATTTTCTGTGTACACAGAATCAATATAATTTTGTAGCCGTACTTGTTGCAGAGACCGAATGTAGAAGTATGTTTGTACCATAACTTTGTCAGTTGTTCTGCCGCCTAGCAGTAATGTGAAAATATAACTATGTGCTGATTGGAAGGGCAATGTTTTCAGTGAAATTACAGGGCATGGATATAAAACACCTTATATATCTGGGTGACGAGCGTAGTGCAATGCTATTTGTACTAGTGGTAATGATTTTGAGTCTTCATGTTCCATTATGTAACAATCAATACTATCAGGCACATGCCCTACTTACTCACCTTGTCGCTTTTTACTGTAAAAATAAATGTAAGCTGAAAATCTATTCACTATTGTAGATTAGGTACTTTACTCAAAACATTTCTGAAACCGTAAAATATACAGTTGTTTTGCATATATTTAGAATTGTCTATTGGAAGTTCCATGCGGTTATGCGGTTATGCGTTAGATCCCATTCCCATCTTTTTCCAACAATTAAGAGTAGCTTATATGTTATTTTAGTCTACAATCTATTGCTGTACGAAATTTCCTATAAAACCATTCAGTAGTCCATTAAACAGTAACATACATCCATCAAAATATTTACTATTGTTAAAATCCTAGCAGTGGTCCGTGGTTTTAGCTGCGTATGTAGTTCCTGTTCCCGACACAAACAGTAGCGCCTATATTTTGTGTATGTTATTTCAAACTAATTTTCGAAGTCTACTAAACGACTAACGACTAACTAAACGTCTACTAAACTAAACGACGGATCGAAGAATAACCGAAGGCCTACCGCCTAACTACAACTGTCATAGGTTTGATATTGTTATCTCTTTTCTTTTCATTTCAAATTATAGAGACAGCAATAGCAGAGCCACAGCCAATTTAGTTACGCGGTAGAAGGACCGGAGTAGGAAAGTCGCGAGTTTAATTCAAAATTACCTTTTTCCTAGAAATAGAGTAGAAGTCCTGCTCATTCTGTGCTAGCCCAAAGTTTGACCGGCAGTAGAGGACACTTCAAGAAAATTGACATAGGTCTTTTTTTTTTTTTTAATGAAGATTGACGAGACGAGCAGGACATGTGCCTGATGGTAAGCAACATGCCTGCCACATAACAGCACAATGACACGCAGCTATTGGAACATGAAGAGCCAAAATCATTACCTAGCACCGCACTGCGCTCGTCACCCAGAGATCTAAGTTGTTATATCTCTAATTCCTGTAATTTCTCTGGAAACGTTGCCCTTCAAACCGAAACACAGTAATATTTGCATATTACTGCCTAGCGGTAGAATAACTGGCAAAGGTGTGGTACTTCCCCAGGCGGACTCTGCTAAGAGTCCTACCACTACGAAAAAGGTCCCTATAAAAAAGAGGCACAAAGGCCTAAGTAATAGAGTGGGTAAAATACGGGCTATAAAACTACCTAAGTGACAGTTGGTCTAGTCGGCAGAGCCGCGACTGCCGATCCGGAGCCCTCAGGTTAAAATCCCACTGTGAAAACATCGTGAGGAAACCGACTTCTACATAGAATCTTTCGAGGTCATGTGTCATCCACCAACTCGCACCGGGCTAGCGTGGTGGATTTATTTATTTATTTATGGTCCACAAAACAGGACATGCTTGGACAACTTAACTCTTTCCTTGCGAGAGTAGGCAGTGGAAATATTTTTTATTAGGCTGCTGCTACATATAACTACTTATGTCAAACGTTTGATAAGGATAATGAGAACATACATTCTTAGTGCACTTGCAAGAAGAGGACGTAGGTACTTACATATTTACGGAAAAGTTTATTGTGAATGCTGGAAATTCCACCACTTGAATGTAAATTAATACATTCGTTTTCTTAATAAAACATGTAATCCTTGAAATAGGTTACAATTCTAAAAAAAAAACTAATTAGTCAGTCAGCTAGATTGCTATAAAATATTGTACACGTATTTTTTCTTTGTTTCACAAACAGAAAAGTACGAAAATACAGTGCTTAGAAGTTTCGCGTGACGTCACTCGTGGTTACGATTTTTACCCACAAGTGACGTCACGACCTCACGACTAGAGTGGGGGCACTCTGGAAGTTTGATGGTCTATGTATTAGACTACAGGCCCGTGAACAAAATGTACGGGTCAAATGAACCACCAGGAGACCTATGTAGGATGATAGAAGGGTGTAAAGTATTAAGATTCAGCACTATGCCGTCACTTGTAAGATGTCCAACTGAGTGTGATTGAAGAGGGGAGGTTGCAACCCTCTACCATTTCTCCTTGTTGCATGATTTTTGTACGGCATTGCGAAATAATGGATTAGAAGAGGTATTGAAACTGTATGGAACCAATGCCGTACTTAATCAAATGACCAAATTTGCTCTGTAAATTACTCGTAGGTACTCTGTAAATTTTTCCGGCAAACTAATAATTAAAAAGTTAATATTTATAATTTTTATAGTTTCAATCCCTCTTTTAATCTATTATTCCGCAACGCCGTACAAAAATAATGCGACAAGGAGAAATGATCGAGGATTGCAACCCCCCTTCTTCAATTGTACTCAGTTGGACAGCTTACAAGTGACGGCATAGTGCTGAATCTTATTACTTTATACCCTTCTATCATCCTACATAGGTCTCCTGGTGGTTCATTTGACCCGTAAATTTTGTTCACGGGCCTGTAGTCTATATAGACATAGATGTCGGTTTTTAATAATTTAATAAAACAAAAAATACGTGTCCCATATTGTTCCATGATCTTATCTGATCTGATCGTGACGGACTAATTAGGATGGTTTATTTTTGACCCAGTCCGGTAACCTATTGCAGTTAAGAATTTACAAATACGTATTTTTATTTAGGTACCGAAATCATAAACTGCCCACGACATAAATAACTACTCACACTAAGTACATCTGAATTATCGATAGACCAATTAAGGTCTTCTAAATATATTCAAGATGATCAATCCTGTAGGAAGTAGCCGCCATTATCACGCTGAATGGCAATGCTTGTTTTCATCGTTCATATTTTACCCGTGTACGCATGTATTGGATAATTAAGAATGGATGCGCCTAATGGTAAGCAGCACAAGCAAGAGTCCATAACAGCACAGTGCCAAGTAGATAGTTCAACATGAAGAGTTCAATCACTGACTAACATTGCTCAACTCTTCGCTGTTATGCTGGTAGGACTCATTGCAGTGTCCGGGTGGGGAAGTATCACGCCAGTTATTCTACCACCTAGCAGTAATGTGAAAATATTGCGGTGTCCCGGTTTGAAGGGCAATGTTTCCAGTGAAATTACAGGACGTAATAATACATCTTACTTTGGGTGACGAGCGCAGTGCAGTGCTAGCTAGGTAATAATTTGAACTCATCATATTCAAATAGCTCTGCGTGTCACTTTGCTGATATGGGCAGGCATGTGGCTTACCATCAGGCACATGACCTGCTCGTCTCGTCACTCTATACTTAATAAAAATGCATTTTCCTTCAAACCGGTACCACAATACCCCCAGTAATGTTGGTGTAATACTACTTGGTGGTAAAATACCTGGCAATGGTAATGGTACTTCCCCATGAACACTGCAAACAAGCGACTACAATAAGCATAGCCGAAGGTACCTAAAGCCTAAAGGAGGTAAGCTTGGTAATGCTAGTTAGGACGTAATCGTGTTATCAGGAACATTTCATCTACTTATAGTAGTTTGAAATCTTAACTGAGATCATCGTTGTACGTGACTTGAGATGACGCAAGTGCACAGTTCCAGGCTAGTAGGTACGGCCAAATTTAGTACTAAACTAAAAAGAACGTGTCTTTTTTTCAGGTAGCTGCTCTCAGTTTCCAAGTAGCAAATGCCGGTGTTACTAAATCAGGTAAGTTTTTATATTTTTAAAATCTCAATTTATGTTCAAATTTAAGTTTGGAAATATTTTTTGCTCAGATCACATTCTTCCCTATATTTTATGTTCCTACTTGTATCGTTAACTACAAGATATTTATCGTAGTTAAATGGTAGAGCCAGTCCCTGATAAGTCGATGCAGTTTCGTGCGCCATGTTTACGGTTTACGGGCAATTTCGTTGTTAACTTTTATCTCCATTTCTTCTTATGTACTTATTTTTAGTGACCTATGTCAGTTGATCTGACATAACCAAATAACCTACCTTGCAGAAGGTGTTAATCCCTAAAATACATACCTACAACATAATTAATAACGGGATGTTATGAAATATGAATATCCGAAAGTGTAAAGTGCCAGTAGGTACGTGTTCGTATGCAGAAAATGGAAATGTCCATCATACCTAACATTCACAGCGTACTCTCTTCGAGAATACTTGTTTATGTACCTACTCCATCGAGTCCCGTTACAGATTCTCGGTTTCTGCTTTAGAAAGTAGGTAGAGTTAATAACTGGAGGTACCTATAGATAATATTATATCAATTTCTATGCAGTCGGCCAGTCTAGAAATCAATGTAACAAGATACTGCACTGTAAATGAGAGACAGTAAAACTTGGCATGTGAAAGGCCATTTCCAATCACTAGTAGCCAGGTACCTACGAGTACTTTCCAATAGGGAATTAGAATAACTAGACTTTCTCACGTTAACATGGTTGCTTTAATTAAGACAATATGCATGTATATCTACACATATAACTGTAGTTGAAGTGTCTGTTTGTAAACACAAATTTAAACAGCTGTCTTCATAGGTATACATAAGTATATTATGCATTTAGTGAAAAAAACTTTTCATTAATCGAGTATCTTTACAATTTTTGTAATAAATTCTAATTCTCATCCAACAACATGTAGGCAACTAGTTCAGACGAAGTGTTTTTTCTGTAAAATATTGTATTTTACATACGGGTATGGGTTCACAAACAATTCATCTAAAAGTTTGCAATTTTCTAAAGATTTTGGATTGGCCGGTTCACCTGTTCTCTTCGTTATCCTTAACTTAGGAGGAAACGAAAAATGGATTCTTTTCCGCCTAATACGCGTTCGTCATTAACACTGTTTTAACGGCGAAGGAAAACATCGTGAGGAAAACGACTTGACTTAATCTAGCAAAGCCTAAGGGCTAAGGCTAAGCCTAAGGGCTTTGCTAGATCTGTTTCTATCATTTGAAGCGAAAAGAAAAGAGAGAGATATTATATATCTCTAATACCTACATCTTATCTTATATATAAAATTCTCGTGTCACAGTGTTTGTTTCCTTACTCCTCCGAAACGGCTTTACTGATTTTAACCAAATTTGATATGCATATTCTGTAGGTATGAGAATCGGCTACTAGCTATTTTTTATACCCCTAAGTGACAAGGGTTGTTCACTAAGGCAAAACAACGTTTGCGGGGTCAGCTAGTTATATCTATATTATATTAGACATATATAATCGATATTATATCTAACACAGTTTTATTTAGGCGGTAGACCCTCTGCTTTTCAAATGAAAAGTTTATTTTGGCGAACAAATCTTTATTTTTATCACCTTGATTAATTATCTTTAATTCAGATGTGTAAGTAGTTAGGTGGTAGGTGTGTAGAACAGCGTGTGTAGTTCTCATTGTAATTTAGTTTTGTTACTAAAACTGTAATAACAATCTAGTTACGTACTTAGTTACATTTTTGTACACAGCAGCCAAGTATCAAGTAGTGGGAGCCAGGAGTAAGGCTACCTTTTGCATGTAGTGCTAGTACCTACTAGGTATATTTTTCATTGAATGCAATTTCTTTTGGTAAGAAAGATAAATTAAAAAAAAAAATATACCCATGACCATATTTTTTCAGCAACACATTTGATACGCTATAATATATTTTTATTCGGCAAGTCGATCTTACTTGGGATCTTAAACTAGATTAGACACTTACCTTGATTTGCTTGAAGATTACTTCAAAGTCTTGAATATCACCATTGCAAAATTGCTAGCTTATCGGGAGGTCTACCGCCGAACGAAAAATGTCATCGCTTTGATGTTTCTCTCTCTTTTCTTTTCGCTTGAAATGATAGAGACAGCATTAGCAAAGCGATAGCCGATTTAGGTAGGCGGTAGAAGGGCGGATCTCCATGATCGAATACCTCATTGCCCTTATTGAACTGAAAACTTAATTTGACGCGCCACAGACAGATATTTCGTGGGCTGTGAATTTAATTCTAGTGTTATGATATCTAACCTATAATAGTAACATAATGACTTCGATTGTTTAGTACGTTAGTAGATCGGTGTAGTTGCCTATATTGACTTACCTGTTCACATCTGCTTGCCAAGGTAGCCATGCACAGAAATGAGTATGCCTATATGCATTTATATTCTCTTGGGTGTTATGCTAGGGAATGATAAAAAAACTTCGGGTAAACTCGGGACCATGGCCATTGGCTATCCGATGATGATATAAATGGTCCTGGTTATGGCCACGCCCGCGCCCTCCGGTTTCACCAGCGTTGTTTCCAAAGTAAGCCATCAAATTCTGAATTACCTATAAGTTTTCACTTCTATCGGCAGTTCCTATGACTGCCAGTTTTTGGAATTCTATCGAGCTTTCATAGCTCGAAATAGCGACATCGTTTCATGGTTGATGTTCCAAAGACTCGAACGAAAAGGTTTGACTCTACTTTTGTGATAATAACGTCTTGGCTGTAGAATGCATTGCCTGAGTGGGGTTTTCTCGATGGCTACACGCTACAATCATGGTATCTTCAAATCAAGAATCGGTTATTCTAGGTAAGCCCGTTCCATCTTCGATCGCATCGTCGCTTAGCATCAGGCGATATGGCGGTCAAGTGTAAATCTGTAAACCTACAAGATGTATAAAAAAAGTTACTACGAGCAAAACAATGTACATATTCTTGCAGATAAACAGTACATCCCGATAAAATACCCGGGACCCATCCAAGAGGTGTCAGAGACGAGATATGGAACTCCTGATGAACAGATTCCAGTCCCCTGCAGAAATCTCACATACTGTATAATCAAGCCTCCAGACTATCCTCAGGAACGGTTCAACAACATGTTCAAGGGCACGGTAATAACCATTAACAACATTTTACATAATTTTTATTTGTCAAGAAATAAATAATATAATAAATAAATATTGGTGGACAATTTTCACACATGAAACTAAGCAACGGTTGTACTATGGAAGCCAGATTGCTGATATAAGACCTAAATATTTTTAAATAGGCACGTACTTATTATACATTGAAAACACCCAGGTACCGTACAAATATTTGCATTCATCAACAACTATTTGCACAATATGGTAGTATATTAGAAGATATGAGCTTTGTTTTTTGTATGGGGTGAAATGCATTTACGCATCGTTCGCCGTGCCCGGACACGGCGAGTATGTCGGGCTCTACACGCAGAGAGATAGAGAGATGAGCCCCTACCGATTAAAAAGGTCTTCTGGAATTACTTTAGCTGAGTACTTAACGTCCCAAGTCATTCCAGTCCCTTTCCAACGCAGTTCTACGAGTGCCTCTCGAATGGCGAGGCAATGATTTGAACTTACTATCTCTCGTCTGCCAGTCTCTGAGTTTTGTAATGCTAAAAAAAAATGTAAAGCGAAACGTAAGATTTTCTCATAACTATGTTTTTATGATTTTCAGAAACCATTGCAGCAGCCTAAGTTAATTATTGAGACCGTGGCCGACCGGCAGGGCGATCCTGACGATATTGATGACTGTGACTCTGATGTTTCGGTAAATGTTTTATCAAATATTTATACAACGTTCTCGAAGACTTCTCCGTACTTTTCTTCTAGTATTATTTTGGTAGCTGTAGAAGGATAGTAGCGAGAACAAAATCCCGTGATGTCGTAAGTTCGAATCCCACCTACACCTTTGAGTATTTTTTCCTGTGCATCTGCACTTGAATACTTAATTAAGCTTTTAAGGGAATGTTTTTGAAGTGAACATTTCTTTTGGCGCACCACACACAAATTTTTGTGGGCTGTGAATTCAGTTCAAGAAGAAGATCTAGAAATGCTCACGCATTTATAGAGATGGCAATGGCGTGTTACCGTGTTTACCAGTACACATTTACACATCTAACCGTGGCCATCAATTCTAGATGGACATGCTTAGAAGACTTATTTAGACGACATTGCTTTGAAGATTTATTCCAGACTAGTAACGCCCTCCGGTTGCGGTTGCACCCGCGTAGTTTCCAAAGTGTGCTGTTAAATTCTGAGTTATATAAGTTTTCAATTCTATGGCCAGCCCTATGATTCCCTTCTATGATTGACATTTTTTTTAATACACAATGAGAGAGTGGAACGCAGGGGCAAAAAAAAAGGAAAGGTTTCATTTATTTTGTTCACAGAAGACTGTGATTGTTATATACGTATCTATATAGTGCCTACTAACATCTTTTACAAAACTCGTTAGCATTCGTTTGAGATTTGGCACAGAAAGCATTTCCTAGTTGATACAATATTGAAATTTCAAACAATTCTTAGGAAATAAATACATTTCACAGGATGCATAACGAGGTATCCATTAAATTAAATTAAAATAATTCTCCATACATTTGCAAAATAGTCTCGGAATGGTATTCCTAGGAATTATTAACATTTTCTGGATTTCATACATTTCCGTTAAAACAGGTAAGGTGTTTGTGAAATCAAAGAACTCGGAGAGTAGCATCCATATTTACTGGAAACTGGAACTACATAGAATATAATAAATAATAATACACAGGGCATTTTACAGCTATGACTAAGTAGTGTCTGTTTTTAGACATACACGTATGTCCACAGAATTAAAATAGAATTGAGATAACTTCTGGGATCTCACCTATTTTGGCCTGTACCTGTCAAATCGTGATAGAAATATCTTAACAATATAATAAAAATGTATGTACTTGCAGTTAATATTTCGCGCGCTTTTTCTTTTCGCCCTATTGTTTTTATTTGAAAATGTCGTCAGAGTTTTATTTATTTCCTCGCAAATATGTTATAAAACGTCGTATGACACACGCACGTACGCTTTGAAAATTATAGCCTCTGCTTCCTTATAGCTCTCGCCTACGGCTCGAGCTAGCAATCAGCTGTAATTTTCGACTTACCGCACTTATTTTTATCACAATGTAGGTACTATTAGTGTACTCATTTATTTATCAATCGATGAAAATACTTCATGTAGGTAATATCGTCAAATGTTACAAATAAATAAGAATTATTATATATATCATTAATCCAAAACTGTTCTCGGTAGCAGCGTTAGTGCATAATAATCTCACGGAAATCTCTTGTCTCATTGTCAAGGTTACCTCATGTTTTCCTTAAGTGGTTTCATACGAAAAAATATTGATATCATATAAGTATTCTGCGGTTCCATTATCGTAGTTCCCGATCCCGTTATATTCCCGGGATAAAAACTAGCCTATGTGTTATTCCAGATTATTATATTTTCTGTAAGTACCAAATTTTATCCAGCAGGTCTACTACGAAGTCTGATAAACGATATATCGGCCGAACTTATGGACGTTTCCTACTTCGATAAACAATCGGTCGGTTGATCGAATCGGCCGTTTCGTTCGATCCAACCCTCATCCGACCTAATGTAAGCCATACACGCTAAGGTCTACCGGAGAGGTCTACCTGTGCAGGCATGCCTGCGCAGGCATACCTGCACAGGTAGACCTCTCCGGCAGACCGTAGCGTGTATGGCGTACATAGCTTCCGACCGAGATGTATCGATCCGAATGTTTTTCGTGATAGGCTACAGATCCGATTCAGCTGTCGGTCGGATCCGATCATTCGGAGTTTGTTTTCGTAGTAGACCTGCAGATCATCAAGATTATTTCAATCAAAAAAATCCACTCAGTCATTCATTCCACAGTCCAAATGTTTGATAAACGAATGTGACATCAAAGGATCAGGTGTTAGTAACGTCAACCATGAAACTGTGCCACCAGTCGATCAGTCCAATCCTTCTTATGACAAATTGCAAACCTCCACTTTGCAAGACTTGTTTCCAAAGCGGCGTAGCGGCTTAATCATGGAATAAATAACACAAAGCATAAACTCCCAATGGTCTTCGCGAAACAATCGTCCCTTATGAACCGCCGGAGTTACTTTGGTTTGACGGTCTACCGTAGCCCGAAGATTCTATCGGTCAGTTTCTCCATTTGTGGGCTATTACCACAGACAGGAACTGATGCTAAATTTTGTGCCTGGGCACTGGGGTAAATCCACCCAACCCTTTTTTTATTGAACTGCTAGAAGCTCGAAAGGGCCTTTCAAAAGACCCAACGAAGAGAAGCTACTTTCGTAATATGACTAGCTAGATTTTGGAAACAATCTTTGTTTCTTCAAGTTCATTTCAAATAGGTTTCTTTTAGATTTTAGATAAACTAGCTCCATCGTATATCATGATATCCATGTCAAATGTCTAAGAATACATCTCTTGGAATATGCGGGAGGAGAATAATACTTGAAGTTTCTTTTGTATTTACAATCTATAACGGGCTTGATATAATATAAGTAGAGGTATGTATTGATGTTTTTTTCTTCATATGATAGTTGAAGGTGTAATTTGCGCTTGCCTAGAGGATATCTGATTATTTTTCGTTTGAATATAGTGTAGGGAGTATTGCAGGGCCGGACCGTGACTTTAGGGCGCCCTGGGTTAAAACTACTTAGGGGCCTACCCTATTACTCAAAATATAAGAAAAAATACGACACTAAATATTTAATTTTCATCATCATCAGCCTATCCTAGTTACTGGACATAGGCCTCTCCCATGGTTCGCCACTCAGCCCTATCATCAGCTTTACGTCCACTGGGTGCTGTCTTCCGTATAATATCGTCACTCCATCTAGTCTCAGGGTGTGTGTCCTACACTACGTTTGCCGATTTGCGGTCTCCACTCAATAACATGTCGGTTATAGGTTCTGCGACAGATGTGGCTGGACCATTGCCACTTCAGTTTGCAAATGCGTTGAGATATGTCGGGAACCAAGGTTCTCTGGCGGATCACTTCGCTCCGAATTCGATCTCTTAGAGAAACTCCAAGCATAGGTCGTTCCATAGCTCGCTGTGCGACTTTGAATTCGTGGACAACCTTCACTCTCAGTTTCCACGTTTCGGCACCGTAGGTCATGACAGATATGCATGTTGATGATAGGACTGATCGAAAACTTTTATCTTGAGACATTGTGGGATAGACGATGAGAAGACACGGCGTAGTTTGCCTCACTTTTTTTGCTTCCCTAGTTCCAGCGTCAGCCCTAGGTTCACATACTTCTGAATAATTTCTAGAGTGACGCAATTCATAGCAACCAATCCCGGAATTACGCGTTTCTTAATCATGATCTTGGTTTTTTCCAAGTGTATCCGGAGACCCATACGTTGAGAAGCATCAGCTAGGCTGTTTAGCATCAACTGTAAGTTCTCCAACGAAGAACTGAAGCTGCACGAGAGCATGCACATACGGTTGTCGCAATCTCACGGCACACAGGGAACTTCACATACTACGCTGACGACAGCGACAACGCCATCGGTTGGTTCGTAAGGCGAGTTTTGGCTGCATCACCGAATACCATCCGAGAGTTCAACCTACAGATGGCCATCACGGACCGAAATGGGGCCGTTATTTAAGGCTCTGGGCTGGTAGAAGATGGGTTAGAAAAATTGGACTCATTAGAATTAGGATGAAATTATTGCCTACTCGCCCATATCTTCCTTTACTTCCCCAATCCCAACTCTAAAAGTAAAATGTAAAAATAATAATAAAAAAATAACCCAAATGACTAAGGTCGCGAACCCTGGAGCCTTCTAAGTTGACCCCCGATTTTGCTCAATTGATTTATCAATTTTTGATTGATTAGTCGATCGGAGGTCGCGTCGAACAATCATGGTAATTTTCTTATTGAGCATTCCTCGTTCTGACGAAGACAATGAGGGGTTCGTCCATCGTCCCTTAGCTATAACGTTTCTTTCGATTTCCCACTCATATTCCGCAATCCGCTAAACTTTTTGCCCTCATCTCTTAGGACCTCAACTACCACTCGGTGGAGTTTCTGGTCCACGTTGTCGTAGTAGCCTATGTGATATTTCAGAGTCTAAATCATCAGTGTTTCAAATTTCAAATCAATTCGTAAAAAGGTAAAAACCATCTAGCCTGACTTACACTTTAACGTAAATTTCAGTTTTATTTCACGATATAGCCATTTTATTGCCATCTATGGGTTGAAGCAGAAAAGAAGTCGTATTTTTTTGGACTACTACAAAAAAAAAGCAATTTCTGTTTCAACTTGTTCCAACTCGGATTCTTAACCAACTAGGTTAAATAATTGCAGGATTGGCAAAGCTGCAACCCTAACTATCTGTTTAATTTAGTAAAATTATGGATTTTACTTTGACTTGATTGCGCTGGGGGCCCCTTGAATACGCCCCTTATAATAATAGAGAATTTACTTAAGCCCAAAAAGCCCTATGGTAATACTCCAGTATTGTATGTTACCTACATAATTTAATAAGAGATATCATAAGAAACAGCTGTAAAGTTAGTCAGTAAAATAAACTCTATAACGTGAAAATGCGTTATGTTTATTTGTCTCTCACCAACTCACCGTATGTTTGCACTAGGCACATACCAGCAAATAAGTTTTTTCATACTATTGTTACTGGTTCACATCACTTGTCACTTAGTTTAATATGAATTTATTTTATATTTTTTTACTATAAATTATCTATGTATTTCAGTTCAAACCTTTGTACAAAGTGCGGAATAAGCGCGGAGACTGGCGGACAGTAGTACAGGCTCCTGAAGAAAATTACGTGCAGATGGTCCGACTTGAGACTTGCAGGTAAGTTAAGTTGTTCATAAAGTATTATATACTTAGACAAAAATTGTGTGTCAAAGTTCAAACTAACAAAACTTGTGAGTCGTAAGGAATAAGTATTTCTCGAACAATTTGGATCCAGTTTTGACCATCTTATAAATCAAAAACTATTTCACGTAAATATGTAACATTAATCTAACTTTGTATTCAAATAGCTCTGCATAGTAGCGCATACTAAGTAGAGAGATACTCTCATAGTAGTGGCACTGTCACACAGATGTATAATACAATTTACCCAGTAATTTCACTGAAAACATTACCCTTTAAACTGAAACACAGTAATGCTTGTTTAGTAACTGGCCAAGTAAATGAACTGGCAGAGGCGTTGTCCTTCTCTAGGTGGACTCTGTTTGTCCTACTACTACTGATAAAGGTTGCCGTGATCGAGAAGTTTTTAGGTACAATATGTATTGGGCTTACTTGTTACAGGGGTGCCGGTAAGGCCTGTTTTGAAGTGCTGTCTCCGGGCATGAACATCAAGACCTTCTGCAAACAGAAATACAGCACGTGGGAGTTCCTAGTCGTCACAGGAAATAACGAGACCGCGAAAGAGAAAATTGATCTCCCGACATGCTGCTCTTGCCATTATAAATACATACCATAATGTGCGCCCTACTTGCCTTGCCGTTTTAGTTTAGTCAACAAGTCCCTTTTAAGTCAATACTTTTTTGTATGCTTCGAAAATTATGAACGATTCGGAATGTTCCTGTTTGTAACACTTGTATTTTTGCGAACAGCTCTTGAATTTAGAATTTTCTTTTAAAATAGTATCTAATTTGCCATTTCGAATCGAATTAAACTTCAAATACAATTATTGAAGAATCAAAAAATAAATAGAATCCAAAAAGCACTTGTTGACTACACTGATAATAATTTATATTATGCTTAACCACAGAACAGATTTCTGTTCTGTGATGCTTAACAATTTAAATTTCATGTGCATTTGTCTGCGTCCTTTGTACCTATACAAACGTAACTTATGAGATTTATCACTATCGGAGATTTACCTATTTATATATTTTATAGTAAGTACTCGACAAATGCAGCTACTAATTTGAGTGTTTATCTAATAGTAATAATTTGATTGAAATCAATGATATTTAAAACAATAAATACAACTAAGTATGTCATTTAAAGTGATTATTTCATCTTCTCCCGGTTTCATAGTCCTTCTATATATGACAGTTATCTAAAAGCGATTTTGAGGTTCTTTACAATCGTCATAATCAGTCTGTTATCAGCGTCTCTCTTTGTGTACGTCACTTGTCCCGACTCCGTGTTATTCTGTATGACCTAACCTTCCGAATGTCGTCGACCCATTGTGATGGCGGACGACACACTGTTTTCCTGTTATGGAGCTTAATCCGTATTTCAATGTGTACCTACTCGTAATTTTCGTCTTCAGAATCCAGGGATTCTAAAATGAACCCAATTTTGAAAACTATACGCTGGCAAAAACATGTTGGTACCTGCAGGTCTATTACGAAAACAAACTCCGAATGATCGGATCCGACCGACAGCTGAATCGGATTGTAGCCTACCACGAAAAACATTCGGATCGATACATCTTGGTCGGAAGTTATAGACTTAGGTCGGATGTGGGTCGGATCGAACGAAGCGGCCGTTCCTATCAACTGACAGTCTTTCGAGGTAGGAAACGTCCACAAGTTCGGCCGATATATCGTTTATCGGATTTCGTAGTAGGCCTGCTGTTGCTGTCGTACAACACATGAGCTACGTTCGTCACAACGTTGCATTCGCATGATGGAAGAATGATTTGTGCGCGCTTACACAATTTACTACTTAGCTTTTAGGTATTATGTAGGTAAATGTTGTGTTTTTATTGTTGAGTTCAAATTACAGATGGCCATCAACGGCAGAAATGCGGTTTGGGTAGAGGCTCTATGCCAGGAGGAGGCGACTTAGAAAATAGGAAAATCGGAGCACTAGAGTTAGATTGAAAAAGTTCCCTATTCCGGCCTATTTTCCTTTCTTCTTCAAATTCAAGTATACAAATGTAAAAAAAGAACCCAAATGACAAAGGTCACGGAACCCGGAGTCTATGGAGTTGCTATATTTTAAATAATAATATATTCGTATTTATCTTATCTCTATATTATAAAATTAAGCAATTAAATTTTTTGGAAATTGTGTTGTTTTTTTTAAATAAAGAGTGACGAGACGAGCAAGACATGTGCCTAATGGTACGCAACATGCCTACCACATGACAACACAGTGACACGCAGCTATTGGAACAAGAGTCCAAATCATTACCTAGCACTGCACTGCTCTCGTCACCCAAAGATTTAAGATGTTATATCTCTAAGCTCTGTAATTTCTCTGGAAACGTTGCCCTTCAAACCGAAACACAGTAATGTTTGCATATTACTGCCTAGCGGTAGAATAACTGGCAAAGGTATGGTACTTCCCCAGGCGGCCTCTGCTAAGACTCTCTCTGTTTTTTTATATAAGGAACTTCGGTCCTACCTGGTGTCCCATGCCTTGACACCACATCTTTTATAAATTATTAAGTGCACTACTATAGGTAACGTAATTAACAGACTGAAGGCGATAAAACGCATATCTATAAATCAGTAATATCTTTAAATAATATCAGTAAAATCCAGGGGGAAATTTCAATTCTAATCAACCCACTGTTCATTCACAAATGATGAATGACATCATGTTACCTACAGTTACCACTTCGTAACTATGTACATTAATTAATACATACTAGGTTAATTAATATAAATTTGATAAAAAATTACCTATGAGTATTAATCATCACTACATAGTATAAAATAAAGTCACTTCCCACTGTTTGTCTGTCCCTATGTAGGTATGCTCAGATCCTTAAAACTACCCAACATATTTTGATGCGGTTTTTTTCATTGATAGAGTAAGTAATTCAAGAAAAAGGTTTATCAAATATTGTATGTATATAGGTATAAAACGTGCATAAAATAGTAGAGAAACACTAATAATTTTAAAGATTTCTAATGTGATATCATAAATAAATACTTTTTTTGCACTTACATTGCAAATGCTGGCTGAACCCTACGGGATAGATTAAAGTTATACACTACATTGTACACTGTATTGTACATATTGAAAAGCCTGCAATGATATATACATATGCCTGTATTTTAGAGATGACCCACAATAACCATTTTTATTAGTATCAGCAATGCACCCGTGCGAAGCCGGGGCGGGCCGCTAGCTAGTTATTTAATAAAATGATTACGTAGGTACCATTGTAAGACTTTTAAATAAAAAAAAAATGGCAGTCATAGGAACTGCCGATAGAAGTGAAAACTTATAACTCAGAATTTGATAGCTTACCTTGGACCTACACTACACGGGTGTAACCGGAGGGCGTGGCCTCGCCATCTTGGCATAGCCATCTAGAAATGCGTCAGCATTTCCCAACGTCATCATGGCATGGCCACGCCCTTTCAGTATTTCCCATTGGCTGACGTATTTCTACCTTTACGACGTATTTCTACTTTGACGAGTTTACCCGAAGCTTTCTTATCATACCCGAGCGTGACGAATGAATTCAATTCACAGCCCACGAAAAATCTGTCTAGGTGCGCCTAAAGAAGTTTTCACTTCAAAAATGCATCGATATCTTGGTTACGACCTGGGACTCGGCGACTTCTCTCGCAAGAAGACAATCAAGGTCATAGTCCACCACGCTGGCCTATTACGGGTTGGTGACACATGGCCTCGAAAGAATTTAGGAACGAGGTCGGTTTCCTCACGATGTTTACTAACTCTCACTGCAGCTAGAATGTTGATTCTCGATTCGGCTAGGCTGGTAACTCCCGACCATGACAAATTTCTAACTAGCTAGATTGATAACTCTCATTCTACCTAGACTTGATTGTTGAGTCTCAGCCGGTCTAGATTGGTGACTCTCGGTCTTGACTGGTGAGTGGTGACTTGTGACTCATGCTCTAGCACAGTAGCGCTTTCGTGGTGCAGAGGATAGTTATTTCTATTCGGCAGGGTAATGCTACCAGTGATTTAAGCAGTTTTGTCGTACTGTCCTACAAACGTTATGTATAAACACGAAAGTTTGTGAGTATGTACGGATAGATGTTACTCGTTCACGCGAAAACTACTGCAGGGAGATGAAATAAATAAATTTGGTAGATAGTAGGTAGTCTGGAATTACAATTGGCAAAAGGCTAATTTTTACCGCAGAAAAACCGGATCGGGAACTACACGGGTGAAACCACGGGGCGCTGCTAGTGGATAATAATACTGCTTAATTTGCTCCAGAAACGGTAAAATTGTTTCATAGGGTTTTACGTAACGAGGATAAGGAAAAAAGGTATTAACCCTTATGGAGTAAGATCCCAGTGCTCCCAGACGTCACCTATTTTCTGATGAATGAAATGTGGAAGATTGATTAGAGTTAGTAAGTACTAAGAACACATGCTTACTCGCTAACTTGCTTAGACGGCCAATTTTGAGATATGGGGCAATGAAGGTACATACAACCATTACTTACTTCACGTATTTTCTAATAAGAGATTTTCACGTATGTTGTAGGCAATATCCTTAAAAACAAGGTCCTAATACTGCCAGAACCTTTCCGTCGGCCGTTTTGCTTAACAACTCCAAAATAATTATTTAACTTCACTTAAATTCTCATACTCCATTTGTAAATATGTTCGTCAGACAACTATTTTAAAGCTTTTTTCAATAAGACAGACCAATCTAAGAGGGAAATCATCCCCTAAACTCAATTTTAATTCAATATTTCATAATAAATGTCTCACTCAGTCTCCCGCTCTTACCCATAGGACGTAGTTGAGTTTAGGGGATGATTGCCCCCTTAGATTGGTCTATCTTATTGTAAAAAGCAACAAAATAGTTGTCTGACGAACATATTTACAAATGGAGCATGAGAATTTAAGTGAAGTTAAATTATTATTTTGGAGTTGATAAGCAAAACGGCTGACGGAAAGTGTCTGGGAGTAATGGGACCTTATTTTTAAGGATGTTGCCTACAACATACGTGAAAATCACGTATTAGAAAATACGTGAAGTAAGTAATGGTTGTATAAACCTTCGTTACCCCATATCTCAAAATTGGCCGTCTAAGCAAGTTAGCGAGTAAGCATGTTTGTGTTCTTAGTACTTACTAAATCTATTCAATCGTCCACATTTCATTCATCAGAAAATAGGTGACGTCTGGCAGCTCTGGGATCTCGGACTACTAGTGTTGTAATTTTACCTTTCCCGTACGCATAATATCGCCATAAATGTATTTCTGAACAATTAGTGACATTATATAGAATTAAATAGTTTAGTCATACGAGCAGTAGCTATAGTAATTAAAAAATAATTACTCAACTGTAAATTCGTTCAAAGTACCTACGTACCTACTATTACCAAAAAGCAGCCCATTGCTGGAACTTGAAAACTTCTTTCGCAAGAAGAGAGTCATATATCTATAGTATTTATAATCTATACACGTATATATAAAAGCGAAAGGTCACTCATCACCGAATTTCAGATAAGTACTACAAATGCTACGAGTCTCAAATTTTGCATGGAGGTGCCTTTTAGAACGTAGGCGGTCGTTTTAAATAAGATGGACCCAATGAAATAAAAATCCAAATTTCGTGAATATCCGTTAACTTAGTGAAGAGTTCACTTGAAACAAACCCAATAAACCTGGAATTTTCTGAATAGGTATATGTATTTTTGAATAAACATATTTGTATTGTGATTACTGATCCGATTTACGTGATTCTTTTTTCGTTTGATGCAAAATAGGTGGCATTAAATTTGGTCCCATGGATGTTTTGTACGGTTTGGCTTAGTAGTTTTTATTTTATGTTCCTTTTTTTTATGAAAATCTGCATTTCCCGGACGATGTTACTATGGCTTATAAACGGCTTTTTAGAAATTTTCAGTTCCGTCATTTTCCTGTGACCTTTAAACGAGCAATTCTTGCATATACCTATCTTATCTTCTTAACATATATATAATCTCCTGTCATGATGTTTGTCCGCGATGGATTCCTCAACTACTTAACCGATTTTAAATTAAATTGGCACACCGTGAGCAGTCTGGTCCAACTTGAAAGATAGGATAGTTTTTATTTCGTTTAATAGTCTATAAATGACAATATCCGAGCGCAGCCGGAATGGGCCGCTAGAATATATTATAGAATCTGAATCTCGGAAACGGTTCGAACGATTTTGATGAAATTATGTATGCAGGAATTTCGGGGACGATACATCGATCTACCTAGGTTTAATTTAAAAAAAATGCATATTATTGGCGTGTTTAGACAATGAAAAACTGTCACATTAGACATTAGAATGCGAAGGTAAATTTCACCGCGTGACGCCACAGCAGAATAGCTCAGACGGAAGTCGGGCGGTCATATATTATCGGTCACGAATATCAGGTCACGAAGGTCAGTAGCTCCAGACGGCTTCTCTTTTTTTCAAGTTTTCTTTTGTTTTTAAGAAAATCTATTTCTTTTTTTTTTTTTTTTTAATCTTTATTAATTAAAAGGATCTATTTCTTTGATTCTTTTATCTAAGTACTAGCTGACCCCGCAAACGTTGTTTTGCCTTAGTGAACAACCCTTGTCACTTAGGGGTATGAAAAATAGCTAGTAGCCGATTCTCATACCTACAGAATATGCATATAAAATTTGGTTAAAATCAGTAAAGCCGTTTCGGAGGAGTAAGGAAACAAACACTGTGACACGAGAATTTTATATATAAGAAAGATATATAGTATTTAAACCGACCAAAGCTAGGTCACCCAGGTACTTAAAATTATATATGATATTTTATCTGCAATAAACATCATGCTCTACCTGATATAATTTAGAAAAAATCTACTGTAGTTAACATAACAACCTATTACAGTCACTAAAAAGTAAAACAGTTATTTGTTATACAAGAGTGCAAAGTTGCTTTTTAACTGCGTGCTCAATTTTGATGACCGAGCAAGCGAAGGATTCTAAAATTGAATCACGAGCGCAGCGAGTAATAAAAAAATTTGAATCCTGACCGTTCCCGAGGGAATTAATAGAGCACAAGGTAAAAAAATCTTAGATCTCGAGTGCAAAACATAACTTTTCATCCCACCCTAGCGAGGAAATGACCAAATGTTTTGCGCATTAGTAGCAGCTTCAGTCAATTCTGTTGGCGTCAAATAAACTTTACCGTCGCAAGAATCAGTGAAGTGAAAACTTCTTTTGGCGCGCCTAGACAGATTTTTCGTGGGGTGTGAATTGAATTCTACCGTCACGCTCGGGTATGATAAGAAATCTTCGGGTAAACTCGGGACCATGGAAAATGCTGAAAGGGCGTGGTCTGGCCGTCATGTCATCGCCATCTAGAAATTCGAGAGCCAATGGCAAATGCTGACGCATTTCTAGATGGCCATGCCATGATGGCCAGGCCACGCCCTCCGGTTACACCCGCGTAGTTTCCAAAGTAAGCTATCAAATTCTCAGTTATAAGTTTTCACTTCTATCGGCAGTTCCTATGACTGCCTATTTTTTTTTACTTCAAACTAGATTTTAGGGTTTTCACATGTTTTCATGATTCCTGTATTTCTTGTTTTTAATTTAATAAATTTAAGTTGTTGTTAACAACAATATGACGTGAAAATATTGTGGAGAAGAGGTACTTCATTTCTCTTTAATAAGCGTAAAGAAAATTGCGCGGTGCGCGCTAAGCAAATTAAAATAAAGGGGCCAAGTGCGAGTTGGACTCGCCCATGAAGGGTTCCGTTGCAGCAAGTAACATAATATACATAGTACACATAGTTTTTGAAGTGAAAACTTCTTTAGGCGCGCTATAGACAGAATTTTCGTGGGCTGTGAAATGGTTTCATCAATCGTCACGCTTGGATATGATAATGGATCGGATCGGATATGAAATCTTCGGGTAAACTCTGTAAAAACGGCCAGGTAGGTACCAGGCCAACAGAAACAGTAAAGAGTTTCGATTACCTACCTCCAACAGCCCAGCGTTTATCTCCAGATACCAGGACAACAGAAATATAAAAGAGTTGCGTTTGCCCCTAGGTACCTGTACCAGGGCAACAGCAAGTTTTCACTTCTATCGGCAGTTCCTATGGCTGCCAATTTTTTTTTAGTTCGTTGTAACTTTGATCGTAGTTTTAATAATAATGTATTTATGACGTACTAAAAAAAAACTAATGATCAGATCGAGTTCAAACCGTTTCGTTGGTAGTTTGCATGGTAATTTACATCATTTTTTTTTTTTAGTTTTTTCATTTTCTCATTTTAGAAGTTAGAGGGGGAGGGGGGCACACATTTTACCACTTTGGAAGTGTCTCTCGCGCAAATTATTCAGTGTAGACAAAAACTATATTAGAAACCTCAACATCATTTTTGAAGACCTATCGATAGACAACCCAAACGTGTAGGTTTGATGAAAAAAAGTATTTGAGTTTCAGTTCTAAGTATGGGTGGCAACCCAAATTTTTTTTTTTTTGTAAAAATCTTAACGCGGTTCACAGAATAATTACCAAGTTTCAATAGCGTCGTTCTCATAGTTTCGGCAAAAAGTGGCTGTGACATACGGACGGACAGACAGACATGACGAATCTATAAGTAAGTTACGTAAAACGTAAAAACGTTTTTAAACGGAGCGTTTTTACGTTTTACGGAACCCTAAAAAGGGCACCAAGGAGGATTCGAGCCTGAGTTTTTAATACATTAAAAAGTTGTACAATAAATTCGGCCCCAAAGAGGTAGAAGTAAATAGGTTTAATGATGTTTTGAATTCACAAACTTAGTGCACACGATGTTCTAAATTCAAATTTACTTTTTACTCTCTAGGCCTCTAGAGAGTAAAGTAATTTTGATTAAAAGAGGGTAACACGATTTTTGCACACTGATCGAAGAGCAAAAATACTATTTCCGAGGTGGTGGGATGAAAAAAAAATTGGCAATCATAGGATATGCCGATAGAAGGGAAATCTTACAACTCAAAATTTTAAAGCTTACTTTGGAAACTACGCGGCTGAAACCGTAGGGGGTGGCCATGAGCATGAGACGGCCAATGGGAAATGCTGACGCATTACTAGAAGACCATGGTCATGGTCCCAAGCTTACCCGCAGATTTCTTATCATTCCCGAGCGTGGCGCTAGAATTCAATTCGCAGCCCACGAAAAATTGTCTGTGGTGCGGCAAAAGAAGTGTTCACTTCAAAAACTAGTTAGGTAGGTACCTACGTTTAAAAACCCGTCTTCAAAATCACAAATAGGCACACAAAAGCGAAAATTAATGAATATAATTGTTGTTAGCGCTACCCGCTCATCTATTTGAAGTCGGGCCCACCCAAGTCAAATGGCTAGTCGATAGATACTTACTGGTGATGATGATGTATTCCAGGCCGTTTTCGGCCACGGCGGCTGCTTGCGTAATAGTACATTATGATATAAGTACGGTAATTATCAAAGCGCACGTATGTCATACGACGTTTTATAACATATTTGCGAGGAAATAAACAAAACTCTGACGACATTTTCAAATAAAAACAATAAAGCGAAAAAAAAACGCGCGGAATAATATTAATTTACTTGATCACAGATCACAGCACAGAGTAAGTAATCACTATGGATCACAGATTAGCAATGCGCGTGCATCGGCGCCTTTTTTTTAAGCAACGGCACAGAACCAGCCGATATGCCATTAATAATAAAGTAAATTAATATTTTTGTGTTTTGTTACAGAAAAATTAAAGTCATTTATGGTCTAAATTAATTAAATTAACGAATTTAATAATTCTTTGTTATATTTTACCTCTCAAAGTTAATTTTATTCATAAAATGTTGACCACACTTTTCTGACATAAAAACTCTTTACTAAGATTTAAAAAGATACCGTTCGTTTTAGACGGAGCATATATTATCTCTCTACCTAGACTGTGGACGGAGCATTTTGAAACCGTGCGTTTTACATTACACATTTACACACCACTAGTGCGTAATAAGATACATTACGATACAGAAATTGGTCCAATAAGAGACCCTTTACGAGCAAATATGTTATAAATTATATTACTTGATGCGTCCTCATATTACTTATATGTCAAATTTTTGCAGTAAATGTTCGATGACAGTTGCTACATGTAAGGACCCCATTCTCATAGTTGTATATTATATTAGCGGTGGTTTGCTTTTAATGTGATTTCTCTTAGCATCGAGCTTAGTCCTTCTTTGGTCTTCAAAAGTCATAAATATATCTATTAGTACCTAGTATACTTGTTAAGTTACGGCTGGTCTAGTCGGGAGAACGGCGACTGCCGATCCGGAGACCCCGGGTTCAAACCCCACACGCACCACTGTCTTTTCGAAGTCATGTGCGGAATGCCTCTAACTTAAAACGGTGAAGGAAAACATCGTGAGGAAACCGACATGTACCTAGAATCTTTCGAAGTCATGTGTCATCCACCAACCCGCACTGGCCCAGCGTGGTGGATTATAGCCTTAACTCTCTCCTTGCGAGAGAAGGCCCCGAGTCCCAGCAGTGGGAACGTTTAGTGGGCTGTTGATGTTGATGTTGACACTTGTTTGGCATTGACTTCAAATAGATGAGCGGGTAGCGCTTACACTTTTGAGTGCCTATTTGTGGTTTTGAAGACGGGTTTTTAAACGTAGATTTTTATTTCGATCTTGGTTTTCACAGGATTGGCATTGGACACATGATGAAGATTTGGCAGAACTTATAATATTATTGTATTTGGAAGAACGGACTTTAGCCAGAAACTAGCTGACCCTGCATGCGTTGCTACGCGCTACGCCACCTGTCGAAAATTGTTTAGAGGTACCAACTCATATTTTGAACAAATTTGGTTAACAACATCGATATAAAATATAAACCATTCGATGTGCCCTGAGCACCTTGAAATTGGTAATAAACTGCGTCTGTGTGTGCAGTGTAAGTGGTTTACTCACCACCAATCTAGTTGACTCTTAGAACCGCTAGCGGTTAGGTATGCGAGGTATGCTGTGGTTCTACTTATTTTAGTTTTTGACAACGAATAGTGATAGGTAAAAACGTCTGGCGTTCACTGCTTCTTGCAACCGACTAGAACGGAAAGAGTGAGCTCACTCTTCCCAACTATGGCATAATTCCGAGCACCTGAAGTTTGCGAGGGCACATCCGATAGTTTATATCGATGGACACATATCACGGACTTCAGCGCACGTCAACGCAAGCAACGAAATCTTTCAAAAAGATTTTTTTTACCGTTTTTGTTACATGCTTCATTCATGCTCCGCTGCTGTTGAGGCTCCTATTGATAGTAGCGTAATGTTATATAGCCTATAGTCTTCCTCGATAAATAGACTATCTAACAGTAAAATAATCTTTCAGTTCGGTTTTTCAGTAGTTCCCGAGATCCTAGCGTTCAAATTCAAACTGTGTTTGTTTCTCTTCAGCTTTGTAATATTAGAGGTAGTATTATTTGGGCGTTCGTAATTCTTTTAGTAGGATTCATTAAATAATGTTACTGTAATTTTGCTGGATTGTTTAATTATAATCAGGACATTAGGTACCTACTCAAACACAGTTGACGTCATACTGCAGTCCTGGATTTCTAGAAATGCCATTGAATACGTCAATAGGAAAAGTAATTATGACACAGGTCGCCCTAGCTTTGTTTCAGTGCACTCTAACACAATGTATAGGTATTTGCAGAATTTTATTTTGCCGAATAATCATTTGCCAAACTTATCACATTATTTTGTTTATTTCCCAACCTAACAGTTGCCAATTGTACGTTTCGTCTGCTTTTTATAAAGACACTTTTCAAAAGGCCAACTTTCAAGTAGCGAATGTTTCAGTTAGAGTAGGTAATATTAATTTTGTTATATATTGTTGGTAAGTTTGTGTGTTAGATTTCGAAAAAGCTGCTATACTAGTGTTTCGATCAAATTTTGAAGAAATTTATTTACAAGGATGCCATTTTCGTTTGGGACATATTATATTTATACAGGTTGTTATTATTATTGGAATATTTTTTTCTATTACTATTTTTCTAATATAGCACATAAAATATTCAAGTGTCCTGCGTAGTGAAACAAAAACGATTTGGTTCTGGCACTTACCGGCCGCTGCTGCGGCACGCTCGCTTCGCTCGCTCGGCTCGTGCATTGTTGCTCACAGTTCTAACCTAACCTAACCGATTCCTTTCTATTTCACCTAAACTTTGTTTCGAGCTTGAACATTTTGCAAATGTGTATGTAGATTTCTGTTGCGATTTGGTTCTATCACTTTGGCGGCAACTGCCGCGGCACGCTTGCTTTGCTCGCTCGGCTCATGCTTTGTTAGTCACAGTTATAACCTAACCTAACGGATCCCTTTCGATTTCACCTAAACTTCATTCTGCACTTTGAATTTTTGCAAACATGTTTGTAGATTTATGTTGCTATAAAATTGCATGCGAAATTAGTTTATTTTTTATCATAATATAAATGTGCGAAAAGGGAACTGTTACACAGACGAAACGTTATTCGTCTTAAAGTTGTCTGACCTAGTAAAGGATTTGGCAAATGATAAGTGCACTTAACGTGTTGTGCCATTATAATAATCAGCTTAACAATAATTCTACCAAATGAAACGTTGTCATACAACAATTTGCCAATCGTTAGTTGTCAAAGTGTAAAATATGCGAACCGTTGGTTGTTGTTGGTTGTTGTGATAATCGGCTAAATAATTTGCTGCGAAAAGGTAGAATCCCCTTTTTCTTGTATTTTACACGTAAAACGTTAAACTTTTTGTTTCATTTTTAGGGTTCCGTAAAACGTAAAAACGGAACCCTTACGTATAGATTCGTCATGTCTGTCTGTCTGTCTGTCTGTTCGTCCGTATGTCACAGCCACTTTTTGCCGAAACTATGAGAACTACACTGTTGAAACTTGGTGAGTAGATGTATTCTGTGAACCGCATTAAGATTTGAACAAAAAAATTAAAAAAAAAAAAAATTAGGGTTGCCCCCCATACTGAGAACTGAAACTCAAAAATTTTTTTTTCATCATACCTACACGTGTGGGGTGTCTATCGATAGGTCTTAAAAAATGATGTTGAGGTTGCTAAAATCATTTTCGTATACACTGAATAGTTTGCGCGAGATACACTTTCAAAGTGGTAAAATGTGTCCCCCCCCCCTCTAACTTCTAAAGTAAGATAATGAAAAATCTAAAAAAAAATATATGATGTACATTACCATGTAAACTACCAACGAAAATTAGTTTGAACTCGATCTGATGAGTAGTTTTTTTTTAGTACGTCATAAATACACTATTATTGAAACTTCGATCAAAGTTACAACGAACTACAAGAACTATGTGTACTATGTATATTATGTTACTTGCTGCAACCGAACCCTTCATGGGCGAGTCCAACTCGCACTTGGCCACTTTATTCAGTATACAATAATCATAATATTATGATTAATAACAAAATCGCAACGATCTCGATCAAGTTTTAGGATTGCTATGAAATGTTTGGATTTGTGGGAAATTAGTTAAATTTTATCTTCCATAACGATTCTCCCATAGAAAAATAATGTTTAAAAAATAAAATCACAAATTAACTTTTTTTTACAAGGACTTATGTGAAAACTAGGTGCCCCGCGATGTTTCTTTAGCATTTTATATCATGGGATTTTTATATTATCTCACATTGCAATCAGGCGCGGTCCCAGCCTCGAATTTTGGGGGCGGGTCAACAGTACGCAGCCTCAGATTTTGGGGTGGGTCACGAGTAGAAATACAATAAATCGAGTAAAAAAGACTTTACTATTAGCGCCCTACGATTTTATCCGCGTAGTTCACGTTCCGGTTGTTTTCCCGCGTAAATAGTCTATGTACTACGCTATATTAAGCACATATTCGCTCTTAATTTGGAGCACTGTTCGCATATCGCATCTTTGGGATGGATCGGCTAAGTATCAGCTTGGGGCTCTGTAATCGATCGAGAGTGAAAAGAGCCACATAGGTAACGACACTTTTTAACACATAGGTAGGTAACAGCGCCACGTTACCTGAGTGAGTTTTTCCCGGTGGTTATAATCTTGGTGTCTTTAAATCAAAAGGTTTCTTCTAGGTAAGCACTCTTCATCGTAGACCGCATCGTCGCTTAACATCAGGCGAGATGGTGATCCAGTATAAACCTACAAAAGTAAAAAAAATATAATAGAAAACTAATAGGTAACTTAGCATTTGAGTATTAAATTATTGCACTGATTTTCAAACATCACCATCATCAACAGCCCACTAAATGTTCCCACTGCTGGGACTCGGGGCCTTCTCTCGCAAGGAGAAAGTTAAGGCCATAACCCACCACGCTGGCCCAATGCGGGTTGGTGGATGACACATGACTTCGAAAGATTCTAGGTACATGTCGGTTTCCTCACGATGTTCTCCTTCACCATTTTAAGTTAGCGGCATTAGGTACGCACATGACTTCGAAAAGACAGTTGACAGCGTGTGGGGTTTGAACCCGGGGTCTCCGGATCGGCAGGCGCCGTTCTCCCGACTATACCAGCCGTTACTTTTTACCTCACATAAACAAAAACAAAAATACCTCACCTATAGGTACAACTGCAGAAATACTGCTACAACGAATGTCGAATGACGCGACCTCAAGATTTTATGTATCCAAATAGTTTGGTCAATTGAGACATAAACATAGTGGTCAAATAACAAAAAATCCGACAAAGCCAAATTTCTGCTGATATCTTATATTTATGTGCCAAAAGTCCCCTTCGATCGCATGTGTGCATCTTGACTTATTCGTGGTCAAAAGTCAAAGTTTCGGTTTTTAGATTTTTCTCGAAAACGTTAAGCTTTATCGAATAAGTCTCCATGATAAAGTTGTAGATCTTGAAATTTTCTATAATAAATAAATAAATAAAATAAAATATGTTTATTTCAGGTAAAGTAATAATTAACAACATCACAACCCATAGCACCCATAGATTAAATTAAATAAAGTGAACGGTAAAAATACTATTAAAAACATATTTTTCTAGTCGTAAAACTTCGTCATAGGTATATCGTATACATTTTTTTTTTAGTTTTTTTCTGTTTTCGATTCGCAATCTGATGCGTTACCCTCCACGATTTAAAAATCGGGCTACCGTAGTTGTCAACTAAACACTTTAAAATGCTGTTCTGCGATCTTCTCAACCCATCCCAAAAACAAGCGATTCGGGACCTGATGACGGCGAAGAAATCTGGAACCCACTCATCGGCGAACATGCCCGAAGCGCTGCAAAAACGCGGTTTTTGCATTAGAATGCGAAAAGCATCATTGTATTGCACCCTTATGGTGTGATGCGTTCTGCGTTATAAAAATCTCCCTGTATTTTTTTCCTCTAAGACCCACCATTTCCTAAATACCCAGCTCATGCTCGTAAGAATCATGTTCTACATTATATTTTAGTTTTTTTGTTCATATTTCACAAACCAATTCACAATTTCACAAAACAACCAACAAAAACCAAAATTCGAAAAATCCGACCACAAAAAGAAATTTTGAAATCGGTTTAGGCGTTCCCGAGAAATCAGGTAAATATACATTAAAAATATGGTGGTCGAATTGATAACCTCCTCCTTTTTGGAAGTCGGTTAAAAAGAGAAAGGAGTAGGTAAAAGAGGGTAATGGGTGTCACTTGCGAGAACTCAAATAAAAATTTAATTAAAAAGAAAGTATTTATTGCAACCACCTTTAAACATAGTATAGGTACTTATTGAACTATCATTAGAGATCAATTTCTGTCACTTTGGCAATCAACTTTAGAAATTATAAAAGTTAAAAAAACAGATTTGACTCCCATTACACCAACGTAGGGGTAATGGTAATCACCTTGGGGGCAGTCGGAATCCAATAAAATCTTGCATACATCGCAAACATAATCTTCAGCTGACTCCCATCCAGTGCACCGCGCGTGAGCCCATAGCCCACACGAGATATACCTGTACCACATCTCGTTGTTTCTTGTACTAGGCATCTGTTGCCAGCATCTTCTGCGTCATCATCCTCATCGTACTGGCATAAGTCGTCAGTGCCAACATCTGATACAGATGTTTCGTTCTGTTCTTGTAATACTTGGCGCTTTGCCTTTTCAGGACCCTTCTTCTGTACTTTAGTCTTTCTTCCTTGTCCATTGCCTTTCCATGTCTTCTCTTTTCTTCACTTGCGGGAAATGGGAGTCACCTGACTCTCATTTCCCACAACTACACTAATGAGTAAAAAATTTAAAAAAAAATCTTCAACATACTGAAATAATCTGAACTGCACATCACAATTTGGAACGTCTAAGTAAGTGTAAATGTCATAAACGCATACTGCAAGATATTCGGCACTTACCTTCTAATTTGCATTAGGCGCGTACTGACTGAGCGAGGCAGCCTCGCGAGGCTGCCTCGCTTCGCATGCCTCGATCAGTCAGTACGCGCCTCGCCCGCGGCAAGCGCACGCGCTGCCTCGGGCGAGCATTGCCTCGGCCGATCCGCCTCGTGTCGGTTTTTTGTCGCGCTCAAAGGTGCCTCAGTCCATTTGGCGCGCGCACTCAGGACGGACGTTGTGTGCCTCGCTCGCCTCGCTCGCTCGCGTCATGGATAAGGAGCTGTGCTTGAAACTTATCGAGCAATATGGGAATTACAAACTTCTTTGGGACGCGCAATGTCCACAATACACAAACAGGGGATTGAGGGAAGATGCATAGAGAAATATAAGCAGAGAAATGAATCTCCCAGTAAAAGATCTGAAAAAGATCGCGTGGTCTCATCTTGACAACTCGCTTTATACTAAATGTTCGGACCGGACGATGGCTCGGCTTTTCCTCGCGAGGCAGCCTCGCGACGATGGTTTTGTAGCGAGGCAGCCTCGTTCAGAAAATCGTCGCGAGGCATACGGCCGAGGAAGCCTCGCTGTATGCCTCGCTCAGTCAGTACGCGCCTATTGACGTAAAATTATATCAGCGGAGCACAAAAACAAAAAACGATCGTTTCTCAGTGGTGCATGGTGCCTGGCCCGAGCCGTTCGTGGCAGCGCGGGGGTCCGGAACGGCGGCTGAGGACGCTGTTTACGCGTCGGTCTCATGTAGTATTTCGTGGTGGTGAGGGTAATTCCCATTGCCCGCTGACTCCCATTACCCTACTTTCCCCCCGTAAACCAAAGGATTTTTTACGGGTTAAAAAGTTGACTATGTATCTATTATTCTAGGTGATTTATGTAATACGTAGGTTTTCATTCAAATCCATGCAGCCATTACAGTGGTACAAGCGAACAAACATACACTCAAACAAAGTTTCGAATGTATTATATTAACGTGATTACGAAATAAACTCTCATTAGTTTATGTTTAATGCAAATTTTCCTACTATAGGGATGTGCTAGCATTGTACGTTTACTTTATCGATAGAGAAATTACAGGGCTTAGAGACATAATATCTTAGATCTCTGGGTGACGAGCGCAGTGCAGTGCTAGGTAATGATTTGGACTATCATGTTTCAATAGCTGCGTGTTACTGTGCTGTTATGTGGCAGGCATGTTGCTTACCATCAGGCACATGACCTGCTCGTCTCGTCACTCTATGCTATAAAAAAAAAAAAAAAAATCGATAAAATAATTTAACAGTCCTAACAATAACAACAACCATGTTTGGTATAATTTATGTTCTAGTAAATTAAAAAAAAAACAAACTTTACTTCCCACTAATATTATAAATGTCAATGTTTGAGTGTTTGTTGCTCAATCACGTCGTAACGTATGAACAAATGGAGAAGAAACGTGTAATACAGTTAAATTATAGTCTGGAAGAACACATAGGTAACTATACTACTTTTTATCAGGGAAAATAACGGTAACGGGAACTACGCGGGTAAAACTGAAGGGCGATGTAGAGCTAGTGTTGAATACTTAGTAATACAAATGTTTTATTTTATTTACATGTATGCATAACTAACAGCGCTCCGCAGTTTTACCTGCGTGTTACCCGTTATTTTCACGGGACAAAAAATAGCCGATGTGTTTTTCCAGACTATAATCTAACTGTATTGCAAATTTCAGCCCGATCCGTTCACACGTTACTACGTGATTGTGCAACAAACAAACATCCAAACATTTAATTTTATTATGTTAGTAGGATTAGATTTCGATCTTTAAATTTTTTTTGTAACGTGGAAAGGTTTATTTTAATGATACATTTTATTTTGGCAAAAGTTTAAATCATTAATTAATTATGTAATTATTTTCTTTTGCATCAAATTATGTACCTACCACTTATCACTGTGAATATTGGAAAAATACTACGAGGACTGGCATGGATATTTATTATTCACAGTCACACGAATTCTTAATAATTCTCGGTAAAATTGTAGGTGTTACTGGTACTGGAGAGGAAATGAAACCACGTCACTGTATAAACTGCTGACTATATTGATCTTAATTATACACAAGTGACGCGGGGCGAGAGACTGATCGCTCTACCGCTGTCATCTGCTTATATACTAAATCTGACCACATAAGTACGTGCTCTTAGGCTTAAGCCCTACATACACCCCTTTCTTAAAAAAAAGAGAAAAACATTTAACAACCCAAAAAAAACAAATCTACTTATATCACAAATTGTTTACACTATAAAATTACGTTCAACTCGTCACAGTCATGTTTCTTCTGCTTGTTCGGCACATTTTTAATTCCGTGCTAACCTTGGCATATTGACATCGAACCGCTTTGCTCACTCAGCGTTCTAGTTTGCACTATTGACTTATATTTCCTATTACGTGACGTATGTCACTCACAATACAATCTCTTAAATAAACAATACACATCTATCTTTGCAATACCCGAATAAATCGCCAGAAGTTCCTTGTCGTATACACAGTACTTTTCCTGGGATTCCGAGGGATTCTTTGCAAAACTAATCGAGGGTTCTCCAAAGACTCTTTTCCTTCTGTGCAATACCGCGCCTATACTAATGTCTGACGCGTCTGTCATAAGAGTGAACCTTGCCCCTGGACCCGGGTCCGATTACGTGGTAGCATTTTGTAAGTTTTCCTTACCCCTTCAAATGCTCTAAATTGCCTCTTTAGTCCATACTACTTATTCTACTCTTATCTCTTTTCTTCGCACATTTGTAAATATTATCTAAAATTCCTTATAATTTCTGCAGTGTCTGGTATGTGCGCTCTATAAAAATTCTACATACCCAAAAACCTGCATCTCCGGCTTGGGAGAGTCCTGAATAACCTTGACTTTGTCAGGCAAAGGACTTACTCCATTTTGTGAGACTTCGTAACATAAAAAAAATCTATTTTTCTCAACATACATTTACCTATTTCAACTTCCATGTAATATATCTGTAAACGTTAAAATAACCTACGCATATGCTCTTTATGCCAGGTTGCATTTTTCGAGCCAATTTGTTATGTTATCTAAGTTTCTAAACAAAACTGATTGTTCAGCATTATTACTACTACCGCTGTCATTGACACTAATATTTATTTGTTCTACGCCAGTTAACCCAAAGTTCAATCTCGTAATCGAAAATACCAAACGCGTAATAATTGCTGTTTTTCTATATCCTCTGTACTAATTTTCTACCGTCAGCTTAAAATTCCTTGAACAATCGGCTCCAATTATCGGCTGTTTAACATCGCATAGCCCTTTTCTTGAACCGGAAATGGAATCTGCACAGCCACTCTGGATCACCTGGTGCTCTTTTCTTCTGCGAACCAGTCCTATTTTCGCTCCATTTTTGGCTGCTTTGGCTTCTTCCGCGTTCTTGGCCTTGAACCTTACTGCGTAGTGAAACTACTTCTAACTCCAGCTTCCTGATCTGCTTGACTAGCTCCGTGAGAGGTAAATGGGGTACCTGTTCGTTACTCCCGGACACAGCAGCGATGTCGTAGCACGTGGCGTTCTCTATAATTTTGTTCTTGTTGCTAAGTTCTTGTCGCTCAGCACTATCCTCATAGACCTGCAGCAGTCGGTCCTTCAGCGCCGTATACTTGTTGTTCACCGGCGTCTGGAATGAGTCTCTCCCCATTTTTGATATAACCATGTTGAATTTTCCTCCATCCCCTTGTTTCTGCGATGCCATCACTGCTTCACACTGGGCCAACCATAACCGCGGCATGTCAACCCAAAAATCTGGAAGTCTCGTTGACACACCTATAGCGGCCAGGGCACAATCAGCGGAATTCGTTCGCTCGTCTTTCATGCCCTGCTGACCCACTTGCCCACTTACTGGTGCAGAATGCGGAAACATTGTTCAAAAACAATTTACTAACGCAGTAACACCAAACAAAATCTTCTGAATCTTCTCTTTGACTCACTGATCAAACGTCGGGCTGGATCACGTCGGGCTGGATCACGTCGGGCTGAATCACGTCGGGGTCACCACTGTAGGTGTTACTGGTACTGGAGAGGAAATGAAACCACGTCACTGTATAAACTGCTGACTATATTGATCTTAATTATACACAAGTGACGCGGGGCGAGAGACTGATCGCTCTACCGCTGTCATCTGCTTATATACTAAATCTGACCACATAAGTACGTGCTCTTAGGCTTAAGCCCTACAAAATTAATCTCAATTTTTAGCATTATAAAGTATAAAGTCAAACTATCGACTGGTTTCAAATTAAATTATTTGTAAAACAAAGGGATTTGAACTCCACCAGGTGGAATTCCTTTTCAACATTTGTGGATCGACGTTTAAACGCAATATAGCCGATAATTGCCCAGCCAAGTGTTTACCAATTTCCCAGCAATAACGCGGTTTTAGTTGCAGGTTCCATATTGGTATCATAGTTCAATGGATATGTAAGTACTTACCGCCTAATCATCTAGAGCAGGGTTTCTTAAACATCCGATCCAAGCTTCACGAACCCATGTTAAGGTTAAGTTTCAAGGTGACAGCGAACCTCTTACGAAACTAATAAAACCCCCCGACTCCTAAAAATACTGCAGACCGCCCGCCCCGTGGGGTGCAGGAACTCGGAATCCCCGCGTTTGGCTCAAGTAATGCACCTGAAACCAGCGGCGCGTCACCTCCTTGGAAGGGCCTATCTCTAGGAGAGGTGCCGGGCGGCTCTAAACTCCCGACGCCCCAAGCTCTTCAAGTGGAGACGAGGTGCGATCCTGAGCATGCCTTCAAGCTCGCCTCCGTGTCCACTTCCGCCTCAATGAAGCGAGAGGCTTTAACAACTCTCGCTCCTCTAACTCACACGACCTCTCACTGTCGAGCGTCCTGGCTAAGATGGTCGTCAGCGAGAGGTTCACCCTCACCACAGCGGCTTTGGATACCCGCCGTTACGTCTGTATGTCCGCATCGTGGCCCTTGTCTTTCCACTGAGCACTCTGCTAATCAGAGCGCTCGTTAAGGACCCTCATCTGGAAGACTCAGGAAGTTTACATACCTGGTAAATCAGCCGAGTAACTTTGCCAAGTCTTCCAGTCGGGAGTTACGTGAGAGGTCGGCACAGTCTTCCTGTATCGTTGCCCACACTACTACAAACGTTTTTACTCAAAGTAAATACGTTGATATTGTGCATTTGGCATTTGAGTGAACACCTGTAACGGTGTAGTTCACACAGGATATCGAAATCGAAAAATTGTCGATCGATTTTTCACATGCCTAAGTTTTAGCTCACATAAATAGGGAAGAGTATAGGGCAATACGTGTATTAAGTGACCGATTTTCGAATAATTGTGTTCTCTGGAACTAATGTGGTGATAGTGCCATAACATTAATTAATAACTAATTAAAATGGATCGTGTTCTAGATATCGCGTTCGTGATCACAGTAAGTTTTCTGTAACATGTTTGTGTCAATGAGTGAATTTTTGTAAAGAGTTAAAACAATAAGGAAAAAGACGAATAAATATTACCGATATGACCGACACCATTTCACGGACAACCATCTAGCATCAAACTATGCAAAGTTTGGTTCCAAAGTAAAGCTACTATGGAATCCAGATAGCTGATGACCGAGCATAACTCGTTTTTTTTAGAAAATGTCTTTAGATATAATTTATTTCCTGTTGAAAAAAAGGGAACAACAACAATCCGGACTCGAATCAAAAGACTATGGTCTTCTGGTTTCGGGACCGTCCAATTTCCCACCTGAGTGAAAACTGAAATCTACTTGTACCTATTTAGAATTTTAGTTTAAAACAACATTAATGTCCCACTATGTGTCAACTGCGTAACTAAAGATATACTACCTTCGAAGCTGAGGGTCGTGGGTTCGATTCCCACCCAATGCAAATATTTGTGTGATGAATTAAAATATTTTTACTGTGTCTGGGTGTTTCTATGAATAATAAATATGTATTTACAACTATATAAAAGTATTATATCAGCTATTAGGCCGCCATAGTACAAGCTATGCTTAGTTTGGGGTCAGATGGTGTTGTGTGTGAATTGTCCACGATCCAGCTTTGGCTCCAGGGGGGTCACATAGTCGTGGTGTCATGTCACAAAACTGTGCGATAAGTACATGCTCAGCACAGGGGGGGGGGGGGGGACTCCCCCTGGATCCGCGCTTGTGTCCACCAATATTTATTTATGTATTTATCAATGCAGTTAGGCATGTCGCGTGTCCGTGACGCGCACTCAAAGATTTCATCTATCTGAACAGCGTCTTTACGTGTATATATTTGAAGATATAGGTAATATATTCGTGTAGTTCGTGATTTTGTATTCCCTTTTCTGATTAACAAAGTGTCTCTATTACTATAAAGATATTTGTATTTGTGAAACAATATTTTCTTTACCTTTGTGTCAATGTGTATATTTAATTCTTCTGTACGTGTGTTGACAGTGAAATCCTCTTAAACGACTGGACCGATTTGTACGTTTTTTTGTTTGAGTTTGGGTTTCGCCCTGAAGGGTTTAGATTCACAAATCAGCCCGGCAGATGGCACTGCAGTTAACACCTAGGCTATAATCGAAGTGAAGCCGGAACGGCCCGCTAGTATACATGTACATATCGCTGTCCCCGGAGAACAAAATGGTAATTGACATTATCATAGTTTTAGTGTTATAGCATATTTGAAGTCTACTCTGCGCAATACATAGGTATACCCAATTATTTTTGTGGACTTCACACTGTTATGCATAAGGTTATTAAAAATTACAACAATATTCACCACTGCTTAAATGTCATCATACGTATCTGAATAAAAATATAGCACCATGTTAGTGGAACTGTTTCTTCTTTGAACATGGGACAAAAGCTTTTGCAATCATATTCTCGTCAAACATATCGGCGGGATAATTTTGAAGGTTACCATATTGTTCGCTTAAAAATATGCTTTTATTTGGAAACTAACACATACTTACTAAATAATAACTAAGCAAATTATTATATTGCCATCTTTTTCCATCATAAAAACAAACCATGATTTACAAAAAAATAGCACATTGCAAATATCCAATAATATTTATTGGCTCAAAATGTCTGAAGAACGCCACTTCAAAGTATTGTTTTATTTTAAATAATGTAGATTTTGTAGCATCTCCTTCAAAAATACACAACGCATAATACACGAAATTCAGACACAACGCATAATAATGCATGACACCGGATCATTAATATCATCAAGTTTAAGATTTTAAACAAAATGTAAACTTTGAAAAAATACACAGTGTACAAAAAGCAGCTTCAAGAAAGGTGCACGTATTGAAGCGACAGTGAATAGGCGAAGACTGAAATTGATTTCATAATTAAAGATAAAAACCAATTTTGGGAGATGATTCAGTGGTCAATGAATCATTTCTAGATGGCCAATGGGAAATGCTGACGCATTTCTAGTTCCCCGAGTTTACCCGAAGATTTCTTATCATTCCCAAACGTGACGCTAGAATTCAATTCTAGTCTACACAGTTACAGTCCACGAAAAATAGATCTGTGGCGCGTCAAAAGAAGTTTTCACTTCAACAAGTGGCTCTCACCTAAACAATCCGATCAATCCGACAAACGATCCCTTATATTCGATCCCTTGTAGGTATTCGAACTTAAGCCCCGGGGTTGTCGAGGCGACACCGATTGTGACTAGGGCTTCCAAAATTACGGACTTCTTAATTACGTAACTGATTACGAATTTTAAGCTTCGATTACGTAATTACGTACATAATTACGGATTTAATATGACCTTAAACTTTTTTACATTTAATTATTTTAAAGGGAAATGTAAAATAAAATTTATTTGAATATTTTGATACATAATTTATTTTTCACTCTGATAAAATGATCTCATAAATAATAAGCAATGCAATGTAGTGTCGCTAAGCGAGCTTCTTACTTTGTTACATAAATAACCCGCGGAAGAAAAAGCTCGCTCAGCTTCTACACTAGTAGGTGTAATTAGCATTAAATAATTATAGGCAGCTGTCAGGAAAGTGCCGCGACCACTACCAGCACTATCATAAGTGCACATTTCGACACGTACGATAGAGTCAAGGTCAAGAAGATCTGTATTTATTTTTGTAACATAAAATGGATTGCTGTACCTATCTGCTGTCAACAGGTTTGTATCACGGCGACACAATGCCATTACGGTAGCTTTTATGACATCCAGGCTGCAGTGAATATTCTCTAGCTGTTGTATATCTTCATCCGTTAAGTTTATTACTAATTTCAAATCTACTGATGCTTTAAAAATGCATGATTTTAGTTTTAAAAACCTTTCGACCATATCTGATAAGCTATTCCAGCGCGTTTTGCAATCAAGGATCAGGTCTAGACTCATACCAAATTCTTCCGCAGAATATTTTTGGAGCAAGTCACTCTTCATAGGAGACTTTTTAAATGATTTGACTAAACTCCTGACTTTATCTATGGCATCTTCATGGGTCTTGTCTATCTGTATAGTGTATACCAAATTTCATCAATGTCGCTTCAGTGATATCAGTGGTTTAGGCGGTAAAGCGTAACAGACAAGACAGATTTACTTTCGCATTTAGGTATATGGAATATGTTGCTGTGTAAGTGTGTAGTAATCTGCTAATCCACATTGTGGGATGTGGGTAAGCACACAGCACCAATACCATGAATCTCTGCCAATTAAGATCAGTCTGATAAAACTGATCTTAATATCTACAAGTTCATTTGATTTAGGTGGGCCGATCCCGGCGGCACTGCAATGCCGGGCCGACCCGTGACGGGAGTGGAGCGAGCCCCGAACATCCCGTCGAGTTAAAAAAATCAGTATAATATACTGGTCCCTCAATGAGGGAACTTTCAGATATTAAGCTGAAAAGAACAGATACTACACTTTGATCTTAGCCAAAAGGCCGAGAAGCGATACCGAATTGACTCACTCCAAATACACCCATGAATTTGCGTTTAAATTCGCCACCGCCAGTCAGCTTTCCACCTTCCGAAAGCGATAGCCATCTAGTGCGGAACAGAGAAAAGAATACCTACGTCATAGGAATGTTAGTTCCCACTGAGCCGTTAGGTGGCGCTGAACAGCAACTTTTTTATAGTTCCCTTTTCCACCACGGTCTAGCCAGCCAATGGCGCTAGTGATGTAAAATGTGACTGAAGAAAAGTTGGTCTGAGATAATGTGACCTTTACCTTAGCCGCTGTGACAAAATATGCCTTTGTTTTGATCAACCATGCCCGAACATAGACAGGCTGAGGTTATACTAGGACTAACATAATCCCGATAGTCGTAAACAGTCGTTCGTCCTAGGTCGTTAAAAGCTAAAAATGCAAAGAAGAAGACTTTTATAAGCAGACTATTATTTTTATCATTGTATAAATTCAGACCAATAGAAACTGTTTTGCCAGACATATTGCATGCCTCTCGAAGAGGCCAGTTTGTATTGGCCAACTTTTAAAATGTTTTGTCTTATCTTATTCTTGCAAACTTCTCTCTATACCTGCAAACAGCAATAACGATTTTTCTATACAAATACACTGTGACCAGTAGTGGTGTTAGGGTAGGGCGCCGAATATAAAAGGGCGCCGCGCCGCTTGCGCAGGCGCTTGTGACGCTACTTTCAGATCACTGCGCTGTTAGGGGCGAGTTGACTTTACCTTCAAAGCGAGGCGCAACTATGACCTCTAAGTATGCTCGCTCCTTCAACGCAAACAGCCAAAGAAATTTTGTAAGTGCCATTGAAAGTGTAGATTGGGAAAATGTAATTATAAAAAATAACTCTTGTACGGAGCTAGCACTGTCAATTATAACGATAATCTATACTTAATATAAAGAAGTAAAGTTTGTGTGTTTGTTAAATTGTAAGGGGTAATCTCGGGATCTACTGAACCGATTTAAAAAATTCTTTCACCAATAGAAAGCCACATTATTGCTGAATGTCATAAGCTCCGAGCAAAGCCGGAACGGGCCGCTAGTAGTCAATAAGTTTGAAATATGTTTTCCAATACGGAAATCTGGTCGCCATCATACAAGCTGTGCTTAGTTTGGAGTCAGATGGTGTTGTGCGTGAATTGTCCACCAATATTTATTTATTTACATTAAAATAAATATGACATGTTACTCAAGAAAATTAAATCGAATTATTATAATGACATTATAGAATCTAGCACTAACCGATCCAAAGCGATGTGGAGTGTAGTCAATATTGAAAGAGGAAAAAACAATACGCCGTACCTTGACTTTACGGACGTTGTACTTAATTCGGATGGGCATATGTTTGAGTCGAAAAAACAGGCTGTCGAGGAAATGAATACCAGGTTTCTGGGTTCAGCTATCACTTGCAATGCACCACCCGCAAATATCACTTGCGCTGTTGCAATCTTGCAGTCTGCTCGGTCATCTAACCTGTGTTCTCTTAGGTTGCGACCGTTGTTTACGGCTGAGGAAGTGCATAAATTAATTACTACGCTCATCCCTCCAGAAGTCTCGAAAGATGTATACGGCATAAGTGTGAGCCTCCTTAGAACTGCTGCGCAGTCTTTAGCTAACGTACTCGCGGTGCTTTTTAACCGATGTATGAGTGAGGGTATATACCCGACTCACATGAAGGTTAGCAAGGTGGCCCCAGTTTTCAAAGGAAAGGGGAAAAAGATGGACAGTGACGGGTATAGGCCGGTGTCTATCATACCAGCGATTTCAAACGTATTTGAAAATGGACTCAGTAGTCGTCTTGCTGACTTCTTAACATCCACAGATGCTTTGTCTGATAGACAATACGCTTACCGGGAGGGCCGTTCGACAACAATGCTTGCACGAGAACTGGTTCGGCGTATAGTGTCCGCTCGCGAGGGAAGGAAACAGGTTGCCGTCCTGTGCTGCGACCTTTCCAAGGCTTTTGATGTAGCTGACCACACTGTGCTCGCGGAGAAGATGAAACATTTTGGAATAACTGGTCCCGCGCACAGCCTACTCAATAGCCTACTTCAAGACCGATCACAAATAGTGGTTGGGAACGGAGGGTCGGTAAGATCTGATCCTCAGGGATCTACGATGGGAGTAGCGCAGGGGTCATCGGTGTTTTACCTCCTTTTCTCTTTGTTGTTGAACGACTTGCCGGACGCTATAGCGGATGCGAATATACTCATGTATGCCGATGACATTGCTGCAATAGTGACCGCATCGTCTCTGGACTCCCTTGAACGAAAACTGAATAAAGTGGCACACCGGCTGTCTTATTGGTTCTCCATGAATGGCTTGTCTTTAACCTCAAGAAGACACACTTTCTAGACTTCGATCTGTCGGGTCGAAGTCACAGAACTATGTCAGTGCAAATTGAGGGGAAAGCCATTCAGCAAGTAAAAAGTACGACTTTCCTAGGCTTCGAGTTAGACTCCGCTCTTATCTATACTAATATTATAAAGCTGAAGAGTTTGTTTGTTTGTTTGAACGCAAGGATCTTTGGAACTACTGGTCCGAATTGAAAGATTATTTCTTTGTAGGATAGTCCATTTATCGAGGAAGGCTATAGGGTATTTAACATTACGCTACTATCAACAGGAGCCGAGCATGAATGAAAAATGTAACAAAAACGTGGAAAAAATATTGCTTTTAGAGAGCATTCGTTGCGTGACAGCATTTGTCATATGTTAAAGGTTGCGTCATTAGAACCTAAAGTAACCGAATTTGAACAAAATTTGAATTGATACGACCAATTTTCGATAGATGGCGTAGCAACGCGTGCGCGTTCAGATAGTATGAAAAAAACATGCAGATAAGATTGGCGAAAAAATCAGTAGCGCGTGCTTTGCCCTACAGAGAGTCTCACGCTTGGCATCGGCAGAGATAGCCCGCACTTGTTATTTCGCAACAATTCACTCTTTACTACAGTATGGTGCCGAAATCTGGGGTCTATGCTCCGAGTGGAAAATAGTGTTCCGCCTACAGAAGCGTGCCATACGAGCGATTGTGCGAGTAACGCAGGATACTTCCGCGCGACCGTATTTCCAAAGCCTAGGTATTTTAACTTTGCCATCAATAACTATATTGCAAGTGGCAATGTGCGCGCGAATACACCTGTCAACAGATTTAACGGACGAACGAAAAACCACTCTTGTGAAGTCGAGCAAACTCACGCATGTCTTGGGTACAGTAGTATATAGCAAGCTGCCAGAGTCAATCAGGATGGCTCCCTCCCAGCCATAACAGTTTCAAACACCGGCTTCAGCGCTGGCTTGTCGAGCACTCGTTTTATGACATTAATGAATTTTTACAATTGTAATTGAATTATATTTCTTTTTTCGGATTTAATTATTATGAATTATGAATTATATGTGACGTGTAAATTGGCTTTACCAAATAAATTAAAATGAATATGAATATACTCAAAGTTTCTCTAAGGGATCACATCCGAAACGATCATCTGTCAGAGATCCAAGGTAATTGACATGCCACTTCAGCTTGCTAATATATAAATAAATTAGCAAGCTGGGGTGGCTGAGGGAGGAGGCAGATAATAGATTTAATAGATTTATTGTCACAAGTTATGATTAAAACTGAACTTAATGTTAAGTAGAACATTACATAGGTAGAAACAATATTGTAGTAGGTTGTTAACATTAAGACGATGAGCTTCAAATCTCCGAACTAAGCTTGAAGCTTGTGTTTCAGAGATCCGTGCTCTCCCAAAATAAGCTATGTTAGATGCTTCATTCTTACTTTGCTCAATCTTCTATCTGTTGGAAATTCACATTACATAACTTTACTTTTAAAAACATTAAATTAAATTAAGAAGAAAAATTAGGTTAAAAATAAAAATAAAACTATGTGTAAGGTGTATATGTGTGAGGGTGTGTGAGAGAGGGTGTATGAGGGTATGTGTGAGGGTGTGTGTGGATGTGTGTGTGAGAGGGTGAGAGGGTGTGTGAGGGTGTGTGTGGGAGGGTGTGAATTTGTGTGTAAGTACTCGTTTTTGCGTATGCCGTTTACTCTAATTTAGCCTTACGACTGAGAATAGATTCTCAGTGTCACGGTATGTTAGCTTGAGAAGTGTGTTAGTTACAGTTTTTTTAAGACTGTGGACATTAAGTCTGCGCAGTTCCTCTGTTTCTGACAATTTATTGTATAAGTAGCGACTAACAAAAGGAAAGAATCTGTGCCTGAAGTACGTTTTGCATCGAGGCACCTCAAACACAATGTCCTTACGACGTTTTGTATCGTTAGGTCCAAGATTCTGGTCATCAATGTTTGGGGAGAGCTTATGTTGTCTTAAAACAGTACGAAGAATGAAAAGCTGTCTCACTGTCAGTACACCCGTATCCCTGTAGAGATCTGTGGTCGGATATCGGAAAGGCAAGAAATTGCTGACCTTTAAGATAGCGTTGGGCTTTCTCTAAAGTAGCTAAATGAGTTTTAGCGGCTCCTCACCAAGCTTCGATGCTGTAAATCAGGAGTGACTGGCAAAGAGACAGGTAAACCGTTTTTAAGAGTGGTTTGTCAGCTACGTACCGGATATTTTTAAAAACTGCAATCAATTTCCGAACTCTACCGGATAGTGCACTTATATGTCCTTGGAAGCTAAGATGATTGTCGATAATAATACCCAGATACCGGATATTACTCACGCGTTCCAATTTATGACACCTACAGATGTTTTCTGAACACAGAGATTCGAAGAGGTGGGCTGCCAAACTCAAATGTGGCGGTGGTTGTGTATTGTTTCTAATGGAAAAGGTCACTACTTTGGTTTTTTCGGCGTTGAGGCTTAGTATGTGCTTGTGTAAGCCGTGAGTAAGATATAAATATGTTAGCCGTGGACCAAAAACTGTTGAGGTAGACGTGTCCTAAAGTAGACGTATTGGCAAAGGTAGTGTTGGACACCCAAGAGTGATAAACTTATATCGTTTATCACTTCGTATATCGTTTCTAGCATGCGATAAATAGTTATTTGTTATACAAGAGTGCAAAGTGGCTTTTTAACCGCGTGCTCAATTTTGATGACCGAGCAAGCGAAGGATTCTAAAGTTGAATCACGAGTGTAGCGAGGGATTCAAAAATTAGTATCCTGAGCGTAGCAAGGGAATCAAAACAGCACAAGGTGAAAAATCTTTGCACTCGAGTGTAACACGTAATTTTTCATCCCCCCCTAGCGAGGAAATATTTCGGTTTTTCACTTGTATTCAATTTTATAAGTTTTAAACTTAAGTTTATTTAGCCATGGTTTTAACAATAACAATATGACGTGAAAATATGGAGAGTTGACCGATTGAGGTAAGGAGTTTCATGTGTACATGAAAAAGTGTCCGCCCAAATGCATTAAATTATAGTAGCGCTAAATTTGCATCAGGGTACATTTTAAAGGAAATTAATAAACGTACTATTCAGAATTCATGAAAGAAAAATATTGACAGTCATAGGCACTGCCGATAGAAGTGGTAACTTATAACTCAGAATTTGATTTTTACTTTGGAAACTACGCGTGTGAAACCGGAGGGCGTGACTATGAGCATGGCCATCTAGAAATGCAGACACATTTTTAAATGGCCAATGGGAAAGGCTGAGGCATTTCTAGATGGCCATTGGCTATGGTCCCAAGTTTACCCGAAGATTTCTTATCATTTCCGAGCGTGACGCTAGAATTAAATTGACAGCCCACGAAAAATCTGTCTTTGGCGCGCCAAAAGAAGTTTTGACTTCAAAATATATTGTACCTACATGTTTTCTCAAAATAGTAATTATTTATTTGATGTTATATTTACTACATTATTTTGTACTGCACAAGTAGTTGAAATTATCTATTAGTTACTATTTTAGTAGTCAATAATATTTAATTATTTAACTGGGCAACTCGGCATACTTCAATGCGATTACAATTGATTCATTCATAGCATTTCAAAATGTTTTGCCATTTGAAATAACATTCTTTACCTCTATCCTCCATACGTGAAAAGAAAATTGCGCGCAAAGCATTTAAAAAAAGTACACCAAAGAGGTTCCGAGTATGAGTTTTTAACAAATTAAAAATAAATGTATGATGAATTCGGCACCAAGGAGGTAGAAATAAATAGGTTAAATTATGTTTTGAATTCAAAACCTCAGTACACACGATGTTCTAAATTCAAATTTACTTTAACCTCTAGACCTCTAGAGGGTAAAAACGAATTTTTCGCCCTGATATCGAGGAGCAAAAGTACTCTTTCCGAGCTGGTGGGATGAAAAAATTATTGTATCATTGCAATGCAATATCCATTGTGTACGAAAGTAACGAGAATAAAATAGTTAGTGCCTGCCTATTAGCAAATAAAACTAAACGCAACATTTTCGTAACTTTTCAATTCTAAATATCTGCACTCTAAATTCACTAGGTATAAAATCGTTAAATACATAATAATAGTTAAAAAATCATCGAAAAATCATCGGTGAAGGAAAACATCGCGAGGAAACCGACATGTACCTAGAATCTTTCGAAGTCATGTGTCATCCACCAACCCGCACTGGGCCAGCGTGGTGGATTATGGCCTTAACTCTCTCCTTGTGAGAGAAGGCCCCGAGTCCCAGTAGTGGGAACATTTAGTGGGCTGTTGATGATGATGATGAGTTAAAAAATCAGCTATTGTTGTATTGTTGTACGTCGTTTTATGCCTGTAAGTTCATTATAAAGCAAGTTATAGCCAAAAATCGGTTTTTTATTTTTCCTGAAAAATTGTGTTTTTGCACTTACCATTTTGTTCTCCGGGGACAGCGATATGTAATTATTAAATGTATGTACTTACTAATAGATAGATATACAATTAACTTTAGCATGTCGGAGACGCGAACCCACAAGATTTTCCCCAAACAAAAACAATCAACGAAACTCAAAAGTTTTCACTTCAAAAAATAAACCGTCTACTTTTTCTCAAAAAAAATGTTTTTATTACTACAGATGAAAAATGTAATCTAAATGATATTACTTTTTCAGATCTTATCTTCAGTATTGTCTCTGGAAGCTAACTACCAGCCACCGATCGAAGTAAGCCGCACTTCAAGGATTCCAACTAGTAAAGGTAAGACAGCGCCACTTCAAGAACTAACTCGTGCAACGTATAGGCGTAGGACCAAAAGAAGTAAGAGTTGTATTTTACGTAGTATGTCAATCAAGGGTCAATCAAGCGCTTCCCCCTTACACCCCGTAAGGGGGAAGCGCTTATCATCTAGCTTCCCCAAATGTCAACCTCCCCTGCACGTGGTGCACCCTGTTGCCAACTAACGAGGCTCTGACGACCGAACCAATGGCGGTATATCCATTTAAAAGCCAGTCCTAAATTGACCATGCCAGTGACGAAGTGGACAAGTTGCGCTGGGATATCGTAGGGTTATCCGAAGTCCGAAGACAGGGCGAGGGCAGGATAACCCTCGATTCCGGCAACTTGTTCTACTACCGGGAGAGAGATCAACAATCCCAAGGGGGTGTCGGGTTTATCGTCCGCAAGTTTCTCGTCAACAACATGATAATGATCGAGAGTGTGTCGAGCAGGGTTATATACCTTGTACTTAAAATTACCGACCGATACTCATTGAAGGTCAGACAGGTATACGCACCGACCTCGACACATCCTGATGAAGAAGTTGAGGCCATGTATGAGGACATCTATAAAGCCATCCATGTCTCGCCAACACATTTCACAGTTGTGATGGGAGGGAGACTTCTACGCGAAACTGGGGAAACGTAGCGGTGATGAGTTGAGAGTAGGGCAATTTGGATATGAGCAGCGGAACCCAAGAGGGCAACGTCTAGCTGATTTATTGGAAAGGGAGAGCCTCTTTTTGTGATAAACTCAAGAAAAAGCCACAACGAAAATGGAATTTTCTTTGTGGCCGTTTCTTGATGAAGGAATTCCTGGATCAGCCCAGATGGTTCCACAAAAAATGAGATCGACTTCATTATGAAGACTAAACGACAATATTCAGCGATGTCTCTGTGATTAGTAAGATCAAAACCGGCAGCGATCACCGTATGATAAGAGGCACGCTGAATCTAAACATTAAGTTCGAAAGATCACGTCTAATGAAGTCCACGCTCCGACCAAGTTCTGCTCAAATTGAGAATCCCGATAACTTTCAACTTGAACTTCAAAACCGCTTCGAGTCTCTAAATGAGTGCGTAACGGCGGATGAAATTAATGACAGGCTAGTGGCAACTGTTCACGCGGTTGGCAGAAAATTCTACAAGAGCCGACGCCAAAATAGAACACAAAAACTCTCCGATCATACTCTGAATCTCATGGCGGTTAGGCGAGGAATGCGGTTGCAGTCTTCGATAGACAGGACGGTCTACAGACGGCTCTATAGATAGCTTTCTACTTGTGTGCAACGCGACATACGCTGCTACAATACTACGAGTATTGAAGAAGCGATTAAGTGGAACAAAGGCTCGAAAGTGTTCGCAAGAAATCTGTCTCTTGGGCAAAGTCAATTGACCAAATTGAAAACCGATGATGGCAACGTCACCTCGTCGAAGCCCGAGATTTTGGAGGAGATTGAAAGGTTCTATGAACAGTTATACACCTCTGCGCAAGCACAACCTGTCGTTAACATGGCTAAAGAATAATCCTAATCTTAAAAACAACAAGGCACCTGGCGACGACGGAATTACGACTGAGCTTTTGAGAGCGGAAAGAGAGTGGAAAACCGGTACTTAAAGTCCTCCAGAAGCTGTTCGACTCCGTCATACTTGACGGTAATACGCCAGAAGCGTAGAGCAGAAGTGTGGTGGTGCTCTTCTTTAAAGAAAGGTGAAAACACCTTGTTGAAGAATTACAGACCCATCTCACTTCTGAGCCACGTTTATAAGTTGTTTTCGAGGGTAATCACGAATCGTCTCGCACACAGGTTTGACGACTTCCAGCCACCCGAACAAGACGGATTCCAAAAAGGCTATAGTACCATAGACCACATCCATACGCTTCGGCAGATTATACAGAAAACCGAGGAGTAAAATCGGCCACTATGTATAGCGTATGTGGACTATGAGAAAGCCTTCGATTCCATCGAGTCCTGGGCAGTGCTTCAGCGATGCCGCATGGACTATCGCTATTTCGCAGTTTTGAGGTGTATTTACAGCAAAGCCACAATGTCTGTCCGATTACAGGACAAGTGCACAAAACATATCCGGCTACAGAAAGGCGTGAGACAGGGTGTTATATCTCCGAAACTGTTCACTGCCACGCTGGAAGATGTTTTCAAGCTACTGGACTGGAACGGACATGGCATCAATATCAACGGCGAATGCATCACTCACCTTCGGTTTGCTGGCGATATAGTCATTGTGGCGGAGTCGCTGCAGGATCGCACATCGGTGCTATGCTCAGGGACCTCAGTAGAGTATCCCAACAGGTAGGTTTGAGGATGAATATGGACAAGACGAAGGTCATGTCAAATCTTCATGTCTCACCTGTACCGGTTATTGTTGGGAATACCACACTCGAAGTTGTTGACGAATACGTCTACCTGGGTCAAAAGATTCGATTAGGTAGATCCAACTTCGACAAAGAGGTCCAGCGAAGGATCCAACTCGGATGGGCAGCGTTCGGGAAACTACGGCACATCTTGGAGTCCAAAATACCCCAATGCTTGAAGACGAAAGTCAATCAGATCAATTTAAGTTTAAGAAGTTCAATCAGTGCGTGTTGCCAGTGATGGCTTATAGAACTGAGACGTGGTCCTTAACTGTAGGCCTCATAACAAACCTGAAAGTCACACAGCGAGCTATGGAGAGAGCTATGCTCGGAGTCTCTTTGCGCGACAGAATCCGTAATGAGGATATTCGCAAAAGAACGAAAGTAGCCGACATAGCTCGAAGAGTAGCTAAGCTGAAGTGCCAATGGGCAGGCCACATCGTTCGCAGAACTGACAATCGATGGGGAAGAAAGGTTCTCGAGTGGCGACCACGAACCGGAAGACGCAGTGTTGGACGGCCTCCCACTAGATGGACAGATGACCTCACCAAGGTCGCTGGAAACCGCTGGTTGCAGGTTGCGCAGAACCGTTCGTTGTGGAAATCCAGGGGGGAGGCCTATGTTCAACAGTGGACGTCTTGCGGCTGATGATGATGATGATGACGAGTGATAGAGTATCAAACAACATATAAGGTTACATAGAAAGCCTATACTAAGCCGATAGGGTTGCGTTTTACTCATCTCTATAATTAACTTTTATTGGGAAATCAACCCTGAAACACATAGTCTATAAGCCTAAAATACATATTTATATTGGTCATGACAAACTTCAAGAAGGCCTCCCAAAAGCAAGAACGCAAAAGATGCTGTTTAATCCTATGCTGGAGAGTGTAATAGATTTAAGATTCTAAAATTCTAATGCAATGCTCTCTAGGTACCCACCTAACTGGTAGAAAATGCGTCCTAGCGTTAAGCTTTCCGTTTGTGCATATATGTACATGTTTGTACATATGTTAATGTACAAATAAATAATAAATACATTTATGTTAACAAAAAATCGGGATTCTTCCGTGACTAGATGATGAAGCGATTCTCCAATATTTCAAAGTAGTTTCATGAGCAAGCTATGCTGAAATGGGATTGGACAGGATACGTACGTCGTATACGTATGTACGTCTGTCGTACGTTAAAACAACTATGGACTAACACCAAGCACTGTGTCTCAGAGAAAAAGGCCATGTCATTCACAACGCAATTCAAACGATTCAAATTCGGCATGACGATTCCTGTCTCTGTCATTCTACCCGGATAAGACAAAGACCGAGAGGTTTGATTCCGTGTCGAAATAAATCCGATTGTGTTGTAAATCAGGGAAAAGGTCGGCCCAGGTGAAAATATGAGCTTAACATCCAAGTATTGGCTCATAATAGTTCTTGACAAACACTAAGGAGGCCTTTGCTTTGGACTGGAAAAAGATAGACTAATAATTATAAATTTTCATTTTCACCTCGGAAAGAGTACTTAGATATTTAAGTGCAAAAGTCGTTTTTACCAACGATCACAATACAAAGATGTGCCCTCCCAAACTTCAGGGAGCACGGAGTCATGATATCGTTAGGCAGAGTGAGCGCAATAGGCTAGTCGGTTGCAGGAAGGGGTGGACGCCGGACGTTTTTACCTATCACTATTCGTTGTCAACAACCAAAATAAGTAGAACCACAGCAAATCTCTCCGCCAGTGATTCTAGGGGTCAAGTAGATTGGTTGTTTGTAAACCACTTACGATACACCAGTACCAAATTCAAGGTGCTCAGGGCACATACATTGGTTTATATATATCGATAGTTTTTACCCTCTAGTCTAGAGTCTAGAGAGTTAAGTAATTTTGAATTTAGAATAACGTGTGCACTAAACACATACTCTAAGTTTGTGAATTCAAAACATCATTAAACCTATTTACTTCTACCTACTTGGAGCCAAATTTATCATACAACTTTTTTTAATTACCTATAGCGCAGTAGGGGCAGACATTGAAATAGAAAAAATTCCGGGGAGCGATTTTTTTTTATGAAACGTCGGGGAGGGTTGTTGGAAGTCTAAATTTCGATTTTCTAACTAATCCCGCTAGAGGGTTCGCCGCCATCTTGTTTTAAAGTTTTTGTGAAATAACTCGTTAATTTTCAACTTTAGAGCAGAAATGATGGTTACCAAAGTTGTTGGAAATTTAATTTCTCACAAGTTTGCTTCATATAGTTTTTACGCTAGGATCAATATTTGCAGAGTTATACTATCAAGTTTATCAAAAAAATCGTAATGGGTGCAATTTTATTTACTTCAACTTCGGTTCTCGCACTTTTTAGGGTTCCGTACCCAAAGGGTAAAAACGGAACCCTATTACTGAGACTTGGCTGTCCATCCGTCCGTCCGTCCGTCCGTCTATCACCAGACTGTATCTCAAGAACGGTGACAGCTAGACAGTTGAAATTTTCACAGATGATGTATTTCTATTGCTGCTGTAACAACAAATACTAAAAATAAAATAAGTGAACAAAGTGCGAGAACCAAAGTTGATGAAAATGAAATTGCACCCATTACGATTTTTTTGATAAACTTGATAGTATAACTCTGCAAATATTGATCCTAGCGTAAAAACTATTTGAAGCAAACTTGTGAGAAATTAAATTTCCAACAACTTTGGTCACTATCATTTCTGCTCTAAAGTTGAAAATTAACGAGTTATTTCACAAAAACTTTAAAACAAGATAGCGACGAACCCTCTAGCGGGATTAGTTAGAAAATCGAGATTTATACTTCCAACCACCCTCCCCGACGTTTCATAAAAAAAAATCGCTCCCCGGAATTTTTTCTATTTCAGGCTAGTTTTATGTCTATCTCGACTGTAGTACTAGTTAAAAACGCAGACTCAAACCTCCTTGGTGTCATTTTGTTTTCTGTTGCTTTGCGCGAAATTTTCCTTTCTATAGAAGTACCCAAAGAGGATGCAACTTATGCTTAACCTTGGAAGTACCTCAACCCTCCATAATACGTTTACGTCATAGGTATTGTTGCTGTTAAAACGTAAACATAAAAGCAGGAAACTTGTTGTTCATTGTACATTTATGAATAAAGAACTTTGACTTTACAACATGTGAAAACCCAAAAACAAGTGATTCTAGCGACAAAAAAGTTTATTTGACGCCAACAGAATTTACTGAAAGTTTTAAAAATCCGCATAGCATTTAGTCATTTCCTCGCTGGGATGGGATGAAAAAAAAGTTTCGTGTTGCACTCGAGTGCTAAGATTTTTCACCTTGTGCTCTCTTAACCCTTAAAGTCGCAAACCAATTTTTAGTTGAATCAATCAAAAAAAGTATCGGGATTCGTTTATCGGGACTCCAAGACATATAGGAAAAATAATAAAAAAAAATTCAAAATACCCGTTTTTAAAAAAACACATGTATATTATACTATACAGTGCTACTTACACAACACAATATTCACGTATAGCAAAATATACATTGCTACTTATGCCGAAACTTTTGAGGAACGGATAAAGAATAATTTCTATCCTTGAAATACTATAAATGTATTTCGTACTTAATGCAAACAGACAAACTTGCTTTTATGCATTTGCAGAGTGTGTCGCTGGTAGCTTGCTACGTGTAGTTGAGGCCAATAACCAAATTGCTCCTAATCTGATCATCATCAGTGCTGCTGCAGATACCTTGTTTTGCATAGGCACAATTTCATTTTTTTTTCAACTACCCATTAAATTATATGTCACACTCAAAGTTTTTCAAAAGATCTGACTTTTTGGATTAGTAGAATTCACCTAGCGCTGAAACCAGTATATTTCGGAAACATACATAGAATGCAAGCAAAATGATACCAAAAAGAAAATATTAGAGCACAAGCGTAATCATAATTTTAAATTAGGGAAACAGTACATTTTTGACATAATTTGATGTTATTTGCATGCACCAAATTCACACACAAGTAGAAAAAAACTTAAGACATTTACCACCCAAAATGTGGCAATGTATATTATTCTATACAGAACAGAACAGTCATAACTGTGGCAATGTATGGTATAATATACATACACATAAAACGAAATAAATCTGACAAGAACTCGATCCTCACAGCTTATTTCGTGCAAATATATAATTATTACATATTTGTGAGTAAAATACACGCATAAAAATGCTATTGATTTTGAGTAAAAATAATAATATATGAATATTTTATCTTGATCATCTCGCAACTTCACCGTTTGTGTCAAAACATTGCCAATATAATCTCACTGACAAAGTTCACGTCACTTTTATTTTTAATTTATATACATCTGGATACTTGTAAAGAGTTTCAAAGAAAATATTTTGTAAAAATACTGTAATTTTGAAACTATATTTTTTTAAACTATGTGTATAGTATACTTAACAGAATGACTTTAAGGGTTTTAATACCCTCGCGCGTTCGCGAATTCTATTCTCAGGATTCTAATTTTAACAAATAACTATTGTGCACTATACAGACACTAAGGTATTGGTTAAAAGTGAAATCTTAAAACAATATTCTTATATTTTCTGTTTCAGAATCGAGTTCTGATGAGCCTAAAATAACGGAGGAATGTCGGAACAGAGGTTATTGCGTAGCTGACGAGGTAGATAAATATCCAGAAGAACTTGTGAAGTCCTTGACTTTTGTAAGTGAGACATATTTCATTTATTTTTACACAATTCTTCGATTTCAATCAGGTACTTACTTACATAAAAGCATTAGTTTTCAGTCGACAGTAAAGGCTCTTCGAATAAGTCCGTTTAAAAAAGTGATAGATTTTTTAAAATCCTATTAGGACTTTTTTTTTTAAATATAAAGTGTCGAGACGAGCAGGTCATGTGCCTGATGGTAAGCAACATGCCTGCCACATAACAACACAGTGACACGCAGCTATTGGAACAAGAAGATTCCAAATCATTACCTAGCACTGCACTGCGCTCGTCACCCAGAGATCTAAGTTGTTATATCTCTAAGCCCTGTAATTTCACTGGAAACATTGCCCTTCAGACCGGAACACAGTAATGTTTGCACATTACTGCTTGGCGGTAGAATATTTGGCAAAGGTGTGGTCCTTCCCCAGGCGGACTCTGCCAAGAGTCCTACCACTTAAAGTACTTAGTATTAATAAGTAGGTTGGTAAGTACCTACTAGAAATCTCAATGAGTGAATGTTTGTTGCATCACGTCGTAACGTCTGAAAAATGTCTGGGCTGAAAATTGCAACACAGTTAGATCATAGTATTATTTTTAGTAGATTTTAGATTATAGATAATAACACATGTTTTCGATAAACTGCCGTTCAGCATGGGAATCCGCCGCGATCTGAACGGTAGTGGTTACCCTAGATAAACCTAACTTAAATCTAGGTCTCTGCTACCACCCAGTTTACGACTGGGAACGTTTTAACACTAAACCTATAAATAACTAGTACACGGTACCTTGGCTAACCAGTCCTTCTGGATAGGGTGTGTAAAACCTAGACTTCCCTAGAATCTACCCCAGGTTCCCCGTGTATCTAATATTATAATATATATAAATAGATGGGTACGATACGTGTCAGATTCTCGTCCGAGTCGGCCTCCTTCCGAACAATTGAGCACCGCAATCCAGTAACCAATATCTCGCGTCCGCGCGGATAACTTTTATCCCACAAACAAAAGGGTTAACGCCCGGCGTTATATAGTTCACACAACCTTCGTTCTCGCGACCGCGCTGAGAAACGAAGGCACCACAAAAACACGCGATCCTCGCGAAGGGTCCCGGACCTCTAGCAAACACTTGCACCCGGTGCACTTGAGTATGCGACAATTATTCCCGCGACCGCGCTTTCGAGTACCGACTCGACAATTCAACAGTCCCGGACTGATAGTTGAAACAAAGGGACAATAAGACATGCGCCCGCGCAGTCGACTAGTTCTCAATGCACAATCACAACTGTGTCGGAGCCGTCCGAGCGATGTACTCAACTTAAAAACGAAGATGTCGGTAGATCTAAAACGTTGGCCGCGCCCGGCCATAGACCATAAATACCCGTTTCTACAAGTTAGCAAAATACATTGTTACGTCATTCTATTCCGAACAACCCCCCGCTCTGAAGTGAATCCGTCACTTCACTAGTTCAATGCACCGGCAATCGAGACAAGGTGGCAAGGGCTCGTTTTAGTCGAGATCCGTCAACTAAAACCTCAGCGATGCGCGGTGTTCCGTCCGCGCCTGTAATCAACTTCAAAATACGGCCCCGCCGCCAATATAACGGAGGCATATTGCCCTCCTTTAACAAAACCAAATCGCCTTCCCTTGGCGGATCTGTCCGGTCTGTCCATTTGACTCTTTGTTGCAACAGATGCAGGTACTCGACCGACCACCGGCGCCAAAAGTCCTGACTCATCTGCTGCAGCAACTGGAAGCGCGATAACCGGTGAGCGCGCTCATCCTTCCAAGGATATTCGGGCAGAGCCGTAAGCGGTTGCCCGACCAAAAAATGACCAGGAGTCAAGACCTCCAGGTCGTTAGGGTCTAAAGACACCGGACAGAGCGGACGAGAGTTGAGGACCGCCTCTACTCGACAAAAGACCGTGGCCAGCTCCTCAAAGGTCAACACGGTCTCCCCAACGACGCGTCGAAGGTGGGTCTTGGCCGACTTCACTGCGGCCTCAAAGATCCCACCCCAATGAGGGCAAGCAGGCACTCCAAAGCGCCACTCTATACCTCGCTGCGCGAGTGTATGGCCCAACAAACCTGTTTGGGCAGATAAGAAGTCCCCGACCTCTTTAAGATACCTATCCGTACCCTTATAGTTGGTACCATTATCGGACCGGATTAATGACGGGACCCCCCGACGGGCCACAAACCGATCCAAGGCCGCCACAAACGCCTCCGTCGTCAGTGCGGATACCACCTCCAGGTGGACGGCTTTTGTGGCCAAACAAATAAACACACAAAGGTACGCCTTTGTGACCTTCGCACTCCTTAGCGTGGAGGATTTGACAGCGAAAGGGCCGGCAAAATCCGTGCCGACTCCGGCAAAGGGCCTAGACGGCTGAACCCGGTCAGCCGGCAGATCTCCCATTTGGGGTTGCATAGTGGGGGCCCGCAACCTATAGCAGGGCACGCACTTAAACAAGACGTGACGCACCACGCGTCGCGGCGACAAAATCCAGAAATCCCGCTGGAGTAAGGCGAGCATCGCCGTATAACCCGCATGGGAATTGATCTTATGCCTGTGAGCCACCACTAGCTCCACCAAGGGACCTCCCTTAGGTAGGAGGAGTGGATGGCGACGCCCGAAGGGCAGGTCAGCATTCCTGAGCCGACCTCCTACGCGGATGAGACCACCCTGGTCTATGAATGGATTCAGGCGCGAAACAGCACCCTTGAGCTTAGTGCCGTCCCGGAGCTTCCGAAGCTCTGACGCGAAGCGTTCCTCCTGTAACCTGCCAATCAGGTACAGCATTGCGTCCCGACGCTCGCCAGCAGTGACCACTAGGGAGACTACCTTCTCCCGTGGGTGCCGACAATTATGTATGAAGCGTCTGACCCAGCTCGTGACGCCCAGCAGTTTATCCAGACTGCTGTATTTGGTTACCAGCCAATCCATGGTAACTGACGGTTCCTCCGTCACAACGTGGACTCTGAGTCCAGGCAGCTCCTGCGTGGAGGCACTCGGTGGACTGCTAGGCCAGGACTGCTCCGGTCCGGCCAGCCATTCCGGTCCCCACCAGAGAGAGTGGTGTATCAGCTCCGGTGCTGTACATCCCCTGGACGCGCAATCCGCGGGATTCATCACCCCTGGTACATGACGCCACAGGATCGGCGTCCCGATTTCCTGTATTTGGGAAACCCTGTTTCCCACAAAAGTTTCTAGCTTGTGCGGTGCCGCGCGTAGCCAAGCTAGGACCACCTGACTGTCAGTCCAGGCATGGACGTTCCTGATGTCCACATTGGGCCCCAATTCGGTGGACACGTGACTGATCAGTCGGGATAACAAGTGAGCTCCACATAGCTCAAGCTTCGGAATCGTGAGCCTCGTCCGAATGGGAGCAACCTTGCTCTTGGCCAGCAGCAGTGTGACTTGAGGCCGTCCTCTAGAGTCCACTGTCCGCAGGTAAACCGACGCAGCGTATCCTCGCTCTGACGCGTCGCAGAAACCGTGCAAGCTGGCCTGGTACCTGCCCGGCGGTAGTATCTTTCTTGGCAGAGCCACCTGGTTCAGATCCCCCATGGTGGATATCAGCCGCAGCCACTCGTCCAAGGGTTCTCCTACAAGGGGCTCGTCCCACGAGACACCCAACGTCCAAAGTCTCTGAAGGAGACATTTGGCGGAGAAGAGGACGGGGCAGATCCAACCATTGGGATCGAACATCCGTGCCAGAGTGGAGAGGACCGTTCGCTTGGTCCACGCCTTAGGGGCCTCCAAGTCCACCCGGAACGTAAATACATCCGTAGCGGGCTGGTATCGCATACCCAATACCGCTACCATGTTGGGATCCTCAGCATCTTCAAACAGCTGAGGGTTCTGCTGGTGGTCTTCTGGAATCCCTGCCAGAAGCCTGGGTTCGTTGGACAGCCACTTGCGCAACTCATAGCCGCCCGCGGCGAGTATGCCAATGAGCTCGTCCCTCAAGCGAACCGCTTCTTCAATGGACGCTGCTCCTGTGCAGACGTCGTCAACATACAGGTCCCGTGTGAGCACGGCCGCCGCGCGCGGGAACCTGTGTCGCTCACGCTCCGCCAATTCCAATAGCGTGCGGATTGCTATGTAGGGGCTAGACTTCAGCCCGTACGTATTGGTATTCAGCTCGTACACCCTCATTGGTTTGGTCGGGTCCTCCCGCCAAAGTATGAGCTGAAACCTTCGGTCATCAGGGTGTATCAAGGTCTGGCGGAACATCATCCGGATGTCCGCTCCAAACACCACCTGATGTCTCCTGAAGTTCAGGATGATGTCGATGATGTCCCGATGCAGCTTTGGCCCTGCATGGAGACACTGATTCAGCGACACTCCTGTGGAGGTAGGCGCTGATCCGTCGAACACCGTCCTCAGCTTGCCGTTTGAAGCCTTCAACACGGCGTGATGTGGCAAGAAGTAATGACATGTCGATGTCCAATCGACGCGAGCGAGAGACATGTGTCCTAACTCCTCGTACTCTCGCATGAAATCCACGTACTTCCCCCTAAGTACGGGATCGCGCTGCATACGTCTTTCCATAGACAGCAGACGCTTCTCGGCCAACTGTCGGGACTGGCCCAGCTCCGGCGGGCAGTCCACGAATGGCAGTCTGGTCTGAAATCTACCCGACGGTGTCCTCACCGTATGAGTCTCGTAGAAGGACTCGCATTCCACATGGGCCGGGTCCAACCTGGACACCATGGGAGGCTCTTCCACTTCCCAAAACCTCTGTATCACCCGCGCGATGGAGACTGAAGCGTAGAGCAGGTTGTCCTGGGAGAGCTCCCTCTCCACCACAGGACCCATTATGCAATGGCCAAGAAGGGTAGGAATTGCCGACAACGAAGTGTGGGCAATAGCCTTGGTTGGTCCAGACCATAGCAGCCCCAGGACATCGCAGCCCAGCAGCAGGTCCACTGGTGCTGGCTCGTAGAACCGGGGGTCTGCCAAGCGCAAGCCCTTTGCGAGAGACGCCAACCCTGGCGGTAAGAACACGGAGGGACTGCATCCAACTACCGTGTCTATGACCGTAGCCTGAACCTGGATCCTCCAGGAGGACGGTTCCGCACCTGAAAAGGCGAAGGATGTCTCGCCCGCGAGACATCTCACTTCCACACCCCCTACCCCACGGATGGGGGAAGCCTTAGCTTTATATCGCAGGCCCAGGCGTGTCGCCACTCGAGTGGTGAGCAGACAACCCTGGGCGCCTGTATCCAGGAGAGCACGTACCCGTACGTGGTCCCCTTTAGGACCCCACACGCGTACCCACGCGGTGGGGAGGAGCACAGTCCCTGGCTCCTTGTGTGACTGCGCACCGGCTAGTCAACACTGGCCGGCGCCGTCCGACACCGGCGGACTAGGCGGGCCTGGCCAGTAGGGCGGTCTCGCGCAATAGACCACCGACCGTGGTGGTGCGTATGGCGCAGACGGGTGTCCATACCGGAAGGGAGGCGGGTGATACTCCAGCCGCGGATACTCGTGTATCGGCGGCGAGAAGCTCACCGGCCTCTCCTTGTGCTGCTCTACCGGAGGCGGCGATGGGGGGTAGGAGAAGGGCAGCCGGTCCAGAATGTGCGGGCTTATAGGGCGCCCGTCCCGCCAACAGGCCCGGGTCCTCGGGGGCCCACGCGTAGCCACATATGCCTGGGGCGGGCCGGTAGCCCTACCGGCCGGCGCGTGGACCGGACTATCCACCCGGATCCCTGCCGGGTTCATGGGTTGAGCGCGGGGTGCGTCGTACACGGGATGTCCGTAGCCTCCCGGAGACTGCGGAGTCCGTGGACGCGCGCCCCCGCCCGTGGGGCCCCTGCCCCTTGGAGGGGGCGTGCTTCGCTGAGGGCGCCCTGCGCCCTGTGCGTGTCCAGGTCCTCTGGACGGCGCGCCCCCGCCCGTGCCCTCTGCATCCCCAGAGAAGCGGCACAGGGCCTCCAGGTGTGGTCCACCACACCTGGGGCACGGCTGCTGCTCGGAACAGTCGCGGTAGTTATGCTGCCCGAGGCAGCCGTAGCATAGTTGGAGCCTCTTCGCCAGCTGCCGGCGCTCCAGCACCGGGAGGTTGGCGAAGGCCCCACACCACCGCAGCTCATGTGCCTGGCCACATGAGGGGCACCCCCCTGGGGTGCTGGTCACGGCCGCGGTCACCCTTCCGTGGCCCCGTGTCCCCCTGGAACCTCCCGGAGGTTGCTGCGCACCCGTGCGCGGGGGAACCCCGGAAGACCCTGCTCCCGGGTCGGAGGACTCTGCCAGTCTGGCCTCCCACTCCAGGAACTGGAGCAGGTCCCCCAAAGTTGGGAAGGCCGTCTTCCCCTTTCCGGCCCTGTCCAGCTGCTCGCGGTCAAACCGCGACCTCGCGTCCGCCGGGATGCGGTCCTGTATGACGTGGACCAGGAGGAACCCCCACTCCTCCACCGGCAGCCCTAGGAGTCTGAGGGCGTTGATGGCCACCCTCACCGGCGTCAGGATTTCCTTCCTGATCTGTGACCGGGAGGTGACCTTCCTCAACGTCAGCAAGCTCCTGACGTGGGCATCCGCCAGTAGTCGAGGGTTCTGGTACCGCGCCTCCAGCAGTTCCACTGCTGTGTCGTACTGGTCGTCCTCGACCGGGAGATGCTGGATGAGCGACCGCGCCTCATCCCGCACCGACGCGAGCAGGTAAGCCAGTTTTTGACCCTTGGTGAGATCCGCCCTGTTCTCCACCAAGGATCCAAACATATTTCGGAAGGCCGTCCACTCCTCGGACCTACCTCCGAAACTGGGAAGCTCGAGGGTGGGCAGCCGGCTGACCACCCCCGGTCCCATGGCCATTGCTGGCTGAGCGCCAGCCGCTGGCGCCTTGGCTGCCTTGCGGATGACTTCCGCCCGCTCCGCGATGTCGTCCGCGAGCTGGAAGATCTGCTCCATGTCTTCCTCCGCATCCTTGTCGCAGGCCCCCTGACTAAGGAGCTCTGCCAGCGCTTCCTCCGCCATGCCGACGCGTTCCCGCACGTCCTGGGCCCGGAGCAGGATGGCATTCTCTTTGTTGGGCCGCTCAAGGAGCGCTGCCGCAGATGCGAACCATCGCATCTGCGATTGTAACACAGACCGTGCCTTCGCGGGCGGAGCCATGACGCGGAGCTAAACTACCAAGTTAACCCCTAAATCACAAAACAACAAGGTTGGCGACCGCACCAATTTTTTAAAACCATACAAAAGAAAATGCAAATAAAAATACACACAATCAAAGTTGTATACAAAAAAACAATATTAATTTATATGTATGTAGGCAGGCCGAGTCTCGCCATCATCATCAGTAATCGCATTCTTCTGCTGTGGGCGTAGCCGGTGGGTAGTGTTGGATGAAAACTCGCGAACTCACAAACACAATAGGATTTATTAAGTTCAGGTAACAAAGTAGGTTGGCCTATTATTGCTTCTTGGCAGCGTGACGTCAGCTGCACCGACGTTATTCCATTTCAAGGATAATTAACACCACTCAACTTCACTTAAGTCAAAGTTTAGAGACGAACTTCTTGGCTTCACCTGGACTCACCGTGCGGGTGCCGGGTCCATCGTGTGGCAGAGAGAGAAACCCCAAGTAGACCCCAAGACTTGCGACTCGGGCGTAGGTTTAAGGGGCCCCTTTAAAGCGCGCGCTGACGCTCACCTTGCCTACTCGCATCTCTCTCCCTGCCCAGCCATATGCATGCTGTAATCAGCATAGATTCCAATAGCTTAGGTGTTCACTCTCCGAGCGCGGGCAAGCGACTGTCCGCTCCGCTCCCGCTCCGAGCGTAGGCAGCGATGACATAATGTTGCTCGCGCCGACACGGCTATCCTGACATGCGCAAGTCCTCGTGCGCCTCTCGCCTCTCCTTTGGCTCATGTTCAGTTAATCTGTCAAGGAAGAAATAAAACCACTAGGATCACCATATTTACTATGCTCGTCCTATCCTGACATAAAAGACCTAATTTCACGCATGTACGCGTAGGTGAATACAACATCCCTCATTAGACCTCATGCAAATGAAACCAGCTAGAGGTATCCCTTCGACCAAGACTCGTCATCTCTTATGACGACATGGACCGGACGAGCCCGCAGCTTTCCCTGATACATACGTACACTGTGTGTGCTATTCGACCTCGTGCAAATAATACTCGACCGAGGTGTCCCTTCGACCGCATCATTATCTCATATGATGACTTGGACCGGACGGCCTCGTCGCTCGACTAGATAACCATCTCATATGGAATACTCGACCGAGGTGTCCCTTCGACCGCATCATCATCTCATATGATGACTTGGACCGGACGGCCTCGTCGCTCGACTAGATAACCATCTCATATGGAATACTCGACCGAGGTGTCCCTTCGACCGCATCATCATCTCATATGATGACTTGGACCGGACGGCCTCGTCGCTCGACCAGATAACCATCTCATATGGTAACTGTGAAGGTGGTCAAAGAGCATACACTGCAATACATAGCCATCTACAATTTGATCGTATGAACTGACGTATTTTTCAAACTACCTTCAGATACCATTTTAAGTAACCTACAGAAATCTCGAAATATTTACCGACTCACATTTATCAGACGGGTCATTTTGTGCGTATAGGTACCCGCTGTCAAAATAGATTACGATTGCTCCAACTAGCCAGTAATGTTAACGCACTATGCCAATGAGTGAACACATTTTCTTCAATAGTGAAATTTTCTCAAAATTAAACCAATCAGATTTCTAAAGTAAGTAGGTAACTGTGATGATAAACTTGATGAAACTGCTTCATGAACTCAACTTGGCATAGGGTGTGATATTACAGCGATTCATCATCATCATCATCATCAACAGCCCACTAAACGTTTCCACTGCTGGGACTCGATTACAGCGATTGCAATCTTTAAATTAAAACTGAATGAATAGGCACTAATGACAACTAGAAACGAACACACCTGATTGACATCTGAGGCTCCTCGCTGAGCGTAGACTTCCGACTCGTCATCTTGATCTCGGTGCCGGCCAGCAGGCAGCACCTCGACAGACCCGCTGTCCAGCAGCAAGCACGATGGATTTGCCAGCCAACAGGCAAGCACCCGGGCGCGCCAGCCCAGCAGCCAGGCGGATCACGAAGACAGACCAGCCGGCAGGCAGGAACGTCTACTTTTGGCTTGATCTTCGGTTGAGATGAATTCTTCCGTATTCCGTCTGCTCTCCTCTCATAGTAGCTTCATTGATACATCGACTTGTGGGTTGTGAACCTTCGATGCGGTAATTTCATCTTCATTTACGTTTTTCCAAGAATTAGGTAACAAAGTGATTAATCGGCAAATGCGGGTAGTTTTCGATATCACTTGGGTTTTCGCGATTCATTTGAATAACAGCACCCACTTTCGCTTCGGTCGAAATGTAAAAGCACCTTGTTTCCACGTAATTCCTTTGTAGGGCACTCTCAGTTAACCACGATGATGCTTCACCTCGAAACGCCTTGCTTGTGGTCGATTGCCACTGGGTCGATTTTCTTCTTTGTTCTCATCCATCACGAATCCCGCTTCTGATGTAGGCAGGCCGAGTCTCGCCATCATCATCAGTAATCGCATTCTTCTGCTGTGGGCGTAGCCGGTGGGTAGTGTTGGATGAAAACTCGCGAACTCACAAACACAATAGGATTTATTAAGTTCAGGTAACAAAGTAGGTTGGCCTATTATTGCTTCTTGGCAGCGTGACGTCAGCTGCACCGACGTTATTCCATTTCAAGGATAATTAACACCACTCAACTTCACTTAAGTCAAAGTTTAGAGACGAACTTCTTGGCTTCACCTGGACTCACCGTGCGGGTGCCGGGTCCATCGTGTGGCAGAGAGAGAAACCCCAAGTAGACCCCAAGACTTGCGACTCGGGCGTAGGTTTAAGGGGCCCCTTTAAAGCGCGCGCTGACGCTCACCTTGCCTACTCGCATCTCTCTCCCTGCCCAGCCATATGCATGCTGTAATCAGCATAGATTCCAATAGCTTAGGTGTTCACTCTCCGAGCGCGGGCAAGCGACTGTCCGCTCCGCTCCCGCTCCGAGCGTAGGCAGCGATGACATAATGTTGCTCGCGCCGACATGTATATGAAAGTCCAAAACAATATTCCCTATGTCGTTTGGCAAATAAATATTCTCTTATGCAGCCAAATAAACACAAAATAATTATTATGTTATCTGGCAATATCCGATGCAGATAAAAAAGCCCTCGCCAAATTGCTTCGTTTGCAAGTGTAAAAAGAACCTTAGATAGACTTTCCGAGTCTATGGTTAGTTCCGACCAATGATAGAACAACAGCTTTCACAAAATGGCCGGATATTTTCCCAACAAATAATGCAAGATGACAAAATGACGAAACAATATATTTTTCCAGATTTTCAACAAATCCTTTGTTAGAAACACAAAATATCCATTAATAACAAACCCTACAAGCAAAGTCACGCGAAACGCCTTGTAGATTAACTACGCTACTTGCTACCAAAATGTTTTCGATAAACTGCCGTTCAGCATGGGAATCCGCCGCGATCTGAACGGTAGTGGTTACCCTAGATAAACCTAACTTAAATCTAGGTCTCTGCTACCACCCAGTTTACGACTGGGAACGTTTTAACACTAAACCTATAAATAACTAGTACACGGTACCTTGGCTAACCAGTCCTTCTGGATAGGGTGTGTAAAACCTAGACTTCCCTAGAATCTACCCCAGGTTCCCCGTGTATCTAATATTATAATATATATAAATAGATGGGTACGATACGTGTCAGATTCTCGTCCGAGTCGGCCTCCTTCCGAACAATTGAGCACCGCAATCCAGTAACCAATATCTCGCGTCCGCGCGGATAACTTTTATCCCACAAACAAAAGGGTTAACGCCCGGCGTTATATAGTTCACACAACCTTCGTTCTCGCGACCGCGCTGAGAAACGAAGGCACCACAAAAACACGCGATCCTCGCGAAGGGTCCCGGACCTCTAGCAAACACTTGCACCCGGTGCACTTGAGTATGCGACAATTATTCCCGCGACCGCGCTTTCGAGTACCGACTCGACAATTCAACAGTCCCGGACTGATAGTTGAAACAAAGGGACAATAAGACATGCGCCCGCGCAGTCGACTAGTTCTCAATGCACAATCACAACTGTGTCGGAGCCGTCCGAGCGATGTACTCAACTTAAAAACGAAGATGTCGGTAGATCTAAAACGTTGGCCGCGCCCGGCCATAGACCATAAATACCCGTTTCTACAAGTTAGCAAAATACATTGTTACGTCATTCTATTCCGAACAACACATAAACTATTTTTATACCGGGATAATAACAGGAACGGCGGAACGGGGAACTACGCGGTTAAAACCGCGAGACGCTCCTAGTTTGCTAATAGTTGAGGATCAAATTTTTAAACTGGTTAATAAATGTAAAAGAAAAACAATAAATGCTCAAAAAATATCGACAGATGTCACTGAATCGACACCCCTGTCCATATCTATAAAATTAGCTTTCCAAACAAAAACATTTCTTGTGGGGAAAAAGTTCAATCGAATCCTGTACATTGGTTGAAACTTGAACCAGTTGCATTTGTGAAATCGTTTTTTTTTTAATTTTATATACTTTTTTCACAGAAAAAGGACGGGATCAAAAATATAACAGACGATGGTTTGGACCCAACGCAAAGGGATGGCGATCCAACGAATCTTCAAAAAAAAAATATTGAACTTTGCGAATCGGAACAGGATCCGGTATGTATTCACAAAATTTCCACACACGCCATAACAACGCCAATTGGGTGATGAACATGTCCTCGAAAGAGGTTTTTCGCCGGTTTCCTCACGATGTTTTTCGTCACCTTCAAACCAGCGACGATGACAAACTTATATAATTTTGCTTACTTGAAAAAATATTCAGACCTGTTAGCAATTTACACCCTCGGGCGTGTAAAACACAGAAATTCTCGCCACTACGCTACCATAGCTTTTCAATTAATTACGGCAAATACCTAAAAACATTCTTGTGAACAACGGGGGCTTAATGTTCTCACGATAGGTTTTTATCCCAAATCAAAAATAAGCTATTATTTATTTATTTGTTATACAAGAGTGCAAAGTTGATTTTTAACCGCGTGCTCAATTTTGATGACTGAGCAATCGATATTGGAATCACTAGCTGCGCTCGTGATTCAATTTTAGAGTCCTGAGCGTAGTGAGGGAATCAAAAGAGCACAAGGTGAAAATCTTTGCACTTGACTGCCATCCCGCCTGTAGCCACGATGCGGTCTGCGATGGAACGTGTTTACCCAGAAGAAACCGATTCACTCTCGATTTGAAGACACATATTATTGTAAACGTCGGGAAAAATCCACTATAGCAACGTCTTCCGAAGCTTAGACGTTCTTATCACAAAAATAGAGTAGTTTTGTTTCGTTCCAGTGTTTTCTAGTATACAATAAATAAACCTAATGTTTTAATTTCAGGGAGTTGCGCCACGAAGTTTGCCAGATAGCACAGGAAAACATTTCTTCGTTGCAAACGTACCGGGCGTGATAGAGCAAAAATTTAACATGGAAAACTGCAAATTCTCTAAGTGAGTACCAACCACTCTTATGAATATCACAGTAAAATTGTAAAAATCGTCAGTTTACAATTTAACGATGTTAGATTATAAACTAACTTAATATATACTAATAGGTATTATAAATTTTATCTAAAGAGTTTGTTTATTTGTTTGAACTCAAGGATCTCGGGAACTACTGGGCCGACTGGATAGATTCTTTCTTTATTGGATAGTCCATTAATCGAGGAAGGCTCTAGGTTATTTAACGTTACGCTACTATCAACAGGAGTGGAGCATGAATGAAAAATGTAACAAAAAAGGGGAAAATATTTGCTTTTCGAGCGCTTTCGTTGCGTGACAGCTTGCGTCTATCTTTTGAAGGTTGCGTCGTTAGAACCTGATGTAACCGATTTTGTTCAAAATTTGAATTGGTACAACCAATTTTCGATAGATGGCGTATCAACGCGGTTCAGCTTGTCATAGGATAATAAACTCACGCGTTTTATTGCAAACTGACGGCATCTTCAATTTTACGGTGACATAAGTATTTTTGACAAAATATGTTCGTATACTGAACTATTTGTTTTGATGTGATTTTTAATTAATACTGTACTTTTAGGCATGATCTCACTTAAATATTCCATTAACATTAGTAGGTACCTACAGATTACCTACATTGATGCAATTTAATCTGAAGCTACTGTTCTCGAAAGAGATTTGGTTTTCAGCTGCAATATATTTACCTATATCACCAGTAAGTTTCGGCTGGTCTAGTTGAAAGTTACGACTGATCTAGTCGGGAGAACGGCGACTCCGTGGTTCGAATCCCACGTGCACTACTATATTTTCGACGTCATGTGCGTAATTCCGCTAACTTAAAAAACAGTGAAGGTAAATAATCGTGAGGAAACCGGCCCTGTTCCAAGAATCTTCCGAGATCATGCGTCATCCACCACCGGCACTTGGTCAGCTTGGTGAATGGCCTCAAGGCCACAATCCACCTGTCGAGGAAAGAGTCAGCTCTCCTTGCGTGAGAAGACCTCGAGTGCCAACTGTGGGCTGCTAATCCTATAAATATAATCAGCAGCTCCTCGCTATTTTACTGACCTAGTTTCCGTTCCCCAAGTTTCCCGCAATAAAAAGTAGCCTATGTGTTACTCCCGACTTAAATCCAACTACCTACCTAGGTGTGTTAGAAATTTCAACCCCTATCCGTTCAGGGGTTCTGAACGGATAGGGGTTGGTTGGTTGACTGAGCAACAAATATCAAAACTTTCAATTTTATACTATACTAGCTGACCCGGCGAACTTTGTTCCGCTTTAGAGACGATAAATGAGCAGACTTTTGACTTTATCAAGATCAATTTTTTATATGGATAATTCATGTAAATTTTAAAAAATCAAGTATTTTAATGATCCTTTATTGGCCATGTATTTTGGTGCAGAGGTTCCACTCTTTAGTGAAGTACGATAACTTGATATTTATCCGGGAAGCAGCAATTGAACAATTTCTATGTATTTTGGATTACATGTAAAAGTGATAAAAAGATCTGGCCGTCCGTACATTTTTACATAAGTTTTCACCAACAATCAGGATGGCAACTTCATCTATTGTTGGAGCGTTAAATGTGCGTTCGTGTGTTCCAGATGGTCGTTTATCCGCTCTGAATACGACTTTGTGGTCATCATTTGGCATACGCTCCAAAGCACTCTTAAACATCATGAAGTAGTTCTATCACACATATCATACATATCACATATCACACATAGGTCACAACTATCATGAAGTAGTTGCTCCAGATCTTGAAGAATTGCTCTTTACATTGCTGCATTTATCTCTTGACGTCGATCAAGTTGTCCTTCCATGTTGCCCATGAAGTATATTTGAAAAAATGTATGCTGTGAATCTTCGAGAGGTTTTAAAAATAATGATTCTACGAAATTTACTATACAATAATATTATTTAAAACTTCGCAAAAAAATACTTGTGTAGACACTGTCAGAAAGTTTTTGAAATGTCTCTGAAGTTTCTGACGTGACGCGGATTCGGAGAACGAAAGTTGTCTCATTTTTATAAATCAGTAGTTTGGATTGAGTTGGCACTTATCCCACCGGAACGTGATGAAAAAGTATCCTATGCCCTTTTCCTGGTTCTAAGCTACACACCCACCAACTTTCAGGCGAATCAGTTCAGCCATTCTTGAGTTATAAATAGTGTAACTAACACGACTTTCTTTTATATAGGTATTTAAGATTTAAGATTTAAGATATTTAAGATTAACCCTGCCTATACGAGTACCTATAACAAATTAACTTATTGTACTTTTTTAATTTTCAGAAGTGATCATTCTTCTCGTAGCTGCTCCAGCGAGTTCCTGGTTAATGATGGCTACAGATCCGTGTGTAAACAAATATATGTCTACAGACAAGTATATGTCATAATAAAAGATCAACTTGAAAAAAGGGACATGAGACTCAACGGTTGCTGTTCCTGCGTAATACATAAACAAATATAGGTACGATCCTATTCCTGATAGGAAATTCGTTATCTATGTAATAATACGTGACGCAAAAAGTATGTAGGTACGTAATTTCGAAATTTCAAACACTTATGTTATAGTCTATACCAGGAGTCCTCAGGAGTATATTTATTTTGTAAATAAATATTTGCTGTTTGTGAAATATGTAGAATATTTGTGAGCCGGGAATAAATTATTTAAATTCGATTTATTGATGAACTAGAAGCGCCCTGCGGTGTTACCCGCGAAGTTCCCGTTCCCGTTGTTCCCGTTGTTTTTCCGGGATAAAAAGTAGCCTATGTGTTCTTCCAGACTATAATCTATATAATGTGTTCCAAATTTCAACCCGATCCGTTCATACGTTAGGACGTGATTGAGCAACAAACATCCAAACATCCATACATTCACATTTGTAATATTAGTAGGATAAGAATGATGAATTTTAAAAATCGTTGCGGGCTGCGCGTTGCTGACCCCTGGTCTATACTAATATTATAAATAACTGTAGAGTGGTTTTGTTGGAAAGCGCCAACATCAGAACATCAGGAACTACTGGACTGATTTCAAAAATTATTTCACCGTTGGTCATTTTCGTGATCCCCGAGTGCTATAATAGGCTGGCTATATGAATGTACAACGGGCGAAGCCGGCGCGGACCGCTAGTTTATATATCTATGTATGTAGAAAGAAGCGTTTAGAATGCTGATATTTTTTTATTATTAAACTTTTTAAAAATACATGAAATTATTTTTTTTGTTTTTTCATTACGCACACCTTGTTTTACAAAACACGTAAAAAATTGTATGTTTAGGTATTGTTAAGGTTTGTGGTCAAATTAATTTAAAAGATTAATATTGCTTTATCGTCGAATTTCGATCATTGTGCGACCACTAGTTTTATCATTCTCGCTTAAAATCCTAGCGAAATACGTTACACTCGTCATTTTGAACAGCTTTTACTGCTTTTAAACAAATATTAGATATTTTTATATAAAGAGTGACGAGACGAGCAGGACATGTGCCTGATGGTAAGCAACATGCCTGCCACATAACAGCACAGTGACACGCAGCCATTGGAACATGAAGAGTCCAAATCATTACCTAGCACTGCACTGCGCTCGTCACCCAGAGATCTCAGTTGTTATATCTCTAAGCCCTGTAATTTCTCTGGAAACATTGCCCTTCAAACCGGAACACAGTTAATGTTTGCGCATTACTGCGTGGCGGTAGAATAACTGGCAAAGGTTGTGGTCCATCCCCAGGCGGACTCTGCCAAGAGTCCTACCACTACAAAGTTCAAACAAGATACTAGTTTTGAACAATCTTTAAATAACTTTTACTAGTATTGGACAAATTCTTTTGCAAATCAGATCAATAAAAACAGTTTTCAACAACTATTAACTAGGTACTGATAAAAAATCAGTCATGAAACACTGATTAAACAAAACAAAACTGATGAAATATACCTATCAGTTGGTACATGTCATTATCTAAAGCTGATTTTTCATGATTTTAAATTTTTCAAGCAACAAATGAAATCGTTCTGAAAAAGCTTCTTAGGATGGAAAAATCTTTAGGAAATTTAATGAAACGTCTCCAAGATGCGAAAATCTTCAAAAATAATTTGATGGTGCCGCCAATGTTTCATTTTCTATACCTAATTACTCTAATAGGTATAATTAAATATCGGTGATAACAATGGTGAAATTGAATCAAATCTTTGAAAGAAATTCAATTAAATCTTTGGCGGAATTGGGAATTAGGTACCTACTGGCAAAGGTGTGGGCCTCATAACGAAGCTCACAATCGCACAGCAACTATGGAGAGAGCTATGCTCGGAGTTTCTTTGCGCGACAGAATCCGTAATGAGGATATGCGCAAAAGAACGAAAGTGGCCGACATAGCTCAAAGAGTAACCAAGCTGAAGTGGCAATAGGAAGGCCACATCACTCGCAGAACTGACAACCGATGGGGAAGAAAGGTTCTCGAGTGGCGACCACGAACCGGAAGACACAGTGTTGGACAGCCTCCCACTAGATGGACAGATGACCTCACAAAGATCACTGGAAACCGCTGGTTGCAGGTTGCGCAGGACCGTGCGTTGTGGATATCTAGGAGGGAGGGAGGGAGAGGGCCTATGTACAGCAGTGGACGTCTTGCGGCCGACGATGATGACGAAAGGTGTGGTACTTCCCCAGGCGGACTCAGCAAAGATATTATAAAATTCTTTTTTTGATATCTATTGCCTTTTTGAAGTGAAAACTTCTTTAGGCGCGCCTAGACAGATATTTCGTGGGCTGTGAATTGGATTCTAGCATCACGCTCGGGTATGATAAGAAATCTTCGGGTAAACTCGGGACCATGGCTAGTGGCTATTTAGAAATGAGTCAGCCAATGGCAATTGCTGAAAGGGCGTGGCCCCGGCATCATGCCATGGCCATCTAGAAATGCATCAGCCAATAGGAAATGCTGACGCATTTCTAGATGGCCATGCCATGATGCCTAGGCCACGCCCTCCGGTTACACACGTGTAGTTTCCAAAGTTAGCTATCAAATTCTGAGTTACCTAGGTATAAGTTTTCACTTTTATCGGGAGTTCCTATGACTGCCAATTTTTTTTATTAAAACCACCTCACCGAATTTGATAAAATTTATATGGTTGGTCCTCTAAACGATGATCTACCAAACAAAAAAAGGAACCATCACTATTGATTCCCATTTGGCGGAGCTACCGCGTATCATACATACATACTTAGTTACAAAAAATATGTATATAACTGAATTGAGATCCTCCTTTTTTTTAAAGTCGGTTAAAAAGTTAAGTGTGCTCGTCGAATCCTTTTAGCGAAGCGTAGCGACGCTTCGCTAAAATGGCGAATGGCGAATGGCGATGGTAGCTGGTAGCGGCGCGAGCGCCGCTGCGCTCGCGCCTCGTTCATAGCCTCGTTCATGCGATGACGGACCGTGTCCGATTTGTTCGATTAGGCTGTATCTTATGATGATTCATTTACAACACGCGACGGCAGCCTACCGGCTTCCTCAAGTACCGGATATGAGTGCAACTTTCTATTTTGATACCAATGACTACGTGACTATAATTCAATATGCGTTATAGATTATATACCATTCCAACAGTATTTATTAAACGGGACGGGACGACCAACACATGCGTCTGATGGTAAGCAGCACGCTTTCACATTTTAGATGGACCCAGCTATTTAGATCATGAATTGAAAATCGCAGCTGGAACATGAAGAGTCCTTATAACTACCTACCAATGCACTACGCTCGTCGCCCATAAGGATTGGATAATTAATTTCTTTGCCCTGTATTTATCCGAAAACTTTGCCCTTCAAACTGAAACACAATAATGCTTTCATATTGGGTACTGCTTGACAGCAGAATAACAGGCAAATGTGTGTTACTTCTCCAAGAAGTGTGTAGGTAAGTACCCAATTTTAGTAGATCTCTTCAGTAGTTTTTGTGCACTTGAGCCCTAAGCGGCCAAATTTGGCCAAACCGGTTTTTGGGACTTTAAAACATTATTTTTACATGATGTACATACTCGATGATTAATTTATTTTGATGCCTAAGAGATAGGAGATTATACGAATAAGTACATTGTCGTTTACAGACACACAAAATTTGGTTTCATTTTTGAGTTATAATTTTTTTGTGTGACGTCGCGACGCCGGCGGCGTCGCTGGCCGGAACAATGGGTTAAAAGAGTAATAAACATTCATAAACCTAATATTATGCAAACAATACTGTAGGCATTTCAGTTTCCGGAAAAATTACACAGCAGAGATAAATCAGCTCAGGTCTATGGGTGATGAGCGCAGTGGAGTGCTAGGTAGTGATTAGGACGCTTCATGTTCCAGTTGCGTGTCATTGTGCTGTTATGGACAGGCGAGTGATGTACCACCGTGCATATGTATAATATGTCATCGATATAAACCATAAGATGTGCCCTCCCAAATTTCAGGCGCACGGAATTATGTCATCGTTGGGAAGAGTGAGCAGCATACGAGCATACCGGTCTGTTTCAATCCAAGACAGACGTCAACGTAAGCAGCCTACCCAAGGGTCTTTGCTCAATATTGAGTACACAACGGGCTAAAAACAAATACTCGTATATTTTCATTCACATCATTTTAATAGTCATTAAATATTACACAAAATAGAATTGTCACGGATCGGAATTTACAGAATAATACACCTACATACTATTTTGTTATAATAACCTAACAAATACATTCTATAGCTAATAGACATTTAATACAAAAATATTCACTCATTTTGTTTTTAAATGCAAGATTTAAAATCGATGATTTATTTTAATGTTGAAGCCTATAAATGTAAGGCACTTATTACACGCGTATATTTGAAAGGAATGTCGTATGTCAAAAGGGACGAGCTTTACTCATCATTTTAGACAACTTTCACTGAATACAATAGTGGAACAAAATTAACAAAAATCGATCGAAGACATTAACCGCCATATTACAAAACAATAATTTATATTGTTATATTTTATTATTACCCTGGTTAATTACATAATCCAATGTGCCCTTAAAATAGCGAGACTAGATACCATTTATTAGTTTATTTCAGGAAACTGTATTTAATGCTGGCATTTCACGTGGTTATTTGTGTTCCCGTATTTGTGTCTCGTTCTATAGCTTCCACTGTACCTACGTGTTACATGAAAACGAGCTCAGTGTGGGGCCACAATTACACAGTTAAATTTAGAGAAATAAAGTCTTGTCCGGTTTACCTCATATCAAATATTTCAGTAATCTGGTTCCAGACTTGACAATAAAACTGTATATTGTGTTCTATATAATTGTTTACTTTTCCCGTTTGTCAAATAATCGAATATTTTGTCAAATACGCATACGATGCCATTTGTCAAACCCATATAAAAAAATCGAAGTCGAGCCTTTAAATAGGTAAGTACAAATAATAACCAAGCAAAGAGCCAGCACAACAAAACTTTCACAGCGAAATTCGTTCTAACACATATTTATACATTAGTATTTATTAAATTACGATATATTTACTACGGTTGTAGTATGGTGGCAAGATACCCACCCTGATGTTTCGAAGTAGTGTCATGCACAATAATATTCCGCAATTAATAATACTAGAGTAATGAATAATCGTAATGGCTTAAAAATATTAAATCGCTTAGATCTAAAAGTATACACAGGATATAGATACATTTAAATATAATGGTCAGTTAAATGTATGTATAGGTATAATTTACCTACTACACTATTAATCATATAACATATTTTATTTACATATTTATTTCGGCGGTCCTGATGCGGTGATCCTTGAGCAGAAATGAACTCACAGGGACATGACACCAATATCCGGGAGAATACGGAACGCTCCACAAGTTGTATTAATTAGGGATAGTAAAATTAGTGACCTCCAAAATGTTAGGCTGCGACCGCGTCCGATTGTTTACAAAAGTAAGTTAAGTTTGCAAAAGTTATATGTATAACGCAACGCACGCAAAAATAATATACTAAATCCCGCACTTATTTCGACAACCACTAATATTTCCATTCATATCACTTTTTTGGAATAACGGCTACTTACATACAATTTTTAACAATTATTAGAAAAGTTTTTTTTGCTTTTTACAATATCTTTTACTAAGCCTCACTGAAATTCTCAAGTAAATATTTATAAATAAAGCATGCCTTCGTCCAGTCCAAAACCAGTCCTTCGAAAACTATCTATCCATAGAAAACTATGTTTTGAAGGCGACGTACAAATACATAACGTGTATGTTATGGCGTGTAACGCTAGCATGGGAAGTTTGTCAAGATTCAAAACATAGATCCATTCCTTCATTTTGACATATTGTTAACCGACAATAACGTTGAGCGCTTTTTATTGATACATCACCTATTTATTGCTAGGAATAAAAAAAACTTAAGCGTTAGTGTCAGTTTGTACCCTACTACAATACTATAAACATAATTAATATCACGAAATTGAAGTCCGAGTATTACTTATCTATATATTTAACTATATCTACTATATCGCCTAAAATAGGGGTATATAAAATGAAACGCTACTATTACAAAACCTGACATTTATAAATAGATATTATTTTTATACAGGGTTATTGGTAATCAGCCTGCATCCATTTAAGGGCATGTTCTGTATATTTAAACAAACAACTTTTGTTCTACAACTTTCGTTAAAACTCAATAGATAACCCAAAAAAAATAGTGTTTGTTGCCCTTTTTTGTACTGTTTAGCGGCTTTTAAGTGTTTATTCACTTCGGCACATCATTTTTTGCGCGTTAAAGAGCGTACGCGCTCTTGTTACGAATTGTTACGAAGAGTTCGATGCTTTTAGACCGTGCAAATATTTTTTTTGTAAAAGAAAAAAAAAACTCTTTTTTTTTTAAACTGTACAACAAAAGTTGACGTATTGAATATACCTAACATCCCCTTAAAAGGATGCAGGCTGATTACCAATAACCCTGTATATTGCAAACACAAAAACAAACTTACCTACCTACGATAAAATTTGAAAAATAAAGCAGCTGATGGCGACCTTTGAGGCCACCATGAAAAGAAAGAGTTGTATAATAGTAATAAGACTATAAGACATTTATTGTATAAGTTCAATGTTGTCTTTGAGTTAGTTTTGACGACATCGTCAATTCTATACCGATTTGACTTTACTCAAAAGTTTTACTTTATTAGCTCGAGTATGCTTTTTTTAGAAAGCTATGCATGTCAAAAAACTTATAAAATGTTTGTCAAATCGGTGTTGAAAATATCTATTGCTATTTATTGTGTTTTGAAACAAATTTGAAAATAAATCTCGCTTAATCCAAGTTTTGTAATACCATGCGACGGTTATTATCCACGTAGCTAGACACATTTTTAAATTTAACTCCACTCCACTCCCTGTGTAAAATACTTAGACAGCACTAAATCGTCCATAACTAAGTCGCCTGACCTTCAAATATTTCTTCTTGCGTTACCTAATTTTGTCACTCACATTTGAAAACAAACAGTACCTACTTAATCGCAATCGTTTCGGCAGCGTTATGACGTAATACGTCCAGATAATCCTACTAATATTATAAATGCAACAGTTTGTGAGGATGCATGGATGGATGTTTGCTACTCTTTCACGCAAAACTACGGAAGGAGCCTAGGTGAAATTAGAAACATAGATGATAGTCTAGAATAACATATAAGGTATTTAATATCTTGAGAAAATAACAGGGTCGGAAGCTAGAAGCGTCGCTAGTTAAACACTTATTTAGAATGCGATTAAGTCATATGTAATTATTCGAAAATAACGTGGTACTTCGTGATTTTAGAACAATGTGTCGTGTATCTATATAATTAGAATACGTTCTTGGTAACGACGCAGGAACAGCAGCCTGGTAATCTGAGTTGTCTCCGCTCCAGTTTATCATTGATGACGACGTCCACCATCCTGTAGACGTACTTCTGTCTACATCTCCCTTTGTATCCTTCTTCAAAACTCACAACGTCGTGGCAGTTTGATTCGTTCCCACCGCTGTAACCAACAAAATACATATTTATATATTACTGATACTCGAAGAGACTTCGTTTCATGGTTAGCGTTCCAAAGATTCGAACGTCAAAGAAATTTGGCTCCAGTTTCATGCAAAGAACGTAATCTGTGAAATACGTTGTTGAGTGTCTTCAAGTTTAGAGGGAATAGATTTATCGTAAACAGGGTTATCGGTTAATAGCAGGAGGTGGTGATCAAGTGCAAACCCATTATCTATAATAAAATTGTCAGTCATAAGGACTCCCGATAGAAAGGAAAGAAAGGAAATTTTATAACTTAGATTTTTAGTATTAAACAGCTCTTATGTTGCACTATACGTCACTTATATAAAGACGTATGGCGCGAACCCATAAGATTTAACCCTAACCAAAAAGCACAACAACGAGAAGATTAAGATAGATAAAGAAATCTTCTTTTGTTACTCTGACAATCTGACATGCTATGCTATCTGATATACTAAGGGTAATCCTTTCTACATAGGAAATTGTATTTAACGCCTTGGACTGATATTTCGTTCGAAAGTAAGCAGTGATATTTAAGAAGGTGTATCCAATTAATAATCATTATTTCTGAAGTTAGTGCTTTGATTATGTCAGCCGAAGGTTTCTTTTACTTAGTATAAATTTACTCATAGACTGGCCGTGTTTGCAAACTCAACCAACATCCGTTGATGCAAAGGTTTTCAAATACTTAACAACTTTTTTTTTTAAATTCAGCAGGCTATCACAGTAAATGTCAACCTTACAACCGTACAATCATAACTTTTTTTTAACCGGACAGAGCCTAATTAACTAAATGAAAACTACACCATAGGTACTACGCCCGCAAATAACTACTTATGTGCATTAATAAGCAAATCTGAATTATCCAAAAACTTACGTAGATTTAAAAATAATCAAGATAATCTAGCCCACTACCAGTCGGAAGCATACCCAGCATGCTTGCGGTAAAACCAAGTTGAATGGTCATGCTCACATTGAGAAAATTAAATAAGTATTTGAAATATCATAGTGCACTAAAGGATTTATACATTACACGCACATTTACATATACTTACATGAAGAAAAACGTTGTTTTTTGTATATGGGCAGAGCCTTTATTAACAAAACTAAAATACAATGAATAATACACTACGATACAAACCTAACTAACTACTTACACTAAGCACACCTGAATTATCCATAAACCAATGAAGGTCTACAGATAATCAAGATGTTCAAGCCCACTACCAATCGGAAGCGTACCCAGTACGCTGGGGGCATTACCACGCTGAATGGCCAAGCGCTCCGAAAAGCTTGTGAAGATGAGGTGAGCTCCCGGCCCCCACGGGCCCAATATCTCAAACCCAAAGGGCTCAAACATTGTAGGTACCTCTTTTTACGAACATTGCTTGGATGGAACAGTAGGTATAAAATTTCAAACACTTCACGGTCGTAAAAGAGTCTGTCTATCAAGTTACGGGCCACCTTACGAAAAGTGGTCACCGTCATAATTTCGACACCTGCTTCCTACCATCTCCTGGGTTCCTTTTAGAAAAAGGCGCAAAGTTCATAGACAACATGGTCGCTAACTGTGTTTAAGGGAATAATGCACTAACCTATCCATTTATTTCATTATTTCTGTTATTCTATTATATTAATTGCCCTTTCCATTCTTACAATTCTATCAAACATGTTAAATCATTGTCTGTTTTAAAAAAAATTAGGGAAGGCTTATTTATTATTATCTTTCACAGCTCCAAACCAATTTTACTCTAATCAGATAGTCATATTTTTATTTATTTGTTAGTTTATTGTATTAAGTATGTAGGTCTTGTACATTAGAAGTTGTCGTAGTCCAAGTTTTCAATGTGCTATTAATAATATGTACGTGTATAACATAATTAGTCACAAGTAACCATTACCATTGTACCATTAATTACCCCGTCTTTTCTATTTTACTTTTCTTTCCATCTTTCGGTTGCCTGGACGAGACCATTCTCAGCTATAAGCTTAGCACTAAGAATGTAAGTAACGTTTTGTACTTTTTTTGTGTTGTGAAAAATAAGGAGTATCCATATTATGGATAATTCTGTACAAGGCCACCCGCAGGTCTACCGCCTAAAGGCTGGTTTGCATTTTGATTAGTGCGAGTGCGAATACGAGTGCGATTGATTGCGAGTGCGAGTGAGTAATCACGACTGATTACTAAGCACTCGCAATAATCAATCGGTGTCCACACGTGTTTGCTACTAATCACTCAACACCTGCACTACTCACTCGCACTCGCACTAATAAAAATAAAAACAGGCCTTAACACTCCTGCTCTCTGTTATGCTTTGGTTTGTGACGTCATCTGCCAATTTGTTAACGTCGATGAAAGCAGACAATTACGTCTGCTTTCAGTTCCGCTGCATACGGAAACCAATCGGTAGATGACGTCACACATAAAAGCATAGCAGAAGGCAGGAGAGTTAGGCGGTAGACCTGCCGCTGTTAATACGCAGTCCGCTTTGCCTAGCCTGGACCCAGAGGTGTAACGAATAGACCAAATTCTGTTATAAGTGTTAATACGCAGTGCAATTTTATTAGTTCCACGTACTACCTGCGGCGAGCCCGTGAATTACATTTCCGTCTCGGCTGCGTACCGCATAGGTTACTGAAATCGAAAATCCTAATTATACCGCGTTAATCCTATTAATATTAGGTATAAATGTCAATGTTTTGATGTTTCTTGCTCAATCACTAAGTAACGTCTGAACGTATCGAGTTGAAATTTGGAACACAGATAATAGTCTGAAAAACACATACCTAGGCTACTTTTTATTCCGGGTAAATAAAGGAATGGAAACAGCGCGGGTAAAACCGCGGAATGCTGCCAGTTAGTTCACAAAAGTAGATTAGTACGTATCGATTCCCAAAAGTTGATGAAGATGTTGTTGCTTTAAAATTAGTTGACAGACGTAAGTACGATTCTATCGGTCAATGCTTCCCCGCACTCCTGCATGATCTAACTCCGTCTGGATGCTCAAGGAAATAGTGTCTGGCATCTTGATCCTACATTAAAGCATCCGTTTCTGATACAGCATCGCTAGCCCAAAGTTCGGTAGGCAGTAGAGGCTATGAGAGTAGGGTCTGATCTTTAAATGCTAGTTCGGACTTCGGACTTTGTCCGGCTTTTTAATTCGTCCAGATTATTTAAATTAGATGGAATATGAGAAAATTAAGAAATACAGCAATACTTTTTCTTAAGTGATAACAAATCAAGAAAGAACAATCGTCGGGACTTTTCGAATGAATAAATATGGGAGGTCCACTGACATTGGTCCCTTAAAAAATCTAATATTGTAAATTATTCATTGATGTTAAAAATAAGTATTTAGATTTTTGTGGCTGCATCGTAACTATGTATTGCGTAAGTACTCTTGTAATGTTTTGAGGATAATGTCGTGTAAGAACTAGGTACCTACTCTAGAAAAGCGAAGAAGCTATGGTGTGTATCCTATTTCCAGTAATTACATCATTATTTTGTCAATTTAAAGCGTTATAACTTTAAAAATGCAATCTATAAACAATTCTGAGGCAAAACCAAATAAACCCGACTAATTTTAAACTTAACTATCTAGTTGTTAGACTGCTTGCTTAAATGAATAAATAACTCATCAATCCAAATCAAACTTTGTTATCAGGAAATAGCTGTATTTTAAACTTTTGAGATCATGATCATTAATCTGCCTATAAGCGTCTAAGTACCTATTAATGAACTTTTGTTCGAGACGTAGTGCCCATGTGATATAACGTCATTGATTGTCTGTCTGTCTGTTTATTTCGGCTTATCTTAGAAATGGCTGGACTGATTATGGCGGGATTTTCATTACTGGATAGCTGATCTTCTAAAGCATAACATAGGTTATATAATTAGGGTTCCGTGAATAAAAACGGAAACCCTCAAAACGCGGATGAAACCGTGGGCACAGCTAATACTTATATACGCTAAGCTTAATTGTTCCTTACCTTGTCATTACGCATAATTCCACGAAGAATCCTTGAACTGGCTTATCGTCCCGATTCACTACATTGAAATATGTGCCGTCTCTGTCGGGCAGTGACTTTGGGTAGATCATCTGAAAGTAGGAAGATTAAATATTAGCGAGATATTACTTTCCTCTGCATTCGACAACTTTTTATCCGTGATAGGTTGAGACAGATCTAGGTAATTCTATTAAGAAAACCAAATCTAGAGGAGTTAGTTATGAAACCATAATTGTTCCCAGTGTTGTTGAGGCTTTCTCTACTTGCCTAATTTTGTGAGAGCAAAGGCTACTCGAACGCTAAAGGCTACTAGAGAACGGATCGGATTGAAATTTGAAACATAGTTATAGAGTATTGTAGTCCGGAATAGCACTTAGACACTTCTATTTGTGGCAAAATTACAGAAACGGGAACTGGGCTGGTAAAAGGTCGGGTTGCTGCTAATACACCACAAACGTCATGACTATGTAGATATATGTATCGTAGAGTATGTACACATTTTATTGTGCTGGGACTATTTGCAGAGTACCACACCTTTGCCAGTTATTCTACCGCCAAGCAATAATATCCAAGATTACTGTGTTCTGCTTTAAATGGCAATGTTTCCAGTGACATAGGCCATTTACACTAGATGGTCATGCTAAGATGGATCTAGAAATGCTAACGCTAGATGACCATTTGACCATGCACCAATGCTCCCGAGTTCACCGGAAGATTTATCTGATTTATGAGCGTAATGAGCTTCCCAGCCTATGTAAAATTTGTGTGTGGGCGCCAAAAGAAGCTTTCACAAACCATGGATGTGCCCTGAGCACTTTGGTAATAAACTGCATCTGTGTATCTAGAGTAAGTGATTTACACCACCAATCTTATTGGCCCCTAGAATCGCTAGCCGCGAGCTATGCTGTGGTTCTACTTATTTTGGTTGTTGACAACGAATAGTGATAGGTAAAAACGTCTGGCGTTCACCACTTCCTGCGACCGACTAAAACGAAAAGAGTGAGCTCAGTCTTCCCAACGATGACATAATTCCGTGTGCCTGAAGTTTGAGAGGCCACATCCAATCTATGATTTTCACTTCAAAAATAGTAGCGATAGTCCCGTTAGAAGAACATACCGTTTGGTTGACTCCGCAGAGCGGGGTCTCCTGTTCCCCGGTGTCCCCACCCAGGCGCTGAGCTATCTGCACGTCGTCTTCATCTGGACCATCTAACTGAATTTTCACCTTACCCTCGTTCTGAAAAAAAGAGGATTATTTAACATCTACGTGAGTAATGTATTCGCCATTAACGTTGATACCATATCCATTCCAGTTCAAAAGCTTAAAGATATGCATAGAGGAACAGTTTCGGAGATATGACGTCTCCCTTTCTTTATCTCATCCCTTTTTGCATTTGGATCGGAGTTTTGCTTTGTTCCTGAAGACGGATAGACACGGTGACCTTGTTCTTCAAACATTTCAATACTTCGATATACCTATAGTTGATAAACTATTTCATTTATAACTTTTTCGTTTACAGGAAAACTATTTCATTTAAGACTTTTTTGCTGGAGAGTACTCTATTTCACATAAAACTTTTTGGATGGAAAGAAAAACTATTCAATTTAATACTTTTTGGATGGAGATTGGAGATACAACTATTTAATACAAAACTTTTTGTCTGTAAGGAAAATTATTGAAATTAATACTTTTTTGATGGAGGAACGACTATTTCATTGATAGTCCAGTCATTTAAGGTACTGACACACGTGCTCATTACTAGCACGAAAGCATGCTTTTATTGAGCAAGTGCTCATTAGTAGCACGTGTGTCATGTAATGAGCATGCTTATTTATAGCATGCTCAAAAATCAAACGACGTTTGATTTTCGAGCATGCTACCTGAGGCGGGGGTAGGGGGGGGCGTGATCCGAGCACGTCTGAACATGTTTGCTTATTAGCATGCTATTATCCATTTTGCGTTTTATTTCAGTCTGCAGCGGACGACTGTTTTATGCAATTAATGGATGTAATTAATTAAAATAATTACATCCATCGTCACTTTGGGGAGAAGAAAAAACTTTGCTTTTTCTGTCACATTATAGAAGTTACGAATGTCTGTGGAACACACATTCTCCTTTAAACACCTAAAAATAATAATGAGTCTTTATTTTCAGGACATGAATGATGCAAGTTTATCAATAAATATATAATAATTAAAGTTCTGTACGGATAGCACTTACTATATACTTGTACATCCATTTTGGCCGAGAGCCTGGCGCCAAATAGCACGTGTGTCCGTACGTTTGCTTTGAGCATGCCTATTTAGGAGCATGCTTAAAACAAGCATGCTTATTGCTGGCAAATGTGAACAGTTTGCAGAGCATGCTAATTTTAAGCAAGCTTATTAGCATGCTTTTTTTAAGCACGTGTGTCAGTACCTTTAAGCTTAAATTAGGTAAGAATCTCGGAATTTGAGATACCCAGCTGTAAGTCTGTAAATACTAACTTGTATATTGACACCCTAAAAGTTGTCTCAAAACCTACATATGGTAGGGTGTGAGCAACTATTAAATTTCAAAGTCATAGGTCACAAAATCGTTTTTTTGCGCTTTCTTTGGAAATCTCATTTCCTATGGGTTTTTTGCTATTTGTATATATTATCAATATTGTAGAATACAAAATTCTATACAACTTTTGTTTGAAAAATTTTTTTATACGGTGAACTCTTTTCGAGATAGAGGGCGGAGAGCGCCCAGTCACCGCATCACTTCAGGTCAACCGATGCCTCCGGTCGATAACGAGAGATATACAGTTTTCTCAAGTTCTTCCATGATTTCGGGGTCAAAGGTTCCATATTCGTTAATGTCCCTCTGATATGGTAGAGCATTGAGACAAGCTTGCCCATTACATTGGCCACAAGATAAAGAGCATTGCTAGCCCGCATCGGTATCGCGAACCACAACCACTCTAGCAGTTGCAGAAAATTTGGATGAACTAGCTGCACTAGCAGCATTGGCGGAAGAAAATTGTTCGGCCCAGAGATTATTAGAGTGTGGAACTCAAACCTTATTAGCAGTCTATCATGCTCCAAAATCTGTGAAAAGTCTCGATCATCTTCGTTATATGCATTACTTCAAGTCTATAAAACTGAATAAACCTGTGCAGCTATCAAATATTCCACCAACAGTGCAGCTGCTCATCAACATTTCAAACGTGTAAATTATCAAGTGCGTACTGTGACCGCGAGCTCTCCACCCTCTATCTTGAAAACGGTTCACCGTATAAAAAAGTTTATCAAGCAAAATATGTAGGGAATTTTGTATTCTACAATATTGATCATACATACAAATAGCAAAAAACCAATAAGAAATGAAATATTTACAACAAAAGCGCAAAAAAACGATTTTCGTGAACTTTGACATTGAAATTTAATAGTTGCTCACACCATGCCATAATATGTAGGTTTTGAGACAACTTTTAGGGTGTCAATATACAAGTATTTACAGACTTACAGCTGGGTATCTCGAATTCCGAGGTGAAATTACTAAAATGACTGGACTATGAATACTTTTTGGATTGAGAAAAACTATTTCATTTAAAACTTTTTGGAAGGAAGGAAACTTATTTAATTGAAATACTTCTCGGATGGAGGTAATTATTTCAAATGAAAACTTTTTGGAAGGAAGGAAAATTATTTAATTTAATACTTTTTGGATAGAGGGAAAATTATTTCATTTAATACTCTGAAGACGTAGGAAAAACTATTTCATTAAATACTTTTTGGATGGAGATAAGACTATTTCATTTCAAACTTTTTGGAAGGAAGGAAACTCATTTCATTAAATTCTTCTTGGATGGAGGGAAAACTATTTTATTTAATACTTTTGGATGTAGATAAAACAACAACAACCTTTAAAACTTTTTGGAAGGAAGGAAAATTATTTCATTAAATACTTTTTAATGAAATAATTAAGTTACGGTGGTCTAGTCGGGAGAACGGCGGCTGCCGATCCGGAGACCCCGGGTTCAAACCCCACACGCACCACTGTCTTTTCGAAGTCATGTGCGTAATGCCGCTAACTTAAAACGGTGAAGGAAAACATCGTGAGGAAACCGACATGTACCTAGAATCTTTCGAAGTCATGTGTCATCCGCCAACCCGCACTGGGCCAGCGTGGTGGATTAAGGCCTTAACTCTCTCCTTGCGAGAGAAGGCCCCGAGTCCCAGCAGTGGGAACGTTTAGTGGGCTGTTGATGATTGATGAAATACTTTTTAGATGAAGGGAAAACAATTTCTTTTAATGCTCTTTGGATGGAGGAAGAACTATTTCATTGAATGCTTTTTGGATGCAGATAAAAGTATTTCATTTAAAGCTTTTCGGATGAAGGAAACTTTTTTCGGTACATACTTTTTGTATAGAGGAAAAACTATTTCAATTCAATTCAATTCATTTATTCGAACCATAAATTCATAAGAACACTTGGTAACGTCATTAATAAAAAGGCATAAGAATCCGTGTACATAATAAGATAAAATAACAATGTCAAAATGAATAAAGCTGTAAAGGAGCCTCGTCAATCAAATGCAGCTGTAAAAAGGCTTTGTCAAAGACAAAATAACAAATAATTAATACATACAGTATACAGATACTACATAAGTACAATGTTCCATCAAAAATTTTATAAATCTATTACTTTACCTTATTACAAGATTCTAGTTTCAACACAGTTCTCTTCCATACGTTACTATCTTTAACAAAGTCATCTATATTATAATATGCCTTGCTCAATAGGTAGCTTTTTATTTCATTTTTAAACTTTGTTTCATTAAGACCTTCGACTTGTGCAGGGATTGCATTATAGAAGCGAATACTAGTACATTTGAAAGAGTTATTTGTTTTCTGAAGTCTGGACTTTGGAAATACAATTTTGTGCTTAAGGTGCGCTTTTGGATTCAGATCAGTTAGTTTCTTCAGTCGACTTCGATTTTTTCTTACATACATTATACATTCATAAATATACAATGAAGGGACTGTTAATATGTTTATAGTTTTGAAAATCTCCCGTACTGAATCTCTAGCTGATAAATTATATAGACCACGGACAGAAACTCAGTTTTCATATTGCAAAAGAGAGCAACTCTTTTGCAATATGATGAGTTTCTGTCCGCAGCTGAACCCCATAATAAAATCGCGTAGGACATAATGCTATGAAAATAGCCAAAATAAACAAGCCTAGCTGTTGCGACGTCCGATATTTTTTTAATTTGACGAACAGCGTGGGCAGCTGAACTAAGTCGGTCAGCCAGTGTCTCTATGTGAGGACCCCATTGAAGCTTTGAATCTACTGAAATACCCAGAAATCGAGTAGATTGTACAGGTTCGATGAGTTCATCTTTCAGTCTTATATCAAGTTTACCGCACATTACATTGCAGAGTGAGAATTTTATACATTTCGTTTTAGTTGGATTAAGTACTAGATTATTTGCATCAAAACATTTGTACGCAATGTCTAAAATTACGTTAATTTCTGTGAAATCGTTTATTCTGTGAAATTATTTATTAATTTAATACTCTTTAGATGGAGAAAACACTATTTCATTGAATACTTTTTTGGATGGAAAGAAAAACTATTTGATTTAATACTTTTTGGATGGAGATTGGAGATATAACTATTTAATACAAAACTTTTTGTCTGGAAGGAAAATTATTGAAATTAATACTTTTTTGATGGAGGAACAACTATTACATTGAATACTTTTTGAACGGAGAAAAAACTATTTCATTTAAGACTTTTTGGAAGGAAGGAAACTTATTTAATGGAAATACTTCTTGGATGGAGGATCTCTCTACTTATTCTGTGGATGGAGGTAATTATTTCAAATGAAAACTTTTTGGAAGGAAGGAAAATTATTTAATTTAATACTTTTTGGATAGAGGGAAAATTATTTCATTTAAATTAATACTCTGAAGACGTAGGAAAAACTATTTCATTAAATACTTTTTGGATGGAGATAAGACTATTTAATTTCAAACTTTTTGGAAGGAAGGAAACTCATTTCATTAAATTCTTCTTGGATGGAGGGAAAACTATTTCATATAATACTTTTGGGTGTAGATAAAACTACAACCTTTAAAACTTTTTGGAAGGAAGGAAAATTCTTTCATTAAATACTTTTTAGATGAAGGGAAAACAATTTCTTTTAATGCTCTTTGGATGGAGGAAGGACTATTTCATTGAATGCTTTTTAGATGCAGATAAAACTATTTCATCTAAAACTTTTCGAATGAAGGAAACTTTTTTTCGGTACCTACATACTTTTTGTATAGAGGAAAAGCTATTTAATTTAATACTCTTTAGATGGCGGAAACACTATTTCATTTTATACTTTTTGGGTAGAGATAAAACCACACCACAGAGTAATTAAAAAAATACAAAGTTTTTTTACCTCAATAAAAATAAAAATAAATACAACCACACCTGTAAATTTTTTTGGAAGAAAGAAAAAATATTTCGTTAAATACTTTTTGGGTGGAGGTAAAACTTTTTTATCCGGCAGAGCCTTTATTAACAAAACTAAAAGACAATGAGAACTACACCAAAGATAACGTAAATTACTAACTACACTACGCTACAAACCAAACTCATATACCAATAAAGGTCTATAGATAATCAAGATGTTCAAGCCCACAAGGTGAACCCAGGAGGCGCAGGGAACATTTGTCAACTGATTTGATGTTATTTCTGTATTATCTAATTTTTATCTGGACATGTGTCGCAAACGAAAAGTTCGCACTCTGAAAAAGTTTTTGTAAATCAGTTTCAGTCAGTATTTACATGGCCCCCAAAGATCCGTCGTCCAAGTACCAAACGTTTAGTTTGGACTGGGTACGTTGAATAGCCAAGGCAAAGGTCGCAGGGCCGAAGGGATCACCCTGTTGACAGCCAACGGAGGATAGCATATGATTGTTTTGATATGTCAATTTTGTGGGCTTGCCATAACATTGCCAAAGAAAATTGTACAGGTCAGGAATTTTATCCTTCCCTTGGGCCAACAGGGGTCCTCGATCAACCGAATTAAAGGCGTTTTTAACGTCCACCTTTAACAGCACCTACCCCAATTGTGCTCAAGGAAGGTCCGGACAGAATGAACGGCAGCCTCACATCCATCCCGCGAACCAAATCCGAGTTGTATGGAAAAGAGAGCTCAAAAGAGCAACTTTTTTCCTACAACCCACCCTGGTAGCAAGGCGACGATATGTGGTGCAGACAGCGATTGGCCTAATCCCACCATCTTTTTTGGAAAGTGCGCACAAATTAGCGCCGTACAAAACTTCGACAATATGACTATTGACTCGACCAGATAACCTGAGGTTAACGAAAGAGGTTACATCTCTCAAGAGGAAGTCTCCTACCTCACCAGAGCTAAAAGATAGAAGATCTTTTAGATGTTGAGGTGTCAGGCCATCTAGGCCTCCGGCTGAGCCACTCAAAAACGATGTAATCGCAGTAGTAGCCTCCTGTGCTGTGGCCTCAATAGTAACGCCATCACAATCATGTAGTGGAACAGGGAGGTGGAAATTAGCTGTCGTGGTGGATGTTTGTCACGAAGTGACTGATGGTGTTTGTGGTATATTGAATGAAAACAGAATACGTGCAGCGCCTTTGATATCGCTATCGCTAATTGAAGTGAAAACTTCTTTAGGCGCGCCTAGACAGACTTTTTGTGGGGTGTGAATTGAACTCCATCGTCACGCTCGGGTATGATAAGAAATCTTCGGGAAAGCTCGGGACCATGGCCATTGGCCATCTAGAAATGAGTTAGCCAATGAGAAATGCTGCCGCATTTCTAGATGGTCATGCCATGCTGCCCAGGCCACATCCTCCGGTTACACCCGTGTAGTTTCCAAATTAAGCTATTCAAATTCTGAGTTTTCACTTCCATCGGCAGTTCCTATGACTGCCCATATTTTTTTTGTTATCTACTATCTTAATTCTATAATTAAGCTAGTAGAGAACTCGACTATTCGACTATTCGAATCATCACTACTTTTAGAATTTTGGTTATTCTACTGCTTAGGCGGAATAAAACTACTCAAATCTAAAGGGTTTCCATTGATGCAGTGTACTTAATGCAATTTTCCTTTACCCTAGTGGTAATGGACTTTTTTCGATGGTTCTAAAGGTACATAACCACACTGTATGGGAAAGCGAGTAAATGTTCCCAGGCATCTTTTGAATTTTGCGAAAGAATCGTTTTGATAACAAATGATAAACTTTAAGCCGCCGAAACACGAGCACCACGCGGGATGCGCTTAAGGATCGGAAATGAATTTTCTAGTGAGTAACACTTGCCTTAAAGGTTGGGAAGGCGTAGCAGCGCTCACGGAACTGCTACTTGGGATCGGCTGACCGGGGGGTCTACCGCCGAACGAAAAATGTCATCGCTTTGATGTTTACTTCTCTTTTCTTTTCGCTTGAAATGATAGAGACAGGATTAGCAAAGCGATAGCCAATTTAGTTAGGCGGTAGAAGCGCCGCAATCGGACCCGAAAGCGGAATTTGCAAATTTTGGTGGCATTTAGCCCTATGGAAAAATAAACTATTTCATTAACTTTTTGGAAGGAAGGAAACTTATTTCCTTAAATACTTTTTGGGTGGAGGGAAATCTATTTCATGTAATACTTTTTGGATGGAGATAATTATTGAAATTGAAAACTTTTTGGAAGGTAAGAAATTGTTTTCATTAAATACTTTTTGATAGAGGGGAAACTAATTTCATTGAATTTTCTTTGGATGGAGGAAAAACAATTTAATTTAATACTTTCTGGATGGAGATAAAACCACATCCTGTAAAACTTTTTGGATGTAGATAAAACTATTTCATTTAAAACTTTTTTGGAAGGAAGGAAACTTATTTCCTTAAATACATTTTGGATGGAGGGAAAACTATTTGATTTAATACTCTTTGGATGGAGGGAAAACTATTTCGTTTAATACTTTTTGGATGGAGATTATTATTATTTTAATTGAAAACTTTTGGGAAGGAAGGAAAATAATTTCACTGAATACTTTTTGGATAGAGGGAAAACTATTTCATTGAGTACTTTTTGGATGGAGATAACACTATTTCGTTTAAAACTTTTTGGAAGGAAGGAAACTTTATATCATTAATTTTAATACTTTTTAGACGGAGGGTAAAACATTTCATCTATTACTCTTTGAATGCAGTCTGTGGCGGGCTCTCGCTAGCGATAGACGCGATTTTTAGTTTTAATGCAGGCGCCCGTTATTTGATAATTTTTATTGTGAATTGTGTCGCTTGGAGTGACTATGAAGTTTTCTGGTTGTATCATCAATCATTATGAGTAATAATGAGGAAGCAGGTATGTCAGTACAAGTAGAAATACAAGCAATAAATGATGCAATTACGGAGTTAAGCGAGAGTGAAATGACGGGCAGTATGGAGGATTTGAGACAATTATACGCTGCGGCGAGTGGAGACCAAGTAGAGAAAGTTGCGGGACCGATGAGCGGTGTAAAGAGAAAAACCACTTCTGATGATGTTTGGTACCCAGTGACACGTAGACCGAATAAAATAGTTCGTAAAACAAGAGAGAACGAGGCGATGAGTGATACAAAAATAGAAATTTCCATAACATGCACCGAAAAATTACCCAAACAATTTGGTTTAGCAAAAATGTTAAGAGATGAGAAGATTCCCGATGTTATTAATGTCAAGTATATCAATGCGTATAAAGTATTAATACATTTTAACAATGAAGTTAGTTCGGAATTGCTGATAAAATCAAAACAGTTTAATGAAAATGGTTTCAAAACCCAAAAAACGATGGAACTTGGTTATTCTTACGGTGTGATTAAAAATGTCGACTTAGATTTGAGCGAGGAAAACATTATGAAAGAGTTGTTTAGTGATGTTTCTATTGTGTCAGTTAAAAGACTCAAACGAAGAAATACAGTTGACGGCCGCTGGGAACTAGGTGAATCGGAGCGGGTATGTTTTGCAGGCCCTTCTCTACCTACCCACGTATATATATATGACACTAGAGTTATAGTCAATCGATATACATACCCAGTAACACAATGTAGCCGATGTTGGAGGTTCGGTCATATGATCAAGAACTGTCCGTCACTTAAAACAGTATGCCCTAAATGTTCTAAAAATCATCCAAACTGCGAAACAACTAATTTTTATTGCAACAACTGTACGGGAAGACATATGACGATGGCTAAGGTCTGTCCCGTTTACATGAGAGAGAAGAAGATTAGAGATATAATGGCTGAATTAAATTATTCATACAAAAAGGCCCTTACTTTATATGAGCCTCCGTCTAAGAGACCTTTTGGTGTATCACAAAGTTCAGAACGACCTACCTCAGATGCAGACTTACCCTTATCGAAACGACTTTCTATGGCAGAAGATTTGATTCTACATAGTTCAATACCGGAATACAGCAATACTCCTACATACGCAAACGCTGTTAGAAATTCTACCGTTACATCCAAAAAGTCATTGAAAATGGATAATAAGAGAAGAAAAAAGAAAAGATCTACAGTACAAAAAGATAACGGTGTTTCTGAAAATATGTCTGAGACTAGCGATAATGACAATATGAGTGAAGATCGACCGACTGAAGATAAATCGTGGCTGAAAGAAAAAATGTCGTGGAAAATTTTAGTTACTAAATTGAATGAAAAAATATTTAATTCTGATAATAATTTATCATGGGCAGATAAAATTAAGAGTTGTTTGGGAATTCTACTGGAAGGGTTATTAACTTTAGTGTGGCAAAGTATTGTCGATAAGCCTGGCAGCAATTTAATCGAAAAAATATGGACATTAGCGCAAAAATCAATATAAATGTGCTTCAGTGGAATGCGCAAAGTATTCGCCCAAAAAAAAAAAGAATTTGAAGCTCTTTTAAGCCATGAAAAAGTTCATATTGCTATTATCAGTGAGACCTGGTTGGATAGAAATAGCTACTTTAGAATTAGAGATTACAACACTTTTAGGAAAGATCGTGCAGACGGGTATGGTGGTATAGCTATTTTAGCTCATAAATCAGTAAAAGTACAAGTATGTAACCCAGATATTTCCAATTCCGATATGGATGTTCTCCACATTAAATTACTAAATTGTGACCACTTAGAGAATATAATTGGGGTGTACTGTCCTCAGTGGGTCAGAACATTTTCTAGTGATTGGGATCAGATACTAATGTTAGCTCAGCAAAAATCCTTAATTGCAGGTGATTTTAATGCTCATCACACAAATTGGTCTTCCAAGACTGATACAAGGGGACTACAAATTTTAGACTCAATTATGGAAAATAACTTTATATCATTGAATGATGGCACACATACTAGAGTCAAGTTAGTTAATGGTAGGGTTCAAAATACATCACCTGATATATCTTGTGTTAGTTCAGATAATGCTCTAAAATACGATTGGAATGTTTTAAATGAAAGTTTGGGTAGTGACCACTTGGTGATTAAAATTAAAATTAACATAAATCACTTCCAAGCTACATCAAAAAAGCTTAATTTCAAATTAGCGGACTGGACTAAGTATAAAGAGTTTCTAGAAAATTACTTTAAAAATTGTACTTTACCTGAAGATCACCAAATAGCGTATGATTTTTTTATTGATACAATAAATAAAGCGGCAGACATATCAATCCCTTTCACTAGAATTTGTGAAAATCTTCTTAATCAACATAAATTTAAACCTAGACCATACTGGAATCAAAACCTATCGAAAGCAGTAGCGGAAAGGCGCAAGGCATTAGCACTATTTAGGAAATCGCCAACACCGGGTAACTTGCAAGTTCTTCAGGAAAAAATCAGAACTGCACAGAAGCTTATAATACAATACAAATACAATACAATACAAATCTTTATTACCAAAAAACATCAATCGGAACATGTTACAAAAATACTTAATTAGATTTACATGAAAATACATAACATGTTCCCAGACTTATCCTTCGGCCCCACACTAGGCTCGGTGGCCCGTGCTGTGGAAGCCAGGGAACGAAAGCAAAAACACAGTAAACACAGGGGTATCAAACATATTGTTATTTTGGTCTAATCCCAGTTCCAGAAGTAGATGTAGTCTAGTGTAAGGGAGGGTGTGTGTTAGTGTGAGGTGTGTATTTGTGTGTGAGAGAGGGTGTATGTGTGCGTGTGTGAGTATGAGGGTGAGTTCGTAAAAAGGAAGTGATAGAAAGGTAGACGATAAAAATTAAAACTAAGTCGAAATCAAACGAGTGCTGGCCTGTTTCCAATCACAAACTGACTGAAGCCTCAAACAGTGCCAGATTACCATGGTGACCAATCACAACACTGAACGTATTCGAGTGATAAAGTTTTCAGTATCCTCGTACGACAAAGAGTTTAGCCATATGCGAACCATACGCTTCACTTTCGTGAACCGTTCACACTTGATGAATGGGAGAGCCTTGACCGTTTCATTATAGATTCGTGGAAGCAGATATTTAGGATGTCTGGCAGCAAAAGTAGATCTTACATCGCAAACTGGTAGTCTAAAAACTCTTCTCGATGCCACCTCTGCGAGCTGACTTGACTCCTTCAGAGACTTGTGAATTGTTAGTACTGCTTTATGGATAAACAACTGTCGCACCGAAAGAACAGCAGCCTCCCTATACAACTCACGGGTGGGGAACCTGAAGGGTTTCCTCAGCATGGTTTTCAACACAGCACGTTGGGATCTTTCAAGCTCCAACATGTTGGTCTTGGCTGCACCTCCCCAAGCCAGGCTGCAGTAGATCAGAATAGATTGGCCAAGTGACATGTAAACCATCGTGAGAGTCTTCAGATCGCAGGAGGAGCGCAGACACTTCATCACGTAAATGAGCTTTCGGATCCTTCCCGCAAGTTTGGAAATGTGACATTTAAAGGAAAGCGTCTCATCCAACTCAACGCCAAGGTAACGAATCCTATCAACCCGACTTATAGGTTCGCAGCTACATAATCCGGGGAAACTGTTACTCGGTGTGGCAGAACAGGAATGTACTCTAATATGAAAATCGGTCGGAGGTTCTGATTTTCGGGATTTATGAAATGCGAGTAATTTGGTTTTCGTAGCGTTGAGGGTTAAAAGGTTATTATTCAACCATCTAGCCACTAGCCGCATACCATCCTCTGCACTATTCCTGACATTTGCCCACGTTTTCTCTGTAAAGATCACCGCCGTATCATCGGCGTAACAAATAATGTCAGCCCCTGCAAGACCAAGGTTCAGAATGCCGTTGATGTATATTGCAAAGAGGGTGGGCCCTAAAATGCTACCCTGCGGCACGCCAAAGCTCACAGGAAGCGTGTCACTCAAGGAATTGCATGACCCCACTCTAACACGTTGCCTGCGGTTGGTCAAATAGCTTTGAAACCAGTTTTGTGCAATACCTCTGATTCCGGCTGACTCTAGCTTTTTCAGAAGTAGTGAAGTCGAAACCGTGTCGAAGGCCTTTGCGAGGTCAAGGAACACCGTCAGGCAGCACAGTCCACAATCCACAGCATCAGAGACAGTGTTGGTGAGTAAAACAACAGCGTCCTCCGAAGATTTGCCACGTCTGAACCCAAACTGTCTCTCAGACAGGAAATCGTGTGCTTCAAGATACTCTACCAGCCTGTTATTAACAATTTTTTCAAGAATCTTCGAAAAAACACTAAGCAAAGATATGGGTCTATAGTTATTTGCAACTTCCTTTGGACCATCCTTGTGTATGGGCACGACCACTGCCAGTTTCCAGGCATCCGGAAATCTACCACTTTCAAGGCTCAAGTTACATATGTGTGTAAGTGGAATTAATATATAAGGTTTTATGCGATGTAGAAGTATTCCCGATATGCCGTCGTATCCTGATGCACTCCCTGACTTAATACCAGATATCAGTTTACTGATTTCTAATTGATCTGTGGGAGTCATAAAGAAAGAATGCAGAGGTAGAGTGGAGCCTTCAGCTTTATAGGAATCAACTAGAGCACTTTCACTAGAGCAACCACCACGAAGTATTTGGCCTGCGAGATTTTTCCCAATATTGGCAAAGTAGGCATTACACTCATTGAGTTTCCTGGTAGTGTCCCTGTGACCGTCAACTAGTTCAGTGGAGCGAGATTTCGATTTCGTGCTGTCACAAATGCTATTGATTGTCTCCCACATCTTTTTTGGATTGTTTTTATGCTCAAGAAGTGTCTTTTTTTCGTATTCAGTTTTGATACGGTGGAGAAGATTCTTGTAAAAATTTCGATATCTGCGGTATGTGAGTTCAAGAATTTTATTTTCTGGATGTTTTTTGGATTTCAAATGTAGTTTGTCGCGGGTTTTTTGACATCTTATAAGTCCAGGCGTGATCCATGGCTTTAAATTATAGCACGAGCGGCTCAGGTGAACCTGTCTACTGTGCTTAGATATCAGAGACGAAAGGACAGAATGGAACTCACCAACAGCCTCGTCAACGTCCGTGATCTCCGAGACCGAAGACCAGTCTACGCACTGTAGATCCGCCACTATAGCGGGATAATCGGTTTTAAGTTGCGTGCGAGCCCTTTTATTAGGCTTATTTATTGTAGTGGCAACACTTACAATACAGAGCCTATGATCGGTAATCGCTGTGTTGCACACAACTCCCACAGAATCAAACCCGTGTCTTACAAATATATGATCGAGGCAGGCCTTTTCCCGCGTACACCCGGATATCGCGGGAAGGAGTCGGTGCTCCGCAACCATATTTAAATACTCGGAACAATCTACAGACAAAGGGTCCTCAATAATATTGAGATTTAAATCACCTGCTAATATTAGACACGATCTATTTTTCTCGGTACTCATAACGTCATTAAGCGTGTGAGTGAACTTAGAGATGTCTCTGAAAGCGGGGGATCGATATACGCCGTATACCACGAAATCGTCATTAACTTTAATTTTTAAGCAATTACAGTCTTCAGCATCGGCCTCTGTCACCACCGCCGACCACGAGTCTCTCACATATGCGATAACTCCACCGGATTTATTTATATATTTTGTCGTGTTGTAGGAATTATAGCCTGGAATTTGAGGAATCAACGTATTAGAATTTAACCAGCATTCAGTAAGAACAATTACATCAATGTTTAATACCAATCTCGTTAGAGCTATCATAAAACAGTTAAAGTTTTTACGAACACTACGAATGTTCATAGTCAGGACTTTGAGATTGTGTTTATCGTGACCTGAAAAATAGTATTGGCATCTCTCAAGACAATCAGATTCGTAGCACTTTATCATAAATGAATCATCAATGGTATCTAATACTTCCATCATAGATAACCCGCGAAGAAGTGAACCATCCGCAGGTCCACGAACCATTTATTTGTTCGCGGGTCCGCGAACAAGCACATCTTTCGCAGGCAGTCGTTAGTTATAAATTTAAGTTTTACAAGTGTAATATCCAAGTACAGATGATAAAGTACCACGTTAGATTTAAGATTAATCAAAATTACTTCTTGAGAGAGCAGCGAAACACGAACTTTGGGAGTCGGAATGCCTACATGATAGTGTTTATGTGAAAAAGTGTTCTGTGGAGTGTTCATATTATGTAGTGGGTGTTGGTGTAACATACAAAAATACTTTAAAAATAAAAAATACAAAACAAGCCGAAAAGGAATTATTAATTGAATGACAAACAAGTTCGTCGAAAAATTAAGCAATATTATCTTCAACGGAACGCGAATCGGGCTCGAGGGTGGTTGCACAGTAATGTGAGAGGCACCAAACAATAGGGCGATGTCCCAACTATAATAGTAATACGCGCCCAGATTACAGCAATAACCGTCTCGACTCTGCGGTAAAATAACGATAAGTGAACTAGCCCACGAAACCGAGCAAGTCCGTATCACATTACTAGTCATCATTGACCTACTTCGTATTATTTTCAAAAAATTACAGTAAAAAGTAGATACAACCGATAGCGGCCTAATACAATAAAATATGAAACAATTTACTTTATTAATTATGACGAATACAACGAATACAAAGGGTTCTACCCTAGGATTACAGACGCAAGCACACCGACGGCACAGCCGACGGTGACGGCATGGGAGCAACGCAGGTACTCTCGGCTCCCTGACCGACCGAGAGGTTGCGCTCCAGATCAGCTTGAATGCGAATAGGTATAGCAGGTCTCCCTTCTTGTTTCCGTATGTAAATCGTCCCGCCACTAATCCAGCAATATTTAATGCCAAGCAGTTTTGACCTGTTACGCGCTTCATGAAATAACTGCCTTCGCGTTTTAGTCAGGCGCTCGTTAACGTATATCTTATTATTTGCTGAGTTGCCAATATCCATGTCGCTCGTTGTTACGTTGGGTCTGGATTTCACGGCCTTGAGGAAACAGTCCCGCCTTCGTCGCCTGATAAAGCGAACAACAACAAGACGAGAACGTCGGTCGACACCGCCAGCGCCTTTTGGCGAGCGAGGGCCGACCCTGCCGATCCAATCTATATCTTCGTCCAGCAGTTTATCACCCACTCTGGCGGCCAATACTTGTAATACATGCATTAAATTTTCGTTCTGATTCTCGGGTAAGCCAGCGATTTCCAGTTCATTACTTAATGTAGCCTGAAGTTGGTTTTCTACGGCTTGCTCGACTTGAATGATACGGCCACACAAAAGGTCGCACTCGGACCGACCCGCTTCAAGCTCCGTTAGTCTGTGAGTCGCGGCCGACATAGATTTATCGTACTCATCCATCCTACGATTGCAGTTAGTAACCATGTCCTGAATTTGCTGCTTAAAAGTGCACATCTCTTTTCTAAGCAATCTAATCTCACTCAATATCAAAGCCATTTCAGTCGGAGGTTGCTCCTGCACCGGAGAGGGAACGTCCAGGGAAGGATCGGAACCCGCCGGCGCCGAAGGGCCGATGCTCCCGGCGCCCGTGGAAGCTTTAACTTGACCGGCCGCCGCAGCGGCGGCGGCGGCAATTTTTTTCTGTCGCTCTGTTTTAGGCTGATTAGGCTTAGTCACCTTTGATCACAGATTACAGAAATAAAACACAGATGGAACCTTCGTGAACAACACTGTGAAGCCCGTAATTAGTCATGTTGACTTAAAATTGTCAAATCAACGTTCCAAATGACTTGTATAATGTTGTCAGTCTTAAGAAAAAAGTCCCACTATTGTTGTCTTAGCTTGGGAAATCTTCACGTATAATAAACACATCAGTTGATATTTTAAAATATTAATATTATTACACCGATTATGCAAGGATTTCTTGTTATTACTATTTCCATTCTATGAAGAAAACAATTTTGATTTTGCATGCAACTAGAAATTAACTTGAATCGCAAATAATAAAAATAGTGTAATTTACTCGCTTAGATAGGTTATACAAAAAATAAAACAACCATCTTTACCACCAAACTATTTTTGATAAAATGCATATAGGCTACCTGTATGTTATAGGTCCAAAAAACAAACAAAAAAACTAACTAAATAATCATTTTAACAGTTCACTTATTATTCACCTTTTTTTTGACAAAACAAGACTTTAAAATCAATTAACCGTATAATATTAAAAAACTCAACAATTTAAAAACATTTCATTTTACAAACAACGTTATATAAAATATGCATAATATTAACTTCAAAAATATCTTCCTTCAACAAATGTTTTATTTTATAAACCATCATTTTATAACCAATTATATTGCCAGCGTTTCACTTAGATAATATATCGAATGACATTACAATACAATACAAAACACTTTATTGGCACCATAAACAAAGTTGACAAGAAGTAACACACATAATAACAAAACAAAATGGGCACAAAAGGCGATCTTGTCGCTAAAAGCGATATCTTCCATATAACCTTTTTATTCATGAGGAAACAAAATTTGTATTATTTTGGGCAGTGGTGCCACTAACGAAATAAATAAATACAGTCAATCGGGGTAACATTGACAGATCGTCACTATATTTTTTGAGCTAACTTTTGCTAGCTTAATTATTAGACTAAATGGTTTACATAATCTGTGCTCTCAGGTTGGTTTTTATATTTTCAAATTATTAAGAGTCTTTAGGAATCAAAAATTATATTAAAAAATGGCAATTTTGTTGTGTGTCAAAGTTATAACCATTATTTGGGTAAGTTTGATATAGATGAGATTTTTGAATAAATCATAGCATAAAACCGTTTTAAAGCATCAGGGTAACATTAGTTTATATATTTAACAAATGTCAGATGCAACTGCATCTGACATTTGTGTGTGTAACTACACACAGGAACTTTCAGAAAGTTTTTGACATGAACATTGTTTGACAGCTTCTTTTTTTTCAGAGATTTCGTTTACGAAGTTTGTTAAGTACACAAATTGTATAAATACAATATTATTGGACTAAAGGTTTCCACGTAAAAAATAAAATAGTAGTGATAGATGTGACTGTCAAAGTTACCATTGTGAATCAAAGTTACCCCGATTGATTGTACACAAACAATTTTATGATGTATTAATGATTTTGTTTTTTGTACATTTTTATGTCATAAATAATTCCATCAATAATTTATTTGGTCTACGAGTATCTAAAAAAATATAAAATCTATATTTTACCCTAAATTCAGGGAAAATAATTTATATTTAGTATCGCCACACTAACCTATTTTCGTTGAGGTGTTGTGTTCCATTCATCACCGAAATGAAATTGCCTAAATTATATAAATAACAGTAAAAATATTCAAATTTTCCTATGAAATTATATTCCTCTTTCCTTTTTTTGTTTTTGGGAACATTGTTTGCAATGTTTGAAGACACAAGACGGCATATTTTAAAACAAATCTTAAAATCACACGGGACTCCCGTACAACACGGAAGTCCGTTTCATACTGACTGGAGTTTGTATTTGCTTCGGCGTTTGTATTTCCTTTGTCTGCTTCAGTAGCTCTGTTCTGCGCGCTCCATCTGGTTTTATTTCTGTAATCTGTGCCTTTGATGTTGTTATTTGACGAATAGGCGATTCGGAGTTGTCTGTTTTCGGTTCTTTGCTTCGACAAAGGGGACACACAAAAGATAATCTAAATCCAACTGTCGCCTCAGCCGCCGTTACAGCAACGCATTGGAGATGAAAAACAAGCGAACATTTTGCACATTTGATCTTTGCCTTAGTATCCGCTGGGGCACGGCACGCTTCACATGTGTCGGACATTATAAAGGGCTTTTTAATAAACAATTAAAATCAAACCTTTGTGAAAATAAATGTGACTTCGATGCGGTGAAAGTGATGGCACGATTCTCAAACCTGTGTGTACGAGCGAGACAACACAATCCGGAACGTAAACAAAACAACAGCTGATCACAGCCGTTGTAATTTTGCTTGTCCTGTGATGAAAACTCCAGTCACAGAAAAGGTAATATCACTGTTACACTTGTTGTTGTGTGTACTTTGAGGGAAACAATGAGTTTACTACTCAATTACCTTTCGTATGTTGAATGACATTAGCCCATTTTGTGTAATCTGTTATACCGGGAGCCGGTATGGTCAACAGACAGGCCATTTTTGAGATAGACTTTTACTGTAACTGGATTTTCTCCGTATCTAGTAGGAATCAAGTCAATTCAAGTTAAAAATCTTATTGTAAATTGAATAATCTTTATTCACTTTCAACCATTTCTATACAAATACTCAATTATAGCTAACATAGAACTTTCAACATAGGGTACTGTGATATTTTGATAAGTTGCGGTTAAAATTTTAATTACAACAATATTTGGAAGTTCATAAAATATTTTATTTACAACATATCACATTGTATAAAATACAACTCAAACTTCAAATGCCACCATACATATTTTTTACACAACACATGTTCATAATATAGTCACAAAGAACTGCCACATATCAAGTCCTCAAAAGTTAATTTTTTTTCACTAAAGCTGCGCGAGATTTTGGCGTCACTAGTCAGCCTGTTTCTTCTTTATGCATTTGTAACGTGTTAGAAAGGATGGGGTATATACAATGACGTGCTTTAGAGCGATTAAGAGAACACACTTACCCATACCGGCTCCCGGTATGTCAACAGTTACGACGAAAATGTGTTTATACCGGGAGCCGGTGTTTCAACATACAAGAGGTTAATCACTAAGTAATTATTTACATTAAAATTCTTAGATCTCTTTTAAAACGATGTTGACTATTTGAACTACCCCCGAGGAAAAAAAAGAGTATAAGGAGTAGTAGTTCCGTAGCATGGCACAATTTATGTGATAGTATTGATAACGTAACATCGACTAAGGAAATGTGGACTAAAATGAGATGGATCAAAGGCTATAAGTCTCCTAAAACTAGTATTACCCGTGAGAAAACTGAGGACCTATTATGCAGCTTAGCGCCAGATTATTCGAAACCAGCAACTCCTGTTTTTTTTAGTAAGAATCAACATTTATGTTCACCAATCTCAGTTCAGGAACTGAATAACTCCATCAAACAGTCAGATACGGCCCCAGGTTTGGATGATATATCATGTTCAAAAATCACTCTATGTTCAAAAATCTCCCAAAAATAGGTAAACAAATATTTGTATCCTTGCTTAATAGATTTTTAGAGTCCAGTTTTGTACCGAGCCAATGGAGAGATATTAAAATAGTTCCTATACCAAAACCCGGTCTTAACCATGAAACTGGCTCTAGTATTAGACCTATAGCTTTAATATGTTGTCCATGCAAGCTACTTCATACTATTATTACACGTAGACTCGAATGGTTCTTTGAAAAAAACAATTATTATTCACAGGAAACAGTAGGTTTCAGAAAAGGTCGTTCTTGCATGGATAACTTACCTAGAATGGTCACAAGAATACAGATGGGCTATACTCAGGGAAACCCGACAGTTGCCTGTTTTGTAGACATTGATAGTGCATATAACAACGTAAACATAACAAGTTTGTTGAAATCGCTAGATACAATGGGAGTAGGAGCTATGGTATGCAAATATTTGTGGGAGTTCTTACAAGAACGTCGGCTCTCAATAAGATTGGAAAGTAATGTAGTTTTAAATAGAAACACTGGAACTGGAATTGCTCAAGGAGATCCCTCATCTCCTTTCTTATTTAATGCCGCTACTATTAACGTTTGTAAGAACATACACCAAGTATTTGTATCACAATATGCGGACGATTTTGTTCTTTATTACACCGCCAAGAGTGTTGTAGACGCGGTACCTGTTATACAAACGGCATTGAATTCACTAAACTTTATGATCGAAGAAATTGGTTTAAATATCTCTTGCCGAAAAACTAAGGTTTGTGTATTCACAAACCTAGACTCACAAATAGATGTAGGACACAATTAACTGTAAATAATTATAGAATACCCCAAGTGGATCATGTGAAATATCTAGGGATACAATTTGACAATAATTTAAGATGGGGAAAACACATCAATGAAGTTAGAGACAAAACTTTAAATTTCTTAAATGTATTTAGAGTATTGGCAGGAACCAAGTGGGGTATACATCCTAAGCATCTGAGGCGTCTCTATATTGCTATTATCCGCAGTAGGTTGGATTATGGATGCTTTTTATACGACAACAGCGCAAAATGTCATTTAAATAAACTTGATGATATTCAAAATCGAGCCATGAGAATAGTGGGAGGCTTTATTAAAACCACTCCCATTCATGTGATGGAGAGTGAGTTGGGCCTGCCACCATTATTCATCCGTAGAAGATATCTGGCAGCCAAATTCTGGCTTAGATCAAAGAATATAGACGGTAATTTAACAATACGAGTATTAGAAAGTTTAAGTAGCATCTGTGAATGTGCTTATTGGAGAAGGAAGAAAATACCGCTACTTGTAGAAACCCATAGAATGTTCTGTAACACTCCGGTGCACTCAGGTGTAAACTTCCCTATGTATTCGCTTAGTGCGTGGGTTACTAGCTATGACCTCTCTAACACGATAGTTACTAATGTTGACGGCGTAGAAACGGCAAAGAGGCATCTTAATACAGTAGATTTGAGAAACATATGTTCTGAATATATCCTTAGTAAATATAGTCTGGCTTACAAAGTTTATACTGATGGGTCAAAGGATGAAAACAAATGTGGCTCAGCTTTCTTCGATCCACAGATTGACATTTATGTAAAATTTAGTATTCAATGTAAAATGATATCTATAATGCATTGTGAATTGATTGCGATTGCTGAAGCTCTGGCTTATTTGTCAACACGAGATTTTGATAATTTTGTCATTTTATCAGACTCAAAAAGTGCCTTGTATCATTTGGCTAGGTTACCCTCGACTTTTCGAGGACACCCGATTGCCTACAAAATATTAGATACCATTTGTAAAATGCGTACGTCTGGGAAAGATGTTGTGATTCAGTGGATCCCTTCACATGTACACTTCATCTTGGGCAATGAGGCAGCAGACAGAGTAGCTAGAGAAGCGATATCTGACGGCTTCCCATACCCTTGCTTGCCATTGACTAATGAATTGTTAAGTGGAATAAAAGTAGATTGCAGACAAATCTGGAATGAGTATTTCGATGAACGCTCGCTTACAAAAGATATATGGTATAAAACAATTCAAAGTCTGCCACCGCGTTGCTCATGGTTCGAAAATATTAAATTAAATAGATTAGATTGTGTACTTATGATGAGACTTCGTTCCGGACATATCCCATCGAACAAATTCAAATATCTGGTGGGTATCAACGACTCACCAAATTGCTTAGAATGTGGAATGGTAGAAGATGTCCATCATGTGCTAATGGAGTGTGTTCGCAACGAAGCTCAAAGAAGAGACTTGATACAGGACGATATATTTAATGTTGGTATTTGCAACAGCGCTTTATCTTCACCGTCTTCCGATGAGGCTAAGGTGATGTTGTATCTTTATAAAAAAGTAATGTAATTATTAATAACATAAATCTTAATTATATTTGTATTTAGTTACGGGAGTGACATAGTCATTGCATGACAAAACCCTTTTAATTAATAAAGATTAAAAAAAAAAAATACTCTTTGAATGGAGGGAAAACTAATTCATTTAATAGTTTTTGGATGGAGATAAAACTATTTTATTAAATACTTTTTGGATGAAAGGAAAACTATTTCATTTCATACTTCTTGGATTGAGTGAAAACTATTTTATTTAAAACTCTTTGGGTGGAGGTAAAACTATTTCATTTATTTTAATAGTTAGTTTTTCGATGAAGGGAAAACTATTTCATTTAAAACGTTTTGGATGGCGTCAAAACTGTTTCGTTCAATATTTCATTTAAAATTATTTTAGGATCAGGCTGAGTGAAACCTTACTATGGACTATGGGAGAGGCTGCATAGCCCTACGCCACAGCAGGGGAGAGGGGACTAAGGCTGATAGGTATATAGGCTGATAATAATAGTGAAAGCTTTTTTGGCTATTATGCCAACTGTAAAATGATTGTTGAAGTTATCAATGTGTGAAGTGATAATCTGTAAACAATTCGAGAGTATACAACACAAGAGTAAGATTCAGAGTAAGAGAAATAACACAATAATGAGATACATCATCTTATTACACTGGATGACGAGCGTAATACAGTACTAGGTTATGAATGATGACTGAGTCAAAAATATACCAATCTAGCTATGGGGTAGATTGCGGAAAAATATGGGGCGTATATTTTTGTTTTATCAAATTATTTTTAAATCAACAAAGGTTGTTAGTTATGTAGATATTGTAGATCATCAAACTTCCGGAGTGGATTGTGACGGGCTGTGACGGTGGGGGGTTGTGACGTCGTCTTCGTAAAAATCGTAAAATGAAGTGACAAAACTTCTTCAGCATTTTTTATTTGTGAAACAAAAAGAAATAGGTGCACAATATTTTTTAAATAATCAAATTGATGGCACAGAATAGACTGATATGATTGACTAATTCGTATTTTTAGTCATCATGCCGACGAGTTAACTGATATTTATATTCGAAGTATATTCTTAGTTTCTTGGTTTTTGTCCGAAGTTTTGGGATTCTTGTTTTAATGGTTCACATTCACAGCAACACGCTTAGTTTTAAACCTCAAAATAAATTGTGTGTAGGTATACTTACATATATGTAAGTATACCTACACAGAATTAGACAGCCAATGGCTATGGTCCCGAGTTTACCCAAAGATTTCTTATCATATCTGAGCGTGACGATAGAATTCATTTCACAGGCCACGAAAAATCTGACTAGGCGCACCAAAAGAAGTTTTCACTTTAGAAACCGCATCGAAATCAGACCATCCGTTTGAGCTCTATGGTGCCACAGACAGAAACACACACACAGACAGACAGAGAGACACAGAGACAGACAGGCAGATAGACAGACAGACAGACATCGACGTCAAACTTATAACACCCCTTTTTTTGGTCGGGGGCTAAAAATAGACGCAGCATAAGCTTACAATAAGCATTACGGGACAATAACCGTTACGGGACAATGAGCGTTACGGGACACTTTTTCGTACATGCAGCCGTCCGCCACAAAATGAAGTAGCTTGTTAAGTGATATAGTGGAGTTAAAATTGTAGAAATTACACAGGACTTAATGACGATCAAAATGATTAGGTCCTTTAATATTTCATTATTATGGAGTCTTCTGGCAACTATGACCATTGCCGCTGACGAAACGTCCGTAATCCTACTAATATTATGAAACACATCACAACAACATCAACAGCCCACTAAACGTTCCCACTGCTGGGACTCGGGGCCTTCTCTCGCAAGGAGAGAGTTAAGGCCATAATCCACCACGCCGGCCCAGTGCGGGTTGGCGGATGACACATGACTTCGAAAGATTCTTGGTACATGTCGGTTTCCTCACGATGTTTTCCTTCACTGTTTTAAGTTAGCGGCATTCCGCACTTGACTTCGAAAAGACAGTGGTGCGTGTGGGGTTTGAACCCGGGGTCTCCGGATCGGCAGCCGCCGTTCTCCCGACTAGACCACCGTAACTTATATTATGAAAGCGAAAGTTTAAATGTGTGTTGCTGACTCACGCCGGAACCGGAAAATAAAATACAGTTAGATTACCGTCTGGAATAACACATAGGGAAATTCATCACGGAAAAATAACGGAAATAGGAATAACGCGGGTAAAACCGCTAGTACAGCAACTTAGTTAAATAATAATAAAATTATTGATCGTGATTAAGACTTGTGTAATGTATTCAATATGTATTCGAGTTTATAAACTTACAATTAATCTGTCCACAATATCTGATGGATAATCTTGGACCTCGTTCCCGGTGCAGAACCCCCTCTTTCGGCATTCGTCTGTGACTGTGGCCCCTTCCGACCTCCTGTTATTTGACGTGGGCCCGGGAAACACCACCCGGTCATTCAGTTCGGATCCGTACTTCTCTAATGTCCCTGGAATTCAACACAATGTTTAAATTTCCTATAGTAAGCGTATTTTTGAAGTGAAGACTTCTTTTGGCGCCACGCCCTCCGGTCACCCGCGTAGTCTCCAAAGTAAGTTATTAAATTCTGAGTTATAAGTTTTCACTTCTATAGGCAGTTCCTACGACTGCCATTTGTTTAAAGGGTGTTTGGTAGGATATTGCCGTTGGCCTCAAATCGTCAAATGACCTACTGTCTACCCAACTTACTATCTGATGTATGCAATATAGAGTTCGGCGCTAAAAATGTAGCTTACATGTTATTCGTAGCATTGTTAGTAATGGAAAATGATTAGTGGCGAAGTTATAGATGTTATGAATATACCTTTCGAAACCCTTGTAATATTAATTATAATTATCTTAACTTAAATAGTATTCACGTTGAGAAATATATACAAACTATTATACATAGAAAAAACTAAAACGCAAAAAACGCTGAAAATTCTATGCTAGTTCGGGAGCCGTTGATGGAATACAGGTAATTGTAATGTGATTATAAAAAGAGGCAATAGGTACATAATTTGTATCGTATGCCATTTGCCGGTTTGAAAAAGAGTTGTTGACAATGAATTGAATAATTTAATTATACGGTTATTAGGTAATGAAAAATGGTTGTCTGTAAAGTCGGTTTACTGACGATAGTTGAACGTGACAACTTCAACTACGCCTTAGAGCGAAATAACGCCGGCAGCGAGGTAACGGCGTTAACGGCACATGACGTCATGTTTTGCGGGCGTGCAGCCGGCTTCATCGAATTATAAGACGTTGTCACGTCAAAAACTAATAAGAATAAATACATATAAATATAAAAATGAATGTTTGTCTGCATGTTACAGAATCGTAAACTATGCATTTGATAATGTGATGATCTTTAGCAAAGTTGTTGTGCATGCGGTAAATAAGGTTTCTGAGTTGGCACGACCTATTTACGACAGGTGGAGTAGCAGGGCGCGGCACAGCTAGAATAAATAAAACAATTATTGCCGCAATGTCTATTGCGAATGGTAAATTTGAAATTGTAACCCATCAATCAATTGTTAGGATTAATTACGAGTTTCGGAAGTTTTCTTAGGCATTTATAAGTGTTTTTTAGAAAGATGTCTATGGCCTTAAGTGGTCTCTACTAAACTTAGGGTTAGCGTAAAAGGCGCGAGGCATTAATTACCTACCCAATAAAACGTGAGTAATAAAACTAGTGATTGGTTGAAAATAGTGATGGGTTGAATACTTCAATATGTGTTTGTATAAGTATCTTCTAGGTAAACCGCATCGTCTAGAGAAGGCCATCCAGTAGGTATAAGCGTTTCATTGGACAAAAATAAGTTCAAGTGGATCAATACAATTTTCTCTAGATAAATTGTTTACATACTGCGCTACTCTGGTAACATGGTCTAAATTGGCTTACCTGCTCTTTGAGTATTTACTATTTAGTGATAATTTATCCGAGTATTTGCTTGGAATGCTATACTGAACTTTGTATTCATTACGTTTACCGTTTACCCATAAAAAATTAAATCCATTTTCTATTCAACTATTATTTTCACTTTGACGTACCTACTTTTAATCATATTTTCCTTGTAGGTAATTTATCTGGAAATAATGTACTTCAAACCGGAACACAGTCATTTTATCACGTTATTTGTATGTCGTTCCAGACTATGATCTATTTCTGTGTAAAATTTAATTCAGGTCTATCCGCTAGTTTTTATACGAAATAGTAATCCATTATTTCATGATACAAACTTTCGTAATTCTAAAACTGGTAGGTTTTTAAAAGTACCTACTGATGGTCGTATATCATATACGTATATCTATGATCTTGCACTCGATCCTCAAACTACTACGTTTAGTTCTAGCATGTGCTAGGCTTAACATTGGCATATTTGATCCTGTCTTTAGTAATCAAATAAGTCTAGCTGACGCAGCCAACAAAATGTTCCACAGCTAGGATTCGGGGCCTTCTGTCGCAAGGAGAGAGTCAAGGCCATAATCCACCACGCCGGCCCATCGCGGGTGGATGACACATGACTTCGAAAGATTCAGGTGCATGTCGGTTTCCTCACGATGATTTACTTTACCGTTTTTAAGTTAGCAGCAAATAAGTGTAAAGCTAGCTAAAAGTAGACACATCTAAACCAAGAACTTACTAGAAGCAGTGACAGCAACCACCACAGAAGAGAATAGACCAGACCTCAACTAGGTACAATAAAATGATGATGCACCTACCTATGGTTGCTCGTAACTCCATTAAGAGTATTTTATACAAATTAAGTCTGAGCCCACCTCTTTTGTTTATTTGCGGGTGATTCGATCCGTTTTCTAATCTTGGGTAGTGTTGTATTCTTTCTTTGTGTTTTGGAACCCCCAGAGATCTCTGGTAGAGGTTTTCAGTGATTGCTTGATTATAGTATAAGTTTTCGGCTTGTCGACTAGCATATGTGTTTGACGTGTATGGTATTTGATACTCGGTCTGGTAGTAGACATTTTGAGGCAGCACTGAAGATATCATCTGAAATAAAATAAATTTACATTTTAGTATATGAAACGAAATAATAAGAACAAAATTAAAAAAAAAATTACTCCCAACTGCCTTGGATTTGAAATTTGCACAGTATTTGACTACTCCAGCTTACTTCATTTGATACCCACATCGAGGGAGCGAAAAAAATATGTAAATCGCAATTATGTGGATGTGAAGTTTGTCGCGGTGTTTAGTATTCTAGTATATTGTAATATTCAAGCTCTTTTATTTGATATCATGATTGAGGAGGTTGTGAAAATCTATACCTACTAATATTATCAAGCTGAAGAGTTTGTTTGTATGTTTGTTTGTTTGAACGCAAGGATCTCTGGAACTATTGGTTCGAATTGAAAGATTTTTTCTTTGTAGGATAGTCCATTTATCGAGGAAGGCTATAGGCTATTTAACATTACGCTACTACCAACAGGAGCCGAGCATGAGTGAAAAATGTAACAAAAACGGGAAAAAATATTGCTTTTTGAGAGCTTTCGTTGCGTGACAGCATAAATGTCATATTTTAAAGGTTGCGTCATTAGAATCTAAAGTAACCGAGTTCGTTCAAAATTTGAATTGGTACGACCAATTTTCGATAGATGGCGTAGCAACGCGCGCGCGTTCAGCTAGTCTATCTATCTATCTATATATATAAAAGCGAAAGGTCACTCATCAAGGAATCTCAGAAACTATAAATGCTAGGAATCTGAAATTTTGCATGGAGGTCCTATTTAGCACGTAGGCGCTCGCTAAGACGGGGTTTTGCGAAATTCAACCCCTAAGAGGGTGAAACAAGGGATGAACGGTTGTATGAAAATTCGTCTTTTTAAAGTTATAATTTTTTTTGTCTAGACACTTTACACGAAGTAATTAAATGTTTTTTCTATTAATTTTGTAATTTCAAACTGTACGGGGGTGAAATTGGGGTTGAAATGGGGGATGAATGTCTAGATGAAACTTCCCAACTGTTGATGATAAAACTCTGTATATAGACACTTGACACGAAGCAAACAAATGTTTTTTCTAGCAATTTTGTAATTTCAAACTGTACGGGGGTGAAACTAGGGTTGAAATGGGGGATGAATGTCAATATGGAAGTTCCCAACCGTTGGAGATAAAACCATGAAACTCTGTTTATAAGCACTTGACACGAAGCAAACGAATGTTTGTTCTATCAATTTTGTAATTTCAAACTGTACAGGGGTGAAATTGGGGTTGAAATGGGGGATGAATGTCAATATGGACGTTCCCAACCGTTGAAGATAAAACCATGAAACTCTGTAAATAGACACTTGACACGAAGCAAACGAATGTTTGTTCTTTCAATTTTGTAATTTTAAACTGTAAGGGAGGAAATTGGGGTTGAAATGGGGGATGAATGTCAATATGGAAGTTCCCAACCGTTGAAGATAAAACCATGAAACTCTATATACAGGCACTTGACACAAAGCAACGAATGTTTGTTTTTGCAATTTTGTAATTTCGAACTGTATGGGGATGAAGTTGGAGTTGAAATGGGGGCCGAATGTATCTTACGCTTTCAGATCTTAACAACTGAACCGATATTGATGAAATTGTATTCGATTGTTTTATTATAAGCTGTTTTAGTAACCGTAAATGTGTCTGGGTATACTAATAGGTACTGCCTGAGTTACCTTAGTATTTATTTCGCGCGGACGAAGTCGCGGGTAATAGCTAGTATCTTATAAATTAACCTCATTTATTCGACAAAACTTCACATTTTTTTGAAATCAACCAATCACACTGTTCTTATGACACAGTGAGGCAGGACGAATACGTAAGCGAAGTAAGTTAATTTAGATTATTGTTGATATTTTAAAAACCACTACACCCATTTCGATAAAATTTACATGGTACATACTTACCTTTAAAGTCTGATCATACAATAAAATAAAATAAATAATTACAAATCTAATAAAACCCGACTAAAACACAACAGATAAGAAAAACACCACAAAGACCGAAACAAGATTGACAAAATAAAGTATGTACTAGTCAGTGTCAGATAGACAGCATGCCTACCGTGAAGGGCGCTCAACCACATCGCTCACACGGGAAATGATTAGACGCATAGTTACAGCACGGGAGGAAAAAAAGCAGGTTGCAATCCTGTGCTGCGATTTGTCTAAAGCATTCGATGTCGCCGATCACGGGGTACTTGTGAAGAAGTTAGAGCATTATGGCATAGTGGGTCCCGCACACAGCCTGCTTAAAAGTCTCCTTCAAGACAGAAAACAAATAGTGGTCGGCGACAGCGGATCGGTGAGATCCAATCCTCAGGGATCAACAATGGGCGTAGCGCAGGGATCGTCAGTATCAAATATTCTGTTTTCCCTGCTATTAAATGACTTGCCGGACGCGGTGGCGGGAACCGAGATACTGATGTATGCCGATGATGTCGCTGCAATCGTGACTGCATCCTCTATAGACTGTTTAGAACGGAAAATGAACAGGGTGGCAAGGCAGTTTGTGAAATGGTTTTCTTGTAACGGCCTGGTCTTAAACTTAAAGAAAACCCATTTTCTTGACTTTGACCTGTCGGGCCGAAGTCGTAAACAGTTAAGTGTGAAGATGGATGGGGTAGAAATAGTTCAAGTGAAAAGTACAACGTTCCTTGGTTTCGAAATTGACTCTGCTCTCGTCTGGAACAAACACGTTGACAAAGTCTGCGCTAAAATAGGTAGTGCTTGTTTTGCGTTAAAAAGGGTGTCCCGTCTGACGTCGACGGCAGCAGCCCGGACGTGCTACTTTGCGACGGTTCACTCTCTATTACAGTATGGCGCCGAAATCTGGGGACAGTGCTCGGAGTGGAAGAGAGTGTTCCGTCAGCAGAAGCGCGCTATACGAGCGATCGTACGGGTGGCACAGGACACTTCCGTACGACCTTACTTTAAAAGTCTGGGAATTCTCACATTGCCTTCAATTATAATTCTACAGATGGCTATGTATGCGAGGACACACCCGACGTCAGGTGAAGTCGGTAATACCGACAGGAGGAGGGTTACCCTCGTGAAATCGGGGAAGCTCACACATGCCATGAGTCACACCGTGTACTGTAACTTGCCGGACTCTATCAAGTCGGCCCCTAGCTTCTTAAGCTTCAGACATCGCCTTCAACGCTGGCTTGTCGAGCACTCCTTTTATGACGTGAAGGAATTCCTAGAGTTACATTTGTAATTATGTACTTACTGACATATTTTTATATTTGAATTCTGAATTTTTTTACATTGTATATGAAGTTCATAAGCTATACTTATGTTGTAATCTTGTTTCTGACATGTATATTTTTTATGTAATAATCTACTTGACGTGTAAATCGGTTTTACCAATAAATATGAATATGAATACTAAAACAGTACTAGGTACATTATAAGGTGAAAATCTAAGTTAATTAAATTACATTATGTTGGGCGGCAAGCGGCACCTATTTGTAAATTATTTTTAATTGTTAGAAAATTTATGGGTCCCGCCTGCCACCAAACAAAATGTAATTTATTGAAGTGAAAACTTATTTAGGCGCGCTATAGACAGAATTTTCGTGGGCTGTGAAATGGATTCATCAATCGTCACGCTTGGATATGATAAGAACGGACTCTTCGTAACTCAAAGAAGCGGCACTGTTTCATGGTTGATGTTCCAAAGACACGGACTAAGACGATAGGTACCAGGGCAACAGAAACAGTAAAGAGTTTCGATTACCTACCTCCAACAGCCCAGCGTTTATCTCCAGATACCACGACAACATAACTATAAAAGAGTTGCGTTTGCCCCTAGGTACCAGTACCAGGGCAACAGAAACAGTAACAGAAAGAGTTGCAATATTTTGTACAACTTCGTTTCATCAGAATGTCCCTTGACACCTCCCAAGTATTTTGAAGTGAAAACTTCTTTTGACGCGCAGGCGCGCTTTTAGACAGATTTTTCGTGGGGTGTGAATTGAATTCTAGCGTCACGCACGGGTATGATAAGAAACCTTCGAGTAAACTCGGGGCCACGGCCATTGGCCATCTAGAAATGCGTCAGCCAATGGGAAATGCCGAAAGGGCGTGGCCTAACCATCACGGCATGACCATCTAGAAATGCGTGAGCCAATGGGAAATGCTAACGCATTTCTAGATGGCCATGCCATGATGGTCAGGCAACGCCTTCCGGTACACCCGTGTAGTTTCCAAAGTAAGCTATCAAATTCTGAGTTATAAGTTTTCACTTCTATCGGCAGTTCCTATGACTGCCAATTTTTTTAACTTCGACTTTCACCTTATACTGTTTTAGTACATACTTTATTGTGTCAATCTTGCTTCGGTCTTTGTGGTGTTTTTGTTATCTGTGTGTTTTAGTCGGGTTTTATTATATTTTAAATTATTTATTTTATTTTGTACCTACTATTTAGCGAATCCTATGATAGAAAGCATGTAAATTTGAACCTTTGTAAATGTAGCAAAAACTGATTGGTAAGTTGTACTAAGTAGGTACTTAGGACTACATGGTGTGTCAAACAAAACAGAAATAAAGTTACTAAGATTATTATTTTATATTTTAAACATATAAGAACATACGTAAATTCAAATGATTGAATTAAAATGTTTGTAATTATTCCAAATTACATTTAACTACACAATATATTAATGTACATATTTGTAATGCTCTTTAAATTCCCTTTATTTTGAAACCCTACTCGATATGCTAGATAAAATTATTTTTTTCAACTACTTACAACTTTGCGTCAAAAATCGGCTTTGTTATTTTTTTTATTTAAAACCTATCTAAGGACACTTGGGTAATTGAGACAAATGTAACGATATCTCAATCGTCGAAATCCATCCAGCCGTTTGGAAGATATATACGTGGGAATAAAGAAATTTACAAACATACAAGATACGCGCGAAAAACATAACCCTTCTTTCAGTCGGGTAAAAAAGAATCATCAAAATCGATTTACAGTAGGTAGAGCTATCGTGTAATATACATACAAAAAAACATACCTACAACCGATTTGGGAACCTCCTTTTTTGAAGTCGGTTAAAATAGTATTGGTCAACGATCCGTTTTGATCATTTAGTTGAGTACCTGCCACATGATCCTAAAATCCATACATTGAATTCCGGTAAGGCAGATATTAAAAATACCAATATTGGCTTCCAACGTATAAGAACTGCCTGAAAAATTCAGCAGGGTAATGCCACCAGCATGTGGCTACGATTCCAACTGGTAACCGAGTGAGTAAGTAGATTAACCCCTAGACCTACAACAATCTATAAGAGAAGAGAAGAGAAGAGATAACATTTTTTTATACAAGCAGAGAGCTGCTTGTATAAAAAAATCTTCGTACAATATGAAATCAATTTACATATTCCTATTTCTTACGCAGTCAAGTGGAAGAAAATAAAGGCAATTAAACTTCGAAACTTGGCCTACAATAAATGTGTTTGTGTAAATGGAATTTACCATAAATATAAAAATGCGAACGACCTACTTGACAATAAATACCTAATTAAGTATAGTAATTAAAACGACGTGACTCATGCTGATATTAAAATCACTTTACATTTGCGTACGTATGATCGCGCTAAATATATCCGTGATATCGCCTGCTTTAATTTTTGTAATTGTAAATTTAGCATACATCTATATATTAGGTCTACTAGGTACTTAGGGACTACTTGTAAAATGTACTTATAGCTTTAATAATGTTCTTTTGGTAAATAAATGATTATTATTATTAAATGATTATTATTATTATTATAGCCCGTCCCGGCTGCGCTCGGATATTGTCATAGAATTACTATTTAATCACTATTAATCGAAATAAAAACGATCCTACGACCTACGAGTATCATTCAAGTTAGATCAGATTGTGAGTGTTGGATTGTCGTGTAAATTGTAAAGTACTTTGACTTGACTGCACACGGTATGGAAATCTGATTAAATTCGGTAAAATAGCATCGCGGACAAACAACGAATGTGACGCGTAATAGAACGTGTGACCCGCTGAAGGGTGGACATTGAGATGTAGCGTAAGCTTCCCACTAAATGTTCCCACAGCTGGGATTCGGTCCCTTCACTCATATGGAGTGAATCAAGGCCACCACGCTCTGTGTAGGTTAGCGGTTGACGCATGGCCTCGAAATATTCTGAGAACATTCCAGTTTCTTCGCGATGCTTTCCTTCCCCTTTCTCAGAGGTGCGTTCGAACCTACGATGCCTTGGTTGTGAATCACTTATTCTAGCCTCTAGACCACTTCTTATGTACTACTATGCAAGGTTGAAATCTTGCTGTTGAAATTTACATGAATTGCTTGTTGAAATGCTTTATTTTTTTATGTAAATACAATACCAAAACAAAATAACATTACAGAAGCACTCATTACAAAATAGTAGCGACTTCGTGAGTCCATTGGATTATTTTAATTATTTTATTTTTTTAAACACATACTTAATCGGGTACAGCGATAAGTTAATTGGACTAACGTGTTCGGACTATGATTTTTTTTATCAAATTGATAATTAAAAATATACGCTTTGCGTTGATATGTGAGGAAAATTTTCGTGTTGATAACACTTTTTTTTTAAATCATGTTCATTGCGGATTTTTTTTTATGATATAACCCTTTCGGTAGCTAGAGCCCAAAAGGGATTGACGACAAACAAAAGACAAATTAACTTTGTAAAAGAGGGCTCAACTTCAAACTCCAAGAACAAACCTTACTCAATCCTGGGTTCAGCACCCGATTGGACTATTTTAATGGACACGTATGAAAAGCACTATAAAATCCCAGAGGTTGTGGGTGTTCGTCATCCAGACCGGACATTTTCCTTTTTTCTAGAGATACGAAACGCATAGTCCTGGTAGAACTTACCGTACCGTGGGAAACTAATATACCTAAAGACCACGCGATGAAACAAAATAAGTATTACGACCTTCAAAACGAATTAACAAAAAATGGCTATGTAGTTAATTTATACGCTGTAGAAGTAGGAGCGAGAGGTATACCAGCAAAATCTCTCTACAACCTGCTGAAAGATCTTGGCTTGTCCAGAAGTGCAGTAAGTTCTATACTAGAACGAGTATCTAAAGCTGCACTAGTAGGATCATATCGGATTTGGCTGAGCAGACAGACAGACAGACAGAAATACTTTATTGTGCACACTAACATATTAATACAGTGAAAAAACAATAGCAAATAAAATAACTTATAACTAGTGCCATAAATGGCGGCCTTATCGCTTATAGCGATTTCTTCCAGGCAACCATTAATAGTCAAAATATGAGAAAGCGAAAAACAATTTGAGGATATGGTGCGAAAGTAACAGCAAGAAATAAAACAATACGACTATCGTCATTTATGCTAGCAAAACAACATAGAGAGATAGTGTTTCTTGATCTGAGCCTTGAAGGACTCCACGCTCTGCGCCCGCCGGATACCCACTGGTAGTGCGTTCCAGAGAGCAACGGCCGTCACGCAGAACGAAGATCCATAGAAGGAGCTGGAGTGAGACGGAGCGGACAAAATAAGATTATTAGACGACCTAAGGTTACTAAAATACGAGTAATACGGCAGGGAGAGAAATACGAGTAGTGACAACACTCACCAGTGTTGACGTACGTCACAAAGGGGCTCCTTTTAAACCTACGCCCAAGTCACAAGTCTTGGGGTCTACTCGAGATTTCTCTCTCTGCCACACGATGGACACGGCACCCGCACGGTGAATCCATGGAATGCTAAGAAGTTCGTCTCTAACATCGTACTAGTATATGTTAATTTGGTATGATTATTATTAAAGGCTATTATATGACTATTACATGACTATTATAAGACTCTACCCATAGCATTATATATATGCTATGGGTAGAGTCTTTTTTTAACGAAATTAAATTACAATAAAACTACACAACTACAAAAACTTATCTGATTAACTACTTACAGTAAGTACATAAATATGAATTATCCGTAGGCAAGTCTCTGTGAAAAGTCCAGTCAGCCTTAAAAAGTTAAATAGCACAGAATTTACTCGTGGCAACGTCAGCCAATACGGTTCACCTATAAGTTAGCTATTTCTCAAATTCTCTAAAATATTACCTATTATTTATTTATTGATGTATTTACTTCAATTAAGTAGGCACAAAGTAATCAATCGAAGAACAAAATACAGCGTTATAGTTTTAGCCCATTATAGTCTAGTCAACAAGTGGTTTTTGGCTTCGGAGCTTGTTTTGAAAGGTTTTAGAATAGATCCCCGTTGGAAAATTTAAAAAAAAAATGTTAAATTCCGTTTCGGGCGTATTTTCAACACTGATTTTTTTTTCAAATAGGAATTATCTCAACCAGTTTTTGAAATATTAACAAATAACGAAACCCTTTTTTTTCTTTTCACTTAATTGTTTATAACTATTGCAATTTTTGCGAGCGAACCTAGATTTTAAACACTTACTATAGACTAAGAACATTTTCTCAAAAACTATGAATTTCAACGATTCCTTGAATTATGGCCATTTTACGTTAGGCGCCATGAATCTATGACTTATGATTAATTTGTGGAAGTATTTGGATTATATTGTATTGTAGGAGGGGTCTATATGGGGTGGCATAACATTTTTTGTCCTATTTTAGGTAGGCATAACGTTTTTAGGACTAATGATAATTTACCATAACAACTAAACGCATAACTGTCTTTGCATAATGTTAACTAGCATAACCATATATAACATAACGATAACTTAGCATAAAGTTAAAACGCATAGCCATATATAGCATACAGATAACTTAGTATAATGTTTAGACGCATAACTATAAATAGCATAATGGTTAAAGGCACACATTGAGAAAAGCATAACAATACTTAAACATACTGATCAACGGCATAAACTTTAAACGCCTAACTAAAAAACAAGTGTAAAGAGCGGACATAAATAAAATACGTGGGTGTGTGAAATGCGGGTGGGTACTTCGACAACAATATTTATTATTCGTAATGTAGGTATCTACTAATTTAATGGAATATCTATGCAGGACTATGCAGTAGTATAACAATATTTGTACCAATTTATGTAGACATAACGTTTTTAGGACTTAAAAACCTACATACACCTAAGACATATGGTGCACTTTTTGACTCCGGGTGGGCTCCCGCCAGAAGCTCTTCGGTCAGCCCTGAGTGTCGCTTCTCCATACTCGGCCTGCACTCCACTACGGAGGTCGCCGGCTCGCTTCGCTCGCCACCTCCCCCCTTCGCTACGCTTGGCCTCGCATGGATCGCTCCACTCAGGACCTCCCTTGAGCTTCTGGCTCCCGCATTTTTTAAATACACTCTAGGGGTAGTAGCGACAAGACTAGGTGGAGTCGGGGTGCTCCGAGTCGGATCTGGACCCTATATAACCTGGTTATACATTACGTAGCACAACAAATAATTAAAAATGCCTAAATGCGTCTGAGCAACAGTCGAATTGAATGTAGCACAATAGATTTTTATGATTAAAACAGATAACGCCAAAAAACGATTATGCAAAAGTTACATTATGACACTATATGTTATGCTACATTCATTATGACAAAGTAAATTAGGAAAAAATAATTATGCGATTTAAACGGCACCTTAAAAAAAATAGAACAAATAAAAAAATGCTTAAAAACTATTATGCGTCTCATCAGTAGTCGAATAAAATGTAGTACAATAGATTGTTATGCTTGAAACACATGACGCCAAAAAATTATTATGCGAAAGTTGCATTATGACACTATACATTATGCTACATTCATTATGACAAAGTAAATTAGGAACAAAAAGTTATGCGTTCTAATAGGCTCCCATTGTAGGAGTAGCTTGTAGTGGCAGGACTCTATATAGGTGACTCTATATACTATAGGTGCCATTTCAAATCGAATGAAGCCTCATTGATAATGTTAGAAAGAAGTAAAAAAAAATTTGACCTAAAACGCTCTTGTTGGCTAGACACAAAATTGTCTCTGCGGGTCTAAAAAGATCCTACTTATTACTTGATTTCATTATAATTTTACATTTTCGTATAATTTCGTTGGATTAAACATCGATTTGTTCTAAAAATATTGAAAACCTGTTGTGATATCAGTACTTTAATATTTTTTTACTTCATTGTTCTATGCTTTGAGTTCTTCAAATTACATGTTCGCGTTGAATGCATTATACTCAAAGACTCTACGATAACATAATGTTATGTTTAATTTATTTTCCTCATTTACCTCGAAGTGTCTTCTCGTGATCACGGTCGTTGTAACTCGTATGAGATGTTAAATCAAATAAATTACCGTTAAAATTAAGTGATTAATTACTGGGCATATAAATAAACCATCTTATATCTCTGGGCGACGAGCGCAGTGCAGTGCTAAGTAATAATATGGACTCTTCATGTTCCAATAACTGCGGCGTGTCATTGAGCTGTTACATTGCTTACCATCAGGCACATGTCCTGCTTGTCTCGTCACTATACCCACTATAAAAAAGTGACTTTATTTCTTATAGGCATCTAGAGTATATATTCAAACGAAGCTTTCTTTAAAAGAGCAATATCAAAGCTAAGACAGTTTTAATTAGGCGGTATACTTTCCATACATAAGCACTTGGAAGAATACCCAGTCGAATTCGAACCGAGGACTTCATGATTACGAAACCGGTAGTTGTAGCCACGAGGCCACAGTCATATCACTACAAAACCTGAATATTGCTATCTGGGATTCTCCACTTTGCTTAACTCTTGTTTGGGGTTTTATCAAGTTATGAAAGTACCTTACGTCTGTTGTAATTGACACACTTGATCACGGATCCAGAGATCTTAATTATGTATTTAACAAGCATGGTGTTGCAAAAACGGATCTAGCATTTAACTGGTCAGACATTTTGTTTTAAACATTGCATAATTATGCAGGTAAATAATAAATCAAACTTGTTTTCCTTGTGGCTTATGTAATTGAACAATACTTGTAATTTTGTAAATCTATAACCGATAGTTAAGTATATTTGAAGATGACTTTTATAAGTTTGAATAGTTATATCATAAAGTTTTCCTTCTGACTTGTAACTTGCCGTTATTAATAAATTATTTATATCTGTAGTCAAATATATTTATTTAGACGTTTATTTCAAACTTTAGCATTTACACCGAAGTTCGCTAGCAATTTAGAAAAAAAAGGTTTTCGATAACGAGCTCTACATTTTTCGGGATAAATATAATAGGTAGATAGACTACTAGCGGCCCATCACAACTGAGTTTGTGTTAAACAACTAATCTATAGAGAATAATGAGGCGCCATTTATTTGAGACTTATGAATCTTACAAGTAAAATTTTTTTGAAAAATCTAATTCGAGGCGACATCTGGTTGAGAGCTATAAAACTTACGATCTATAAAGCATTTATGTGTAACTTTGTCCTACTTGAATACTAGGATACTCGGACCTACATGCTGTTTTTCGGTTAATGGTCCCAATAAATAATATATATTTAACAATTAACTAATAACTAAGTAATGCTGGTAGCTGGTAACTAATATTGCAACACCGTATCGTCATGACAATAACCCTCCCATCCCATCTCTCACGATGACGGTCAAAATGTTGGTGGACTTGGACAAGAATTTTCTGGGAACACACGCTATGAGACTAGATTTTTATATAATAAGAAGAAATTCCAGACTATAATATATCTAAGTTACAAAACGTTCAGTTCTTAAATCGTGATTGTGCACCAAGCATACAAACTTTCACATTTCACATAAATTAGCAGGATTTGCCATGGAAGGTGTCGAATTCGAGAAGAGTTTGAACCAAGCGCGTAGTCTTGCCAGCCACGAATTTTCCCATAATTCCCTAGGTTAAAGTAAAACTAAATGCAAGTTTATCAATGTTTGCATAAATTTCGAACTTGCTTCAAAGTTCTTTTAGTCAGGGAAATATATACCTAAATTAACAAGCTTGCACCATATTCGGTATAAACGTTACTATGTTTCGGTTTGAAGGGCAATGTTTCCAAAGAAATTACAGGTCAAAATGATTATCTTTTCTCTTGTGGGACAAGCGCAGTGCAGTGCTTGGCAGTCATTCGGACTCTTCACGTGTATTGGGTCAGCGTGCTAAAGCCGCCAGTATGGTTTGCACGTTTCCGACTAACAACTTTTAACTATTTTTAATATTACGGGTTATTTGTTTTTTTTTATTGCGTATAGGTCCGCGTTTGATCACCAACTCGCCTGATGGTATGCGACGGTGTGGTCGAAGATGACGCACGTTGACCTAGAAAGCACCTATTCATTCTGACCTTGAAAAGTTCTAGATTGTATCTCTCAGGGCCTTGTTCCCTATTTCCTTAGTAATCTAATACATTTATAAGCGAAAGTTATTATTTTACAATTTTATTGTTCGTCAATATTTACCTAATCATTTTCACTTGATAAATGAACTGTTACGCTGAATAAATCTCTAGCCAAATGTTTAATAATTATTTCTTTTTCGTAGATATGTTATCATATATGTCGTGTCGTGCTAATTTATAAATGCACATTAATTTATAAATGTACATTTTACACCCAATTACATTATCGATTTCACTGGAACAGGAAACAATTTAGACTTCGCGCCACTAATAATGCCCGTTGGCGAAATTGTGGAACCGCGTTTCTTTAGTACCTACAATGACTGGTTTTTTATCATTGAAGAATACGACAGTGGAGCCATAAATTGGCGCTTGAGTTTATGGCACGGAGTCTAGACCGGTATTCGTAGGTACTACATGACGTAAAATGTCAATTCATACGATATCCCTTATTGCGGTTTCGGAGAACGACTTGTACGTGGATATAATTATTATACACTCATTTATTTTTCTTCTTAATTTCTAAGTTTTTTACAATAGATATATAAAATAAACATTATAAAAAACTTAAAAACTAGGGTGCCGCCAGCAGCGGGGCAGGGCCCAAGCTGCCGGTGGTTAGGGCTGCAGAGAGAGGAACCTCCTGACGATGCGCGCTGTGTCTAGGATGACTGCCTTCTGTATCTGACCCTTGATCCAACCGTCTAGCGAAAGCCTCTTGAGATGTTGGTCGAGGCTTTTCGCTATAAGGCCATTTGCCGACACGACTATTGGGACTATGATCGTCGAATCAACATCCCACATGGCGGTAACCTCGTGAGCCAAGTCAAGGTACTTGCTCAGCTTGTCCTTCTCGGCTTTCACGAGGTTCTCGTCATGTGGTACGGTGATATCGACGATCACAGCCTGGCGCTGAGACCGGTCTACCAGCACGATATCAGGCTTATTGGCGACAATAGTCCTGTCCGTGATGATAGAGCGGTCCCAGTAGAGCAACGCACGACCATTCTCGAGAACTGGCAGAGGTACGTACTTATAGTACGGCACCTCGGACTCGACAAGGCAGTATCTAAGAGCAAGTTGCTGGTGGATGATCCTGGCTACTAGGTTATGTCTGTGCAAGTACTCGCCGTTAGCAAGATGCGAACAACCGGAAATAACATGACGAAGAGATACGCCTGGACGGCGGCATGCCCGACAAATGTCGACCGTACCGTCCTTCATTATGTACCGTACCGTCCTTCATTATGTTAATTATGTCCTTAATTATTATTATTTTTACCTCTTAAACTGTTCGTCATTTCGTCACAGTACCTACAATTTAAATAAGACCTATATTTTGTACACTATATTTTTCGGGACAAAGATTAGATTTAACAGTCTACTTGATGTGCTCACTGTCGGGATTTAGGAGCTCTCAGGGACTTCTTTATAAAAACATAATAATAATAATATAAATGGCAGTCCTAGGACTGCCGATAGAAATGAAAACTAGTAAATAACTCAGAATTCCCTTTGGAAACTACGCGGATCAAACCGGTGGGCGTGGCCATGACAGTTGGAATCTAGAATAATCTAGATCATCCGAGTTTACCCGAAGATTACTTTAATTTGCGAACGTGTCGCTTGAACTCAATGCACAGCCCACGGAAAATCTATAGGTATCTGGTGCGCAAAAAAAAGTTTTCATTTCGAAAATATAGTTATTATTATTCTAAAAGAGAGATTCAAATCCATAATTCACTATGCTGGTCAAGCGCAGGTTGGTGGATGATCTAATAAAGATGTATTTCTTGGAACAGGCCGGTTTTCTCCATCGATATAACCTCTCACGATTTCCTTCACCTTTATAGCCAGTGATATCACAACCTCGGACATTTGTACTTGGAGAAATACTTGAGAAGTGCAGACGGGAATCTACGAGAAACCTACGTCCTTACGATTGTTACTTCGGAGGTTCTGCCAGTAGGCCACCGAGGCTATTAAAACAGCGTAAGTATACCTTTCTAAAGCACGTCACTAAATAGGCAACGATGGATTGAGATCGTTGTAAATAGGTATATCCACAGAGTAATTTATTGAATGAGTCTGCATACTGTGCTATCAATGCACTATGTCCCTATGACGAACTTGTGACGAACGATCACAAACAAATAGTTGTTACGTAGGACCGTTTGACGGGGATATCTATGACCTGGTATTTAGGTGACAGAGCACGAACGTCATTGTACTTTACTTGTAGGTACATAACAATACAGTGTCAATATAAATTAAAAACAACCTGGCCTTTATTCTAACGGACATCCTGAATCTCAAAAAGCAACCATGGTGGGTATATGATATACCTGAAACTCAGACAAATTATTCTTACTAATGCTCTAAGATTATTAATCGAAATTAAAACTATCATATCTTTCAAGTTTGATCGAACTGCACACGGTGTGCAAATTTCAATATTAGAAGTCCATGGCCGACTTAATTAGGCGGTAGAAGAGCTTTCTGTTATTTTAACTTACGGACCCCAAATCAAACTAACCTTCCCTGCTCTAGCCTTATTGAACAAGTTCTGCACGTGTGAACGTTTGTCCGTCTACTTCAATATTTAATTTGGCACTTTGCTCTTTAGGTAAGTACGCTCGGGAAATACCCCATGACACAATGGTGTGTGCCTGAGAGCAATTGTGCGATGCTTTAAATATAATTACATAATGTAGTCGATGTCTGATGTAGCCGACGATGAGTCATTTGGACAATCGTTTTCATTCTGTAGACGAAACATGAACATTGGCATTTGGTAGCTTCACAGTTCACACAATTATTATCATAACAAGGGCCCTGTACCTAAAGGATCTGCTGTGGCCCTTTAGCCTTTACTGCAATTAGGGATTGCAATCAAGCAAAGTGGGATCCCGCAATCCAGAGGGATCCAGTATGATTTTAGGCCATGCGGGAGATGACACAATATTTTACAGATCCGCGATGCGAATCCTTAGTTAAGTCCGAAGTTAATTATTATATATGTTACCGGAAATGTATGAAATCAAGGAATTGTATACAAATCCTAGGAAATGTGTACAATTCCGATGCTATTTAGGAAATGTATAAAATATTGTTTGAAAAACTATTTAATACATAGATATCCTAGGAAATGTACATTTCCTCGGAATTGTATACAATTCCAATATCGTATTAGGAAATGTATAGGTAAAGTAAATGCTTTCTGTAATAAAACTGTAACCTAACCTGTTGCATGTTGCTTACCATCAGGTACAAGTCCTGCTCGTCTCGTCACTCTTTATTTAAAAAAAAACCTAACTGATGACTTACTAACGAAGACTTTACGTACCGTTAGGTACGTAAAGTCTTAAAAGAGGGAGAGGACACTGTATCCTTGGAATCGGACGACCTCATGTACTACCGTGAAGGTCTCCAGTTACCGAAAGGTAATGTCGGACTTTTGGTCCATAAAACTTTATGTAACAATGTTAGTTATAGAAATCTCAAGGGCTCTCCGAGGGTTGTGCCCCTTTTGCTAATATTGAGAAGATTAAGAGATGATCAAGGTGATCAAACCCACTTCCAACAAAATTACAATCGTGCCCAGCAAGACGAGCCAAGTGTTAGACTTATTTTTAAATATCTTGCGTTTAACCTAGATAAATTTAATAAAATATCTATACTTTTTCACGGAACTATACCTAGCCCCATAATTATAAAAACTTCTATGAGAGCCAGAGCGCAAAAAACAAAAATTATGTTAACTTTTGTACTGTGTAAAAATAGGGTTAAATGGATTAAATGTAATGCACCCTTGACGGTTGCGCATTTTTATTATTATTAATGTCATACAACTGCAGTTCCATTATCGATAACCGATAACATTATTATTTATTAAATCGATTGAAAAAAGACATCTTTAAAAAGTCATTTAAAATTGTCTTTTGAATAGGTATAGAGCTAAGTTATACAATAATGCTATTATGTAATTGTTCATTGTAAATACATTTATATTAGACACATTTATTTAAGGAAATGATTGTATCTATCATTATTAATAAGATTGTAATATTGAGATCAATGTTTCCGTTGACCTTTTGAACTACTACAAACGATCTTATTAAACAAAATACACGTGTGTATTAATTAACAGATACATGCTAAATAGCATAGTATTAAGTTAGCATTGGTAGCGTCGGTTGAAGTTACGATCTAATCATTAATATAAAACGTATCGACATAAGTAAGTTTATTTGTAAGTACATAGCATGTATTAGCAGCCCACTAAATGTTCCCACTGCTGGACTCGCGGCCTTCTCTTGCAAGGAGAGTCAGGGTCATAAATCCACCACGCTGTCCCAGAGACGTATGACCTCGATAGATTCTAGAACATGCTGGTTTTCGTACGATGTTTTTCTTCGCCATTTCTAAGTTAGCGGCACGGGACTCCGAAAATACAGTGTTGCGCCAGTTTGAACCAGGCCCAGGATCGGCATTTGCCGTTCTCCCGACTAGACAAGCCATAACTTTTGTATGTTTAATTGTATAAGCTTTTAAATGCATTTTGCTCATACAATATTCTCAATGATTAAGGATCATAAAACACATAAAATTAATATATACCTGATTAGGATGTTCATTTATTTCATTTGACTGTTAATATTTATAATTGGAAAATTCCATAGGTTTACAAAATTTGTTAATATTGTTTTTGTATTTCGTAAGAAATCTGAACGAACCCATCTGAAATAGGCTAGCGGACTCTTCCCATCGCATGGGTCTCCGAGTGAACTTGGATAAAACCAAGATCATGCTGAACGAGCTCGTATCTTCGGGACAAATTACTGTAAATAGATTGTTCATACATTTGTGTACCTACCTACCTACGGCAAACGCTCGAACTAGGGTAAAACAGTTTTGAAAGTGAGGCTTTGAGGAAGATGCAGTTGGGCTAGGCAACGTATGGGGAACAACGTCGCCGGGTCTTCTCGTCATTCATCCCACAAAGCTTAAAGGCGAAAGTTATCAATCAGTGCGTTTTACCGGTCAAGACTTACAGTGCCGAAACGTGGACACTGACAGTTAATACCGTCCACAAGTTCAAGGTCGCACCGCGTGCTATGGAACGGGCTATACTCGGAGTTTCTCTAAGGGATCGTATACGAAACAAAGTCATCCGTCAGAGGACCAAAGTAATCGACATAGCTCAACGTATTAGTAAGCTGAAGTGGCAGTGGACTAGTCACATCTGTCGTAGGATAACCGTTGAGGTAGACGTGTCCTAGAGTGGAGACCACGAATAGGCAAACGTAGGGTAGGACGCCCTGTAATTCGATGGAGTGACGATTTACGTAAGGCAGCAGGCAGTGTCTGGAGAAGAAAAGCAGAGGATAAGGCTGAGTGGCGTATCATAGGAGAGGCCTATCTCGAGCTGTGGTCTAGGGTAGACTCATGATGATGACCCATCTGAAATAGTGTAAAATCATAAAACCAAAGAAGTCATATTTAAAACGCTATGTTATGTAAGTACTACAGTGATCATTATTATTTTGTGTTTTATGACACAAATGAAAAAAAACTATCTTCAATTAACAGCTCAAAAGCAACAAAAGAATTGTTTCCTAATTACGAAAACTAATCGCATGAACAAATAAAAAGTTAAAACAACTAGGTATAACTCACACTACCTATACCTATACATAGTATCTAATGGAATATAGTATAATTGTTTTCTTTTGATCGTCGTGACTTCATGGTAATTAGTATCATTCACGCATACACCGGAGCCAATGAAAGTGACAGGCAGACTTTTGCTTTCGATGTATAAATAGCATGATCAATTCGATTAAACCATCGACAACTTTTTGTTTCTATGGACTGCGGCGCTAGTGTCTACATAAATGGCTTAGTAACTAAACGGGATGCTATTATATTCGGCAATTCTCTAATTATTGTCTGATTTCGCTTATGTGATTTCACATCATAAAATAATAATGCATTTATATGTGACGATCAGCGTCCCGCGGTTTTACCCGCGTAGTTCTCGTTCCCGTTTATGTTCCCGGGATAAAAAGTAGCCTACGCGTTATTTGATGAATAACTCATTGATATAAAAAAATGCTTGTCTGTAAAGTCGGGTTACTGACGTTAGTTGAACGTGACAACTTCAACTACGCCTTAGAGCGAGGTAACGCCGGCGGCGAGGTAACGGCGGTAACGTTACATGACGTCATGTTTTGCGGGCGTGCAGCCGGCTTCATCGAATTATAAGACGTTGTCACGTCAATAATAAACTTAAGGCAAAGTTTAAAGTGAAAGAAAAAAAAAGTAAGTATAATAACTTTGTAGAATCAAAACTATAAGCACCCCGCAGCTTAAAAACCATGAAATAAATGGGTTAAGATAATAAATAATGAAATAAAATAAAATAATAGGATAACCTACTTGTTAATTGTACGTACTAGGTACATACCTATTTATTTACATTCAAACCGGTTCAGCCATTACAGAGATACGACAACACACATTTAAAACATTGAGGCTCTCGTCTTTACAATGTTGATGCGAAAGTACCAAAATTTATCGACTTCATCGGTTATGTTTGTAGACAACAAGCAAAAAGTATCGTGCGGTAGCGGTCTATTACCGGTTTTTCATATTATACTGGCTCGATGTGATTATGACATAATTTCAAAACATTTTACGAGATATCGTTAAATAATACTGATTGAGGATTATGGACATGCATATTTTCGAATACTTTTGATATGACTGTATTTTAAAATTATTATTGATAAATTTATCGATTGTATTTAAAGTTTAAACATTAAAACGTAACAATAAATTATTAAAAACATAGAATAATCGTTCATGGTTTGTACTTTTCATTTTCGTTTTGAAGGATTAAAGTTGACCTTAACCTTATGTATGTTAGTGAATTCTTTTACGCTGATTCCTGGAATAAGTTTTATTTATTTAAATATTCAATGAGCGCACAAACAGAATATAATAAAACAAGTTATAACAGGAAATACACCGTGCATATAACTATAGAATATGTATCCTTAGGAACTGTTTGTACAAAACACTGTAATACAATAGTACCTACTTTAATACATATCGATGCCTTCCACGTAACTTGTTGTATCTCCGAAATCGTGAAATTACAGGAAAGCGTCCCAAAGACAAAACATTGCATTTCATTCGTCATTTATTGTTATATGAACATTACTGTGTTCCGGTCTGAAGGGCAATGATTTCAGATAAATTACAGGGCTTAGAGATATAACATCTTAGATCTCTGGGTGACGATCGCAGTGTAGTGCTAGGTAATGATTTGGACTCTTCATGTTCCTATCCTACTCGATATTTATGTCACTGTGCTGTTATGGGGCAGGGATGTTGCTTACCATCAAGCACATGTCCTGCTTGACTCGTCACTCAGTATTTAAAAAAAAAATGGTGAAGGTATATATATACTTTTTAACCCAAATTTTACATAAATTTAATTGGAATAAGTATATTAATTAAATAAACCTAATCATCATCAAAACTCCATGTCCGATAATATAGGTATTAGACTACGATGTACAGTAGTGTCTAACCCTCCAACCATAGGTAAACGTTTTTACACAAATGACCTAATAATAATACATTTCCTAATAAAAATGAATTTCCTATTTTTAGCTACACTACAATATGACTATGACTATTTACAAAAATGAAGGAAACGGTTATCATGCAGGTGTTTAGATTTTGTAATTAAATCTGCTGATCTTGAATGATAGAGGCTTTAAAAATGTATTAAGACTAAAATTAACTACCTTAAATTAACAATAGCCATTAACGGCGACATCATTTACGTATACCTATTTATTTTTTCATGTAATTTTTTTTTAAATAAACTTTCTTACCTAATAAGGTAAATTAATATAAATATTTTCAAGATTTTTAAAAAAATTTCTTGCATCGCTTAGGTATATTAACATTTTAGTAAAATTATATAAAAACGCTCCGATCTTAAATTTAGTAAAACAAAGAAAAACTACTTACCTATTAGCACAAAATATTACACGCACGCTAGAAGCATGCATACACTATTTGTATTTACTATAATAAATCGATGCCTCCCACGTAACTTGTTAGTTCTTCAAAACCGTTCAGTAGAGCGTTCCAAAGACAAACATTACATTTAAATCTCCATTTCTTGTTATTTAAACAAGTAGGTACATGTGATTGATATCTCTATACTTATCGATAATGCACGACGATCAACGTCATCCGTCTCATCCGCGATCTCTCCGAGGAGATATACTCAAGGAGATGTTGTTGGAGTTTGCAAACGCATTCAACACTCTGCTCAAGACCCAGGACCACAATCACGTAGGCGCTGAGATACTACAGAGTGTTCCGGTACCTGGTACCTGCAGGGCCTCGTTGGGATCACCTCTCTAACAGACAGGTAGTATTCCCAACGACAGTCTACGACTACTACTGGTCGACTGTGCTCAGGAGCGCTATCCTGCGTGGCGCTGCGTCGGCGATGTTTATTACGCCTGTAACACGCTGGCTACCATGAGACGGCGGAGTTTGCGGCGGCCTTGTTAGCGTGGGTCCAGCGAAAGGTTATCTTTCCTTCGGGACACAGGTAAGTACTAACGGGGCACGAGTGCCTCGAACGTAACATGTATCATGTCGTCGGAAGGGAAGAGCGTACCCGGTATGCCATCGGTGACCCCACAATAAAAGCCATGCATGTACGTATCAGAAAATGAAATTCGTTTCGAAAAGAACCAGATTTTTTTATTGTGTATGACAGTGCTATGTTCATCAATGAGTAGTGTGAGAGCGTTGTGTATTTGTGGAAAAGTGGTGAAAATTTTGGATGCCTATTTTCATTCCAGCGCGTGTATGTAGGCGTGTGCAGGTAGGTAGAATACCACGCATGAACTACCTACCTTTTTTTTTAACAATACAATTTGCTATCATGATTTGATTTGATAATAAAAAGTCAGTCTAATCGGTTGAAATAGTCTCAACTAAACGTAAACGTTCACGCACGCAGAAAAATATAACACTTGACGATGATTAGAAAGTTGTAAGAATTTTAGTGAAGTTGCCGGTGGCTTTGGGTTGAGTCTTTACGTCCATCGTCCACAATTCAACTAAACTTATACCTAACTTCATTTCTGAACGAATTAAATAAACAAAAATCAGACACCGAAGAAAAAGAACAGAATGAGTTATATCTTTTCAACACTAAATGGACCTTTAAGTATAAAAACACAAGCTCATATCTTAAGGATAATGACTGTTTTGCAACTCTCATTTTATAATAAGGACTAGGTAGGTACTGCGTGTGCGAACAGAATGTAGGAAGACTGTGTTCGTTTGAGGTAGAATACGTCATCTACTGTTATCAGACCCTTACAATTATAGCCTTTGCTACAAACAACAGACCAGATACCACTGGTTTCGTCACATTTTATTACCATTGAAGAAGCATAATTATGACCAGCCGCGAGCCAAAACTAATATTTGCCGTCAAAATAATAACCGTGTCTGCAAAAACTACTCGTACTCAGAATCATAATCTGTGTGAAGGATTTTTTACTGTCATTAATACCGGAGTATTCCACGGATCGTAGATTAAAATAGTTACTAGCTATTGTGTTCGACTTACTTAAAAATGTACCTATTTTGAATCTTTAGATATTAAAATACACAAGGTCACAAAACGTATTAACATATCAGTACGAGGTAACGTTAGCGAACATCTGATGGAACTACTACCAATGTAAATGAAATCATAAAAGTAAAGTCATTAAGATGTGCCGATAGCGGTCGCTAACATAACCACCGTTTACATAAACTCACAAACAATAACATCGGATACTTACTGCGATGATGCAAACGAGAAACGGAATCAGATCCATAATTATGCACTTTTAGGTTCAGGACTTCAGCTTTAGCGAGCACTAGACTGCCGCCACAGCCGTCACTTTATATACATATCGATTTATCCACTTCACTATTTACGCGGGTGAATCGATGCGACATAGGCATGTGAATTCGATATCGATACCGAAGACTCGAACACGGCCACCTGTCGATGAGCACCGGTGGCGACTGACAGGTCTAGCTCGACGTCAGCCTGCCTTCTGCCTCCGCAGACTTCGTAATTAGCAGCTACCAGTTTATCAAGACCTCTTTGTCGACAGTTACTCAGTAATGGTCACGATAGATTTATTAATAAAATAGCGAATCCTGACGAGATCGCACCGTGTCCAGGTTCTCTGGTTTGATATGCAGTTGACCTAGGAGTAGATTGTCAAGTTTATTGACGTGTACCCTTTATTGCTTAAAGTTCAATGTTATTATGAACGTCGATAAACTTGAATATTGCAGTGCATCCCTATAGATATAAATATACATAATTGGGATACAAGAACTTTTTGAAATGCATTTGTGTACAATATTTTCCTCGATATCGCACGTCGATAATAGCAGTGGTTTAACTAAAAAAATAAGAAATACATTCAAATTCTGTTATTCTGTTCATTTTTTATATAAATCAAAGATTTTTTTGTAATTTCAGTCCAGCTGTCTAGATAAACTAACAGATTTCTAGATAGCATATATAACTTTGTAATCTCGTACAAATTGACAGGATTACAAAGTAAAATTTGCAGTTAATTGATCAGAGTACCTTTATATATATATCTACAAATAAAATAATGAAATAAAAGGTGTAGGTAAGTACCTACCTTATATACTACATATAATTATAAAAATATTCAAAGGTAACTTATAAAATGGTCAACGGAATGAAAAATAAAGTTAGGGACATGATGTTGTACCAAAATCCGAAAGTACACAAAGTATTTCTATGGTGTAAGAAACACTAATTCTCGATTCAATATTTTTTGAAATTACACCTACTTCTTATAGCACGCAAAAGTAGCCTATGTGTTTTCAGCCCAATCCGTACATACGTTAGGGCGTGATTGAGCAACAAACATCCACACATTGACATTTATAATATTAGGGTGCCATTTAAAACGCATAACTTTTTTTTCCTAATTTACTTTGTCACAATTAATGTAGCATAATATATAGTGTCATAATGTAACTTTTGCATAATTGTTGTTTTGGCATAATGTGTTTTAAGCAAAACAATCTAATGTAATACATTCAATTCAACTACTGATGAGGCGCATAATAGTCTTCAGACATATTGATGAGACTCTTAAATAGATAGTCTTTAGGATTTTTTTATTTATTTGTTGTGCTACTAAATATAGACCCAGGTTACATAGGACTCCGACTCGGAATACCCAGACTCCACCTAGTCTTATCGCTACTACCCCTAGAGTGTATATAAATAAAACCGGCCAAGTGCGAGTGGGACTCCCGCACGAAGGGTTCCGTACCATTAGCAAATAAACGGCGAAAACCTCTTTGCCTTTATTCTAAATTTCTTATACATCGCAATTTTAGTAATTAAGTTAGTAGTGGTAGGACTCTTAGCAGAGTCCGCCTGGGGAAGTACCACACCTTTGCCAAATATTCTACCGCCAAGCAGTAATGTGCAAACATTACTGTGTTCCGGTTTGAAGGGCAATGATTCCAGAGAAATTACAGGGCTTAGAGACATAATATCTTAGATCTCTGGGTGACGAGCGCAGTGCAGTGCTAGGTAATGATTTGGACTATCATGTTCCAATAGCTGCGTGTTACTGTGCTGTTATGTGGCAGGCATGTTGCTTACCATCAGGCACTTGACCTGCTCGTCTCGTCACTCTATGCTATAAAAAAAAAATAAAAAAATCCGCAGACAGGCAAAAAGTTTGATTAAAATATTGGTTTTTGGCTCATGATTCGTTCGCGTTTTATTTTTACTACTGGCACCATCTAGTTTATTTGAGACGGACTAATCGAGCAAAAATCAAGTTTATTGTATGGGAGTCCCGCTCAAATAATGTTTTTATTTTATTTTTAGTATTTGTTGTTATAGCGGCTATAGAAATACATCATCAATACAACTAAATTTCAACTGTCTAGCTATCACTGTTCTTGAGATACAGCCTGGTGACAGACGGACGGACGGACGGACGTACAGCCAAGTCTCAGTAACAGGATTCCGTTTTTACCCTTTGGGTACGGAACCCTAAAAATGCGAGAGCCAGAAGCTCAAGGGAGATCCTAAGTGAAGTGAGCCATGCGCGGCCAAGCGTAGCGAAGGGGAGAGGTGGCGAGCAAAGCGAGCCGGCGACCTCCGCAGTGGAGCGCAGGCCGAGTATGGAGAAGCGACACTCAGGGCCGACCGCAGAGCGTCTGGCGGGAGCCCACCCGGAGTCAAAAAGTGCACCATACTTCTTACCGTACCGTCCGCTTTTCTCAATGTGTGCCTTTAAACTTTATGCTAAGTTATCTTTGTGCTATATATGGTTATGCTTGTAAAAAAATACGGAAACAGTTATGGCAAATGATCATTAGTCCTAAAAACGTTACGCCTACTTAAATTAGTACAAAAATTGTTATGCTACCACATAAAGACCTATAATATTAGTAGGATACACGCGACATTTTTGCAACACGAAAATGCACATTAATAAGATAAAAAAAAGGAGAAGAGCAGATTCTGCTACAAAATGTTCATTCATTCTTTACGTTTTCTCTTCCAGTTTAATCAAAATCTATATTTATTAACACTAATGGCACATTTTTATCCTTCAAGCGCCAGATTTTTATTTCCTAATACAATTTGTAGTTTGTGTAGTTTACATAGGGATTTGCGAGTTTATGCTTTTAAATCGATTAAGTATCTACTATGAAATGCCGATTAAGTTTCGAGAAAAAAGGCGAACTATATAAATTTTATTCACTCAGTCACGGTCACGGTCCGTTGATTTATTATTAAATATAAATTCATTTCATGAGTGAATACAATTTGTTGAATCGATTCTTATCATATCGATCATGTTTCGAGCTTATTAATATATAGTTAGCGTCTCTACGGTAGTGTAACCTATTTAGAAGAAGGTGTTTCAGAGTCTCAAGTAAAAAGGTGGGTAGCCTATAATTAATAAATCAAAGAATAAACAAAAAGTAATTCAATTAAAAACTAACTAATTGATGAATAAATTAGCAACGAGAATTAAATGAAACATAAACCTAAAACACTTGTCGTTGAGAAGTGTTTTGGTTCATTCGTCTGATCAAGACCATATATATAATACCATCGATATAAATCAAAAGATGTGCCCTAAGGCGTTCACCGCTTCCTACAGTCGATTAAAACGGAAAGAGGAATTAAAAACCTTAACAACATTTTGAACTTCAATGTTCATTATCATTTTTCATAAAGTTTTCACTGTTTGTAAAGTCATTGTTTTAACTAAACGTTTGAATCCTAATATTACTAACGTTTTTAGAGTATTTCGACTGCTAAAATCTCTAACACCAGAAGAGATTTTTAAAAATCCTGAAGCATTGCTTGCGAAGAAGGATTGAAGAACAACATAGACGACGAATTACTGCAATTCGCTGATCTGCTGAAAACAGATGTGACTACTATTATTGACAGCAAGAAACAGGAGCTTGTCTGACTGCAATTTCATAAGCTTTTCATATCTAAGTAATTATTTAGAATCGTGTTTCCCAAACGTAGAAATAGCCTTGCTCATTTACGTGTCTCACCAACTGAACTAGCGAACGTTTTTCAATGTAAAAACGTATTAAAATTGAGTTAAGGAATAAATATAATGGCCAATATTTGTCATCTGAATTTCATGAACAAAATCTTGCTCTATATGTATGATTTCCTTGAATAAGTCGTCCTTAAATTTGTATATTTTAAATCAAGAAAAAAATATTTCACACACAACAGTGTGATTTTATTTAAGATTATTGCTGATATTCTGGAGTAAAATGGATGACGGATGTTGGAAAGCAAGACGAGGATCGCGCAATTGAACGCTGATAAAACCCAAGCAAAAGCAAGCAACCCAACCCGCCAAAAACTCAAATTTCCCGAAAGTGCCTATACCACTGGCAGATCACTTGAATCTTCTAGGACTAACGCTTAACTATTTTTTTTTTTTTTTTTTTTTATTCAAAATTTGCTACTCCACAGACTCCGGGGTCCGTGACTTTTGTTATTTCAAATCTTATTTATTTTGACATATTTCTTGGATAATTAGAAGAAGAGGAAAATAAGGGGGGAGTTGGGAACATTTTAAACCTAATACTAGTTAGTGCTCGTCTGTTGAGCCGATCACTACCGGTTGGGATTCCACTAGTAATCGACTCAACATCGATTCTTTGCCTTATTGCCATTTGCCTAAGCTGCCTCCTCCCGGCCGAGAGCCTCCACTACGGCTGCATTTCTGTCCCTGATGGCCATCTGTAGGTTGAACTCTCGGATGGTCTTCGGTGATGCAGCCAACGCTCGCCGCACGAACCGACCGATGGCGTCGTCGGTGTCGTCAGCGTAGTACGTGAAGGTCCCCGTGTGCCGTGAGATTGCAACAACCGCATGGGGCACGCTCTCGTGCAGCTTCATGTTTGCCTTTGATTTTTATTGCGATTACCGACTCATATGTCAGTCCCTGAGCTTCATGGATGGTGAGGATACGTGACCCTGTGCCTGACCCATAACCCTGGTTTGTCAGGGTCTCCTTCTCCTCTTGAGTGTGAACTAAGAAGAGGGTGTTTGGTAGGGTGTTGGGTATTTGCGCTCCCTTGTACCTTTTCTGCTCTAGGGACTTTATACGGGGTGCTGAGGAGTACATACCTGAGTATATTTCCCTCAGCGCATATGCGACATCCATCGGATTACGATGTATGCAGAGCAACTCCTGGCTGATATTTGTTACCAGGTTTGGGCGGTGATACCTCATTTCGAAGAGATTTTCCCTGTCGATATAAGGCAACTGATTGACATCTCCGATGAGGACAATTTCACCAACACTAGACAGCCTTGAAGCCATCACAATGGCACCAAAATGGTTCATGAGAGCTTCGTCCACCATGAGGCGACTGAAACTCTCTCTTCCGAAACCATTTACCAGAGCAGAAGCCATGGTTCGCACTCTGGTTTTGACCAGGTTTCCGATACGGTGCGATAGCTTTTCTCTTAGATCTTTTGCTGCCTCAGTTGTTGTAGTGATAATGGCGTCCTTGTCCACATCGAAGTGTCTAATCACCCATGTTGTCTTTCCACATCCTGGAACTCCGTTACCCACTGTATTCGCGGTACCTCCCAGTTTTCCCAACCCGCTTTGACGTTTGAGTTCCTTTCGATAGTCTTGGCCATCTCAAGGATCTTATCGTCCAGTATAATCTTGGTGCATCGGGCAGTAACTACGATTGGGTCGTTTGGTGGTGTCGCATAAACCGGCATTCCCGCGCGCTCTGTCTCTTTCTCGTTCAGTGTCACGAAGCCATTTTCTGCACTGTAAGCTGCCATATACTGTCCTGTCATAGTTCCCTTGATGACCCGGGAAGTGACATTATTGTAAATGGCTGCTTCAGCCTCCTCGAGTTTCGCCTTTAAGAGGCTTTCACTTCCTAGCCTATAGGACTGCATGATGTTTTCGCATGTCTTTTTTACTTACGTTTAACTTACTTAATTAAATATAGTTCAACTTAAAATTACGTTGGCTACCTTTACCCTGAATCACAGCGCAATCGGATTGGTCTCGACACGGAATCAAATCTCTCGGTCTCTGTCTCGTCCGGTTAGAGAAAAGGATTGTCATTTCGAATTGGAATTGTTCTGATTTCGTTGTGCCCTGGAGGCACAAGCTAAATTCGCTGGGAAAATGTTAGGTCTTATCTATAACAAGAACGTCACGGCGGGCGTACCGCAGGGAAGTTGAGTGTCACCACCACTACTAATACGCGTTTCACTGACGGCATCAAGTGCCTGAAAGAGGGCGACCTGTCAAGGGAAACGAGATTAGTCCTGGCACTGTTTGCGGGTGACAACCCGTACGTCGCTTCGTCAAACTCAAAGAAAATTGATACCAGGAGATCCTAAAGGGTCCTGGGTGTCTGGATGCGATGGTGCGGTTGATCCGAACCCTCAGGAATAATCTGCTGGCCTCATTGTTCCCTCAGAGATCAAATTTAGAATTGTTCAAGATTGGATAGGTACATTTTAGATATGTTCAGCTTTGTTTCATCTTCGACTACACCGTCGGTTAACATCGGGCGTGTTTTTGGTCAACCACCGACCTATGCGCGATACAAAATAAATACCTAATATCCTAGACTTGAGCACTACCTTGCTGCAGAACCCGCGCTGGCTAAATCGGGAACTGCCAATTATTCAATTATATTATTTGCGTTTACAAAAAACAAAAGTATTAATTTAGGCACTTCAATTCTAAAGGTGCGATATCACAATGTCCAGATAAGAATTATGATGATATAAATACTCGTAATAAGCGTTTCGTTTTCAATTCTATATTAAAGCACAACGGCGTTTTATAGAAACTGGCGGATGTTCGGCTAGTCGAAATAAGGTTCAATAAAAATGATTAACTATGAATTTCATGTTAAAATGTAAAAATACTAACCATCGATTTTGTTTTTTTTTTTGATACGCAAATTTTTATATTATTAATAGACTTTACTTAAAAGATTTTTGGATCAGTCACTCACAAAAAAACTGTTCAAGGCTGGCGCTTTGCATAAATGTTTTTGTTTGGCGACAAGTCTTGTGAACAAATTGTTTACGACATCGAAGAACAGTCACAGTAGCCTAGTATAGGTAATTACCTAATTACCGGATATTTACCGCGGTTATCCCTTAATTAAATGCTAGTGTAAGTAGTTGAGTAGTTCTATGAATAGCCGAAGTCATGGTTTTCTAAATCCATTTTTAGTTCACTTAGGTAGGTACCTATGCTGCCCACTTAGTGAACATGTTACATACGGCTGGTCTAATCGGAAGAACGGTGACTGCCAATCCGGAGCCCCTGGTTCGAATCCCACTCTCTCCACTGTCTTTTCGAAATCATGTGCGCAATGCCGCTAACTTAAAAAACGGCGAAGGAAAACATCGTTAGGAAACTGGCACATTCTTTCGAGATCAAGCGCCATCCACTAACCCGCACTGGGCCAGCGCGGTGGATTAGGTATGCTCTTTCTTAAAAGTACAAGTTCGCGCTGCGACCGCGACGAGAGACCGCGACCGGAGACCGCGACCGGGGACCAAGACATGCACTTGACACTATGGAATTGTATGGGCCCCAGTTCGCGCCGCGACCTGTCTCGGTCTCCTGTCGCGGTCTCGGCGCGAACTGGCGTCCATACAATTCTATGTATAGTGTCAAGTGCCTGTCGCGGTCTCCGGTCGCGGTCTCCTGTCGCGGTCTCGCGTCGCGGTCTCAGCGCCAACTTGTATCTGAACTCTCGCTTTGCAAGAGAAGGCCTCTAGTCCCAGCAGGGGGAAAATTAAGTGGGCTGTTTATTAAGCCAGTAAACATGAGGTAAGTAATCAAAACCCCGTTTCACACCTTTTGCCTTTTGATCACGTGTCGGTACAAAGACTATAATCAGAAACTTTCACTGTGCTGCGTAACTCAAACAACCTTGCCTTTTTATAAGAAGAATGGTGATTCGGTTCTAATGGGCACCTGATGGTACCTAAATTTTATTTTTTTGAATTGTCTAACGGTAACTCCACTACCTATTTAGCAATTGGGTCAGCGATAAAAGCCCAAAAGAAACTATTTTTTTTTTTATATATATGGGGGAAATACATTTATGTATCTCCACCGTGCAGGGACATGGTGAGGTGTGTCGGGCTCGACACCATAGTGGCAGACATACTCACCCCTACCCCCTACCGACTAAAACCCCCACAGATTTCTCCTGCATGGTTAGGGGTCAGGGTCGCAGGGTCACTTTCCGTACTCCCGTAAACGACCCTGACCCACTTGCAACCGCCCTTGCGGGCCCACCTCGCGGGGGGGGGGCTCAATTTTTGTCAAAGTCAAAAACGTCGAGGAATACCGATATGTATACAGGGTTATTGGTAATCAGCCTGCATCCTTTTAAGGGGATGTTAGGTACATTCAATACGTCAACTTTTGTTCTACAGTTTTTAAAAATTTATGTTTTTTTTTATTTTACAAAATAAATAAAAAAAATATTTGCACGGTCTAAAAGCATCGAACTCTCCGTAACAATTCGTAACAAGAGTGCGTACGCTCTTTAACGCGCAAAAAATTATGTGCCGAAGTGAATAAACACTAAAAAGTCACTAAACAGTACAAAAAAGGACAACAAACACTAATTATTTTTGGGGTTGCTATTGAGTTTTAACGAAAGTTGTAGGACAAAAGTTGTTTGTTTAAATATACAGAACATGCCCTTAAACGGATGCAGGCTGATTACCAGTAACCCTGTATACTCAGTTATTTATTGAGTAGTATACAGTGACAGTCATTTTGCTCGGGTAAGCCTTGAGCAAATGTCGATGTTAAAATAAGATTCCGTCATTACAACATTAGTGGTGGAGTTGAATAAAATAAAGTATTTAAACAAAATTGTATTTATCAAACAAAAAAAACAACTTAAAATAATATTTACGTACTTCACGGACACCTTGATCCGAGCTTACTTATTATTAATTAACAATGTTTCATACACATAAAATAATATTACAATTATACGCGAACAAATTATATTTTATCGCTTGCAATTACTTAAATTAAAAAGCGTTAATACGGCGAGCAGTCCAGCTGTCGCAACCAATATACATTTCACGACATAGAACCAAAATCACTTATTTTTTATTTCCATAAATAAATAATAATAATACCGTATACAATCTAAGTACAACCTTTGCAAAGTGTAGACACTTTGATTTGCCACAATGATTTTAAAATATTACAAACAAATATTCGAAAGAACAACTATTCCAAATACAAACGACAATCACGAAAATCTTTGTTTGATATTGAAGAATATTCCAAAAAATATCAACTTCCATTCAGGAAAGGTCTATTGTTGTATGATGTATACAAAGATTATTTATTTTACTCAGGGTACTGCGGACCTGTACTGATCCGATAGCTTCTAATCTTTAAAGTTTTACTATGAACTTGTGAAAAATTAAACATCTATTCCGTGAATTTTCTTGAGCTTGCATTTTCAAATGAAATAATACAACTATTCTTGAACTATTTCTGCTAAGTATAGTCTTGCGAGTAGGTAATCCTGTTTTAAAATTACAGTGTTTTGTTTTTTGTCAACGGGCAATATCCGGAACCATTGTACTCAATTGAAAATACCTTTCATTATTTAAAATATACATTATTCCACTTTGTTTTTAGCTCCCGCAGATCTGTAGTCAATTAGTATATGCTATCTTTTTAGTTAAAATATTCACTGTATAGTCCTCTCTTTTTGTCGCGGTCCGCAATTTCCTCCGGGGTCATCTGGACTCCCACACAGGTGCAGCACCCAGGAACGCCAAGCGACATTATCTCATGTTTACCATTCTCTATCACGTCCACGTCTATGTACTTGTATTTCTGTATACAAATCGCTTTCACGGTGACGTTTTTGAATTTGCCATACTCGTTGTATTTCGTTTCGCCTGACCTGGAGAAATAAACACAATATTCAAGATAAACGTTTTAACATGATCAACTAGAAAATTCATCACATCACACATCAACAGCCCACTAAGTAAATGTTCCCACTGCTGGGACTCGGAGCCTTCTCTCGCAAGGAGAGAGTTTAGGCCATAATCCACCACGCTGGCCCAGTGCGGGTTGGTGTATGACAAATGATTTCGAAAGATTCTAGGTACATGTCGGTTTCCTCACAGTCTTTTCCTTCACCGTTTTAAGTTAGCGGCATTACGCACATGACTTCGAAAAAACAGTGGGGCGCGTGGGGTTTGAACCTGGGGTCTCCGGATCGGCAGGCGCCGTTCTCCCGATTAGACTAGCCGTAACTTACTAACTACACTACGCTACATACCTAACTAACTATTTACACTAAGCACACCTAAATTATCCATAGACCAATGAAGGCCAATAGATAATCAAGATGTTCAAGCCCACTACCAATCGGAAGCGTACCCAGCATGCTGGCGGCATTACCACGCTGAATGGCAGTGCTTATGCGTTGGGCCAAATAAACGCCAGCACGCGTTGCGTCACGCGTCGCGTCGACCAAGCGCTCGGAAAGGCTTTTGATCATTAATTTGACATTATAATACGCATTATTTGAGCTAGAAATACATCATCAGGTACTCACTCATCGAACAGGCACATCTCTACGTTAAAATTGTACACCGTTCCATTATTCACCACAAAATGGTGTTTCCCGTCTCTATCGGCTAAAGTAAATGGATGAATGGTCTGAAAGGAAAGTAAAACATCTGTTAGAGACAATGCTACAGCTTAGGTTGACGAGCTCGATGCAGTGCCTAGTTTGTAGGGAAATACTGTTTTGGGGTGATCCAAGAGATTTTTTATATTAGATCTCTATAAATTATTTAAAAACAATAATTAATCTAGAGTAAAATATGGAACTACATTTTTTTATTGAAAACTTAGACAAGTATTTAAGGATTGCTTTTGGTGAAAAAAGTAGAGATATAGGTACATGAAGTATCTTGGTCCTTGGTCACTTAAATTGTTTCGCGCTTGAAGATTTTCGTGTATATTATTTTAATCAACACTTATCTAGCCCAAAACTGAGCAAGCCTTGATAGATTTATTGTCTCTTTATCGCATTTAAATTTAAAAATAAAACTATATAGACACATAAACTAAAAATAAAGTTGCCCACCCTATCGCTCAGACCTTCACCTAAAACCTTTGAGTGTGGAAGCCAGATTTTATAATCCTTTTAACATTACATATAAGCTATCAGCGTCTCGCGATGTTACCAAGGCATGTGGCTGGCCTGTTGGCTTAGTAGGTAGAAGTCTGCCTGCGAAGCCGTGGGTCGTGGGTTTGATCCCCACCCAGTGCAAATATTTGTTTGAAGAATACGAATATTTGTACTGTACCTGGGTATTTTCTATGTACAATAAGTATGAATTTAAAACTATAAAATTAGTATATCAGCTATCTGGCTCCCATAGCCCAAGCTTTGCTTGCTTTGGGGCTAGATGGTGTTGTGTGTGAAATGTCCAACAATATTATTATTATTATTTATTTATTTAATCATAAGTTGCCCACTTAATGCTTCGATCAAATATACCGTATAACGTATAATGTAATATGTAGGTGGGTATATTTGGTCGAAGGTTCCAGGCTATAATCCAGCACGATGGCCAAGTGAAGATTGGCGGAAGAGTGGAAGACACATGTATCCGAAAAATGTGTTTCTTGAAAAAATACGATTTCTTTACGAGGTTTTCCTTAACCAGAAGCAAGCTTGAACATCTGCACTGAAAAATACTGAAAAGTGCGAGCGGAATTCAAACCTTATGATTCCGAAATCGGACGATCTAGCTAGGTACTAGGCCTCCTCGGCATTCTGTCAGTACATAATACTTATAACACTGTTGACTTATTATCAGTGATACGTACCTCTCGCGTAGTGTCGCAAAGATTTTTTTCCTCTGTGTTTGTGTCTTCAGTCCTGTCTCCTTCGCTTGAGAACAGACCTTTATTTAAGTCTATGGTGCCGTTGTTCTGTAAATAAAATGAATAGCCTTATTATTACTTAGTTGAAAATGTTTTGAACGACTTTCGTCATATTTTCGGGGTTTTCACACGGCGCGCTAAATCACGTGACTGCAATAAAGTTATGTATTAAAAATGTATATCATTTTACTAGATGTTTAGGGTTCCGTACCCAGATGGCAAAAAATGGAACCCATATAGATTCGTCATGTCTGTCTGTCTGTCCGTTTGAATGTCACACCCACTTTTTTGCGAAACTATGAGAACTATAGGTACTGTTGAAACTTGGTAAGTAGATGTATTCTGTTCTGTGCTACTTAATGAATTAGACTTTGAAAATAAACATTGGTGGATAATTCACACACCACCATCTGACCCCAGTTAAGCCAAGCTTGTACTGGCTTATAGGCGTGCTGCTTACCATTAGTCGCATATTTTTCTCGCTCCGTCACTAACGTCTGTGTATTTTCAAGATTTAAGTTGCACATTACACAGATCACTGTCTTTTAATATAAATTTTTCAGGAAGACAAAATGACTACAAAGCCGACGTTACTCGAGTTCCTAAAAAGAAGATCGATGAGAATTTTGCTAATGAAAAATACCTATACGATTACGATCAAAAACCGCCTTCACTTCAGATATTTTAACAATAATTATAGACGTAACAAAGACGTACAACAATTACAGTATTATTACCTATCACCTGTCAGGGGGCCACCATTAATTATGTGAGGTGTTCAAAGGGGTCCAGTCAACTCGTTTATTTTTATTTTTCTCAAAAAAATGTATTCATTCTGTGAGAAATTAGGTACAAAATATGTAAAATTCTCACGTGATTTGAACAAAATTACACCATCCCTTCTTGGTATATCGAAAAATCGTCAAAATTACCTCACGTAATTTATGAATGCTCCCTAAAGGAAAATATTGTAAGGAAAGCGACATTCGGAATATGTTGCTTTTAAAAGCCTTTTAAAAATGACGTTTCGATCTAAGTATTTAGGTAATACGTCAGTTAACTTGAACAACTTGGTGGATCTAAATTCATAGTCCTAGCTGTGGGAATACAATGCGGGCTATTTATGTGTCTGCTATGATGCTTACAATTAACTGTTGTGCTAGTTTCAATGGATAATTCTCCACTTCGTTCAGATTACAATATCCTCTTTTCTTACACGCCTCCTTTATTACAGGAACTGTTTCATCATCTGCAGTCAACCCGGTGGATCGAGCTAGCGAGGATCCCACGACCTGCAAACAAACATTCATTGTTTTACTACAAAATCTTTAAAAAAGAGCTATAAAACGACAAGTGTTTGTCTTAATATACCTACTTTGATAACGAATCATTATGAATGATACGCAATGATACGCACGTCACGAACTCGTTTAAATTAAGATGGAACTATGTTTTAATAAAAAAATAATAGTGAAAAAAAAAACAACATAAGAGCCAGTTTTTTAACAAAAAAATAATCAAAACCCCTACAAAAGTTCAGTTCAGTTTCAGCTCCGTTAGAAAACTTCTTTACCGACGAAGATACCAAAAAAAGCACATACTTATTCTGTAGATGCAACCTTTGATATTTCTGATTGGCTGTACGGTGGCGGCGATTAATTGCACTACTCATAATTATGTTTACAAAGTTTACATTGACTCCTAGTGAAATAGTATTTGCAAGTACAAAAATTGTACAGCATGTGATAATAATACTCGTATACCTATGCCTAATACTGTAGGTATACTGCGTGTGTATTGACGTAGACATATAACAATACGCGAATTTACTTGGAAAACCCAACTCAATCATCACACAATAGTTGCGTTTAACAATTACTTACCTAAAAAATATATTAAAAATAATGAATAAGTTTATCCCATCCTACATTAATTTTGACCCAACGAATCGATCCTTTCGTTGGGTCAAAATTAATAAGTTAATAAAATATAATCATTTAAATTCTACAAATAAAAATCGCAGCAAAAGGCCGTTGCTATACGGCCAGTATTTTAGCTATTGTTGGCCAATCCGATCAAAAAGCCGAGAGCGAAGCCTTTGTTAAATCTCAGATAGAAAAGAAAAAGTAATCCAGCCAATTTTAGAACGATCCATCCTTCACCAACTTACATGTAGGGATATGATTTTATTATAAAAATAACGAATGGACCGTTAATTTTCTATAAGTGTGCACTATATTCAGCCGTCACACTAATGTATTTAATGAAAGTGATTCAAAGTAGTAATTCTTTGGGTGTTAAACATAAATATGCTGTTCCGAGTTAATTGGTAGACATTATTAAGCTCTACAACAATGCTGTAGAACTCAATCATAAATCGATCTCTCATCGTTAAACCAGCGTTCGTAAGAAATGTTTTCGTTGGACCGTTTTTTCACCGACTTATTTTGCAAATACAGTTTATTTTCCAGTTAAAATTTGCAGGTTATACACTCACAAATTATGTAGCTTTCTATTGATCAAAGTATTTTCAAAATTGGTTTAGGGAATCCAAAGATTACCTTTCCACAACATCAAAAACTCACAAACATTAACTCTACTTACAATATTAGGATAATAACAAATATGTTGTATCCATTTATATAATTTGTGTTTATTAGTATATAATACTTAATACTGCATTGAAATACAACATAAATAAAGCTCTCATTAGACAAACACAAAATTAAAAAGTTTGTAAATAGTACACATTGTATGTATATATTATATCTAAATGGGTCATAAAAATCATTATTAATAATAACATAGAAAAAGGTACTTACTGCGCTAATGCACACAAACCACTGTATAAAAGGTGCCATATTTTGCAATTAGATTATTAATTGATTTTCAGAAGTATAAAGATCAGAGAACACCGCACTACTTGCTACTCTATAATGTAATACATGTATCGTTGTGCCTTACTCGCTATTTACGTGGGCAAATCCACAGCATGGCATGGGGATGTGCCTGGACAACATCGATAAATTGTCACTAAGGATAATAAAATAAATAAAATATACGCCTGCTCATTTCAGCTTAGTGATATTGTGTAGTGTATTTTTTACGTTTTTAGATATCTAGTTTTATTGCCATTCTACTGTGATCCGTTAAAGATATTTAAATATTAATAATGGATGAATAAGCTTAATGATTTTTCAAATAATTATCTAGGAATATTATAAAGCTAAAGACCTTGTTGGTTTTAACGTTTGTTGGTTTAGGAATATTATAAAGCTAAAGACCTTGTTGGTTTTAACGTGACTAGCGGTGTTTAAGCTTTACGGTGACCAGGTTCGTATAAATATTATCGATGAACCACTGTTTCTCATACATCCCTATTGAAGGAAAATTAGCAGAATATAATTTAATATAGAATAATGCAGTGTTTCCCCTGGAATATGACCGTTTGCGTACGTAATAAAATTACGCTAGCAACAATTTTAATTACGTAATACATGGTATTTTAAATTTTATACATTTTATTGAAAATTAGGACATATATATCTACTAATCCTAGGTACTATCATTATAAATGTGAATATTCGTATGTTAGGATATTTGTTGTACATTGCAGGTCTACTACGAAGTCCGATAAACGATATCCAGGAGCTCAAACCATCTAGTGCTCCAGGTAGTGACTGTGTAACGCCCATGATGCTGCGGTATGCGAAACATGTTCTCTTGGTACCTCTAACACATATTTGCAACCTGAGTATGACCACTGGGATATTTCCCAATTCTTGGAAAACCGCAATCGTAATTCCAGTACACAAAAGTGGCGATAAGGCGGATCCTGATAACTACAGACCCATTTCCTTACTCAGCGTTGTCTCTAAAATCTTGGAAAAAATTGTCAACAAGAGGCTAGTAAATTATCTAGAAAAATACAGCCTTCTGAGTGAACGTCAATTTGGTTTTAGACAAGGGAAGTCTACGGAACATGCGGTTCAACTTCTTGCTGAAACTGTTGCTGGCCATTTGGATGGTGGGAGACGTTGTGTGTCTGTTTTCCTTGATCTCGCCAAGGCTTTTGACAGTCTACCGATAGAAATACTAATAAAGAAACTCGAGAGGCTGGGCATCAGAGGTATACCTCTTAGCTGGTTCAAAAGCTATTTGTCGAATAGACGTCAGTTTGTCAGAATTGGCGATCTAACGAGTTGCGAGCTGCCTATTGCGTTCGGTACGCCTCAGGGTAGCATATTAGCTCCAACTCTATTTACGGTATACATCAACGACCTCCTGAGACTCACGTTACCCCATACCGAGCTAATCTGCTATGCTGATGATACCGTGGCCATTTTTAGCGGGAAGGACTGGAAGACTGCTTTTAGGATGGCGGAAATAGGAATGGAAAGATTGTCTCGGTGGTTAAATGAAAATCTATTAACTCTTAATGTAAAAAAAACAACGTTCATTGCTTTTAGTATCACGCAGGCCACCGGTACAGACCTGACCAAATTACGGATTCATGGCTCTCAATGTGAAAATCCCGATTGGGCTGGCGAGCCCACGGGTAGCGATTGCTCCTGTAGCTCAATAGGCAGGGCAATGTTTACTAAATATTTAGGCGTAATAGTTGACCAAGCCTTGACTTTCAGGAATCACATCTCATATATATCTAATAAAGCCCGGAAACTAATATATGTTATGAAAATAATAAGATCAATTGCTAAGCCGGAAGTCAAGATGATGATTTACAAATCTTTGTGCCAGTCACTGTTCCAATATTGCATAGGGGCTTGGGGTGGAGCTGCTCAAACACATTTCATAGAAGCTGAACGTGCTCAAAGAGCCGTCCTCAAAGTTATGTTGGGTAAGCCGCGGCGCTACCCTACCGATGAGCTGTACAAAGAAGCCTCGGTCTTGTCAGTCCGTCAGCTATTTGTAATGCGAGCTATTGCCATAACTCACCATTTGTCACTATCACTACCACAAGACTCTACTAAACGCAGGCGACCACGTGACGTAAGGCTTCCGAAAGTGAATTCTACGTTTGCTTCACGATTACCATGCTACGTTCATGTATTTACATACAACTCAGTCTGTAGACATTTGGATTTTACTGGGTGTCCGCTCGCTGAATCTTGCACAAGAGTTCGCAAATGGCTAACCACGTTATCATACAAGCAAACTGAAAACTTGATAACTTATAAAGAACTAATATTTAGAGAGGTATTTCCCCCAACGAAGATTTCTCCTTAATTTCTATTGGTGTTTTTATTCGGTCATTATGATACCTTACTCACTCGCATATACCTACATCCTACATGCCTAAATATCTACATCCCTCACAATTGGTCCCTTTCACACTAACTCATATACTCACATACACACACCCTCATACACACCCGCAAACACTTTCAGATATACTTACACACTGATATATAATACGACATTCCATGCAGGCTTAATTAGAATTATTTAAATCACTTCATTTTGATATATAAAAGGTTCAAGCCTGGCAAGGAGACTTGACTTAGAACCTTAGTTGTGTTTAATTCATTGAACTCTTATCTGTATGAATAGCAAAATATGTAATTGATAATGATAACATTTTAAGATCAGGTAGCGATTATAGTGTTATTGTTATTTCCTACTCCTTGCCAAGCCAAGCTACTAGTAAATCCGAATGTTAAATTGTATGTGTTGAATTCTTAACGGGAAAGCTCGTCTTTTCGATTCAAATTATGATTGTTTGGCTATTCATTGTTTATTTATTTCTGTTATTCGTAATTGTTCTAAACTCACTGCATTACAATCTATGTGTACTTGGATCAGCGTGAAAAATAAATTGTAATCCTATGCAGGGCGCCCAAAATACAGGCTTTGCCTAGTTTGGGGCCCGTTGTAATTCATATTAATCTGTATAACTAGGATAACTATATGCAATTTGTTAACATTTCTGTATTTACTTTCTTTGGAACAATAAAAAATATTCTATTCTATTCTATATATCGGCCGAACGTATGTTTCTTACCACAAAACACAATCAGTCGGTTGATCGGATCGGGCGTTTCGTTCATTTCGAATTCCGACCGACATAGATTTAACAGTTTTTGTGTCGTAAACCTTACTCCGAAAGCATTTAATTACCTTACCGATTATTCGGACAGCTGTCGGTCGGATCCGACATATCGGTTATTCGGAGGTCGTTTTCGTAGTAGACTCGCTGATTATGCTCTTAACCCTCGCCTTTCAAGAGAAGGTATCTAGTCCCAGCAGTGGATTTAAAAATTGATTATTAATTTAAGTGGGTTGCTTGCCAGTAAGCATGAGGTAATCAAACCCCCGTTTCACACCTTTTGCTTCTTGATCACGTGTAGGTACAAAGTCCATAATCAGAAACTTTCACTGTGCTGCTTAACTAACAATCTTGACTTTTTGTAAGAATGGTGAATCAAGCAAAATGGGCTCCTGATGGTACCCATTTTTTTCTAATTGTCTAACGGTAGCCGACTTTGTGGGCCTCCACTACCTATTTAGCATCCATTTTTGGTCAGGGGTTAAAAATAAACAATAATTAAAAAGAAATCAGCCAGAACTTTGAAATTTAAATAAATTGTAGTCTAGAATAGAATAGTTATTTTTATCTCTAAAAACGTAGAGTTCCCGGAATGCCCTTTTTCTAAATTCTACGCGGACAAAGTCGCAGGCAGATGTAAGTTTGTTGAAAAAAAATCCTTAGAAATCTGCAGCATCAAAATCCTTCATAGTGTGGACCAGAGTCCTTTCTACTCCGTCGATCCTACAAGCCGTACAGGTACCCAACTTTTTTTGCCTCGTAACGTCGTTGGTAGCCTCGTAACCAGCCACCAAGCATAACTAAAGGCACACAAATTACTTATACATTTGTATCTGAAATAGATAGAAGTAAATTGTTAAGTTATCTTATATATAAAATTCTCGTGTCACAATGTTAGTTACCTTACTCCTCCGAAACGACTTTACTGATTTTTTACCAAATTTTATATGCATAGGTACTAGCTGACCCGGCAAACGTTCAGAATCAGAATCAGAATTTATTTTTTCGCGTAAACTGTGTACAAAGATGTTATACAGTAGAGATATTATAGACACAACAGTTTTACCCTTTGCGGGCATGCAAAAATAAGCCTCTTTAATATAATAATCTTTATTTATTCAAAAATACATGAAACATAAATGAAGTTACACATTATCTTAGTTACAATAAAACAATAACAGTGACTGGCATAGTTAACTTCGTTTAGGAGGTGGACCCTGTATCCCACACTAGGGATGTCCTGTGTTGTGGGATTCAGCGTTTTACTTTATTCTATGGTTTTACTGCATATGGGTAGGTGATGTTGTAGTAACATTAGACGAGATGGTACACTCTCGTTCCAGAAACAATTAGAGAAAAAAAAAGATAAGGCCACTTTCGACTAATACAAATCTGTGAAAGCCAATATCAATTATACAAACAAAAAAAACCTAAATACCCAAATATTAAACAAAAATACTATGAATATAAATATCTCAAATTCATGGCTTCCGTTTCATGGCTACGTATTATGTGTTTGTGAGGGTGTATGTGTGTGTGTGTATGAGAGTGTGGGATTGTGTTTGTGGTCTGCTTACACTTCCAACTCAAATTTAGGGACCACACTGCTGGAGAGTTTATTGAGCATCTGATGATATTCTGGTGGACTTAATCCTTAAGTTAAGTTGCTCAGGCTCAGCCGTTGCAGCAGGCCCCTTTGAGGTCATAATACGTTTGACACTAGTATTTTCTCAGTTTCAGTGTAGTTTAGGGAAAATAGCCAGTCTTTGGTATGAGGTTACAAAACAATGAGATAAAATTAGGGATTAAGTAATTAAACTAATTAATAAATCCAACATTACGTTAAAGTTACTTAACTCTATCTATACTTTAAACAAAAATAAACAACAGAGACAAAGAAGTTTTGAGTGAACAAATAATATAAAGAATTAACTTAAATAATTGAAAAGCCAACAAAAAAAAGCAGACAAAACTAATAATCAGCCCGACAACACAAATGTGGCGCTGTGATCTTAACATAACCGTCAGACTGAAGTGCATATAAATTGAGACATTCAATTTTACAATATTATAATTTACATTAAATTCATTGTTACATTACATAAATACCTATTTATATTATACTGTTGTGTATAAATTATTGTTTCATCGAAGTATTCTTGGAGTTTGTAATTCGTTTTATTTACGAGCCAAGCTTTTAGTTTTATTTTAAATTGTGGTAATTTCAATGACTTTAAATTTGTGGGTAAATGATTGAATATCTTGACTGCAGAGTGAAATGAGCTTTTGTAGAATGTAGCGTTATTGACTTGGCGGATACATATATTAAACTTATGTTTCGATCGTAATACAATACATCTGCACGTTTCGAAAACACATCAAAGAAATTACCTTCATTATTTTTTACAAATAAACAAATTTCTAAAATGTAAATACCTGTTAACGTTAATATATTATTTTTCATCCCACCAGCTCGGAAAGAGTACTTTTGCTCCTCGATATCAGGGCGCAAATGCTCCTCGATATCAGGGCGCAAAAGTCGTTTTTACCCTCTAGAGTCTAGAGGTTAAAGTAAATTTGAATTTAGAACATTGTGTGTACTGAGTTTTGAATTCAAAACATAATTTAACCTAATTATTTCTACCTCCTTGGTGCCGAATTCATCATACTTTTATTTTTAATTTGTTAAAAACTCATACTCGGAACCTCCTTGGTGTACTTATTTTTTAAATGCTTTGCGCGCAATTTTCTTTTCACGTATGAAGGATAGAGGTAAAGAATGTTATTTCAAATGGCAGAACATTTTAAAATGCTATGATTGAATCAATTATGGTAATCGAATTGAAGTATGCCGAGTTGCCGAATTAAATAATTAAATATTATTGACTACTAAAATAGTAACTAATAGATAATTTCATCTACTTGTGGCGTACAAAATAATGTAGTAAATATAACATCAAAAAAGTGTGTGTGCTTAAGACCACGCGGCAGAAGTGTAAACTTCATTTTCTGATTATTGTATTGAGACCGTTTTACCTGAAATAAAACGGTTATTATATACTTACCTTAGTAGAAGCTTATATATATTGAGATAGGCAGCTCCATTTCCCGTTGTAGCAGTTATCTCTTTCTATTCCTATAGCTCTGTCTCTTTCGCACACCCCTCCCCTCTCGCCAGGCGCACGAGGTAGCTGGAGGCTCCGAGCTTGCTCGTCATTGCGTCGAAATATATCACCAGGCAGAGATAAAAAGTAAGCTTCTACTAAGGTAAGTATATAATAACCGTTTTATTTCAGGTAAAACGGTCTCATTATACACTTGACCGTTAGTAGAAGCTTATATATATTGAGACCTGTTTGTTATCGCCTGGTGAGAGGAACGCCAATGTGATATTAGGGGAAGTATACAGTTTGGCAGAAATCACCATATGAACACTAATTCAATAACTGATTATTTATTAATCTGCAATCTTATATCCAAGACCTGGTAAAATTTTATTGTTCCATAATTAGTTATTTGGAGAAATTCTTGTCAAGCTGTATTTGCAAAGGTCAGTAATTATTAATTACTCTTCTATTGCAACAAAATATGTGTGTGATGAAACACTGATTTGTTATGCTATTTTTGGACTAAATCGTCATCCTTGACAATATAATTATTATTATATGGAATGGTATGAGTACGTTCGAATTTTTATGAACAGAAGGATGGCAGCAAAATTTAAGAGTACCTACATTTCTAATACCCAAATATTATTTAATACACCTTCTGAGCATTAACAGAAATTTGTACAAAGGTTTGTATCCAAAATAAATTAATTGGTATGAAAAGGGTAGAACCGCTTTCAATATCGTTATTAGTGTTATACAAAGAATTGGTCGACACTTCTCCAAAATAATAGGACCTATTTTTGAAAAGTTTTTAAGTATCACTTACTGCCCTTGTCTAAAATTTCGTCTAAAAGGGAGATTGTCAACCGAACTTTTTGAGATTACAGCTGGCCGTACACTTCATGGTGTAGCGCTTGATGCCAGCGGTCTTCAGAAGAGACTTGTACCATCCGGCGATGACGGGACTGAACTCAAGAGACGGAGGACGTCATGAAGCTTTAATAAACTTGAACTGTTGGAAATACGACGCCATTCGTTTAAAATGGTTATCGTTTCATGTATCCAAAATAACGGACAAAATACAGATTTTGATTCAGAGTGTTTGCCAACAGCTGCATTCTCGTCATCATCTCATTAGCTTAAACCTAATTTGAACCCATAACATAATATGGTAGTCTAATTATCTATAGGTAGATTTATCTTTGTCTACGGTCAAAGTGACAAATCCTAAATTCTGCGGTTGAACACAGGCACAGAAGGGCAACGGAACCCCTAATAATTTGAAAAACATTAGAAAAATGTTAAGGGCATACTATTTTGCCAGAATATTTTTATCCCAAATAAATGGTTTTCGACCATCTTGCATTTTAGGGCCATGGCTTTTAAACATGTGTCACTTAAACGTTATTCATTAACGTAACCTTGGCCATTAATTCCCTTATTTCGTATAACATCGTGTGGAAACAGCCGATTTGTGAGGAAAAATTTGAGAAACCGAAATTGATATACGGTCACCTAGAAAGAGACCTAAATTCAACCCGTCCGTGTAAATAGGATCTATATTATTTTATTTGGTTCGCGAAAACCAACCGTTTCATGGCGCTTTATTCGTTCTCCGGGTAGAAGGCCGCTACGGTTTGAGTAAATAAAAAGATACTTGACTACCATGCCACGTCTTTGTTTCCTCACCGCCACATCTGGAGGTATGGAGCTTCCAGAAACCATGACTTGGACTTTTGATGCCGATGGTTGCAACCCAGTTGTTGTATCGAGTATAAAGTCAAAAGATGAAATCGTTAAAAAGTGAACGGGGCTGTGTGTGACTGACAGCTCTCGTGATTTTAGGTTCGCTCGCCAAAATACCGTCTCCCACGTGGAGCTATTATGAGGTAGGTTCCCGTTGCTCGACTTAGATCACCAATACTCGTCATCAATACACTTAGCATGCGGAATAGTGGCGGGAACACCCATGCCAGATGAACGTTCCAAGATTTGCTGAATGCGTACGACGCATCAACGTGTCGTAATCGTTTTTATCATAATCGTTAATTTTAATATGTTACATAATTAATTACTACCATTGCATAGTACAAGCTTTGCTTAGTTTGGGTGACCCCAAATGGATGGTGTTGTTTGTGAATTGTCCACCAATACACGAATTGCATATTTGGACGCGAAAAAATTTGATCACCGGTGTGATTATCTTTTTGCAAAGATAATTTTTGTTCATCTCCGAGTTAAGTGCCACTCGGAGGTGTATCTGTGTCTGGACTAACAACCTGCGCGATTGTTTAGGGTCCTGTTATGTGATAAATTTTGAAATGGATCTCGAGGAATGCTCGTCTAAGATCAGCAACATTTTGAACGGCAGGTTCATCAGAGACAGGGACTTGCCCCAATACGATGCATAAGTAAACTATCGCTGAATGGTCGTCGGATTAAATTAGCACGGAACTTTTTGCCATGCTCGATGCCTGCAGTTGCAATATCCTCAAGATGTCTAACAATTATTTTATATTGCAATGGAAGTGTTCCTCCCCTGGTGCCCAGGACACCCGACATGGTCTGATTATTTAGTTGGCCTCCCTTGGCAAAATCCGAGGCGTTTGTGATTCAAAATGAGTTGGGAGAAGCATATAATTATGATGAATTGCCGAAGACAGATGACGAGCACCGGATGGGGTAAAAATATATCGTAGAGGTTGTGCTGAGAAGGGACAGAAACTTCGGCGACTTAGCCTTCCTCGGAGAACAGCGAAGGTTGCAAAATACATTAATCCACCCGACTTTGTGGTTCTATCAGGGACGTCTGACCCGTTCGAGTATGCCGAGAAAAGTGATATATTTTCGCGGGGAGAGAAAGAATTTTATATGCTATCTATGTAGAATCCGAGGATTTCCAACGTTTCCAATATCTACGTAAAACGTAATGAAACGATGTATTTTTATTTTTTATATAATTTGCGTAATCCAATTTATTAGGTAGGTACCTGGGTACCTACAGACTTTTGGCGCAATGCTTAGGCCGAAAAAGAGTAATGTCGAGTTATTCTTTCTTGAAAAGGACGCGTAAAAACCCGTCTGTAAGACTGGCCACCGGCACATTGAAATGAGCTTATGAAAAGACACAGTCACACATTTGCACATTCGATCATGGGATTGGAGAAAATCCAGCACACGAAACATATTTATTGATTGAAATCTTTTCTTTAGCACATATCGGTTGAGCGAGGGTATTTCGAGTACGAGCTATCGTTTTTTTATACCGAAAACAGAGACGACACAAAGTTTTCCGTACTTTTAGTAAGTATCAATTTTTCGTTTGTAGAACGAGTGAGGACATCTTTTCCGACTCCACAGTATGAAAACACTGTCTTTTGAGTCGGGTGTTACTAAAGGAGGTACTTCCAAAAACGGTATGCGGTACCTTTTTATTATCAAAATCTGATGCTGCCATCTTTTTCCACCGATTTATATAACGTGGTATATGGACCGGCCCAAAAAGGCTCCTCGTCATTGTATCTGTCTTTTATAATCTTTGCAGCCTGACGGTCAAGTACAGCATTTATCTTTGTCCACTGTGAAGGTCTCGATCCGCGAGATCGAAGATAAGAGTACTTCTGTTGCTAAGCTTAAAGCTAAGCCAACTTACCTTTGTCCACTCTGTGGAGGTCTCGATCCGCGAGATCGAAGATAGAGTACTTCTGTTGCTAAGCTAAGCTAAGCCAACGTTATATTGACGTTCTGACGTCTCATTTGTATTGGTAGCCCTGCGTGGGCAGATTATAGAGGTGTTGCTATTCTTATTTACTGTATCATAACCATTGCTCCAGCGCCTGTGCGAAGGCATATTGGGATGTAGGTATTTGCCCCTGCGAGGAAACATGTGAAATTATTGCGTTTTCTTCGCAAGGTATTCTTTATTTATCAGCCAATATATATATAAATATATATTTTTCATGTCATTTATAATTTCCTGATGCCGCTAGTTTTATCAAAAAGTGAAACGCTTCCGGTTTGAAAATAAGGGAGTTTGATGGAAGAATTTTATGTATTCAAGGTTGTTTTAATTAACGGATCCGTAGCTCGATTTAGAATTGAACTTTCAATATAATAAATGCAGTTTGCGATTCCCTTTTTTGACTTTTTCAGTTAGCGAGTCGCGCCTCACGGGCTTAACATGAATAGCTTTCTAAGGCTATAGGTATCTACCAAATTTTAAAATGTTCAAAGTAATAAATGTATTTGCCAATAAAAACAAAGTAGGCATGATGGCGTAGAGTGTCTTACGCCCTTACCTCTTCGTTTGGTTATTTACTTGATTAAAAACATTAATTTAAAAAAAATTTAGGTTTCAAACTAAATCAAAACAAAAAATCAAACACGTTTTTGGAGGTGTTGCAATCGCGGGTCTTTTAATTAGTCTCGATATCGGATAAAAAATTTCAAACTACCCACAAATTATCGGAAGTGAAGGTTAGCGCCACCTCGTCTGAACTGTTAAGACCGATTTCAGGATATTTGCTGTATGTGTAGATCTTGGCCTACATCTCGAAAGATGAGCTACTCATTATCATTAACACAATTAACAAAAGTGTGTTCATCAAGATTCCAAAGCATGGATTTTTGTTAAATTTCTAACGGTCTAGACAGGTTTTCTTTAAGAAGCCTCTTTTTTCGTTTTCTAGACCGACGGCATTGAGAGTTATTTCTCTTAATCTTTGCTGACGAGTTAAGAGGTCGACGAAGACCTGCTACTATTGTACTAGACGCATATCTAGATGAAGCATGAAGCTTGCGTGAACGCGATTCACGTTTCTTTAATTTGGTACTAGACCCGTTTCAATTTGGCAGTCGGATTCTATAATTTATTTATCTCATTGAAATTTACCTAGGAAATAATAACATACACCTAGGAAAAGAAAAACATTCACCTAGGAAAGAAAAAAAACATGCACCTCAGAAAGTAACGTAAGGGTTACAAACACATTAGTATTATCTGAGGGTAGTTATGTATTTAAAATCGACAAAAAATTATATGAACAATATAATCTGCACGTAAAAAATTAGAAAAAAGAGACAAAATATATCTCGAAGCAAAAGCAAGCTTCGACAAGCATTATTAGGTTTAAATTTAATCAAAAAAGAAAACGAACGATAATATCGTTTTGCAGAAAATGTGTAAGCACTTACGTGGTTTCCTTTGGAAAATCACAGAATTTAATAAGAGAATTGGGATTCTCTTGATACATGTGAACTGCACGGGAAATGTCACGCCAATGACGAGCAAGCTCGGAGCCTCCAGCTACCTCGTGCGCCTGGCGAGAGGGGAGGGGTGTGCGAAAGAGACAGAGCTATAGGAATAGAAAGAGATAACTGCTACAACGGGAAATGGAGCTGCCTATCTCAATATATATAAGCTTCTACTAACGGTCAAGTGTATAATAGGTAGATATGTCGTATGATGTCCGGTTTACATTATTCCAGTCCAGCGCTCGAATCCAGCGCTGGAATGCTTAATGAAAAAATGTAAACCGGCACTGGAAAGCATGAAACAAGCCAGAAATTAAAGTTGATTTTTACTTCAATTCTATTTATTACTACAAATGAATTATTTTCGTTCATATTCTATAGAGGACGCTATTGGTTTATGATAACTACTAGCTGAGACCCGCGGTTTCACCCGCGTCTATTTGAGGAAAATTCCTAAAATATACATTGCTTTAAAAAGCTATGATCGCTAGGTAAACGTACTGGGATATACTAAAATGTGTTTTATAGTACAGGTGTTTTAAAGTACTTCTGTGTACCTATATGATATTTTTAGTTTTTTATTACTTACGGTAGAAGAACAAATTGGTTATCCATGCGAATTGATGATCTTAATAACGCAACAGATACGAGTACAAGTAGTTGTCCAGATGAAAAACCGTCTTGGCGTGAATCGATTCCTAGGCGCTTAAATGTTTGCCCCTGTGCTTTAGTAATAGTTAAAGTAAACGACTCCTTAACGGGAAATTGTATTATTTTGAAATTAAAAAGCAAATGGTGCCATTTTATGTGAAGTTGATGCATTAACATACCTACCATTCCGCTTGAAGGGAATGGTCGATTTGTGTCAGATTCGACATGAGTGGTGCCCCTATCGACTAAAACCTTTGCCACACCTTTGCCGCGAACACGGGTATGCTCTCGCACTCTTCTGCGAACCTACCGCGGGATAATGCTCGTCGTGATCACCTCGGTAACCAACCGCCTCGTCTGTGCCAGACATCCTCACGTCTAGACACCCTTTGTATCCCGCGGCGGGCCAAATGCTCGGCCTCATCCATACCATACCATCATCCGGCTGGAGAGGACGGGGACAGCAGCTCACCGATATACCGGCACTCTTCATCCCCTACAGCTCCACCGCGTCCACGATCATACGTTGGCGACCACGCAAGGCTGCAGTGGGTAGGGAGAGCGGCGCACCGTTATACCGGTATTCCTCTTCAACCGGGGTCTACGGCCACGGTTCATCGCGGCACGTCTCAGTCGCGCCGGCACCGTCTACGCCGCGTAACTCCCCCGTGACCGAATTGCTTGGACCGCAAGGTTTGGAGCCCATGGTCATGCATTGACAGAGTAGGATATGTCGGGATCGATATTACGTACGGATATGGTACCCTTACCGATCAAAACCCATACCTACAACAGGTTTTTCCAAACGTGGGTTGGCAGCAGTCTCGGGACCGCTATCGCATTCGACCGTGGCTCGATCTGCCAATGCCGCCGCCTTTTGTGGGGACACCTCATGGGAGACATCCGAACCACTGCATTTGGTTCCAGTGATGCATTAAAAACCAGCGACGCGTCACGACCTCGGGAAACCATATCCTTAGGTATAGTGTATCACCTATCTATTCTATGGTATGGTGCCGGACCGCCCTAAGCGTCCGACACCCCAGACCTTCCCGTGGAAACAGGACGCGAGTCAAGTGCGCCTTTAGGATCGCTCCTATGTCCACTTTCACGTCATTGGATGAGTGACAGGTAATGGCCTTCTCTCGCTTCTCCAACTCACACGACCTCTCACTGTTGAGCGTCTTGGCTAAGATCGTCGAGTGCAAGAGGTTTACCCTCACGACCGCGGCCGCGGTTCCGCCTCTGTGGCTACATCGCCTCGAGGAACCTCAACTGGAAGACAACGCTAAGAAACATCACTGGACACTGGACCACGTGCCCACAATGAAGTGGTCTATTGTTTTGTTACAGAGTTGTTTAAAACTACGATATTTCCTAAAAAAAACATTAAAATCAAATAACATCAAGGGCAATTTTGTTCAAAATGATATATTCGTGATAAATTATGTACCTATTTGTTCAGATAACTATTAACAACATGTTTATAAAAATACCTCCGCCAACAATGCATTCTTCTTCCTTTTTTCGGATGGCTTCCATTCGGTAATAGAAGGTACGTATCACCGCAATTTTGCCAACGTCCAGCGTTTGAACATTGAGAGCTTTGTTCTATATGTAACTCATTGGAGTATGATTCTTCCTTCAGGTGATCAGTCTTCTTCAGATAATCTTGAGCTTGATTATCGAAAACCCCTTTGGTGTAAAATCGAGGAAGCGTGGTTCTTTCTTCAAGTACTTCTAATGTACAATTATTGTATGTGAATAGTTGTGTTGGTGTAGAGGCATAAAAACCACCGGACAAATTTAATATAAACAACATTACCTACACAATATAATGTTAGAGAGATTTTTAATTTACATGTAAAAATGTAACAATGCATTATTGCGAATTTGTTTACCTAAAATGACGCAACCTTCAAATCTGTGACACGTGACTTCAAAACACACGTACTGTCACAAACTTCAATCCACGCCAAGGAGAATGGTACACGCTGCTAAAGCTTTCAAAGATAAATATTTGCTCCCGTTTTTGTTACATTGTTCAACCCCCCAACCCTTTCTCCGCAATAAAAAGTAGCCTATGTCCTTTCTCGGAGTCTAGTCTATCTGTATACCAAATTTCATTAAAATCGATTCACTGGTTTAGAAGGTAAATCCTTACAGACAGACAGACAGAGCTACTTTCGCATTTATAATATTATATTAGTAAGGATTAATTTATTTTGGCCTTGGTCCTTGGTCTCGAAGTTCTCATTGGAGAAATCCCCTCCAAAAAATGCGGGTTTAAAATAGACACTAAATATGGTTTGGGGAGATGTGGGGTTTTTAAAACCAGGTTTTAATTTTTTTTAGTGAATACGACACTCTCACTGTGAACTTAATACGAAATTTCGCTTTTCTTATTCTAATGTAAAATTGTCGATACACTTGATGCCCGAGCTACACGAGGCTAGTTTTTCAAGCTAGGATAGCAAGCTAGTAATTCTAGCTTCGTGTAGACAACGCTACGCAACGCTAGTTTTGTCTTCACGAAGATAGAAGAACTGAAGTGTGGTGGTCAGGCGTGTTGCTCACCCTCAGGCCCATGTTTGTTTTCCTCGTCCTATCACTCTTTATAATGGAAACAAGAACAAAATAAAAAAAATGATTTACCCAGACTACCTTGGATTTGAAATTTGTTATAGTACCTACCTATTCTACTACTTACCCATATTGAAAGCGTAAAAAACGAAATTAGCGCTTTTTGTGGTGGCGGTCATCTTGGATTTGATGTCCCTAATGAGGGTGGCGGTTGTGAAAAAATATATTTCCGGCAATTTGTGGAGGCGGCCGTTTTAAATTGATATTACTCAAACACAATTTTCTTTCAATTAAATAACCGCATCGAAATCAGTCCATCCGTTGGAGAGCTACGGTGCCACAGACAGACACACACAGAGACATCAACGTCAAACCTATGACACCCATCGTTTTGGTCGGGGCTTGAAAAATGGCAGTCATAGGGACTGCCGATAGAAGTGAAAATTTTAAACTTAGAATTTTAGATAGTGCACAATTCGTAACAAGTAGGTATAGCTTTTTTTATCGCGTATAGGTCCGCGTTTGACCACCAACTCGCCTGATGGTAAGCGACGGTGTGGTCGATCATGACGCACATTGACCAAGAAAGTACCTATTCACTCTGACCTTGAAAAGTTCTAGATTGTATCTCTCAGGGAACAAGGAGGCCGACAACTTATTCCGCTCTAAAGCTGTACGTACGAGATAAGTGAATTCAAACCGTTTTGTACGAATTTTGGGGATACCTATCCAAAGTGTATGGGTGGTACTGGGCCGACTTACGACTTGTCCTGTAGTGGAAAGGGGAAGGCAATATTGGGTCGTGTAAATGCGCTGCTCACTCTCCAAAATAACTACAGTATAATAAAAATTAAATATTTTAGTGTAAAATACACTTTTGAAGTGAAAACTTCTTTAGGCGCGCTATGGACAGAATTTTCGTGGGCTGTGAAATGGATTAATGATCACGTGATCATCACGCTCGGATATGATAAGAAATTTCGGGTAAACTCAGGATGCTAGAGCGAGAAAGATAATGTGGTCAACAAACGTGCCAGACCGATAAAGATAATTGTTAGAGGAGGACATGGGACAATAGATTTTCTCTCTCTCTCTCTCTCGCTGCTCGCTACCGGCAACCAGTGTTGACACTTTAGCGACTTTGTCGCTGAAACTGGCGAATTTTTAAAACATTTTATCGGATTTAGACGACGTGTTACCGACAAAGGGGACTATACTAGTGTAGTGAAGAAGGTTGGAGAAGGAAAAACACAAGGTCATTGGGAGTCAGATCATATTTATAAGGAAATTAACTCATTCTCTCAAGCATAAACAACATGGAAGTCTACCTTCTAATGTCTATACATACAGATAAATATACGCACATTATAGCAGGAACTTTCCCAATTATATTATTAACATTTTATTCAATCATTTGTATTTTCGTTTGAATCTTACATGATAATAATGTTAATTATTGCCTTAAGTTATTCCTTTTCCCTTTTTTCCTTTTAATTTAAATTGCTTAACATTATAGGTACTTAGACCAGTGCCATTTTATATTCTTACTAGCAGCTATATTTCCGGGATAAAAATAGCTTATGTATTCTTCCAGACTGTTATTCCCTTAATAATTCAATTAAAACCGGCGACTTTGTTTCATAACTATTTGGCGACAAGCTCAAAATCATAGTGGCAACACTGACGGCTACCAACTCCAAAAGACTTTTCTTTGGGCGGGAAAACACGACGGGTGCTTTAAAATTTTCACAATCAAATTAATTAGTTTTGCTGTGTAAATATTTCGTTTCTTTCGTGTAAATATTTAGTTTTGTATATAGTCAATAGTATAAATAAATATGAGCGTCGCTAGCGACGGGGGTGACCCCGTCGAACAGACCAGAAAAAGAAAACTATTGAAGCCAAATCCAAGTGAAAATGTTTCTTACAAACTATTTAGAAAACCCCTTTATAAAAGAGACTATTCCCAGAAAATCGTAGTGGAGACTGTGTAGTGTATGTGGAATCGACGGAACAGGAGAAAGTCGGTAACAAAAATCCTATTACACTCACCAACCTTTTTGCGGACAATGTTAGGGGCATTATAGGGGTGCACCGTGTGAATGCATACAAAGTTGGAGTAACTTTTAAAAAGCCGGCCCCGGCCCCCGGCCAACAACTTTTTGAACATGGACACTTTTTTTACTAACCATAAATGTGTATACAATCTGGGTATACAAATAAGTACTGCCTGAGTAACCTTAGTATTTATTTCGCGCGGACTAAGTCGCGGGTAACAGCTACTTTGTATATAAATAAAATTTCAATAAATATTTACTTTAATTTCTGGCGTCATCATCGACCACACCGTCGCTTACCATCAGGCGAGTTGGTGGTCAAACGCGGACCTATACGCGATAAAAAAGCTATACCTACTTGTTACGAATTGTGCACTATCTAAAATTCTAAGTTTAAAATTTTCACTTCTATCGGCAGTCCCTATGACTGCCATTTTTCAAGCCCCGACCAAAACGATGGGTGTCATAGGTTTGACGTTGATGTCTCTGTGTGTGTCTGTCTGTGGCACCGTAGCTCTCCAACGGATGGACTGATTTCGATGCGGTTATTTATTTTAAAGAAAATTGTGTTTGAGTAATATCGATTTAAAACGGCCGCCTCCACAAATTGCCGGAAATATATTTTTTCACAACCGCCACCCTCATTAGGGACATCAAATCCAAGATGACCGCCACCACAAAAAGCGCTAATTTCGTTTTTTACGCTTTCAAATTTCAAATCCAAGGTAGTCTGGGTAAATCATTTTTTTTATTTTGTTCTTGTTTCCATTATAAAGAGTGATAGGACGAGGAAAACAAACATGGGCCTGAGGGTGAGCAACACGCCTGACCACCACATTTCCACGCAGCGATGGGAACATGAAGAACTTATATCACAGTGTTATATTGCGCTCATTATCCAGAGATGTAAGATTATTCGTCTCTTTGCCTTGTAATTTCCCTGTAAATGTTTCACAAAGATTTAAAAAATCTGAGCAAATTTCAATGCAAAAGGTATGTTGCTATGCTAGTTACAGCCACACAAGTATCTGACCAAATTAAAATTGGCAGTCATAGGCACTGCCAATAGAAGTGGTAGCTTATAACAGATTGCTTACTTTGCAAACTACGCGTGATGGGATTTTATGGACGCAAACTGGGTAAATACGATCCATAATATTTTATTATAATACGACATAGGTACCTATCTAATACAAAAATCAGCTAATGAAGTTTTCACTTCTGCCGTGTGGTCTTAAGCACACACCTTTTTTTTTTTTATGGTAGGTATAACTATAGAGTGACGAGACGAGTAGGACATATGCCTGATGGTAAGCAACATGCCTGCCACATATCAACACAGTGACAATGTACCAGTCCTTATCATTACTTAGCACTGCACTGCGCTCGTCACCCAGAGATATAAGATCTTTTATCTCTATGCTCTGTAAACTTACTCAAAACATTGCCCTTCAAACCGGCACACAGTAATGTTTGCACATTACTGCTTGGCGGTAGAATAAGTGGCAAGGGTGTGGTACTTCCCGAGACGGAACTCTGCAAAAAGTCCTACCATTATTATTTACTTAGACCCACAGATTTCAATTTTTTTTGCTACGCATCTTTTTTTTACATATGACGTCTTTGCTTAGACCTGAAATTTGACCATTTTCAAACACATTTTTTTTCATATTTTTTTTTACATTATCCCTGTGTTAAACGGATAAGAAAGTACCCGAACGATAAAACAGAATTAATAATGATGTAATGAGGATAACAATGAAAAGCCACAATAATTTACGTACGTCATAGGAATTAGGTACGTGTAGGTAGGTATGCAGCAAAATTAAATTTATATCCATATTAATTCATATTTCACCATATGAATACGTTATTTACCAATTACATGAACAAAACTTGGGCAAAAAAGATTCAGGAGGTTCCTTCCATTGTACCCGCAAATAAATTAATGATGAATTCATTGAATTCTAATTCCACTACTCAACCACAAAATTAAATAAGGAATACAGTACCTACTAGTGACTGTAATAATAACACAAAGAGAAAATTATGTATATATATTTTTTTAATAACGGGTAATAAGACGTGCAGGACATATGCCTGATGGTAAGCAACATGCCTGCCACATAACAGCACAGTGACACGCTGCTATTGGAACGTGAAGAGTCCAAATCATTACCTAGCACTGCACTGCGCTCGCCACCCAGAGATCTAAGGTATTATATCTCTAAGCCCTGTAATTTCTCTGGAAACATTGCCCTTCAAACCGGAACACAGTAATATGTTTGCACATGCTGCTTGGCGGTAGAATAACTGGCAAAGGTGTGGTACTTCCCCAGGCGGATTCTGCCAAGAGTCCTACCACTACAACTAATTAATAACTATAATTGCCTACAACGGTTCACCTATCACGATATTAAGTACCTATCTAATTAAGGGTTTGCTTTCGATTTGCTAGAATAATTAACAATCACACTGGCGCAAAACAATGGAAAATATTTTTTAATGTTTTTTCCCTGAACACAAAATCCGACTTAAAAACTGTAATGAAGGACTCTACTAAATTTCATAAGAAACTATGACTACGTCCGGATAAATGAGAGCCAATTTTAGTTTTTGTTGATAAACATTTCAAAAACCACCACACTGATATCGATAAAAAAATATCTTGATGTATTACTACCGAGAAAAAGAAGAATCAACACAATCGATTAACAAGTGCCGTCACTAGCTATCGCGTTACATACCTACATACAAAAAAACGTACAAACTAATTTAGAACCTCCTCCTTTTCTGAAGACGGATGTCACTTTTGGCAACGATCTCAATACACAGATGTGCCGTCCCAACCCAAAGAGAATGTAAATACTATCCCAAACTTCAGAGGGCACCGAATCATGTAATCGTTGGGAAGAGTGAGCTCACTTTTTCCGTTCTCGTCGGTTGCAGGAAACGGTGGGCGCCGGACGTTTTTACCTATCGTTCATATCGTAGCACTATTCGTTGTCAACAACCAAACTAAGTAGAACCACAGCATATCTCCCCGCTAGCGATGATTCTTGGGGTCAAGTAGATTGGTTGTTGTAAATCACTTACGAACTTACGATACACACAGTGCCGCAGTTATTACCAATTTCAAGGTGCTAAGGGCACATCCATTGGCTTATATCGATGACTTTTGGTGTATTTGCATTTTAGACTCGTTTTATGTATTAACAAAAATAGTCGTATGAATCTAAAGTAATTATGAAATTCGTCTTGGCAAGTAGCACTAAAATTTGGTATTTTACATAGTTTTGCATATTAGAGCATAGTTTTTCTTAAATTGGTACCTAAGCGTTTGCTAGAAACACATGGTCTGTATCTGTACTTCATAATGCGGCGTTTGCATTAAATTCATTTTGACCATTTTGAAAAACATTGTAAATTTGTACAATGACCAAATCTAAAATTATACGCGGACTAAGTCGCGGGTAACAGCTAGTACTCTACAAAAAGAAAATAATGATTGTAGTACACTATGAAAACTTGAAACCAATTATCTTAAGTAGGTACCTACTTATAGGTTTAACTCATTTATTTTGTCATTTTTGTAGTAGAAATAAAGGCTATTTTTACCCGACTGCGCGACGCAAAGGAGTGGTAATGTGTTTAACAGTCTATGTATGTATGTATGTTCCTTTAAAGCACTATACAGACCAAACGCCTGGGCCGATTTTTATGATTCACACGTCAATCGATTCCTCTTAATCTGGCGAGTGACACTAAAGACATGACATTAGTGTAAGTCCAATATGGCGGATTCAGGACGCCATATTGTCCAAATAAAAAAAATGAAAATCACCAAAATATGTCAAGAGGGGTATCGTTGAATAGGTATTTAAAAATAATGTTTAGCTTTCTCTCAGTGTTTTACGATTTGACTGACCGTTTAGGATGTATATCGATTTAAAGTTGAGTAACAAGCATTCTCACATTTATAGGTTTTTAGGTAGCAGAAAACTTCGTATATAATAGATGTGCCCTGAGCACCTTGAAATTGGTAATAAACTGCGTCTCTGTATGTATCGTAAGTGGTTTACAAACAACCAATCTACTTGACCCCTATAATCGCTAGCGGCGAGATTTGCTGTGGTTCTACTTATTTTGGTTGTTAACACCGAATAATGATTGGTAAAAACGTCCGGCGTCCACCGCGTCCTGCTACCGACTAGAACGGAAAGAGTGAGCTCACTCTTCCCAACGTTGACATGATTTCGTGCGCCGTGAAGTTTGGGATGGGGCCCATCTTGGGTTCTACGATCTATGCTAGTAGGTATATTGGACTACCTTTTTTTCGTACGTGCAGGAAATGTATTTACGCATACCCTACTGCCCCGCCCGGGAGACACAGCCGGGTTATGTTGCACTCTAAATCATGTATGGATATGGTGTCCCTATCTACTAATAAACCTCCATGGGGTTTCAACTCCGCCGCTGATAGTGGGAACACGGAACCGCTCTCGGATTGCTCCGCCTCGGTCGCCCATCTCCAACTTCAAACGATTTAGTAGGTACTCAACGTCAATCGAAAACCTTTACTAACACAAAACTATAAATATGAATTACATGCAGTAGAAAATCCTACATATTATATCAGTAGAAACGCGACTCACTGAGAGCGACAAGACAAGTCAACCTCAAGACCTGCGAAAACATCATGCAGTTCTATAGGCTGGGAAGTGAAAGCCTATTAAAGGCGAAACTCGAGGAGGCCGAAGCAGCCATTTACAACAATGTTACTTCCCGGGTCATCAAGGGAACCATGACAGGACAGTATATGGCAGCCTACAGTGCAGAAAATGGCTTCGTGACACTGAACGAGAAAGAGACAGAGCGCGCGGGAATGCTTGTATATGCGACACCACCAAACGACCCTATTGTAGTTACCGCCCGATGCACCAAAATTATGTTGGACGACAAGATCCTAGAGATGGCCAAAATTATCGAAGGGAACTCAAGTGTCACAGCGGCTTGGGCAAATTGGGAGGTACCAAGAATACAATGGGTCAATGGTGTTCCGGGATGTGGAAAGACAACATGGGTTATTAGACACTTCGACGTGGACAAGGACGCTATCATCACCACAACAACTGAGGCAGCAAAAGATCTAAGAGAAAAGCTATCGCACCGCATTGGAAACCTGGTCAAAACCAGGGTGCGAACTATGGCTTCTACTCTCGTAAATGGATTCGGAAAAGAGAGTTTCAGTCGCCTCATGGTGGATGAAGCCCTCATGAACCATTTCGGAGCCATTGTAATGGTCTCACGCCTGTCTGGTGCTGGCGAAATTGTCCTCATCGGAGATGTCAATCAACTGCCTTATATCGATAGGGAAAATCTCTTCGAAATGAGGTATCACCGCCCGAACCTGGTAACAAAGATCAGCCAGGAGTTGCTCTGCACACATCGAAACCCAATGGACGTCGCATATGCGCTGAGGGAAATATACTCGGGTATGTATTCCTCGGCGCCTCGCATAAAGTCCCTAAAGCAGAGAAGGTATAAGGGAGCGCAAATACCCAACACCCAACCAAACACCCTCTTTTTAGTTCACACTCAAGAGGAGAAGGAGACCCTGACAAACCAGGGTTATGGTTCAGGCACCGGGTCACGCATCCTTACCATCCATGAAGCTCAGGGACTAACATACGAGTCGGTAATCGCAATAAAAACTAAGGCAAACACGAAGCTGCACGAGAGCGTGCCTCATGCGGTCGTCGCAATCTCACGGCACACGGGGACCTTCACATATTACGCTGACGACACCGACGACGCCATCGGTCGGCTCGTGCGGCGAGCGTTGTCTGCAACACCGAAGACCATCCGAGAGTTCAATTTGCAGATGGCCATCAAGGATAGAAATGCAGTCGTGGTGTAGGCGCTGAGCCGGGAGGAGGCGACTTAGAAAATAAAATAGTCCTATATTAGCAAGAAAATGTTCCCTACTCTCCCCTATTTCCTTTTCTTCTCCAATCCAAGATTCATGTAACAAAAAAAGAAAACCATTGACAAAGGTCACGGACCCCGGAGTCTTTGGAGCTGTAAAATTTAAATAAAAAAAAAAAATAAAAAAAAAATCAGTAGAACGAAGACATTTGCTCAACAACCAAAAGATGCAAATTATTATGTTGAGCATATTAACATTCACAACATTGTTCATAACTAAAAAGTATAAAATAAAAAAATATAATTTAAAAACTCAAAAACCCGACTGCGTAAAAAGTGAACCAAACTACGTACTCGCATACTAAAAAAACTGAAAAGAATAAAACAAGCATTTAGATTTCTGGTGGTCTAGAATTCTATAATATGTTATTGTATTAATACTAGTACCTGGGTGACCGAGCTTTGCTCGGTTTAAATACTAAATATACTTAGATACCTACAGATAAAAGACTCCAAGAAATAGATTTTCTTAAAAAAAACGAATTGAAAAAAAAGAGAACCCGTCTGGATTCGAACCCGGAGCTACTAATTCGTGACCGCTATGAGTGCCTGACTTCCCGTCTGAGCTAATTATGCTGTCGCGTCACGCGGCGAAATTGACCTTCACATTCTAATGTCTAATGTGACAGTTTTTCATTGTCTAAAAACGCGAATAATATGCGTTTTTTTTAAATAAGACCTAGTTAGATCGATTTATCGTCCCCGAAATCCCCTGCATACATAATTTCATGAAAATCCGTCGAGCCGTTTCCGAGATTCAGATTCTATATAATTATATATACATATTTATATAGGTACAAGAATTGCTCGTTTAAAGGTATAAAGATTGAAATATATACAATATTTTCTAATAAAAGAACATTACAACTGAAGAGTCGGGATCCATTATTATTCGACATACAATCTAATTGTTCTATGGATTCGATATTATTATTTGACATACATACAATGTAATTGTTCAATGGATCCCGACTCTTCAGTTGTAATGTTCTTTTATTAGAAAATATTGTATATATTTCAATAGTATTAATACAATAACATATTAAAGAATTCTAGACCACCAGAAATCTAAATGCTTGTTTTATTCTTTTCAGTTTTTTTAGTATGCGAGTACGTAGTTTGGTTCACTTTTTACGCAGTCGGGTTTTTGAGTTTTTAAATTATATTTTTTATTATTTTATTTATTTACTAAAAAACTGTCGAACTGTTAGCTGTCAAATGACAGCTTCAGCCATTTAACAATTTTTAGGCCGGCCTCACACAGCCGGAATTCGTCTCTGAATTCATATTATTAATTAAGAAAGGCCGGAAGCCCATACAAAGTCGTTATGATCCACATACATTCTGATTTTTTCAGATTATGAATTTCTCAGATCGATCTGTAAGAATGATTCTGATGTGCATCCGGAATTCCTGCGTAGCGATTCTGAAACCATTCGGTTGCATCCGACACGGAATCTCATCTCTCGGTCTTTGTCATGCTAAACAGATAAGACAAAGACCGAGAGATGAGATTCCGTGTCGGATGCAACCGAATGGTTTCAGAATCGCTACCCTGGTCTGAATATTTATAGAGTAAGATCCCAGAGCTGCCAGACGTCACCTATTTTCTGATGAATGAAATGTGGACGATTGAATAGAGTTAGTAGGCACTAAGAACACATGCTACTCGCTAACTTGGTTAGCCGGCCAATTTTGAGATATGGGGTAATGAAGGTACATACAAAACTTAACTTACTTCACGTATTTTCTAATAAGTGATTTTCACGTATGTTGTAGACAACATTCTTAAAAACAAGGTCCCAATACTCCCAGACACTTTCCGTCGGCCGTTTTGCTTAACAACTCCAAAATAATAATTTAACTTCACTTCAATTCTCATGCTCCATTTGTAAATATGTGCGTCAGACAACTATTTTAATGATTTTTCCAATAAAACAGACCAATCTAAGGGGCCAATCATCCCCTAACCAAGTTAGCGAGTAAGCATGTGTTCTTAGTACTTACTAACTCTATTCAATCGTCCACATTTCATTCATCAGAAAAAAGGTGACGTCTGGCAGCTCTGGGATCTCGGACTATTAAGATTATGACTTCATAACGCACGTAATCCCATACATTTGCATAGAGCAACACACACATATTGAATTCAGATTATGAATTGCTCAGTTCACACTGCCTAGGTGCCTAGTGATTGCGGCTGGACGTGTCACGACGAGTTTTGATGCGTGATGTCTGAGACGGAAAATTTGATTTTGCGCATCGAAAGCCATCCTTGCTTATGGGACACTTCTATTGAAGACTATCACGATAGGGAAAAAAAGACATAGCATGGTTGAAAATATTTAACATTTTAATTCCAAATTATGACCAATTAAGTGTCGAAGAAAGAAAAATAAAAAGTAAGTACAAAAATTATAATACTCAGTCGGGTCTATATGGGGTGGCATAACATTTTTTGTCCTATTTTAGGTAGGCATAACGTTTTTAGGACTAATGATAATTTACCATAACAACTAAACGCATAACTGTCTTCGCATAATGTTAACTAGCATAACCATATATAACATAACGATAACTTAGCATAATGTTTAAACGCATAGCCATATATAGCATACAGATAACTTAGTATAATGTTTCGACGCATAACTATAAATAGCATAATGGTTAAAGGCACACATTGAGAAAAGCATAACAATACTTAAACATACTGATCAACGGCATAAACTTTAAACGCCTAACTAAAAAACAAGTGTAAAGAGCGGACATAAATAAAATACGTGGGTGTGTGAAATGCGGGTGGGTACTTCGACAACAATATTTATTATTCGTAATGTAGGTATCTACTAATTTAATGGAATATCTATGCAGGACTATGCAGTAGTATAACAATTTTTGTACCAATTTATGTAGACATAACGTTTTTAGGACTTAAAAACCTACATACACCTAAGACATATGGTGCACTTTTTGACTCCGGGTGGGCTCCCGCCAGAAGCTCTTCGGTCAGCCCTGAGTGTTGCTTCTCCATACTCGGCCTGCACTCCACTACGGAGGTCGCCGGCTCGCTTCGCTCGCCACCTCCCCCCTTCGCTGCGCTTGGCCTCGCATGGATCGCTCCACTCAGAACCTCCCTTGAGCTTCTGGCTCCCGCATTTTTTAAATACACTCTAGGGGTAGTAGCGACAAGACTAGGTGGAGTCGGGGTGCTCCGAGTCGGATCTGGACCCTATATAACCTGGTTATATATTACGTAGCACAACAAATAATTAAAAAATGCCTAAATGCGTCTGAGCAACAGTCGAATTGAATGTAGCACAATAGATTTTTATGATTAAAACACATAACGCCAAAAAACGATTATGCAACAGTTACATTATGACACTATATGTTATGCTACATTCATTATGACAAAGTAAATTAGGAAAAAAAAATTATGCGATTTAAACGGCACCTTAAAAAAAATAGAACAAATAAAAAAATGCTTAAAAACTATTATGCGTCTCATCAATAGTCGAATAAAATGTAGTACAATAGATTGTTATGCATAAAACACATGACGCCAAAAAATGATTATGCGAAAGTTGCATTATGACACTATACATTATGCTACATTCATTATGACAAAGTAAATTAGGAACAAAAAGTTATGCGTTCTAATAGGCTCCCTACTCAGTCATCATTGCTAATCAATCGGTTATTGTATTGCCATGTTATTTCACCGCATGGCATCATGAAGTACTGTGCAATGTTATCTCTAACGTGCCTTCCCGTATTAGTTGCTCTGTAATGCGGTGTATCATATTTATGGAAGATCATCGAAACAGTGTGTTAACATATCTTCAAATTTGTACCCATCTCTTGAACGAACATAATTATGTAACACACATGCTGCTTTCGTTACTTTTACAGCAAAGTCAGGCGGTATTGTCATATTTGTGTGAAAAACTCTCCATTTATTGCTCAGAATACCAAAAGCGCATTCCACTACTCTGCGCGCTCGACTGAGTCTATAATTAAAGACTCTGCGAGTGTTATTTAAGTAGTTTCTTGGATAAGGCCTTAGAAAGTCTGCATTTAGTGGAAAAGCTTCATCTCCAAGAAATACGTGAGGGGTCTTTATTGTGGAATTAGGTAAATCTTTTGGAACTGGCAAAGGCGATACTCGGACAGCATTTTTCCAAAATTCCATTGCTTAAATATACTGCTATCTCCTTCTCTGCCATATGAACCAATATCCACCGCTATAAAACGATAGTCTGCATCAACAACGGCCATCAATAAAATTGAATTGAAATTCTTGTAATTGTAAAAATTTGAGCCACTGTGATGTGGCGAAATCAGTCTTATGTGTTTTCCATCCACAGCTCCCAGACAATTAGGAAAATTAGTTTTCTTATAGAAGTTTTCAGATATTTCAAGTCACCGCTCTTGTGATGGTGGTGGTTTCATTTCTAATGGTTGTAATACTTCCCATATAATAGAACAAGTTTCCGAAACAATACTGGAGATTGTGGTACTACCCATCAGATAAGCATACTTCAAAACTTCGAAGTTATCACCAGTAGCGAGGTATCTGGAACAATAACAGTAAATTACTTCTAACTTCTATTTTACTTACAGGTTTAGAACTTAAAAGGAAATGGAGTAACTGTCGAGATTATTACAAAAAAGATAAACAAAAATTTAAGAGTTGTCCTACAGGATCTGCTGCAAAAAGGGGAAAAAGATATGTTTACGCAGACATTTTAAGTTTCTTGGACAAAGTAGTTGCACGGAGAAACCCCGAGGGTAATTATGAAGCAGAAGAAAATGACGAGCTATCAGTAAGAGATACAGAAACACCTATGGAAGATGGAAATAAGGAACAAATAGATATTGAAACACGAAGAGCGCTAGAAAAGACAAAAACCGAAAATGCCAATAAGAATACCAATGAAGAATCAAAACCAAAAAAGAAAAAAACAGTAGATGTACCAGGAGAAATACTGAATATACTAAAAACGAAAAAAAATACTCCAACTGAAGACATTGATGATGATAAAAGATATCTTTTGAGTTTTCATGGTGATTTGAAAAAAAATTATGCATTTGCAAAAAATTGACTTTAAGTTAGGCATGATGCAGTTACTCAAAACAATATTTAATGGAAATGCGAACATCTCTTCGCCGTACTATATTAATTCAACCACCCCTGGCCCGCCAACTATGTACACTCCGATCTATCAACAAGTTTCCCGCAGCAGTTCAGCGCAATCAAGATATTCAGGGACATCCACTAGTGGCCCGCAAACTGTAATCACCATTCCTAGACCATCTGCTCGAACACGTGGGGTTCTATACGACACTGATTCTGCCCCGAACGTTATCATAAATTCATTGGAAACCTATAACCAACCTACTGCATCCACTTCTGCTCAGCAGGATATCGTTGATTCTATTTCAAGTGGTCAACTGTCCAATGCTCATGGCAATTATTACGATCAACCTACTGCCTACTGCCAACCTACCTACGAAAACTTAATTTATGACGAATGTAAACAACAAATCAGTAATTATTTGACTTTCAAATGAGTACTGTACTTTTTAGGGTTCCGTAAAACGTAAAAACGGAACCCTTATAGATTCGTCATGTCTGTCTGTCTGTCTGTCTGTCTGTCTGTCTGTCTGTCCGTCCGTATGTCACAGCCACTTTTTGCCGAAACTATGAGAACTACACTGTTGAAACTTGGTAAGTAGATGTATTCTGTGAACCGCATTAAGATTTGAACAAAAAAAAATTAAAAAAAGAAAAATTAGGGTTGCCCCCCATACTGAGAACTGAAACTCAAAAATTTTTTTTTCATCAAACCTACACGTGTGGGGTGTCTATCGATAGGTCTTTAAAAATGATGTTGAGGTTTCTAAAATCATTTTCGTCTACACTGAATAATTTGCGCAAGAGACACTTCCAAAGTGGTAAAATGTTTGTCCCCCCCCCCTCTAACTTCTAAAGTAAGAGAATGAAAAATCTAAAAAAAATATATGATGTACATTACCATGTAAACTACCAACGAAAATTAGTTTGAACTCGATCTGATGAGTAGTTTTTTTTTTGTACGTCATAAATACACTATTATTGAAACTTCGACCAAAGTTACAACGAACTACAAGAACTATGTGTACTATGTATATTATGTTACTTGCTGCAACGGAACCCTTCATGGGCGAGTCCAACTCGCACTTGACCACTTTATTGAATAAAATTATCTGACTTGACTACTTCATTATGATTTTAAAATATGTACCTACCTACATAAATAGTCTTACCTTAAAGTTATTGTGAGTCTTTCTTCAGCAGAAATGGCTTTTCTCATATGTGTGTCTTCTTTTTGGAGTTTATTCTTCAGCAAACGTAGTAATTCATCAAATGATGCTATCGACATTCTGTAGTAATCGAAGAATCATTCAGGAAATTGACGTAATTTTGTCGGCGTAATGTAAAACTGACTCTCTTTTATTCTGTTTACATCCAGAGGGTGAATCCAGTGTATGCATTTGCATTTTTTTTTTTTCTGTATTGAGCCAATAGCAATGCGATTAGTATTAATTCCTCCTCCATTTCGAGACGTTTGCGTGTGTCGTGAAACAAGAGACTACTGATCTATCTCAATTTTTAAGATAATGTGAGTTGAAGGAGCCGGAATTAAGAGTCTGAATTAAGATTCTTAATTCAGATAGGTTTTCCGGCTGTGTGAGGCCAGCCTAAATCAGGTCGCTTGAAGGATAAACAAGTCCTCCTTTATCTTTTGGCACAATAAATTTGTGTAGGGAATTGGTGTGCTTTGAAACGAGTGCGCTAACACACACATTACAATTAACTTTTTTAACCAATATCCGAGTAATATAACCTGCAATATGTGCTATTGCTTGGGAACTAAATTTTGAAATGTTTTTTAAGAGCTCGCCGATTTCTTGCTCCTCGGTGTTGTCTTCAGTACGGTCTTCCTGTGTCAAATCTAATCCTGTAGTTCAATTTATTCTCTCGACAGCTGATGAACAATTCAAAATTGACAACTCTTCCAATGCTGTACAATTTCCCGTCCCAAAATTTTTCAGCTCAACATGTAACTACTAATAGTTTTTTACATGCAGCTACAAACTGACGTGTTATTGTTTGATCCACCGTGTGCTCTACATTACCAATCAAAAGCTCCAAATGTTCCTGACTCAGTTTATAAAATGGAAGGTGTATCATTATTTTGCCCTGGATAAGACTTGCGTAAAGGTATTTTAAAGCCTCAGCACATCCCAAAAATCCGATTTTTCGGGGGCTCTTTGTTAAAAGGGTATCATTTTCCATCTTCAAATTTGATATATTTTAATCACAAGCTATCAAATACTCAAAAACTGGGTTGCTTTGCGCTCATTCAATGCTTTTTTGTAACAGTATTAATGTAAGTTTCGCGAGTTGAATATTTCAAACATATTAATATTCAATAGTAAGAACTTTTCTGTAGCCTCACTTTCCTTAAATGCCACAATTTCTAAATCTTTTCGGAATATTGCATAGCCTCTCCCACGCTTAGCCTGAAAAATTGTGTGGCTAACCTTCACCTTCATCCTTTGATTTTGAAAGTTGATATGGCGGTCTCTGAGTTTATTAAATACGACGGAATTTTTCACCTTCTTGTATTTTATTTAGCTCAACTAAACATTGCCACTGCAATTTCTTTCCATCTTGATCGACAAAAGTTTTACACGTTTGAAATGTATTTCTTATAAGCTTTATCACGTGGCGGGGATCTATTATGACGACAATAGATTATTTTGTTGTAGGATAATACAATTTTTAATTTCCGTTTTGGCAAGAACAACCTAAGTCCTAAGTTTTGCGCCATTGATACATTAGCTGCACATCCATCAAATGTTAATGAAACAATTTTGACGCCTGCCTCGTGAACTCGTTCAATACATTGTTTCACAAGTTCACTTCTTTGTATTCCTGTGACTCCATCAACAAATTACCGTTTATGGCCGTTATTAGGAAAACTAACGCTTCTTTGGCTTCTGCTAGATGGTCGCCATCTAAACCTGTTCCCATATCAATGTCCATAAAATCTCTGTCCATCACATTCAATTTGCCGCCGTATAGCCATTTCATCAATCACCAATGCAGTCAATGGAGGGTGGCTTGAGGCATCCGCTTTAAACTTCAAAGCTACAAACGACTCTTTAGTGAAGCCTGGCTCTCCGCCTATTTTTGTGTACCATTTTATAAGTGTTTGCCGATGAGGTAAACTTTTATTAAACTTGCTACGGACCTAATTTTTAGGCTTTAGGCGAGTAGTAATGGAGAGTAAGAGCAAAACTGCGTAATTCTGGCGAATATAGCTTCTTGATCTAGCTCCGAGTTTAAATTTTGAATTTGTCTATTAACCAAATTATTAACCTGTAAAAGAGTGGTTTAATGTAACAATATAATAAATAGTAAAAAAAAGTACTTATTTCCTAGAAATTAGTTAAAAAAAATACCTTCACATTGTTCACGTGTTTTTAGGTTTGGTTATAATTTCATCAACCACACAGAACTTTTCTTACATAGTCTTCAAAATATCTTCAATTTTGTTAGCTTTATTTTTTAACCTGAATATTCTTGCTTTTATTTGGTTGAATTGTAGTTTCTGTTTTTCAATTCTAATTTTCGTCTCTCGTAACAAGCTCTGTAGACGTTTTTTTCGAGGTGTAGCAGCCGCTGAATTTGTATCTGGTTTCACTTGTTTCTCTGGTGAGCCACATTGCGTTAAAGCTTCGACATTAAGGTTTCGCTTGCGTTGCATGACAAAAGTTTCTGAACTTGATCCCGTTTCTACTTCAATAATTGAATTACTCTCAACGACATCTGCCTCAGCCTGAAATTATAAATAAAATATCATGGTAAATATTCATTATGCTCAAAATGAAATTATATCTACAACATTTTTCTTTATTTATTTATAATAATATAACGTCCACTCTAGCAATTTCAATGTTTCTCGTTTAGACCCTTATACGAAAAAAGGCGATGTTATTTTTGTATGTTCGTTTATTACCTCCCTAAACTAATTAACAAATTTATACTTTTATTCTCGACTGCCATGCAATTCTCACGTGCCATGCATTCAAATTGTGTTATAATATTGTTTAATAGTTTTCCCGAATCTTTAGTCGTTCAAATGTTCTATCGTTGCCGGTGTAGAAATGCATAATTAATTCAAAGATCATAAAGACGATAAATATAATTAAGTAGAAACTAAGACTATCATAAAAATGTATGTGGAAACAACTATGAAATAATATGTGGTTAACCCGTCCAGGGCATGACGCGTAAACAAATGCATGTACCAAAGTGCCACGCTTCCCGCCAAAAATTTTTTTTTGAGGTTGGGAAGATTCTAAATTGTTTAAATTTTGATGTATTCGTTAATTATATTGTACAAAATATACATCACTGCAATGGTCTTGAACCGCTTTATCATTTTTAGGATTAATAGAGATAATTACACTTACCGGAATTTAGTATTTCTGTGTTGAATATGATGTTTACAAATTTTTGGTCGTCACCTCGCACAATTCGCATGATTATGGCACTTTACGATGTAATTATTACACTCACAACACATTCACGACAAAGAAAGACCTTTTATGCACCCATTTTAGTAACACTTTCACCACAAAACGAAAATCTAATCAAGAAAAAGATTTAATTATCACGAAACAAAACGGTCCGCCATTGCGTTACACAGCCGCTACACCGGCACTGCCGGCAAACAAAAGCACTCAGTTGACGAAAAAATAGTTTACGTTAGTTTTTATTGCTGTAAACTCGACACTTTCTGGTATGAAAGTGTTCATAGATATATTATACGTTAGTTTCCAGGCGATATGGAACACTACAATCGCTATATCGAGTATTATTTATCTAAATAACCTGCATGACGGACAATTTCGTACGCTTGACAAAAGTTTTCACATTTTATTTCGAAATATAAGCATCTATCACTAAAAAAAACACTGTTAGTACCTTACACATATATATTTCAGTAGATTACAACACATTTACTCATCGTTTACGGTTTCCTGCCATTTTCGGAGACAAATAATCTGAAGCACTTGCACTCGAAAAATTGCAAAATGGCGGATCTAAAAATTTATGTTGACGAAATTTCTTTGATAATTATTTTTTTGTAATGTTTGTACACTTGGACTGGAAACAGCCAATAGAAATCGAGATTGTTATCTTGGCAATCGATTCGTGTAACGAAAACAAAGGATTGTCTATTGGCGACCGAGACAAAAAATAACAAATGAACGGCGCTCGCTTAGTATCACCCGTTAGATACTAAAGCGCTCGGGGGATTTGTTCCTTAGTATCACCCGTTAGATACTAAAGCGCTCCAGGGGTTAAAGGTATTCCAGGATTTCAGGTTTTTATAAAATGAACCATAGCCAAAATAGGGGTTTTAATGTAAGAAATAAACACGCATACCCGAAAACATATAAATTTTCTTTTCGGTATGAGGTTTCAGACACAGAACATATTACTCACGGAGAAGAATGTCAACTCCATACTCCATCTATTTGTATTCCCTTCAAATTTCTTTCAGTGCGCAAAGCGGGAAATTTTAAAATCTACCATTTGCGTAGGCGGAAAATTTTAAAATTAATCGATTGCGCAGGCGGGAAAATTTAAAATGTTATAGGTAAAAAGGTAGTTTATAAACCACATGGAACTACAGCCCAACTAATATAAACAAAACGTACTTGCTTACTACTTGCAAGTAAGTTTTGTTTATATTAGTTAGGCTGTAGTTCCATGTGGTTTATAACCTACCTTTTCTTTTTCTTGTCTTATATAAATTCATGGCTCGATGTGGTGTAGAAAAAAAACATGTGTGATGAGGTTTAAAACATTTATTTCCATTAGGTATTTGGAAAATACAATCTCGAAGAAAGTAGAATGTGTCCGGTGTCACGTCATTTAGAGAAGAATTTGTCAAAGGTGTTACCTAATTGTCTCTGGTGTTACATTTATGTCCTCTTTTCTTTGAATAGTTAATATCAATATTATTTTAGTTGTTTTTCGAAGTATCACTTATTATTTTCTTGTTTTAGTTGTGTTAAAAGTTGGTTTTCGTTTTATAAAGATTTTGAAGCGTTTGTCACTCTCAACAGAGAATTATGCAAAGAAAATATAAATTTTGGATCTCGGTGGTAATGCTAAATACAAATTGTTGATATTATGTTCTCAGGTATGTAACTTAAATTGAGACTGAATATACCATACTGTTTGATTATGCATCCGAAAGTAAAACATATATAAGAGTAAGTTAAAAATGAGTTTAAAGCGCGTCACACACTACGCAGATACGGTAAGATATCTGTATCTGAGCGTATATCTTTCAATATTGCTCTCTATATATTCATTATGAACTAACACACACAGTGCAGATAATTTATATTTTGTCGTAAAGTATCTGTGGGCACCGACATATTATATTGAAAGGTGGTGAGATTATTAACTGCGTATACAAATATATGTGCAGATAACATCTGCTATTTTATCTGCATATAAGTACAGGATGGATGCGCACGGGCGGGGTCTGCGGTGAGACGGCGGTCATATTTTTAATGTCTTCTTTAATCAAATCATGAATAAACCTTACAAGTGAAGTCAAGTCAAGTCAAGTGAAGTGAAGTCAAGAATTAACCTTAAAAGTTACTCTTGGATTTCGGAAATAGGTTGTAATGGGCGTCGTTTTTTTTAGCGGCCAGAGATCCGTTATCACTGTCTTGTAACAATAAAATACCCTGATGCTATCTGTGCAATCAGATTTGCTCTAAGTCAAATCGGAGCTGAGCTATGGCCTGTCAAAGTTATTTATTTTTTGGCTTTTTGTATGGACAAGTGGCGTCGTTTTTTTATTTTAGCGGCCACAGATCCGTTATCACTTTCTTGTAACAATAAAATACCCTGATGCTATCTGTGCAATCAGATTTGTTCTAAGTCATAATGGGAGCTGAGCTATGGCTATGGCCTGTCAAAGTTATTTATTTTTTGGATTTTTTGTATGGATATGTGGCTTCGTTTTTTATTTTAGCGGCCACAGATCCGTTATAACTTTCTTGTAACAATAAAATACCCTGATGCTATCTGTGCGATCAGATTTTCTGTAAGTAATATCGGAGCTGAGTTATGGCCTTTCAAAGTTTTTTTTTGGGTATTTTTATATATATTTTATTTATATATGGGCGCCGTTTCCGTTAGCGGCCAAAGATCTGTTGTCACTTTTTTGAAACACTAGCTTACCACAATTGTATTCGTTAAATCAGATTTGCTGTAAGTCATATCGAAGCTAAGTTATGGCCTTTTAAAGTTTTTTTTGGTTTTTCTTAAACGGACTAGTAGCGCCATTTCCTATAGCGGCCAAACATCCGTTATCACTTTTATGAAACCTTATTTTTACTTAAAGGTACCTGTGCAATTAGATTTGCTGCAAACTATATCGGAGCTGAGTTATGGCCTTTCAAAGTTTTTTTTTTTTTTTGAGTATTTTTATACACATTTTATTTATATATGGGCGCCATTTCCGTTAGCGGCCAAAGATCTGTTGTCACTTTTTTGAAACACTAGCTTACCACAATTGTATTCGTTAAATCAGATTTGCTGTAAGTCATATCGAAGCTAAGTTCTGGCCTTTTAAAGTTTTTTTTTGGGCTTTTCTTAAATGGGCTAGTGGCGCCATTTCCTATAGCGGCCAAACATCTGTTATCACTTTTATGAATCAATATTTTTATTTAAAGGTACCTGTGGAATCAGATTTGCTGCCAACTATATCGGAGCTGAGTTATGGCCCCTCAAAGTTTTTTTACAATTAACTCATCTATCAGCATATTACTCCCGTATGTACTTGCGTTTTACAATTTTGGCGGGAAACGGGTGTCAGGTTACCTAAGTGTGTTGTTTACGCTTCGGCATATGAAGTGCCGCGTTACTTGTACGTGTTTAAGCCCATTATTCTCAAGAGCGTTTCAAGACGCTTCTAACGGTATCTTTTGTTTATAATAAGTGTACTTGAAATGTAAACTAACATTTTTGACACTTAACTCGATTTTTTTTCGAGTTCTTAAGTGTTCTGAAGCTATAAGATTTTAAATTATAAGATAGACGTAGTGATTTTTTGTTTTAAATTTGTTGTATACAATGTAACAAACATGAAAAAACTGCATTCTATAGCGTAAATTCGATTTTTTCAAAAATATTTCAATACTTCGGGACCATTTTCCCGCCAAAAATAAAACATTTTTTTATATTTTCATTTACGAAGTTTCTATGTAAATGAACTTTAATTTTAATGTAGTTTATGTCAAAATAAAGACCGGTTCAAGGAGATGCCATTAAACAAAAAAATATGGGTATAACTTCCCAAATAAAAATACGAAAATTTTTTTTTGGCCCCAAAACCCAACCGCAAAAGATAAGCTTGTTGGTTTGCGTTAGTGGTCCCCAAAGGGACCAGGGAGTTTTAAGCGGATAAAAGGGGCTATAACTCAGCTCCGATATAGTTAGCAGGAAATCTGATTGCACAGGTAGGTACCTTTAGGTAAAAATAATGTGTCATAAAAGTGATAACGGATGTTTGGCCGCTATAGGAAATGGCGCCACTAGTCCATACAAAGAAAACCAAAAAAAAAACTTTGAGGGGCCATAACTCAGCTCCGATATAGTTTGCAGCAAATCTGATTGCACAGGTACCTTTAAGTAAAAATAATGTTTCATAAAAGTGATAACGGATGTTTGGCCGCTATAGGAAATGGCGCTACTAGTCCATACATAGAAAATAAAAAAAACTTAGAGGGATCATAACTCAGCTCCGATATAGTTTGCAGCAAATCTGATTGCACAGGTACCTTTAAGTAAAAATAATGTTCCATAAAAGTGCTAACGGATGTTTGGCCGCTATAGGAAATGGCGCCACTAGTCCAAAGAAAACCAAAAAAAAACTTTGAAGGGGCCATAACTCAGCTCCGATATAGTTTGCAGCAAATCTGATTCCACAGGTACCTTTAAATAAAAATATTGATTCATAAAAGTGATAACAGATGTTTGGCCGCTATAGGAAATGGCGCCACTAGCCCATTGAAGAAAAGCCCAAAAAAAACTTTAAAAGGCCATAACTCAGCTCCGATATGACTTACAGCAAATCTGATTGAACGAATACAATTGTGGTAAGCTATTGTTCCAAAAAAGTGACAACAGATCTTTGGCCGCTATCGGAAATGGCGCCCATATATAAATCAAATGAGTATAAAAATAAAAAAAACTTTGAAAGGCCATAACTCAGCTCCGATATTACTTACAGAAAATCTAATTGCACAGGTACCTTTAAGTAAAAATAAGGTTTCATAAAAGTGATAACGGATGTTTGGCCGCTATCGGAAATGGCGCCACTAGTCCATTTAAGAAAAAACAAAAAAAAAATTTAAAAGGCCATAACTTAGCTTCGATATGACACAGCAAATCTAATTTAACGAATACAATTGTGGTAAGCTAGTGTTTCAAAAAAGTGACAACAGATCTTTGGCCGCTAACGGAAATGGCGCCCATATATAAATAAAATATATTAAAAAATACCCAAAAAAAAAATTTGAAAGGCCATAACCTAGCTCCGATATTACTTACAGCAAATCTGATTGCACAGATAGCATCAGGGTATTTTATTGTTACAAGAAAGTGATAACGGATCTGTGGCCGCTAAAATAAAAAAACGACGCCACTTGTCCATACAAAAAGCCAAAAAATAAATAACTTTGACAGGCCATAGCTCAGCTCCAATTTGACTTAGAGCAAATCTGATTGCACAGATAGCATCAGGGTATTTTATTGTTACAAGACAGTGATAACGGATCTCTGGCCGCTAAAAAAAACGACGCCCTTTACAACCTATTTCCGAAATCCAAGAGTAACTTTTAAGGAAATTCATGATTTGATTAAAGAAGACATTAAAAATATGACCGCCGTCTCACCGCAGACCCCGCCCGTGCGCATCCATCCTGTACTTATATGCAGATAAAATAGCAGATGTTATCTGCACATATATTTGTATACGCAGTTAATAATCTCACCACCTTTCAATATAATATGTCGGTGCCCACAGATACTTTACGACAAAATATAAATTATCTGCACTGTGTGTGTTAGTTCATAATGAATATATAGAGAGCAATATTGAAAGATATATGCTCAGATACAGATATCTTACCGTATCTGCGTAGTGTGTGACACACTTTAAACTCATTTTTAACTTACTCTTATATATTTTTTACTTTCGGATGCATAATCAAACAGTATGGTATATTCAGTCTCAATTTAAGTTACATACCTGAGAACATAATATCAACAATTTGTATTTAGCGTTACCACCAAGATCCAAAATTTATATTTTCTTTGCATAATTCTCTGTTGAGAGTGACAAACGCTTTAAAATCTTTATAAAACGAAAACCAACTTTTAACACAACTAAAACAAGAAAATAATAAGTGATACTTCGAAAAACAACTGTAAAATAATATTGATAACTATTCAAAGAAAAGAGGACATAAATGTAACACCAGAGACAATTAGGTAACACCTAAGACAAATTCTTCTCTAAACGACGTGACACCGGACACATTCTACTACATATATAATATCAAGACCCACGTTTTGGTGTTAGTGTAATTGAATTTCTGGTGAAATTCATCTAAGGAATGTTAGAATAGGAACTATTTGTTTAAAAATTATGATGAAGTCTACTCTTCGTCCAAATTTGGCCCAAATTCAAAACCAAAAGAGCTTTCTGGTGGAACTCCAAAATTGTTTGGTATGGCTGAACGCGAAACAGTATATGGGCTGAATAACGAGCTAGTGGAAACTGATGTCTCTGGAGTTACCAAGGTAACTCAGGATACATTTGCCGGTATTTTGCAAACTAAATGAAATCCACTTAGTATTAGAAATACTTATATGCACCAATCAAAACTTTAATTCTATGTCCTTGAAAAACAACATGATTCATAAAATGAATATCAGTATTTAACGATAAAATCACAGTAACCCAGCGCACCCACGCACCACCACTGAGAGCTCGTCGCTGACAGGTGGTCAGTCAGCATTGTCAATGGTCTTCGCCACCGTGCCGACAGAGAGACCGCCAATATTTTAGTAGATAATCTCCCAATTACGCATGTGAAGTTTTTTTAAATGCACCTTTTAAAGGTAACTCAGTATACCGATGTACACAAGAATTCCTTTGGACATAAAGTCTAGATTTTTTCCGGAAATCAATTATCAACCAATCACTTTTATAATTCGAAAATATTAAAGTTTGTATTTGGTATCGAAGATTCATAAGTTAAGCACAGTTTACACAGTTATTTTTTAATCTATTGGCAAGGGAAGTTGTCATCACGCGTTTTGGACAGCAATATTATGTATGGAAGGAAAAAATGTCACTGGAGTTACAACAAATTTAGATATATTTGAGGAATAATTTCGCACACAGACGTGGAAGTTACGATGCTTTATCCTATCCTACTAATATTATAAATGTGAATGTGTGAATGTATGGATGTTTGGATGTTTGTTGCTCAATCACGTCCTAATTTATGAACGGATCGGGCTGAAATTTGGAACACAGATAGATTATAGTCTGGAAGAACACATAGGTTACTTTTTATCCCGGAAAAACAACGGCAACGGGAACTTCGCGGGTAACACCGTGGGGCGCTGCTAGTAGTCTATAAATACTATACTTAGTTTGTAGTTTAATGGCGATTTGTAAGTATATTTATGGAGTTTTGGTCAGAAATAGCTGAGGACACCAAAGTGTGGGTGGAAAAGTTGATTGACCCATTTACCTCATCATAGCTTTCATCGGGTGTAGCAGATTTTACAAGCTGTTTTCCACCATAAATTAAAGCAGACGGCTTGAAGTGATGGTTACACAGCATAAGATGCTTCTTGTACAGCTGTTCTTGTAATTGGTTTGAAGCCCATTCTTCATTAGGATAGCAATACTTAGCCCACAACGCGCAACTGAAAGCATAATTTACAAATGTGTTTTAGTTTCCGGCGAGTGCCCATAAGTCGTGAAATTTATGATAATATCATAACAATATTCGCGATTTGGCGAACAACGTAGGTATTTACCGTAAAAGATTCCTTTTTCCAGGTTTAGGAAAACGATGTAGCGCGATAGTAGCATCACCAGCAGGCGATCTACCACACTTAGCACATTTTCGTTGGCTCTCTTTCATGACGAAATACAAATGAAATGTATCGATAAAATATAAATATACTAGATTTTAGCGAAAAAAAACAAGAAAAAGCACGTAAACAAAACACCGAACACGACGCCACCAAGACGCCACCACAGAGTAAGTAAGCCTAGCGAAACTTAATGCATTAAAATCGTTTCGTAAAAATGTATGAAACTTTACCAGACAATTTCCTCGCACAGTTTAGGTTCTTTTTCTTATGCTTCATTTATTTCACAACGTAATTTGCGAATGTAATTTTTACGTAGGTACATAAATACTTATTCTTGTCTTTTGACTTTTGACCGTTTCTCCGTCAAACCATCAGATACTTCAAATTGCTTGTCATAGCGTAGGGGAGACAGGGGTAGCTCTGAACACTTTTTATTATTTGGGTTTATACTAAATAATAAATATTAATTATATATATTTATCTGGACCCATGAAACTAACGCACTCTCCATATTTCTCAACCTCTATTTTCTTCATATTAGCTCTAGCCGCGGGGCACATTTGACACCTTTGGGACAGGGACATCTTTGAAAAACAAAGAAAAATTAAAAACTATGTAGTCTAGAATATAATATATTAGTATTTTACTATTGAACATAGGCATTTATAGTACCATACAATCGTTGACATCGCACAGCTCATTCGACATCATCTTAATTCACATAACTTTCCTTTTTCTTTTTTTTATTTCTACCTTGTTGACTATTACAAGAAACAATTAAGTCAATTGACTACTAATTGACTACTTTTTGGTGTATCAAAAATTGAAGAATGAAGTTGAAACTTAAAAAATAACTCATGATGGCAAAGTATTTGGTTGATTAGGTCCCGTTCTAGTAATATTGACTGAAATGTTCAAAAGTCCCCGGTAATTTTGCGTCAAATCTGCCCCAACACTATCTTTCATAAATAAAAACCTCTAGACTAAACAATTACATTATATTTGGGTCTGTATTAGCAGCATTAAAATAGTTGGTACGCTCTACATATATTAAAAATGTTTACTTACTGAATTATAAAAATAAAAGTTGTAATTTGAGAAACTTTTAATCCCAAAAAATATTGAATAAGACATAATTATGCTAAGCTATATGAATTGTTGAAGCTATATGAAGTAAGCTATATGAAGTTACGGTGGTCTAGTCGGGAGAACGGCGGCTGCCGATCCGGCGACCCCGGGTTCAAACCCCACACGCACCACTGTCTTTTCGAAGTCATGTGCGTAATGCCGCTAACTTAAAAACGGTGAAGGAAAACATCGTGAGGAAACCGACATGTACCTAGAATCTTTCGAAGTCATGTGTCATCCGCAAACCCGCACTGGGCCAGCGTGGTGGATTATGGCCTTAACTCTCTCCTGCGAGAGAAGGCCCCGAGTCCCAGCAGTGGGAACGTTTAGTGGGCTGTTGATGTTGATATGAATTGTTGATTGATGAATGTTTGAAGTTGATGAATGATTGAAGATGATGAATTGTCGATATGAATTGCAAATGCGTCGCCACTTTTGCATCTATCAATATCGAAAAAAGCGCAATAAATTGTTATCGGCAATCATTGCTGCAATATATTGTTTTTATTTAGCAAAATAGTTGTTTTATTATTATTAAATTAATTTTAAATGTTATTAAGTTATATGAGTATTTAATTTGTTGCACCGTAAAACATAAGCAACGAGCGGCCCGCTCCGGCTTCGCTCGAATAATCACCTAGATATCAACTGCAGCGCCATCTGCCGGGCTGATTTGTAAATCGAAACCTTCCAGGGCTCTACCCAAACGTATACAAAAAAAAACATTCAAATCGGTCCAGCCGTTTAGGAGGAGTTGATTAACAACAAAAAGTGGCATTGATTTTTATATATATAGATGTGTAAACAGAGTGTCGGAGATTTTAGAGTAAGAAAATGCAAAAATCAAAAAATATTTATTTATTTATTTTCTAACTTCTAACGACCTCTGCTCAAAATCGCCCAATCTCCCCTATTTCGATAAAGAAGCAAAATATTAATTATTATATTAATTTGATATTAATTATATAGTTTCATTTACGGTGGCTATTTTATCAATATGCCACGAATAAATCGTTTTATAACTTGTGAAATATGTGGATACAGAGCCATGCAAGTAAAAGGAGAAAAACGGAAATTCATGGCAAAGTTTCCGATAGATGAAATCCGGTAAGTGTTAAATCAGTTCAAAGAGAATGTATCAGTTGTACACTGTTAAAAGTGTACGTTTTATAGTCTAGCAAGTTATTAAAATCATCATTTATTGTTATTGTGGATAACTACTAGTGATGTACCTCAAATGTACCTTAAATCAAAGAGCCTTAAATATCGATAAATTTGAGACACACATCAGAGCAATGGAAGAAATAATAAGAATACCAATAATCAGGAGAATAATTTGCTTCGTAACAGTTACCTTAATAAGTACCTATATCCACATAGTATATTCAAAAGTAATATTATGTTAAGCTGAAATATCAGATTTAAAAAGTAAATTTAAACGTATATTAACTGACAAGTATATCTGAGTATATCCAGTACTCTCTCCTTGCGAGAGAAGGCCCCGAGTCCCAGCAGTGGGAACATTTAATGGGCTGTGGATGATGATGATATCCAGTACCGCTTTATTTATTGTTAATGAGTGTAGTGTGTATGTCGCAGCATGCAACTAGCTTACTCAACCGTTTAATCAACAGCCTATCTTAGAAATTGTCTTTTAAGTAATTTGCAAATATTTTTCAGGTTCAAGAAGTGGGTTAAAGCTGTGGGCAACGAAGATTTAGTATACGTTCCAATAGAAAAGTTACACTCATTGAAATATATATGTGGAGATCATTTTGAGAATAAAGTATTTCATAAGAAAAAAAACCGACTAAAAAAGTCTGCTATACCTATACCCACAAAAAACCTTAAGACTGGCCCACTTCCTGACGAAATGCTAGTTGAATTTCCTTGTCGTATCAATTCTAAAACAAAATTTACCATAAATGTTTGTCAAGAGATACGCGACAATGAAAAATCGAAATGCCAGGTTGAACCAATAGCTGGGACTAGTAACTTGGGTATCGTCTTTTCAAAATCTTTATTGCTTTTTTTAACAAAAATAGTTTTTATCCCTTTTTTTCCTTATTATCCATTTTTTAATCATGTTTTAAGCGCCAAAGACTTAATATGTGGCACTATAGAGGTATTCTCGAATATCTTAATTTATATTATGTACACGTGGAGATTTATGAAGTGAAAACTTATTTAGGCGCACCACACATTGATTTTTCGTGGGCTTTGAATTGAGCTCAATCTTCACGCTTAAAAATGAAATAAATCTTTGAAAAACTCGGAAACTCGTCAACATTTCTAGGTGACCATGTTTAGAAGCATGGGCATCTTGTCTCTTAGTCTAGATGGTCATTCTTAGAAGACTTATTTAGACGACAATGCTTTGAATATTTATTCCAGCGACCTCCGGTTTCACCCCCGTTGTTTCCTGTTAGTGAGCTATCAAATTCCAAGTTATAAAGGTTTCACTTCTAACTGCAGTCCCTATGGCTGCCATTTTTTTGTGTTATCAAATACTATTTCATTCAAACTTATTGTGATTTCGTTTTATTTAATGTCAAAATTACAATTAAGTTAGTATTGTTTATTCTCTCACACATTTTTATAATTGCTTTTCCTGTCGCTTTCATACATTATTTAGTTTTGAAACTCTTTATTTTTTAAATTTTTAAATAAATAAATAAACATTCTGTAAATACATTTAACAGGTGAATTATTGTAATAAACACAATATTTTTTGTTGTTTTTTAACCAAAAGTTTTTCATTTCAACTCGAGTCTTAGTTTAAGTCTGATGTTGTACTATTGTTGTATTACTTATGAATGTCTAACGTTGGACTCAAATGTAGACTCTATCCTTTTTTTGGACATTAAATGTTCAATTAATACTGAGCCTACTTTTTGGTCGAAATTTTATTATCGATATCGATAAAATGCGAAATCGATAAACTGCACTACACTACAACACTAAACAATCTGTTAGGTTGGTACTCATGTAGCATGTAGTTTTTGACATCCGCTGCCGTACGATTGGTATTGAACAGCCATGTAAATTGCTCAAAAAATTTTGTTCCTAGTGCCGCCTCTTACGTAGTATTTACATTCTCTTTGTAAGTAATCACTACGTTATAGACGCCACTTTCTTGTGAGTTGTGGTTTGTGGTCAAACTTAGAGTATGGAATACAATAGTGGTCAAAGGTCAAAGGTTTTAAGTTTTTTTTTTTTTTTTTATTTATTCTTGGCCATGGATACTAGTCCTTCAGCTGTGAAACATAAAGTGTAAATGTAAATTACAATACAATACAAAACACTTTATTGGCACCATAAACAAAGTTGACAACCAGTTACATATATTATAACAAAACAAAATGGGCACAAAAGGCGATCTTATCGCTAAGATCTCTTCCATATTTATAACCTTTTGATTCATGAGGAAACTAAATTTGTAATATTTTGGGCAGTGCTGCAACTAACGAAATAAATAAATACACATACTCATTTTATGATATATTAATGATTTTGTTTTTTGTACTCCTTTTTAACATTACCATTATCATGTTTTTATCATTAACATTTACCAAAATTAAATTAAATTGAAAAATACAATGTCCATCAATAATTTGGTCTACGAGTATCATAAAAAAAATAATAATCTACTAGCGGCCCCTTCCGGCTTCGCTCGGATTTCGTCATAAAAGGACTATTAATTTAAAAAAACCTATCCTATCTCTCAAGTTGGACCGGACTGCTCGCCAATTTATGCCGGTGTGCCAATTTAATTTAAAATCGGTTCAGTAGTTTAGGAATCCATCGCGGACAAACATCGTGACAGGAGATTTATATATATTAAGATAAGATATTTTACCCTAATTTCAGTTTCCATTTAGTATCGCCACACTCTTGTTCGCATTAAGCTAGTGTATTAGCATAGATTAGATAATACAGAAAGAACGGACACTCCCCACCCCCCGCCAGTTTCAAGCTTCCTACCCCGCAAGAACGCGAGAAGCACTCAACGAAGGGCTATATCGGACGATAATTTTCTATGAGAATACGACCATGATGCTGTATTATTTAACAAAATGGTACCAAATTTTTCGTCTATTATACGAAACAAGAATAAGAGATTTTTGATTTCATAAGAATTTCTACAAAGATTGAATCATTTTTATAAACTGTGTTAAGCTATTCTGGTTAGAAGTACGCGCCAACAATGAAGTCCTGTGACGAAATTATTAAACTCGTTGTTTTTAAACTGTGGCTTTCGTTAATCGTTGTGAAATACGTCAGTGGCGCCAATAACGTATGGTAACGAGTGATGGCGCGGAGTAGGTATAGTTCGCAATTCACGAAGTCACTAGTCACTACTGTTGCCAATTTAGTGGATTTTTTTACTAAGATTGCTACTATTCAGATTTATTGATAAGTGATTATTTCTTAGCATTCAACCGACTCAAAAAAAAACAAACAGGTTCTATATTAGACTATCTGTACTTTTATGTGCGTCCATGTATATATTATGTCGGTCAATAGTGAACAATGAATATAGGATTTCATCTAGTAAGTAGTATGCTTATTTAAGATTTCGCAACAACCGTTCATTAACACCAGTAAGAGGACACGAGTACATTGACTATTGGAATGGATAGTTCCAAAAAAAAAATAACGATATTTTTAAACTAAAACTTATTCAGTAATTAACGGCTTTGACATATATAAAAGCGAAAGGTCACTCATCACGAAATCTCGGAAACTACAAGTGCTAGGAGTCTCAAATTTTGCATGGAGATGTCTTTTAGAACGTAAGTGCTCGCTAAGAAGGGGTTTTGCGAAATTCAACCCCGAAGAGGGTGAAACAAGGGATGGACGGTTGTATGAAAATTCCGTCGTTTTCAAAGTTATAGGCATGAAATCTACGAAACCGACTTCAATGAAATTTGATACACAGATAGACTAGATACCAAGAAAGGACATAGGTAACTTGTCACTTTTTATAGCGACAAAAGGGTTGATATATATAAACGGCAAAGGTGATTGACTGACAGATCAACGCACTTCACAAAATCGTAGAAAGGATTATAGTTATTTAAGTTATTATTCAACAGTCGTATTACTTTTCAAAGTGGGAACCTGCCATAAGAAACTTACTGAACGCGAGCGAAGCCGCGGGTTAAAGCTAGTTGACTTATAAACTTTACCGGTTCTTATTCAGTAATTAACGGTTTTGACATTGACTTATAAACTTTACCGGTTCTAGTACTACCGGTACTACTACGATTTAGTTTCATTTTTAACCAACTTCAAAAAAGGAAACGGATCTCAATTCGTTTATATGTTTGTCACGTGATAGCTCCATTTATTGTGAAACAAAGGACATAAGCCCAAATCACATTGAAAAAACCCAGGTGCCACACCTGGGTTTTTTGATGTACCTCCGATTTTAAGTTATTAGTAATAATATTCTAAACTATCATCATCATCCGTTTGAGTGGCTAACCTGCGTTTTTTTGCCTGTAGAAGTTTTGTAGAAGTTCGTGTCAAAAGCTCGTTTTATGGAACAAAATATATTGTATAATTTGGTGTTAATGATATAAAAATAATATATACCGGCTGAGTCATAAAGATATATTATATCAAACAATGCACGAATATGCTTAGGTTCTTTTCGCGATGGGTGGCCTTGGAATTCAAATTTAACGAGTGTAAGTAAAATAATTCATGATAATACGCTTATTTTTGGTAATGTACTTTGGACTTTGTATTCAATTATCAGTATGCTTACATCGCGGGTCAAATCTGGACAAGTACTAGCACAAGCACAGCACTAGCATAGGCCTGGGATATGAGGCGTAGGTACTTGAAGAGAGGTATATGCTAAGATGTTATGAAGATGATGATGATGATTACATCGGATTGCAAACAGTATAGGTGAACTTTAAAAAAACGCCTACAAAACTACACTGATAAAAAAACATGTTAGCCACTAATTTGGGTTATGGGAGTGGTGTAATTTTTTTTCCTAAAATATATTTAGGAAAAAAAATATATAAATTCCTACCACTACATATAATTTATATATGTAGTGGTAGGAATCTTAGCAGAGTCCGCCTGGGGAAGTACCACACCTTTGTCATTTATTCTACCGCCAAGCAGTAATGTGCAAACGTTACTGTGTTCCGGTTTGAAGGGCAATGTTTCCAGAGAAATTACAGGGCTTAGAGATATAACAACTTAGATCTCTGGGTGACGAGCGCAGTGCAGTGCTAGGTAATGATTTGGACTCTTCGTGTTCCAATAGCTGCGTGTCACGGTGTTGTTATGTGGCAGGCATGTTGCTTACCATCAGGCACATGTCCTGCTCGTCTCGTCACTCTTTATTTAAAAAAAAAAAAAAAAAAAAAAAAAAATATTTACATTCAATTATTAGATATTTTTGAGATTAGATACAATTATTTTGTGCCGAGGTCAGGGTACGATTTGGGTCATGTCTCCTTTGATGTTTCTTTTTTTTGGTAGATCAGTTTTGAAATATGAAAACAAAACTAAAAATTACTTTCGTTTATTTTTGTTCAAGTTTTTTATGATCGTCGTTAAAATTTGGTCAATTAAGTTTCTAAATTTAATTTGAAATTAAAACTGATTTTTGTTTATTCGGCGCAAATATGATTGTGATTTGAGTATAATAGACTCACTTACTATTCTCACAATACTTATTTAAAGTATTATGCGATCCTTACTATAATGCGAATAAATAAATCACTATTTATCAATATACAAAAGTAATATTTTTTAGGCAATTAGGAATAAATGAAATCCGGAACTAGCAACATTATCTTTCCGGCCAGTTCGTAGTTTGTTTACAAAATTGAATTGTAGTTTTGAGTTGAAAAATCATGTTCTTGTTTTTTACTGTGCTGACATGAGATGTAAATTAGTAAAAATTAGTTTGTGCAGTGTATGATACTCTGATATACCTAGTGAACTACTGTGATTACGCCTTTTAAGCAACTTATGAACGTTGTTGTACCTAATCTAATGTTCTGTGACTAGCCTACCTATAATGAAATACGCGATATGTGGAGTGATTAATTAATATATTGTCAGAATAAAGTTTTCTCTTTGGGTAAGTGTACTTAACTAAAAATCAATTCGTCCATGGTACCTTTATTATCTCCTATTTTGTTTTAAATCTTCTCCCTTCTCCCTTCTACAACTAAAAGATATAGGTTAAGCGACAACTTCAACACAACGTTAAGAGCTATTCTTACAATAACAGAGGTTAGGAATAATAATAACAATAGCAGGCAGCTGTTCTTTTATTCCCTCATGCTCACTTGGGTATTTTCTACCTGAACAGTATTCTCGGTAACGGCTATCAGATTTAAAATTATTTTAAAAATCAATAATCAATCAATATCAATAATATAATATAATAATAATCAATAAATTAATATTCCTAACCTCAGTTATTGTAAGAATAGCTCATAACATTGTGTTGAAGTTGTCACTAAACCTATATCTTTTAGTTGTACTACATATTTCTCTATATATTTTAGATCGAGAGATGAGATTCCGTGTCGGATGGAACCGAATGGATTTAGAATCGCTACCCAGAACGTCTGCACTATTTATATTTAAATTAGAGGTAAAAGGGACTGGTAGCCGTGGTCTTAAGGACCTGAAGGGCTATCCGTGGCCGAAGTTACCAAAAAAAGACTGTACGGTACCACCATCAGTTTGTGTCCCTCGAAATTTAATGGACTGTAATTTATCTAAAGAAAAACAGAGGTGAGAAGTAATGTTCTTTAACAAAACAGCATAGAAGAAACACAGATTTTCCAACAACCTTTAAACTGCCTCCATCTAGGGCACAAGTTGTCACCTCAGGAGATCTCCTGCTGAAGTAGTATGTAGAAGCCCCAGGGCTTCACGAGGTGTTCTAGCGAGGTGTTACTCTGTCAGTCGTTCACGTGTGTCTGCCGGTCAACGGTCGCAGCCGCAAGTATTGGAGGGAGTTTCCAACTACCCTCAAGCCATTTATAAAGTTCGAATACTATTCTATCATCAGAAGCGATTTAATTCGTATCGAATAATTTGTCGCACATCCCTAACGCACATACCAAACGACGTATAAAATCCAAAGACGTTATACCTATAACGTCTTTGATAAAAGTTGAACGAGTATGTCCAATGTCCAAATGACTCAGTCAGAAAGGGGTTTGGGTACTTTTGTATGGGCTCGTGGCGTCGTTTTTTTGAAGTGAAAACTTCTTTAGGTGCGCCTAGACAGAGTTTTCGTGAGGTGTAAATGGAATTCTAGCGCCACGCTCGGGTATGATAAGAAATTTTCGGGTAAACTCGGGACCTTGGCGATTGGCCAACTAGCCGCTTGCTACACCGCCTGCTCTTCGCGTTTACAATTTTGGCGGGAAAACGGGTGTCAGGTTACATAAGTGCGGTGTTTGTGCTTTGGCATATGAAGTGCCGCCTTACTTGTATCCGTTTGAGCCCATTTATTTTCAAGAGCGTTTCAAGACACTTCTAGCGGTACCGTTTGTTTATCATTAATGTACTTAAAATGTACTTAAACTAACATTTTTGACACTTGAGATTTTTTTTTGCGATTTCTCAAGTAGTCGATCAGCTATTACATTAATAATTTACAAAGGAGGCAGTGGTTTTATGGCTTAAATGTGTTGTATACGAAATAACAAACTCGAAAAACCAAAAAAAACTGCATTCGATGGCACAAATATATTTTTTTTTATTTTTACAATACTTCGGGACCATTTTCCCGCCAAAAATTGTAATTTTTTTTTTTTTTTTATTTTACGATTTTTCTAAGTATATGAACTCTAATTTTAAAGTGGATTATATCAAAATAAAGACCAGTTCAAGTAGACGCCATTAAACACAAATTTATCGGTATACCTTCCCAAATAAAAACACGATTTTTTTTTCCCGCCAAAAACCCGCTGCAAAGTTAAGTTTGTATGTTTTCGTCATCAAACAAGTTTTGGGTACTATATTACACACCGGTGTGTCAAGCGGTAGAAATACGTGAGCCAATGGGAAATGCTGACGCATTTCTAGATGACCATGCCATGATGGCACGCCCTCCGGTTACACCCGTGTAGTTTCCAAGGTAAGCTATCAAATTCTGAGTTATAAGTTTTCACTTCTATCGGAAGTTTCTATGACTGCCAATTTTTGAAGTGAAAACTTCTTTAGGCGCGCCTAGACAGATTTTTCGTGGGCTCTGAATTGAATTCTATCGTCACGCTCGGGTATGATAAGAAATCTTCGGGTAAACTCGGGACCATGGCTATTGGCCATCTAGAAATGCGTCAGCCAATGGGAAATGCTGACGCATTTCTAGATGGCCATGCCATGATGCCCAAGCCACACCCTCCGATTACACCTGTGTAATTTCCTAATTTCCAAGGTAAGCTATCAAATTATAAGTTATAAGTTTTCACTTCTATCGGCAGACCGGTCTACCACTACCAGCACAATATCAGGCTTATTGGCGACAATAGTCCTATCCGTGATGATAGAGCGGTCCCAGTAGAGCAACGCACGACTATTCTCGAGAACTGGCAGAGGTGCGTACTTATAGTGCGGCACCTCGGACTCGACAAGGCCGTATCTAAGAGCAAGTTGCTGGTGGATGATCCTGGCTACTAGGTTATGTCTGTGCAAGTACTCGCCGTTAGCAAGATGCGAACAACCGGAAATAACATGACGAAGTGATTCGCCTGGACGGAGGCATGCTCGACTAATGTCAACCGTACCGTCCTTCATTATGTATTTCCGGTAGTTGTTTGTCTTGATAACTTCGTCTGCAATTGCATAGGCAAAACCCTCGGTTTCTCCGAAGAGGTCCCCGAAGCGACTGGACTGGCTACAGTTCACCGAAGCGCGCAGATTCACATCGGGTCCCGTCAGGGCCCGATAGAATCGCCCGTGCAGCTCCTTGCTCTTTCATACTTCCTTGCGATCATCAGTGCTGAGCACCGATGGTTTGCGCCAGTTCTCGTTTGCCAATGAAAGAGCCGTGAAGTTCCTGTCAACTGCCACAACATCGCGATGCATCCCGGACTCGTTGTTGCGGAAATAATCCCTGAGACTGCATACCTCGCGGTTGTGAAGGTTCTTGGCATTTAAAAAGCTTCGACCCCCCTACTTCCGCGGGATATATAGTCTCATAACAGACGAGCGCGGGCGTAGCATGCGGTGTGTTGTGAGCTGTTGACGGACCTTTCTGTCCAGGACGTCGAGCTCAGTCTGAGTCCATCTCAGTATGCCAAAGGAGTATATCAGCAAAGGCAAAAGACTTTTGAGTACTTTTGTCAGCCGGCAAATGAAGCGCTCCTGCACCAATTTTTTAATGTCATCTGCTGATATACCCAATGACTGTGACATACCGAGATATTTGTAGGTCTCGTCTTCGGAGAGGGATCTGAGAGTTATTGTCTCAGAAAGTTGTAAATTCTCTGAATTTACTACTTTCCCTCGCTGTACATGCATGACCGCACACTTTTCGACACCGAACCATACCGATAACCTAACTCTGAATCCTTCAGCAGAGTGCTGAGAGGATTTAGACTTAGGCACCACCATAGGGAACTCAGACTGTCTCCCTGAAAAAATCCCCTTTCAATCTTTATCAAGTCCTCCGAAACAAACGAGCTGTCTACGCTGCCTGGTTGACGAAGAAGTGTGACCCACTGTCCCATGCATTTGCATAGAAAAGATTGCAGATTTGGATTTATTTTATTTAACTCTTTAATCTTATCTAGCCATGAATGGGGCACCGCGTCATAGGCCTTCTTATAGTCGATCCAAGCAGCGGAGAGGGCGCCCTTGTTTCGTTTGACTTGTTGGCAAATAGTCGTGTCAATGAGGAGCAGCTCCTTAGTACCACGGGACCCAATCTTACATCCATTCTGAGAGGAGGCCAAAACATTATTCGCGACATCATATTATTTATTATTACGATGATAAAAATGACTTACTCTGTGAGTGATGAAGAATTGAAATATTGAATTGTAATAGGGCTCATCAAAATTAATGTATAAGATAATGACGATTCAAAGTAAATGCAACATGTTGATTGAACAAAGATTATTTTGATTTGATTTAAGGTAAGTTGATATAGTACTCAACGTAAAATTGTGTCTTTGGAGTACCTATAATAATTATGTATAACTCATTTTGTTTTTTTTTTAGAAAACCCGTTTTTTCGGGAGTTTGAGAACATTTTGAGGAGAAACTGATCGTCTTCTGGCAGCACTGCATATCGTAAACAGCTGTTTCTTGTTATGCTATGCTTATTCCAATATTCCATTGTTACATTACATTTCTTACGAAGTCGAAAGTCGAAGCACAGATCACTATAGAGTCGAAGTTTCGCCACTCGCCGCATTTCAGTGTATGGGAAATTATCGCTAATACATTGAAATGGTAGTTTCCCTGTCAAAGAGATCTATTTTTACAGTATATTTTTCTATTCTAAGACCTTGTTTAGCAGTTACAAATACCAATATGTCTACTGGAAGTGTAGATGCAGGTTTGTCTCTAGTGCACTCAATATTCGATTTTAGTTTGGTATTTTAGGGCCTTATTGGATTACTGACGGTATTGCCAAATAACACATTTGAAAAGAGATGACTACATATAATCATCATACATTGACGTTTCACACATACTTTTCAGGCAATCACTAAGCAATCACTCCAATGAAGATGACGCCTTAATGAACTATGTCTCTTTTGTCCTGTTTCTTCTTTTATTTAAATGATATATTGTCTAAATTACGTCATGTTGTACATTCAAAGCCAAAGCATGGGAGGAAAAATGTACCTACTTAGTTTGTAAAATTGTAGTTCAAAAACTGATGGCCATAACACCCAATATAATGATATTAGGTACGAAGGACATTCTATTCTAATCTGGTTCTCCAAATAAATCCACATTGGTTTTCGAATTAGAATTGAAACGCTCCCATCTCCCATTTGCAATCCTAATCCTAATTTGGAAAATATTAAATTTTTATTTACTTACTTACTCTTACAACAAACATTAGATGCAAAATATTTTTTAAGTCTGTCAATAAAAAATTATAAAACCTAATAAATTAAACTAAATAAATGTAACTTAACAAATTATAAAACTAGTGATTACAAAAAGTAAAAATCAAGGGAGACACCGCAGTAGGCAACTCGCCATTCAAATATTCCCATTAAGGTTACTGCATGGCTCCATTGTATGGGTATACTGCTAATTTCAGGCAAATAAAGTTAAACAGAGAGCAATATTTCTATTTTGGTTGCCTGGAAGAAATCACTTTTAGCAAAAAGAAAAGGTTGCCACTTGATTCACTAGTTCTAGGCTAGGTTCTTTTTTGTTTTTTTAAGTTTTATATTGTGGTCAACAAAGAGTTTCAATCTATCTATCAATTTATTATTGTTAGCTAGTAGACTCCCTGATTTTAAATGGTCACCACCTATGGATACTTACAACATCATTGGCATTGTTATGATATTGTACAAACACTCATTATACCATTTGTTACTCTTTTGTAAATATGTTACATATCTTCGAGGTCTCTGTTAACCACACACATGGAGTCAAATAAACGCAGAATATAAGCACTTGAATCCTATTCTAACAGCAAATACAGAGAAGGCAAACCTTTCTGTCTTCCAATATTGCAATACCAGTAGCATTACATGTTCTTGTTTATATTTTTCAGATAAATATTCTGTGGCATACGTGACAGTCCCAAGCGCAGACGTCGGTAAGACCCTAGCACATGGCATTGTGAAGGGCAAGCTTGCTGCTTGCGTCAACATCATCCCTCAAGTAACGTCTGTGTACGAGTGGAAGAATGAAATCAACGAGGATAGTGAAGTAAGATAGGCTCTATGCCTATATTATTTCCATTATTGTTATCAGCCTGTACACATCCAGTGTTGGACATAATCCTCTGTGAAGTGGGGTTCTAATCCCTAAAGGATCTAAAGGAGTTTCCATGATGTTTTTCCAAGTACAGATGTACTGTTGTTATCATCACTGGTTTTAAAAGTGAAGTAAAACACATTGAGAAAACAGGCATATTCCAAAAATAGTATGTTGTTTCGAAGACATACATTATCCACTAACCTGCACTTGACCAATGTGGTGGATTATGGTCTCGACTCTCCTTGTAAGAAAAGGCTACTGTGAGAACATTATTGGCTGCTGATGCATGTGTAGTAATTTTTATAAAGTGTTTTTAAAGTGACACACACTTTAAAATTTAATTTCTTGATAATTCCTTTGTCAAAATGTTTGCAAGGTAGACTAGTCCTAAGAATGTTATAAATGTGAAAGTTTGTTAGTATGCATGAATGTTTATTAAAAAACCTACTCCAGATGAAATTTAGTACTCAGATATTTAATAGTCTGGAATAACATTAACATTGGTTAACATTAACACAACAACACAATTTTGTTAATCCTAGTTTCACAGATGAATAAAAGAATCATTGAACACCTGACAAATTTTTATACCAGGAAAAAAAATCATATAAAGTTTTCACATTGATAAATCCAAACATAAGCTTGTTAATTTATTAACACTGCATTAAAAATGTTTCAGGCGCTCCTGATGATCAAGACAAGAACATCTCAAGTAGACAAGCTGACAGAATATGTCCGTTCCAACCATCCATATGAAGTGTGTGAAGTCATCTCACTGCCCATCAAGAATGGCAACCCTCCGTACTTGAAGTGGATCGGAGAGACGGTGCCCGAGTCTTAATGTACTCGATGCAGCATTAATATATAAGATTAGTATGTATTGTAGAGATTTATCAAGCTATTATTTTCTGGTCTAGATGGGAGAACGGCGACTGCCTATCTGGAGCCCCTAGTTCGAATCCCAGTGTGTTTTCAAAGTCATGTTCGTAATTCCTAACTTAACAAATTGCTCATACATTGCATAAGCATAAACAGCCCACTAAATGTTCCCACTGCTGGGACTCGGGGCTTTCTCTCGGAAGGCGAGAGTCAAGTCCATAATCCACCACGCTGGCCCGTTGTGGGTTGGTGGATGACACGTGACTTCGAAAGATTCTAGGTACATGTTGGTTTCCTCACGATGTTTTCCTTTAACCATTTTCAGTTTGCGGCATTTCGCACAAGACATCGGGAGCTTCGGATTGGCAGTCCCCGTTATCCCGACTAAACCAGCCGTAACTTCATACATGGAGACTTGAAAAATCTTATATGCACCCCATACACACCAAAAACAGTTCTTTAGATAATACTGGCCATATATATAATCATAGATAATCATGGCTTAGTGGGTAGTACAGTCCGCGAGGTATAAGCTGAGCTTTGCATTAGTGTGAGTGATCACATGCATACGCATCTATTACCAAAAGTACAGTCAGACAACAAACTCTTAAACAACAAGCTGACATTAACTATCCAGGATCAATATGGTCATTGCGAAAAGAAGTATCTCTTTTAGGATTCAAATGGTCAAGGACAGAGAATAACAGAAATTTTTTAATGGAAAAGCATGAGATCCGTCACCTACGTATAACTTATTTACTTAAAATTTCCGAATACCGTATTCAGGGCAGGCCTATCGTTTATACCGATGAAACATATATTGACACCACTCACACTTCATCAAAATCATATTCAGATGGCAGCACTTCTGGTTTGAAGAAACACCTTATTAAGAGAACATGGTCACAGCGTCCTGCGTCTGACTGTACTTTTGGTGATCACTCACACTAATGCAAAGCTCAGCTTATACCTCGCGGACTGTACCTAATTCTGCATGCGAAGTCGAGGGTCGTGCGTTCGATTCCCACCCAGTGCAAATGTTTGTGTGATGAATGTAAATATTTGTACTGTCTGTTTCTATGTGTAATAAGTATGTATTTAAAACTATATAAGTACAATATCAGCTATCTAGCCGCCATAGTACAAGCTTAGTTTGGGGTCAGATGGTGTGTGTGAATTGTTCACCTATATTTAGTTATTTATTAACGTCAAAAAAACATTTATTTTAAATTACTGGCTGACCTATAGATCCTGCTCGATTTTACGTGTCTTCTGACAATCAAGCTCAAAATTCTCAGAAGCTTTGAAGAAAATAGAAGACTGATCACCTGAATTAAGAACATATATAGAACAAAGACACTCAATGTTCAAACGTTAGACGCTGGCGAAATTACGGTAGCATTCCCGAATGGAAGCCATGACAAAAAAGAAAGAAAAAAAGACCTATAGATCCTCTCTAAATTCCAGATGACTTAGAAAGTTGAAATTTGGCATCCAGATAGGTAAGGTATTCATATTTCCGCTGTTTGATTTGTTCAGCTGAATTAGCCGCTGCACCGGCCCTACATGTGTTTCTGGAGATGTGATGGTGTCAAAGTATCGACGCAAGTTGCGTCCCACACTAGGGGCCGACCCAACTTCCAAGGCACAACAATCATTTGCCATCGTCACGCGCAAGATCACTGCGGACTGCGGAGACACACGCAGAGTGCGGTTCAAGTATGGCTGGGACATTGGCGGTGGAAAAAGCCCGCGTATGATGCCGTTCAGGCTGGCGTGGCGACTTACAACTTTCGAAAATTAGCGTGCCCAAAAAAATAATGCAAAAAAATGCCTGCATATCAGAATATTCCCGTTCTCATTCAACATTTTCCAAGATTATGTGGAAATGATCACTTGTTGCATCATCATCCTAAGGTAACTTCTGTAAGGGTGCTTTTCCACCAGAGATTTGTTATGCTACGTTGCTATGGATGCGTGTATCCACCCATCATATCTATTGGACCACATAACATAACAATGGTGGAAACGTGTTCAACTAAGCCTTGTTTTTTATATAGAAAGATGTGTGTGCTATGCATGGGAGCTATGATGTGCTATGCTTCTCGCTGGAAAAGCAGCCTTATTTTTGTCAGTAACAACTGTTTTCTTAAGGTTTCTGTTTTTACCATGGATGTGTATTTGAACTTGTTGATGTCACGAAATCAATATATCCTGTCTTCAAATTGGCTAAGGCCTACTGTCCACGCACGCGTCTTTTGTCGAATGCATGCATCCTACGAACAAACGCAAGACGTGCGGCTGTCGTGTCGTTGTCGTTTCGTGGACACAGACTTCATTATTTGTACGCAAGATGCAAGCATTCGTCTTGCATCCGACAATTGTCGAAATCGTGCGGATGTCGTGCAGCTACGTGGACAATTGGCCTTAGTGTAAGTAGTTAGGTATGTAGCGTAGTGTAGATCTCATTGTAGGACTTATTTTGTTAATAAAGGCTCTACCCGCTTTAAATATCTTGTCACTGGCATTTAAGGTGTGTATATTATTTAAGTCAATCAAAAATAAATTATCTACATATAGCAATCATTTTTTTTCTGTTTACCTGCTTATTTATGTAATTCATAGTGTGAGTACCTATACGTACATGTATTATTATACTAAAGTATATTTCAAGCCATTGGGTAGAAGTCACCTAACAAAGTTACTCATAACTAACTAGAGGTTAGTTAGAGTACTAGGTACGGGGAGATTGTTGTATCCATAGCAGACATTCTTTCGGAAGTGGAAAACTTCTACGGCCAGCTGTACGCTTCACATGCTCCTCATCTCCCACAAAACTCTGACTCGTTACTACACAGAAGATTGCCTGAGATAAGTCTGGATGAAATCGTGATGGCTCATAGGCATCTTAAAAATGGAAAAGCCGCGGGCAAGGATTAATGCCGTCCTCTTCACCAGGAGAACTCCAGAGGCATGGCACATAAGCGTGGTCGTCCTGTTCTTCAAAAAGGGTGACAAAACCCTTTTGAAGAATTATTTAGCCATTTCTCTTCTGAGCCATGTCTATAAGTTGTTTTCGAGAGTTATCACGAACCGGTTCACCCGAAGACTCGGCGATTGGTCTCCACCGCCCTAGAGGATATGTGTAAGACGCTGGATTGGGCTGGACGTGGTATCAACATCAATGGCGAGTTCATCTCTATCATGAACAGCATGGCAAACTCTTCTCAACGCACCAGTCTTCGGATGAACTTGGACAAAAAAAGTCATGTGCAACGAGTTTGATGCTCCGGGATCGATCGCCGTAAATGGAATCAATCTGGAGATTGTTCGAAAATATGTTTACCTAGGGCAGGCACTCGTACTGGGTAAAAATAGCTTTGAGAATGAGGACATGAGAGCAGCTGGGCTGGGCGGCATTCGCAAAACTTCGCCGAGTCTTCTCGTCACCCATCCCACAATGTCTGAAGACAAAACTTTATAATCAGTGCGTCCTACCAGTCATGGTCTACGGTGCTGAAACATACACTAACAGTAAAACCAGTCCGAAAATTCGCTCAGCGAGCTATGGAAAGAGCTACGTTTGGAGTTTCTCTCAGGGATTGTGTTCGTAATGAAGTCATCCGTCAGAGAACTAAAGACACCGATATAGCTCAGTGCATCAGCAAGCTGAAAAGGCAGTGGGCTGGTCATATCTGTCGCAGAACCGATTACCGATGGGGTAGACCCGCTCTGGAGTGGAGACCGCGAGTCGGCAAACGTAATGAAGGACGCCCTGAGACTAGGTGGGATGACGATTTACGAAAGGCAGCTAGTGGCAGTTGGAAACGTAATGCCGAGGATCGGTCCGAGTGGCGTATTATTAGAGAAGCCTATGTCCAGCAGCGGACGAATGTGGGCTGATTATGACGAAGGTGTATTGAATGAGTAGTATTTAAGTATAGGGCTCTGTTTTGAATTATTATTTATTGTTCAAAATGCAAAATTAAGTACGCTGTTGTTCGCAGGAGTCTGACTTGCTCAACTCATCATTATGGTAAATACATTTATTTTGATTTTTTTTATTTGCAATCAACCTGATTTTTTTAATAGATTGTCATCTTGCCTGACATTAGGCAACGATATTGTTAAATATGGGTTGGTAAGATAGTAGGTATTACACAATAGGATATCTTCCATCAACCCGCACTGGGTCAGCGTGGTGGATTATGGCCTTTACACTCTCCTTGCGAGAGAAGGCCCTGACTCCCAATAGAGGGAACGTTTAGTGGGCTGTTTATATCATGATACAGTATATTTATGTGAGTATAAGTATTTAAGTAGCATATTGGTTTGTGTAGGTACGCCTCGATAAGTTTAAGCATCGGTTTAGCTCAAATGTTGATACGAAATCCAATTTCAAAGATATATAAATTCGAGGATCGTTTTATCCACGTCTCGCGTTAGTGACGCCTAGAGTTTTTTTTAAACCTATGATTTATTCGTTACTAGCAATGCCGCGCGGTGTTACTCGCGTAGTTCCTATTCCCGTGGTTTTTTCGGGATAAAAAGTAGCCTATGTGCTATGGGCAGGGAGAGAAATACGAGTAGTGAAGGTGAGTGTTGACGTACGTCAATATAAGGGGCCCCTTTTAAACCTACGCCCGAGTCACACCTATACATAAAGGCGACTCTCGGTCTAAAATAGAAAACTATCGGCCTATAGCTATTCTTTCGGCGCCCGGCAAAGTATTTGAGTCGATACTGAATCGCCATATCACCAGACAGGTCCAAACGCGGCTGAGTGAGTGTCAACACGGTTTTAGGGCTGGCAAGTCCGCGTACCGTGACTAACCAGATTAACTTTGTCGACTACGCGGTCAGCGAGATGGACCAGAGAAGGCAAGTAGATGCCGCGTATTTTGATTTTAAAAAGGCTTTCGACCGAGTGGATAACCGGATTCTTTTGCAGAAGTTTGCCGCCATCGGATTCACTCCTAAATTATTAGAGTTGTTTGAGAGCTATTTCACTGAACTCGAGCAGTACGTACAGCTACTAGGGTTCAGATCGACTCCGTATAGAACCAGTTCCGGTGTGAGCCAAGGTAGTACGCTTGGACCCACTCAGTTCGTCATTATGATAAATGACTTGCCAAAGGTTGTGCGAACTGCTGAATGCCTCATGTTTGCTGATGATCTGAAGTTGTACTTGGGCGTAAGTAGTACTGATGACTGTGACGCGTTGCAGGGTGATATTAACAGTGTGGTGAAATGGGGAGAAGATAATAGCTTGGATTTGAAGGAATCTAAGTGTAATGTTATCACATTCTCTCGATCGCGGAGCCCCTTCCACTACGATTACAGCATGAGTGGTGTTGGCCTGCAGCGCGTCACAGAAATTCGCGATTTGGGTGTAACCCTGGATGTGGAACTGACGTTCAATCGACATATTCAAAACATTTGTACGAAAGCATTCAAATCTCTAGGCTTCGTCATGAGGTAGACTGCGAGATTTCATGACAAGAATGCTATCGTTACATTGTTTTACTCATTCGTTCGTAGCCAGCTGGAGTATAATTCCATTGTCTGGGATCCACACGAAGTGAGCTACAGTCTTATGTTGAAGCGAGAACAACGGAAGTTCGCTCGTTACCTTTACAAGAAGCTCTTTGGATATTACCCCTTTTTGTACCCGTCCTTATTTGTCGCCTTATGGTGGGTATTGATACGCTAGATTCTAGCGCATCATTAACGCACACTTCCGCCTAAGTTCTAGCGGCTAGAACTTAGGCGGAAGTGTGCGTTAATGATGCACTACTACTGGCTATTGAATGGCCAGATCGACAACCCTTGCGCGTTAGCTCGCTGTTCGCTGGCGGTGCCGGACCCCCTGCGCCCGGCGCGCGCCTGCGCGGTGCGCCCGCTGTTCCAGGCTGCGCGCGCGCGCACCGACACCGCCCTGTACGCCCCCACGGCGCGTGCACTCAACCTACTCAATGCTCTGCTTGCTCATAGGCCAGACCTGGATATTTTTAATGATAAATATCAGTATGTTTTACGTACCTGTATATATTTTTTTAGTTACTTATAAATAATCTTATTGGGTGTGTGGAAATAAAATAAAATTGTGTATTTATCATATCATTATGTGTGTACTTAGATTTTGTTTGTATTTAATCTAATTGTAGTGTTGAAATGATTTAACAATGATATGTTCTTGTTGTGCGTTTTTAGTAATAATGTGTCTTATATTTAATATTTTATTTTTGTATTGTGGCTGTATGTGCGTGTTGGCTATGCTGTAAGCACATATCAGCAATTGAAATAAATAAATAAACAAGTGTTGGGGTCTATTCGAGATTTCTCTCTCTGCCACACGATGGACCCGGCACCCGCACGGTGAATCCATGTAATGCTAAGAAGTACGTCTCTCTCTTCCAGACTATAATCTATCTGTGTTCCCAATTTCAGCCCGATCCGTTCACACGTTAGGACGTGATTGAGCAACAAACATCCAAATTCCAAACATCCATACATTGACATTTATAATATTTTAATATTTATAATATTTTTAGGATTTCGCATAATGTGCCACGGCGTGGAAAACGTTGGTAAAGTGGAGATTTCCTGATAGATATAAGCTGGATGTCTTCAAATCTAGAGTGGTTTCTTATAGGTTAGCTGTTAGCTTGCTACATCATGAGGCGAGATAGAGGGCATTTGCAAACCTATAACCAATTAAAAAAGCAACGTGGCAGGTTACGTACAGCTATTGTTTTATAAAATACATTATATTATGGGGTTATCTATTATCTATGTACTTACCCCATTTATGATTAGAATAACGGGACAAGTAAGGCACTCTCGCATTCATCACACTACCTAGAATTACATTGCAGTCATCAAACGGAAATTTGACACGATTTAATTGCCTTATTTTTTCTGTAGACATTGTCCTTCAATCGGAATACATCACTGCCTTGCGGTAGAATACCTGGGAAGGTTGTGATACTTCTCCAGCCGCCCTCTGCTAAGGGTCCTACCAGTAGGTACCTACTAAAATATCTACACATTTATTACACAAATATCTATGCTTAGTTTGAGGCTAGATAGTGTTGTATGAGGAATGCCCCCAATATTTATTACTAGCAGCGCCCCACGGTTTCACCCGTGTAGTTCCCGATGCCACACATCTATACAATCTTACAAACTTTCGTGTTTATAATATCAGTAGGCATGCGCGGTCCGAAGGAGGGGGGTCACAGGGAACATGACCCCCCCCAAAATCGTATAAGTTAACCTACAAAAATTCAAAATATCTAATAGTAGGTATATAGACTATATAGGTATTAGTATAGTTTTTATTATTTTTATTAATTTATTATTATTATTAGTATAGTATACCTATAGACGATATTGCGGGAAAACAACTGGAACGGCAACTACGCGGGTAAAATCGTGGGACGCTAATAGGCAAAGTCTTTTTTACTAGACTTATCGTATTCCTACTCGTGCAGTACTCGTGTACTGCAGTTACATTAATATTTATTTCGCCCGAACGAAGTCACGGGCAAAAGCTAGAAAATAATACTGCTTCACACTGTGTAGGGGTGGTTTTCACCCTAAGGCTAGAGAATACAATGCTATTATAGCTATCGAAAGAGACGTAAATAACGGCTAGCGAATTGGGTTACAATTTGGAACACACTTTGAATATATTCCGGAATAACACGTGTACCGCGGGAAAACAAGAACGAGAACCACGCAGGTAAACCGCGGGGCGGTGCTAGTGGAACCATAAAGTCTGGACGTCTACTCTGTTTCTACGAAAACGAAATTTCGAAAAAAAAACTCGCGACTTTCCTGCTCTCGTTCTACTTTGTTTCATCCGATACAACATTGTTTGACGTTTAAATGTTCTAAGCATACTCTAATTTTATTAGTGTAGGCTTAGAACATTTAAACGGACAAAACGACGGATCGAAGTAGAATCGGAGATGGAAAATCGCGAGTTTATTTCGAAATTACGTTTTCGTTGAATTAGAGTAGACGTCCTGTTGTTTATGCAACGGCACACTTTCGCTAGAATGTGTGTCGTTACCAATAAAGTTTACAGCGGCCATAAATCTAGACAGCGCGTCGTAAATACGTCTCTAATCATATCAATTAGCAGAGTGCTGCGTTTCTTATCATCTCTTTCGATGGCTATAATAACATTGTATTCTAGCCTTATGGTCTTAGGGTGAAAAAACCACCCCTGCACATTGTGAAGCAGAATTATTTATAATTATATAATTGAGTACCTAATATTGTAAAGGAGACGGCTCATTTCTGCCCCAAGTCGTTTCAAGTTTAGGTACTTAATTAGCCCCGGAGACCTAAACAAGTTATTTAATTAAAATAACATATAATAAAATAAATCAAACTGTACATTCAATACTAACCTGCCAAGCGGGGATTGCAAATTGGTGATTAAAAAGTACCTTAATGACTATGTATAAGTAATTTTGTATTAAGGCACTGTAGTTCCATAAAACCAAACTAGATCGCGTTGTACGGCGTTAAAACACGCTAGCGAAGTTTATGTGAATTTAAATAAGCCTGTTAAGGTTTAGTTCGTGGTTTGTCTTCGGGTCAGTACCCAATAAATAAGTACTACGGTGAACACTCTTTTCATTTGTACCTATGTGTACAGATTATAGTTATAGTCAAAGTCAGCCATGTTTTTCTCATTTAATTTCAGTTGAAGTTAACGTACAGTAAAAATTCGCTCGAAACTCACACAACACATGGAATTTCTTTATTTTTCCAAAGGTTTTGTAATTTTTTTTTGGTTTGGCCGAATCTCCGGTCCTTCTCTTTGTTGAGTCGACATTATTCTGAGCACAGTACGTCGCAAATCGCAAAGTAATGAAGTTACTACCTTCTTTTAGTAGTAAGTACATAATCACGTTCTTGATTACCTACTTGTGGCGTTATTTTTTTTTCAATGTTTTAGTTGATATCTTTTAAACCCCGCTATGCAGGATAAAAACATAAACGGTTCCTCAATATATATTAAAAATCCTATACAATGATCCAATTTTGGTCAAGTCTCTTGCACTTTTTCTGTGGGGCAAATGCCCATGGAAAATGGGCCGTCTCCTTTGTACTAGCAACGCCCGGCGTAGTTCCCGGTCCTGTTAATTTCCCGGGATAAAAGATAGCCCATGTGTTATTCCTATGTGTTAGTCAACAACTAGCAGCGCCCCGCGGGTTCACTCACGTAGTTCCCGTTTCCGTTATTTTCCTGGGTAAAAAACCCATGTGTTCTTCCAGACTATAATCTAACTATATTCCAAATTACAGCCCGATCCGTTCATACTTTACTAGCGGCCCGCTCCAGCTTCACTCGAATAATAACCTAGATATCAACTGCAGCGCCATCTGCCGGGCTGATTTGTGAATCTAAACCCAAACGTATACAAAAAAAAACATTCAAATCGGTCCAGCCGTTTAGGAGGAGTTCAATAACAACGAAAAGTGGCATTGATTTTTATATATATATAGATTAACAACAAATATCCAAACATTGACATTTATAAAATTAGTAGGATACTAGGATAGGAAATATTTATAGTTGTTAAGTATAGGCCCGCGATTTGTTACCCTCGTAATTCGTGATAAAATGTGATGTTTCTGGTGTAAAAAATAGCCTATGTGCCGTTCCAAACTGAAACTAAACTAAATTATCTAATTGTGTTCTAAATTTTAACTCAATCCGTGCATTCGTTCCGATGTGATTGAGTAACAAACATCCAAACTTTGACATTAAAATATTAGTAGGATTATTTATGGCCTTACAGGAATGACAACGAATAGGTATGTGCGTTATATCTCCGCACAGGTAGGTACATTCAATATTTTCTTACTTTACATAGGAAATGATTTAAAAAATAGACGTAGATATTTCTACCACAACACAACATCATCTAGCCACAAACTAAGCAAAGCTTGTAATGTGGGAGTTAGCTGATATAATATGTAGGCGTATGTTAACAGTTGTACCTAAATAAGTACATACTAACTGTGGGCTTCATAGCGAAGCTCAAAGTCGCACAGCGAGCTATGAGAGAGCTACGCTCGGAGTCGCTTTGCGCGATAGAACCCAAAATGAGAATATTCGCAAAAGAACAAAAGTAGCCGACATAGCTCAAAGAGCAACAAAAAGCTCAGACGTAGCTCAAAAAGCAAGCTAAAGTGGTAATGGGCAGGCCAGATCGCTCGTAGAATTGACCACCGAAGAGGAAGAAAGGTTCTCGAGTGGCGACCACGAACCGAAAGACGCAATCTTGAACGGCCTCCCATTAAATCGACAGATGACCTCACAAAGGTTGCTGGAAACCGCTGTTTGCAGATGCGCAGGACCGTTTGTTGTGGAAATATGGAAGTACCTGGGGAAGCACCACACCTTTGCCAGTTATTCTACCGCCAAGCAGTAATGTGCAAACATTACTGTGTTCCGGTTTGAAGGGCAATGTTTCCAGAGAAATTACAAGGCTTAGCGATATAACATCTTAGATCTCTGGGTGACGAGCGCAGTGCAGTGCTATACAATGATTTGGACTCTTCATGTTCCAATAGCTGTGTGTCACTGTGCTGTTATGTGGCAGGCATGTTGCTTACCATCAGGCACATGACATGCTCGTCTCGTCACTCTTTGTTTAAAAAATGTTGTTATATGTTCAGCAGTGGACGTCTTGCGGCTGATGATGATGACATACTTATTATACATATTCAATCCTCAATCATTTTATTTCTAACATTATGGTGCATCTGTTGGTCTTATTTAAACATACAGTAGGTATGCAATAGTTTTCCATAATGACCCTGACTGGGTGTGGAAATATAACAATGTTATCCGGAGCGGATCGACTTTTGTCAGCAAGGTATTCTTCTAATATAGTAAGCTTTTGAAAGTAATATATTTTTTTACGTTTTGATACATTTTTCATCAGAATTAACTTCATTCATTTTATAGGGCAATTTGTTATATATTTACATACATAGAAACATCCTGACACATAAGAGATATTAATATTCATCACACAATTATTTGCACTGGCCAATTATTTGAACGACGTGCGGCTTCGCAGCCAAACCTACTACCAACTAAGCCATTATAAAAAGTCAACTAAAATTGGATGCAAATCCTCTCCGAACTAGCAACTAACTGTATTTCTTATGATAGTGGTTCCTACAATGGTAAAAGCTGCGTACCACGGTGTGACCCCTTCCCCCCTCCCTTCATTTAACAGTTTTTCACGACAATTTATTTGCGCTGAATACGCAAATGAATTTCATCGATTATCACAAGGGAACCACTAAAATTTAACGAGATAATAAATAATAGCCTGTGTGTTAATTGCGGTAATTTAATTTAGTTTAAATCTGTTGAGCCGTTAGAGAGGATACCTAAATAGGAACAAACATACTCACTTTCAAATATTCAGAATTCTTAAAACGATAGTCTGATTTTACCATGAGAGATGTGTATGTGTGCCGGTGTGCATAAAAAGTAAATTTATGTACCTACTAGCTGAACCCGCTACTTCGTTCGCGTACGTTGATCTTGCGACCTTATTAGTACATTAGTTGTACTTACCTAAATGTATTTGGATGGGTGGCCATTACACAAACCGAGTGAATTTGTTTTTCTACACAAAAATATGTTTATTCGAGTTTAGCAACTTCATATTTTATATTTTAGCAACATCAAACATACTCTTAGTAAGGTTGTGGAGTATCAAACATAGCCGCAGTGTTAAGTTTGTAGGATTTTTATAGGATATATTACGAAGAGTATGTAGCTGATTTGCGTGATCTGATACTTACCTACTTATACATTTTTACAGGATGATAGCCTATGTAGGTGATAGACTTATTAGCCGATGTGATATTTTAGACTCTAAGCCATGTGTGTTTCAAATGTCAATCTAATTGGTAATGTCGTTCTGTCGTATATATTTATAAATACGGCGTTCCACTTCATATTCTATGTTTTTGTTTTCAAAAGATATTTGCTTACCCAAGTAAACATATTCATTGACATATTCGAGTGTATTTCCATTTAGATTTATAGTGTTTGTGTGGCTGTTTGTTAATATTTTTGTTTTATCCTTGTTCATTTTGAGCCCTATTTTTTCGCTTTCTCTGCTCAAAGTATTTACCATTTCTTCTAACCCTTTACTAGATTCGGAAAATAAAACGATGTCATCAGCGAATCGAAGATGAGAGTCTTTCCCCATTTATATATATCCCCTCAGACTGCCAATCGAGCCCATCAAAAACATGTTGTAGCACTGTTATAAATAGCTTAGGAAAGATTGTATCACCTTGTCTGACTCCTCTGCAGATTGGTATGTCTGGGCCTCTTTTTTCCAGCTTCACTTGGCTTACGCTACCGGCATATATGTCCTTTAGTACTTTGACGTATTTTTCCTCTATTTGACATTTGCTTAGAGCTTCCCAAATAGCATCGTGGGATATTGTATCGAATGCTTTGGCATAGTCGATGAAAGCAATATAGAGTGGTTTTTCAAATTCTTTATACTTCTCGATCACTTGTTCTATTACTTGCATGTGATCTGTTGTTGAGAAACCAGAGTGAAAGCCAGCCTGTTCCACCGGTTGATATTCATCGATTTTTTGATTCAGTCGGCTTTGCAAGATTGACGTGAATAATTTGTACATGCTTGAAAGAAGGCTAATAGGGCGGTAATTGGCAATGTTTTGAGGGTCACCCTTCTTATAGAGAAGAACTATGTCTGATCGCTTCCACTGATCTGGTACTTTCCCTGTGTCGAGTGCCTTGTTGAATAGCTGCGTGAGTGGGAGGGCTAGCAGTGAAGACCCAGATTTTATAGCTTCATTTGGAATGCCGTCGGGAGCGGGGCTTCTATTTGGCTTAAGTCTGTAAACATGGTTGATAACTTCGATAGCATCTATTGCTAGAATGTCGTTACTCTTTTTAGGGTGTTCCATGGTACGTCGGGTATTAGTATCAATCGAGGATAGGTTTGATGCTCTTTCATATAGTTTTTTGTAGAAGTCTGTAGCGCAATTCACAATATCTTGGCTGGTACTTGTTTGTTTAGTTTTCGTTTTTAAGTTTTGAATCCAATTTTTATGGGTAGAGAGTTTCTTAAAAGCTCTTTTAGTGCTTCTATATTCTTTTAAGTTGGCCTCTATGATTGAGTTCCTATATTTTTTGTAGTCTTTATCAATTGCCTTGCTAGATATCTTGAATAGTATGCTCAATTCTTCCTTCATTTGTTTAGTTTTATGTTTATGTTTTAGAAGTTCAGTTCGTTTTGTAAGAAGGGCTTGAGTAGGTGCACTAATTATCTTGTTGACGGTATTTACTTTCTTTTTAGATGAATTGTTTTTAAGGCTAGTATTAATTACGTTTATTAGATTATCGTAAAAAGTTTGAACATCTATGTTTTCTTCTTTTTGTAGTTCAAGCTGGCCTATGTTGTCCTTGAGCTTTATTAAATGTGATGATTTGTCCTCTTCTGTTTTTAGTATTTTTGATTGAGTGTGGAACGATGATCTGCACTTTTTTTCTCGATCAAGCATGTAAGTGGCTCTTACATGCACCGATGGTCGGACCTGAATCCAAAACCATGAAGTACTTCTACGTTTCTTATCCTCTTAGGTTGGTTCGACAAAATGAAATCGATTTTGTTCTTTATACTGCCAGACGGAGAGAGCAACGTCCACTTGCGGTTTTTTCGTGCTTTAAAAAATGTATTCATAATGGGTAGTTTATGTTCTAATGCAAACTGGATTAGTCTCCTCCCTCTCTCGTTTCTCTCTCCATAACCATATTTTCCCAAAACAAAATGATCTGTGTGGTCTGTTTTTGTTTGACCAATTTTAGCGTTGAAATCACCAATAATGAGAATGTTTTTATCTGCCTGGTCTTGAGCTACCCTAAGAGTTTCGTAAAATGAGTCGATATCTTTATCTGAAGCCTTTTCCGTTGGCGCATATACTTGTACAATTGTGAACACTTGGTTGTCGTATTTCATTTTCAATAAAGCAACGCGATCCGATAACGCCGAAAAACATACAATGTTATTTTTATGTTCTTTTTTTATTAAAAACCCAATTCCATATAAGCCGCGAGTAATGCCTTTGTAGCAGAATATGTAGTTTTCATGCTCTTCGATATTGCATCCCACTCTTCTAACTTCTGCTAGACCGAGTATATCAATGCTTATTTTTTGTAGTAGATAAGTTAGTTCTATCAATCTTTTTGGTGTGGATAGAGATCTTACATTGAATGTTCCAATCTTAAGGGTTTGAGGTTTTATTTTCATAGTCGTGGTTTTTTGACGTGACAACGTCTTATAAATTGGTTTGCCGGGTGACACTTCAAGAAACTGCGTTACGCTCCGCTCACGTTATGCGCTCACAATGAGAGCGAGTGAGAGGGACGCGTGCCTTTCACTTTTTATGTCTGTCTCTCTCGCTCTTAGGCGGGCTAACCATGCCCGAGTCGCCGATTCGCTTTTACCACTCAAAGTCGTTGTCACGTAAAACTTTCGCCCGTATACCGACTTTACAGGCAACCAATTTTTCTTTATGGTTTTTGCTGGAGGGTTATGGTCTTGATCCCCCACGGGGACCAGCCGGCTTGGGGGATAAATAGATACAGGTGAACAATTTACACACAAAACTTTGGCTTTTCCCACCGCCATTGTCCCAGCCATAGGTACTCAAACCGGAGTGGCGCGTGACGATAGCAAAAGACCTGACGGCATGACTTTTGTGCCTTGGAAGTTGGAAGTTGAGTCGGCTCCTAGTGTGAGACGCAGCTTGCGTCGATACTCTGGCACCATCACATCTTCCAGAGATTCATAGTAGGGCCAGTGCAGCGGCTTATTTAGCTGAGCGTCTCAAACGGCGGAAATTTGTAACCCTCGGTAGTGGTTTTATATTTTAAACTTGTGGGGCTGAGACATCGTGCCTGTGGGGGCCGGGAGCTCACCTCATTGTTAAAACCCTTTCCGAGCGCTTGGCCGACGCAACGCGTGACCAAAATGCTGGCGTGTATTTGGCCCAACGCATAAACATTGCACTTCAGCGTGGTACTGCCACCAGCATGCTGGGCACGCGTCCAACTGGTAGTAGGCTTAAACATCTTGTCATCCAGTTTTTGTTAATACTAAAAAACCGCCTCCCTCTTTTCCATATAATAAAAACGGGACCCTATTACTGGGACTTCGCTGTCAGTCCGTTCGTCCGTCCGTCTGTAACCAGAATGTATCTTAAGAACAGTGATAGCTAGACAGTTGTAATTTTCACAAATTATGAATTCATTTTGCCACTACAACAACAAATACTAAAAACAACATACAATACATTTTTAAGGGGGGCTCCCATAGAACAAATTTGATTTTTTTACCGTTTCTCGCTCGATACTAATAATGGTGACATGTAGACGCTTTAACTGTTCACACAATATTTCGTTTTATGTTATATCTGATTAAGGAGGCTCCATGTAATAAAAGAAGTTTTCGCCATTTATTTGGTAATGGTACGGAACCCTTCGTGCGCGAGTCTCACTCGCACTTGGCCGGTTTTTTAATACCTAATTTAGAAGTGATGTCACGCACCTAGGTTACTTACCAACGTGATTTTATTCGCTATAAAAAAAACTTTGACTTTGACATTAGAAAGTTATTGTCATATTATTACTTGACGGATTTGAGTGCGATGTGTGTACCAGGGATGAGACTGACTCCGATAAGTCGGAACTTCCGATTACTACACTTTCGGTTCTGATTTCGGCTCCGAAATTTTTAAAAAGGAGGTTACAATCGGAGGTAAGGTGTATAAATATTGCAAATAATCCCCTATAGTAAATGGAAATACAAAATCGCAACTTCCTAAATCAATTGCTCGTCAATGTTTATCGTGTCCACGTGTTTGGCAAAAAAACCCAATAAAAATGTCATTCCTGCCACCACTTCTAATAATCCTGCCTATGCCTCCGACTTCAAATCCGACTCCAATAAATCAAATTTTAAAACTCCGATTCCGCCTTCGGTTCCGGCAAAATGACCTCCGTTACATCCCTGTTGTTTACAGTGTCACAGATTACTTCGAAGTTAAATCCACCTGACCAATAATTTTGATGGAACTATATAAAAAATTTGTTCTTTCTAACAAAATAAGAATTAACGAAATTGAACAACGCAAACATGAGTTACAACCAAATACACATTCTGACTTTCACCCCTTCCTGCAAGAAAACCGTGCAGAATTTGAGGATTAAAAGTAGACAGCTACCATCTACTTAGTATGAACTTAAATCATGTCAACTTTCATTTGAATTGAATCAGTAGTTTAGGCGTGATGAGAGTTCCCTATACAGACAGACAGACAGACATGAAAGAAAAAAATGCAGTTTCGCCATCAGTATCGACTATGGAGTGCCCCCAATTTTTTTTTTTCAAAACATTTTCAATGTACAGAATTCGACCCGCTACAGTTTTATTATAAGTATAGATTAAGTTAATTAACGATCTTCATTCTAATTTAATGCACTTAGGTACCTACACATCGTTGAGGGACACGACACGACATATCGGGCTCGACACCTTCGGAGAGTTGGTGTTCCTAACGCCCATAGGTTTCTCCAGTGCTGGTACAGAATCGCGGTACCGCTGTCACATTTGACCGCTACCCTACTTATAGTGGCCAAACAAGTTGACCCAAAATTGACGTGGAAGGGGAAAGTTCGCGCATGTACACTGACACCAAAGAAACCTTAAAAACAGCTGCGCATGGCTGTGCTGCTAACTTCATTAGGTCAACTTGTTTGCCATCCTATCCATCCTTAAAGGTTCAAGGCTCAGCTCGCATTTGGACCAGCTCCGCCTCGGGAAAACCTATCCTTATGTGGCGTACCGGACGGACTTAAACATCCGACGTCCCAGACCCACCAGTGGAGACAGGATGCCAGCCACAGTTCTCCGTCCTCGCCCCCGTGTCATATGCATGTGGCTACACCCCGGCCCTTGTCCTTTCACTGAAAACTTGACTAATCAAAGTGCTCGCGGACGATCCTCATCTACTAGTAAACTTAAGAATTTTACTTGCCCAATAAGAGTATCAGCCGATTAACCTTCCCAAGTCTTCCAGCCTCTTTCTCCGAACTTCTAGAGGCGCTGCTCGGTGATCAAAGAGCGTGAATAGAAGTTTGGCCGGGATTCGCCATCACTTAACAAAATGCCAAGAGGCGAGTAATTGTTCAGTGATGCCCAGATTGCACCACGTGGCTTTTCCCGAGTCACGCATCCCGTGTCAACAGTATGACTTGACTACTGAGCGCCGTATTGCGATACAAAAGAAAAAATAACACTGTTTTCATATTGCATTGGTATAAAATATACCTTAATGAAAAAAATGGTTCCTAAATAATAATTGGGTTCAAATTAAATGAACAAATGTTCAGAGCGTCAATTTTATTTTGGCGCGTACCTACCGCAACTGTGGCTATATATAATAAAAATATACTATAGGAATAACCAGCAAACTTTATGTTTTCACTGCTGAGACTTGGAGCCTTTTCTCGCAAAGTGAGAGTAGAGGTCATACGCTACGCTGGCCTTGTTTCTCCCAGGTGCTGATGAAAAGTGACAAACACGTGGCAGTGAAAATTAACAAACTAAACGATATACTACAATATTTATTCAGCTGAAAAAAAGCGATTGAACACCAACCATTATAGTAGGGGAGCCCAAGCGGAGATTTCGGGATTTACTCCAGCGTGGCGGATTAATATACAGGTGGAGGATACCTAGTATCCGGTTAAGTACCTCAAAATGAGCTCCAGAAATAAAAGTGATCATCGAAAATTCTCGAGCGCGTCAGATTAAGGTAAGGTGAGTCAATTACGTGTTAGAAAGTGTATCTTCCACTAATCTGACAAATTGAGAGTGACGTTAAGAAAGGGGAGGGCTACAAAGTTGTCTCGACATTCTCGAACGTGGCTTATTTTTATTTTGAAGGAAATAATTCAAGTACAACGAGAAATATATAATCTGACGATTTCCAGAAGCCAAAGTAACAAAAATTTATCGATGAAGCTGACTTTACATATTTGAAACTCTACAGCCCTCCGATGGTAAGGAAACATTACTATATGTAAAAAAAAACTTCTTATCATCTAAGCTTTGTGAACCAATAGATCTCGAATGCTAGCGTTTATTTGGCACAACGCATAAGCATTGCCATTCAGCGTGGTAATGGCGCCAGCATCCTGGGTACGCTTGCGATTGGTGAGCCTGAACGTCTTGATTATCTATAATCATAATCATAATCATAATCATAATTTATTCATAAAATACTATTTTACATGTCAAAAAAATTACCATAATAATGTCATAAGAATATAATAAATTAATAAATGTGCCGTTGCACTTAATATAAAACAAATACCATAGATTAAATCAACATTAATACTCATATTTTAAAATTATAGAATTCACTGAAGTCGTAGAAAGATTGCTCGATAAGCCATTTTTTAAGTTTGGTTTTAAATAGATTTAGGCTCTCCATCGTCGTGACGTCGCTAGGCAGCTGATTGTAAACTATGGGAGCCATGACATGAGTCAACTTGGAGGACTTGGTGAGGGAGTGTGGGACCGCTGCCAGCTTGTGCGCAGCCCGTGTGGGGTACGAGTGCCGGGCACCGCACTCCTCGTACTCGCTGAGGTTGACCCTAGCGTATACCGCCACCTGATAAATCAGAATAGCAGGTAGTGTCATTATCCCCAGATCTTTGAAATATTGGCGAGCCGGGGTATCCCACGGCACTCGCGCCACACACCGTACCGCACGTTTTTGCATACGGAAGGCGCGTTCCCAGTCCGCAGCTCTTGCCCACATTTCAGCGCCGTACTGCAACTGTGAGTGTACAGTTGCGAAGTAACATGCACGCGCTACTTCACTGGGGACTAGCCTCGCCACTCGGCTCAGCGCGAAACACGCGCTCCCGAGCTTTCCACATAATTTGTCGATGTGACGATCCCACTTTAAACCACAGTCCAACTCAAAACCGAGAAATATGGTCGATTCTTGCTCATCAATACTCATTCCATCAACCTGCACTTTTAACTGTCTCAGCGGCTTTCCAGAGAAGCTGAATTGCATGAAATGAGTCTTGCTAAGGTTCAGAACCAGCCCACTCCGGTTGAACCAGGTAAAAAGCTGGCCGGCGGCATCGTTTAGTTTTTTCTCCAGATCGTCTACCGTCGGTGCCGTGACTACTGCGACTACGTCGTCCGCGTACATTAGTACTTCCGCAGCGGTTACCGCCTCAGGCAGGTCGTTCATGAGCAGTGAAAACAGGACGTTGGAAACTGATGACCCTTGAGCCACACCCATTTCTGACGTCATAGGATCCGATTTCTCCGATCCACCGACGACTATTTGAGCTCTGTCCCGCATTAGACCCGTCAAAAGCGAATGAGCAACACCGACCACACCATAGTGCTGTAGTTTAACAGACAAAACGTCGCGGTCGGCGACATCAAAAGCCCTCGACAGGTCACAACACAGAATCGCCACCTGCAGTTTAGGTCTGGACTCCCGGGCCATTACAACACGGCGCACCACTTCACGAGCAAGGGCCGCGGTCGAGCGCCCCTCGCGATACGCAAACTGCCTATCGGTAAGAGCATCCGTTTCCGTCAGGAATTCGATAAGCCTAGAGCTGAGACCATTTTCAAAAATTTTAGCAACGGCAGGAATAATCGAGACCGGCCTGTAACTGTCAATGTTTTCTCGACTTCCCTTACCCTTGTAAATTGGAGATACTTTACTTAATTTAAAAGCGCTCGGGAACGAGCCCTCTCGTAAGCAGCTGTTAAACAGTTCAGCAAATATAGGAGCTAACGTGACGATAGATGATCGGATTAACTTTATAGAAATATCGTAGATGTCCTTGGAGGTTTTCGGTGGTATTTTATTTACAACGATGCGCAGTACTTCATCCGCGGTAAACCTCCGCAGCCGCAGAGAGCGGTCGGCCGGCGCGCGCGCGCTCGCCAGCGAGCTGAGCGCTCGGATAATGTTAGCGCGTGGCGCGCGACACGCTACGGCCGCCTGAACAAATCTCTTATTCATTGCATTTAGAGCAAACTTTTTGTTTACAAATATTGAGCCATCTGCATTTTTGACCGTGTCAGTAATATCAATGTGAGGAGCATTATATTTTCCTCTCTCTTTATTTACGACACACCACATCGCTTTAGACGCATTATTGCCGGAATATATCATATTAGAGTAATGTCGAGATTTCGTACTTTTTATAAGCGAGTCATAGTAATCAGTCATGTCAGAAATAAAATTATTAATTGTATTATTATTTGGTACTAATTTACTAAATTCAATGAGGTCAAAAAGTAGACATTTATAGTCTATTACATCCGGCGTTACCCAGGATGAGTCATTTTTATTGACATTATTGTATATTTTTGTCAACGGAAAGCAGATATCAAATTTATTTCTAATCACAGTCAACACTCTCTCAGTTTTTTGAGATGCATTGCCGTTTCCAGTCAATAATCTATACCAGTCCACGCTATCTAAGGATATGACGAAGTTGCGTTGGTTAGCGTGAGTAAACCTTCTTACATAACGGCAGATAGGTAGTTGCCTATGAGCGACCAAACTACATTTAATTCCGTAATGATCACTCAAGTTGGTGGCTACAGGTTCCGCCACCACAGAGTCCGTGGGTAAGTTTGTGTAGGCAACATCTAAGCTAGTTGATGTTGAAGAGGTCACCCTGGTAGGAAAATCCACCCTGTTGGTCATGCCATGAGCCGATAGTAAGTTAATTAATGTTCTTTCGTCACTTTTTAATGTATGCGTTGGATTTATGTTAAGATCTCCAACAATTATGCAATCTAAACCTAACTCCGTTATCTTCTCGAGCAATCTTTCAAAATGATTCAAAAATTGTTTCGTACCAACCAAAGTGGTTCGATACACACAAATAACAGAAATGTTATAGTCAATTAAATAGATAGCAGAAATTTCCATAAATAACTCTATTGATAATGAGGTAAGATCGGTATTTTCTAAACATTTTGTAGCGTCACTAACAAAGATGCAAGACCCGCCGTGTTCACTATGCTGCCTGCAATAGTACGACGCGAGCTTATATCCATCTATGGTCACACATTTGAGATTCGCTTCTTTATTCCAATGTTCCGTAATTGCAAGTACATCGCACTTGAGTTCGGCCCGTAGCAGCACTTCTAACATTCCGGTCTTCTTATTTATGGAGCGAATGTTTTGGTGACTTACGGTAATTGATTTCCGCAACGCGGACGCATTCGAGTTATCATTAATCGGTGCAGGCGCGTGAGCGCTGCGGCTCCGTGCCGGAGGACTGCTCGAGCCGGGCGCCGCCGCGGGCTGCGTCGCTCCCCACTCCGCGGCGGCGGCCGAGAAACCAATCGGACAGCCGGACTAGGGGTGGCCAGCTACTCGAGGCGCTGATTAATGAGTACATACTCTCAGGGAATCCTATGACAAATGCAGCATGTTTTCCTGATAATACGTTGCGTTTCGTCACCGTATATTTTTCGCATGGCTTTATCTTATTCAGGTAGTTTAACACATTTTGCTCCGTCGTTTCAGGTTTGAACGACCAAGCCTGGATGTGTTTCAGTTGCTCAACAGTTTGAAGTTCGTTGTCAACTTGTCCGCTACCTTTAATTATTTGCCGTGACTTACGGGTCGATCGCTTTTTTCCTACTTCATTCCAGCCGTCATTATAGCTTGAGGTATCGTTTCCACTAATCTCGGTACTTGAATAAGATCCGGTATCGATACTGCTATCCGATACGATTACCTTTTTAATAGGCTTCTCCCTAGTGGCTTGCTGCTTTGGTTGGGACGTGTTTGTCTCTGCAGTTTTTAAAGTAGGCGTTCGGGGATCGGTCGGAGTAGCGGTAGTTCCGCCGCTCGTCGTCTTGGCTTGTGATGCTGCAGCGGCCGCAGCTGCAGAGTTCAGTCGAGTTTGGCGTATCGGCCGTTGTTTAGTTGGAACGACGTCATTAGATGATATTACATTTTTCGATACTTCGGTTTGCGTTCTACCCTCAAAATCCAATTTTAATTGAGTGATTAGTTCGGTTTGCATTGAAATTGTTGTGGCTTGCCTGGATAATGATGTGTTTTGTTCCTTCACCAACGCTCGTAGTGCACCCACTTCATCCTTCAGGAACGCCACGGTCTTCAACACCTCCATCACGTGAGTTTCAAGGTTTTTGAGTGACATTGTGAATTAAAAATATTTAAATTACGGAGACGTACGTGCGAACGTAAACACTGTATCTTCCAAACTTGTTTTGTTTTTGTTTTGTTTCTCTCACTTACCTCGGACCAATCTAGACCTTCATTGGTCTATGGATAATTCAGGTGTGCTTAGTGTAAGTAGTTAGGTATGTAGCGTAGTGTAGTTCTCATTGTATTTTAGTTTTGTTAATAAAGGCTTTGCTAATTAAAAAAATAGATCTCTATATGACGCTCGAGTAAATCCCCATTTAGCATCGTGGGATCCCTTACCATTACGTTTGTTTGGTTGGAGTAGCCGTAGGTGAAGTACGAATTTTATAGGCAAACGTCGCATAAACACTAGAAAATGTATGGAAAACAAGGCTCCACTAGATTCTACCTGCGATTTTGTCGTCGTAGAATTTAGAAAAAGACTATTCTCTAAGGAAATGTACAATTTTTGTTAAAAATAGCATACGTGCAATTCTAGAATATGCTCTGTCTGAATTCCAAATTTCAGAATAATTCGTTCGTTTGTACAACAGTGTGATTGACCAATAAACATGTTTTTATTGATTTAAAAATATTAGTTATATAGAATTTGCATATATATAATTAAGTAAGTCTAATACGAGGGTCAAACTGAAAGTTCTTAGAAAATCAAAAACTGATTACATTAGCCAGTTATTAGTTTTATTATATCTTTTCAAAATATTGTCCATTCACGGCAATACACCGCTGCATGCGATGGAACCACTGGGAAAAGCACTTTGCCCACTCGTCCTTAGGGGTCTCTTCAATGGCATCGCGATACGCAGCCACCGCTTCTTCAGCATTCATAAACCGCTTTCCTTTAAGTTTTTCTTTAATTTTTGAAAGTAAATAAAAATCACAAGGCGCGAGGTCGGGGCTATACGGCGGGTGACCCAGTAATTCAACGTTTGATGTCGCGAAATAGTCGATCGTTCGCTTGGCGGTGTGCGATGAGGCGTTGTCGTGGTGAATCTACGTGGTGATCCTACTGCGAGGTCGTTTCTCTCGAACTTTTTCCAAGACAAGTGGCAAACAATTGGTAGTGTACCATTCTGCAGAAACTGTTTTTTGATCCTCTAACACAATTGTTGCGAAATGACCTATCCTTCCAAAGAACGAGGCCACCATTTTTTTCCCCGCACTTCGATCTCTCTTCACTTTAGTTGGCAACTCCTCGAAAGGAAACACCCACTGAGCAGATTGTCTTTTGGTTTCAGGATCATAACAGTAAATCCAGCTTTCGTCACCTGTTAGTATGTCGAACACAGCATTTGAGTCACCTCCGTTAAATCTTTCAATCATTTTACGGCACCAATCCATACGATGGAGTTTTTGAGCCTCAGTCAAATTATGAGGTATCCACCGGGCGCAAAGCTTCCTGACCGCTAAATGTTCGTGTAGGATTTTGTGCACTTGACTCATACCGATGCCTAAGCTTGTCCGAATCTGCTGATAGGTCACTCTTTTGTCAGTCTCTATCATACGCCGCACAACACAGATGTTATCTTCAGTCGTCGCCGTAGAAGGCCGTCCCTCACGTAAATCATCAGTGAGATTAGTTCGACCACGTTTAAACTCATTAAACCAGTTGTAAACAGTCGCACGAGATGGGGCTTCATCGTGAAAGGCCAATCGTAGTCTATCATAACTTTCTTGTTGACTTAAATGACATCGAAAGTCATAAAAAATCATTGCACGAAAATTTTCTCGTGTTAAATTCATGTTGACGTGACACAGACAATTTTCAATTTGCCGCCAAATCGTAAAACAAATGACAAATGAATGAAGTATATACTCAGTAATATTGGCAAAGAGTTCTATTTTCAAATTATAGAATTTTTTTTTTATTATATTGTTTATAAGTGGCCAGTTCTAAGAACTTTCAGTTTGACCCTCGTATACCAGCTAAATAGCGTGCATAATACAAGAATGTCCTACAATATTTATTTATTTACTTTTTAAGTAAAAATGTTCTATTCTAGGACCTGATAAGTAATAATTCTAAATATCGGGCAAGTCAAACGTAGATCTAAAAAGCTCCTATTGAAGGAAAATTACAGGTCACTCAGAATATCAGCATAAAAGCGCGTATGACCTAATTAAGATCTTTAACAATGAGATAACTATATCATTTTTACTAGACAAAAAAATTGGCAGTCATAGGAACTGCCGATAGAAGTGAAAACTTATAACTCAGAATTTGATAGCTTACTTTGGAAACTACACGTGTGTAACCGGAGGGCGTGTGACCTGGGCATCATGGCATGGCCATCTAGAAATGCGTCATCATTTCCTATTGGCTGACGCATTTCTAAATAGCCAATAGCCATGGTCACGAGTTTACTCGAAGATTTCTTATCATACCCAAGCGTGATGATAGAATCCAATTCACAGCCCACGAAATTCTGTCTAGGCGCGTCTAAAGAAGTTTTCACTTCAAAACTATATTTTTATCTGATGAAAAAAGGGAGGAGGTTTACAAGTCGACGTTTATATTGTTTTATGTATGAGTGACCACGAATATTTTTTTTACAGAGTAGCCCGATTATAATTTTTTTTGTGACAAAAGTATTGATAAATAGCCGACGGTCTGCAGTGCTTGAAGATAACCAAATTCAAACCACTTACGAACTTGCAACATGAGAACTGTTAACGTTGTTTTGCCAACCCGTACAGGACGTCTACTCTCTTTCTACGAAAACGTAATTTCGAAAAAAAAGTCGCGACTTTCCTACTCCCGTTTCGTCCGATACTCTAATTAGAGTTAACTTAGAACATTTAAACGTCAAACAATGTTGTAAGTGGTTTGAATCTGGTTATCTTCAAGCACTGCAGACCGAAAATTACGGATCGAAGTAGAATCGCAGTTGGAAAGTCGCGAGTTTATTTCGAAATTAAGTTTTTTTTTTAAATAAAGAGTGACGAGACGAGCATTACATGTGCCTGATGGTAAGCAACATGCCTGCCACATAACAACACAGTGACACGCAGCTATTGGAACATGAAGATTCCAAATCATTACCTAGCACTGCACTGCGCTCGTCACCCAGAGATCTAAGTTGTTATATTTCTAAGCCCTGTAATTTCTCTGGAAGTTTAAGTTTTCGTAGAAAGAGAGTAGACGTCCTGGTTCCTTGCCGAAGTTCGTAAATATATGACATTATCACATTACATTACATACAGTAGGGGAAGTACGTCCAAAATGACACATATGGACAAAACGACACATTGGCGATATTTAAAAATTTGCGCGGTTTAGACAGTCATAAATAAGACAATTAGGAAGCGCCCCCACCGGAAATATACCATTGGATTTCTCAGAGTCATTTAAAACACGTAACGGACGCCATGTTGACATTTGTGTTTCGCGCTTGGAGAAAAGTATGTTAGTGGTCGTCAGTTTTTTGTTTTTCGGTAAGTTTTTTTTTGTTATTTTCCTGTGTAATAGTTTTTTATATTCATGCATCTTGTGCTTGAGGTGATCGTGTAGATTATACAACATTATTGTCGCTGCAATAAGATTATTTTTCGGATCGTTATTTTTTTGAGGTTATGTACAAAATGACATACAACCAATACGGACAAAACAACATAGTGTGTCGTTTTGTCCGTAGAGATGGTGAATAGTACCAATGGCTTCCACAGCTGATAATCCAGACCAAATCCAGGATGATGACCTTCTTCCACCGTTGCCAATTGACCTGGAGGCTGGTGAGATTATGACACAGATACAGAATATGGCTCCTGAACCTTCATTAGAGCCGTCCACTAGTTCTTCTAATCCGTCTAAACCGTCGGATTCTTCAGTCGCAATAGTAGTCACTAATGATATTCCTAACATATTGACTGGCCACTCAGACATTTCCCAACCATCTACAAGTTCCTTTCCTATGACAAGTCCTTTAGCAGTTCCAGTTAATGTAATTTCTCCAGTTCCCAGAGGTAAATTTGTAAGTGGTCAGGGTAAACGAAAGCCAAAGAAACGAACTACAACATTCCTTTTGACATCATCACCAAATATGGTAGAATTAAAACTCAAAGGAGCTGAGACTGAAGCTAAAAAACCAACTCGTAAAAGAATCCAGGCAATTACTAAATCTCTTTATGTTAATGAAGACTCAGATGAAGATGGTCTTGATCAAGAAGTCGAAGAAGACGATTGTGCCTGTTTATACTGCAGCGTTCTTTACTCACGTTCAATGCCTGGTGAGGGGTGGTTGAGGTGCATGAAGTGCAGTCGTTGGGTTCACGCGGGCTGTGCTGATTTGCTAAAGCGTACCAAAATATTTGTTTGCGATTTGTGCAATTCATTTTTGTTATTTACTATTGTATTCATGTTGATGGCTGTGTATATCATTTAGTCCATACGGTTTGTGTCGTTTTGTCCATACGGTATGGACAAAACGGATTTTTCTTGATCTCCATTTAAGACTAAATATTTTTGTAAGTGTTGATTTTTGTGACAAATCCCTTAAGGTACGGGTAACCAATTAATATAAGCAGAGTTTTATAAAAAAAATATGTTCCTAATACGAATAATAAAAAAAATATTGATTATTAAAAAAACACTGTGTCATTTTGGACGTACTTCCCCTACGTTAACTGCTGACATTTTCGGATTTAAAGTTTTATCTTATCGTAAAACCATAACGTATAAATAGAAGTAACACATATAATGTACCTACTGCTCGGATTCAGGGGTTTCTCTCACAACTAGAGAGACTAGGCTATAATCCACCACGCTGCCCCGATGCCAGAGATTGGGAACATCCCGGTTTTTAATTTCGGTTTGTTGTCTTTCGCAATGTTTTTCTACACAGTTAAAACCAGTGGTAAAGACAACGTGATGACATGCTTTTGGAGAAATACTGAGAGTTGCAGCTGGTAAATGAACCTACGACCTCACGATCGCGAAATGAGACGTTGCTACTAGGCCACCAAGCTTCGACATTATGACGAATAGGATTTATTTTATTTTATAGGGAACGTTAACTTTTTTATAAAAAAAGTGTAAAATTTGTTTAGTGAGGTTATAAAATACAGGTTCTAAGTCTAGAGTGCAATGTAAGCTTGAGTACATCCGTAGTGCCTTCTGCTGTAACGTACAGATGGGGTGATTTGCTTTTAAATATGTAGCGTTGAAAGTTTTTTTCTAACTAAAATTACAGATAAAATAATTGTATTACATTAATTAGATTTTCCGCTAATTTTTTTACATTAGTTATTAAACGTTTCTGAGAGACAATAGATCAACGGAGAATATAGCTTTTGTATTTAAACGTCTGCACTAGCAAAACAATTATCTACAAATTTAATTCGTATATTCGTAACAATGACAAATCGACGATAATTTTCAGTTACATAACAATTTAACGCGTACTTTGAGACGTAAAAACTACCATTACCTCTTAATTGGCTCATTTCTAACTGGACACAACTTACATAAAACACTCCCTAAAGGTACCTAACAAAGAAAGAGACAAGTAGGTTCTTGGGCCAGACACAGAATAGATAGCAATTCAGCCGAGCGAACTTAGCCAAGTAACCGTAGCAACTATTTATTTAAACAGTCCGTAGCCGCCCAATCGTGGCGCTCGTAGACAGCTACGAGTTTCGTAGCGCCTGACGCAGTAACAGGGCGGCGTAGCGCTGCGCTCATCGGACCACGGAATACATTGACCTTTCTCGATACCCCCAGAAATCATCCACGTGTTTCGCTTCGACACCAGAAAATAAAGAGCCTGACATGTCATCGATAACATCTGCAGTCGTAAAAGGCTTGTGAGGAGGCGCGGGTCGTAAAGGCGGAGAAGAAGGAAAATAGTGTGGGGTGAAGAATGAGGAAGGTATAGTCGATTGCGGCGGCGCGGCGTGCGACGGATCGATCGCGCGGCATCGACCGGCGGCGGCGGGGCCGGCGCGCGGGGGGGCGGTGGGACGGCGCGGCGCGCGGCGCGCCCCAGCTAGTCGCGCTCGGCAGAGCGAGGCCCGCGCATCGCCGCACGTGGATGGCGCGGTTGACTGGATGCCTCGCGCCCTCGGGGAATGGCTTCGTCCGAGGAAGAGACGTCTACCACGTCGCTCCATGATGATGTCACCGAATGCCTCAGTGTCCGAAAATGGTGGTGTTTCCTCCTGTCGTCGATCGTCACGTTCGTGGCTGGGCTCATGGTGGTGGTCGTATGGCGCTGTTGCGCCTATGTCTGCTGCCACAAGGAGCCGGAGCTGGCTCCGAACGACCCCAAGCAGAAGGAGCAGAAGGCGGCGCGGCAGGGGAAACAGGAGTTCGAAGGGACCTTCATGACCGAAGCGAAAGACTGGGCTGGAGAACTTATCTCAGGCCAAACCACCACCGGACGGATATTGGTAAGTACACTCCTTTCTCTAATAATATAATTAGTCTCTCAAGACCGAAATAAACACATAACTATCGTTTAACTTTCCATATGCAGGCCTGTTTGTAGTACCCATAAATTTACAAGTTAATCATTATTATTCTGCCTCCAACATTTCCAGAATTATACCCTCAGTTTTCAATAGACGCAAATAATGTTAAGGTGCAAAATTGTTGACTCGAAAAAGTACGCGGTGTCCTATCTAAAGTATGTATAAATAGGTAAGGGCCTTACCTGCTTTCTTAAAAGAGCAGCACCACAAAAAAAAAAAAAGGAAGTACTTATGTATAAGTAAAACCGTACCTAATTAAAGTTTAAAAACAAATAAAAAAAACAAATTCTACTGTAGGATCATCATAAATTATTCTTAATATGTCTATTCAGTGGCGCATCAACAAAATTTGTGTTTATCTGTATACCATAATCATATTTCATGTCATTTAGGCATTGCCTTTTTATCTGTTTTTTGGAATGAAAGCGAATCATTTCTTATGAATTAAGCTAACATCTATAGGTACCTACAATTATCATAAAGGGAGACCACAATAGATTGTGTCCAAATGTGTTTATTTATGTGTAGTGACATTCTGAATCACTGCAACGATATCAATTAATCTTTCACTATTAAAAAGGTTCAATTCACCAGTTGATCATAGAACAACAAGCATTTTAAAGAAATACAAATCAGACCAACTTATGACGATATTCGACCTGGACGAAATTGTGACAGGCATAATAATATTTACTTAGATGGTGTAAAGGTATGTCACCTTACCTAAATCGTAAATACCGACATTTAAATCTAATTAAGTTAGATTATAACCTAAGCTAAGATTATAAGGCTATTATCTCACACGTTTGTGCGAGAAGGACTGTCTTATATCATTCCACAGTAGAACATCCTGCACCGTAAATTATTTGGTAGGTAAAGAAAAGGTTGGAACAAGTTGAAAAAAGAACCTTAAGTTGTGAGTGGAGCGAAGAAGACAGGATTTGGGATGAACTCTCTTTCAAGTAAAGGGACTTCCCTTTACTTACTACTTAGTAGGGTTTTTTTGTCCTAGTAAAGAGTGACGAGAGGGCTGGACATGTGCCAGATGGTAAGCAACGCGCCTGTCCATAACAGCAGTGTCACACAGCTATTGGAACATGAAAAGTCCAAATCGTTACCCAGCACTGCACTACAAGATCTTTTAAAGAAGGAAGGAAAAAGAGCATGTGGCATTACAGCTAAGACGATAGATAACTTGAGCTTTTGGAGCAATTTTGAAATGTGGTCATCTGGTCATGTATCCGTAAGGAAAAATATGAACCGAACGAAAAAGCCTTGGAAAGGATAATGTTTTCTTAATTTGTTCCTTGGCTGCAGTGTATTCCCACAGAGTCCCGAGTCCTCTATTGATTTTCAATTTACCAATATTTTTTTTAAACTAGACTATAGTGGTTGAACACGTCATGTGAAATGGCGATGAAATGTAAATTAGATAAGTGAAACTTTAGTGAATAAACTCTTTACTAAATTTAAAAAAAATGGAGCTTAAAAAAATTACGAGTAGGATTACCGGCATTTAAGAAATGTTACTTGATTTATTAAATCCTACTATTTATACATTTGTTTGTTTATCGCTCAATCACTGCGGAAGAACTGATCAGTGTGAGATTTAAACCCCAGATTGTAGTCTCGAAGGACATGACACTGCTGTGCAATTTTGATCCCAAAAAACACAAAGTTCATTAAGATTTCTCTATTTTGAATTCTACACGACCTGAACTAAGCAAATTTTGTACTTTTACTATGTGAACGAAGTGGTTGATTTCAATATCTACCTATATGGTTGTAAGCAGGCCTTTTTTGTCAATTACTATCTAGGGGCACGCTAATTCTCGAAAGTTGTAAGTCGATAATTTATTGGAGAACTTGGTTTGCTACCGGTGCATCTTTAAGGGCATTCCCGCGTGCCCACGCAAAAATGCCCTGATTGTAAGTAGGTACATAATCTGATACATGAAATCACCCAGGCACACAACACGTATTCATTATACAAGGTTTAGATCTAGTGCGGGAATCGAAACCTTGACTTATGGCTGCGTAGACTTACTGCCAACTGAGCCATAAGACCAGTCATAGTCAGTCAGTCATTTATAAATAAAATACTCTTTCTAGAGTAGGTATTTATATTTCCAGACGATGATGCAGTTCTAAGCTATGATTCCAAATCATTATGTTTAGAATACCGCGGTACTATGACAACATACGACATGTGGTTTTCATGGTAAGCTGCCATCTACCCTGGAAGACATTTCGCTTTCGCTTTTCTTATCGCTTTGATGGTAAACAACCATCAAAGCGACATGTCTTCCAGGGTTCTTTGGAAATGTTCCCTCGCAAACCAGAGCCAAACACATCCACATCCATTGAATCCACATGTACTGCTTGACAGTAGAATAATAAATAATTAATTAAATATTATTATAAAAACTTGCTCTCAGCAATCTAGACTCTTTACTTAACCAACAATACTAATGTTTGCACTGCATAAGTAGTAGGCAATAAAATTAAGAACGTACATTGACCGATTGAGTATATTGATTTGAGTTTGGGTATTTTCGAGATACAAGGACAAATTTTTTTTTTTTAATAATTCCATCACAAATCCCAACAATAGACCGTATTCATTGCGAAATCATTAAACTAAAACTGCATCGAATTCGATCTACTTGTTTGGGAGCTTTCGTAAGTCCTCGACAAAGAGGACAATTAATCTATCCATCTTACAATTCTGAGGTTTAGGAACGTCTCAAAATTTAAAATGGTCGTATCCGAAAATTTGAGGATTTCTTTATGTTCGCTTCTAGTTTATTGTTGAGGCATCTTCATGAAATTTATCAAAAGAATTCATTCCAACTTTCGAATATTGTAATTCTACCGTAACATTGCATAGCGGCTATGCGATGAAAGCCTGGGAGAAGGACCCCGGAGTCTTTTAAGATTTTAAAGAATAAAGAAGAAAAAACGTATCACCGAAATCGGCTGATTCAGATTGACCCAAATGAAATTTAAAAAAATTGCATCTGTAGAAAATTCATACATCAAAACAATAATAAAACACGGTCATGGTCTCGAAAAGCAAAAACTGTAGCGGAATGCCTCGACCAACATTCGATAAATAAATAGGTAGGTTGAATCAAGGGTGCTGCATACGGCAGTAATACTTTCATCACGCATCGCCAAGAGGTTCCTCAATCTGCAGCACTAAACAACGTTTACCTTGGGCGTTGCCCAGCTGTCGGTGGCAAATCAATTTGTATTATAAAACATAATCAAAAAAACAAATGTGTACCTCTAATGATTGTCCGCGTGCGTAATAAGTAGATATTAATTAAAAAAGCTATGGTGGGACTAGTGACTAGAAAATCCATTTAATAATTATTATTGTCAGGTCGTAAGTTTGTCATCACCGATGTCTTACGAAAAATATCGCGAAGAAACCAGTGTGTTCCTAGAAAAGCAATGTGAACATAAAGAGAGCTGCTTATTCTATGCTAAAATAATACACAAGCATTAATTATCATAACGATAATTTTATAATAGCGCAGTGGACAGTCAGAGTAAACATATTTGACCTATGTGTATTTACTTAGAGATACCATTATCGAATAAATCCATTTTAACCAGTGAATGGTTTAAGTATCCACTCCGTATATCAAAAATAATCCACAACTATAAATATATGCATACTCGTTTTGTTTTTTTTTCACGTGTAGAATTTAGCAGCAAAAATAATTAAAAAAACACACAGAGAGCCAGTTGGTCAGATTTAACAATGCTACTAATATTATTTGATATATAATAAAATATAAATATATAAATATTGGTGGACAATTCACACACAACACCATCTGACCCCAAACTAAGCAAAGCTTGTATGATGGCGGCCTGATATAATACTTATATACTTTTTAAATACATACTTATTATACATATAAACACCCAGACACAGTACAAACATTTGAATGCATCACACAAATATTTGCACTGGGTGGGGATCGAACCCACGACCCTCGGCTTCGCAGGCAGAGCTACTACCAACTAAGCCACGAGGGCAGTCAACAGGAAGAAACTAATAAATAGGAAGAAACCTCCAGCGTTCTATTTTACATAATTTCGACCAATAGGGTCGCAATTCCGTAAGGCAAAATTATTCTATTCTCAATTTGACCACATACTTATACAAAAAAGCATTTATGTATGTAACGCATTTTTCATGAATGTTCAAAAAATTGTCTATTAATTAGTAATAGGCACTTCTTCTCTATAGGTGTAAACTATAAGCGTCCGAAATTATCATACTCCTCCGTCCGCGTCATTTTGGTAAAAGATGTAAAAGTTTTTGCTTCACATAAGTATTCATATATTTATAGATATAAGGATTTTAGCTTAGTATGGCTAAGAGAAAATTTCCTTCATTCTTTGTTTTATTCCTTCAGGAAAAAGATTTTAAAAAATCCTTACGAAGGACTGCATCCGCACGTACGCATGTAAAAATACAAAAAACGTTTTCACTACGTATTTCAAAATATTGTGTGCACTTGTTTTTCATCAGTAATCAACGCTACAAAATTCTAAATAGTTAAATTTAATATTTCATACCGTCAGACAATTAGTATAAATCTACTTGCTTTGCATCGTTCTGCAAAAATAAAACAGAATGACCTGATATTAAATATGCATTCTACCCTCATTTCGGCAATGATGACGTCATTCCATTTGCTAAATCGAGCCTGATCGTCGGAACACACCCTTTTGCGGGTAGATAGCTATCACTTAGTGACGTCACCGTGTTTTTCCCATCTTGGGATTTGAGGGCGACTCTGGATTGATTCTAGGTCACGATGTTCTTATCGTTGTTGTTGATTTCTGCTATTGTTGAACTTGGAATGATAAAATTATTATCAACAGGGTCATGGCCTCATGGCATCGTACTTATTCGCTTTTCGTTTAATTAAATGGGCAAAGCAATTAGGAGAACATACTTTGCATTATATTTAAATTCAGTTACTTAACGCTTAATGCTCTAGTGATGAGAACGACCACAATTGTGAGATAGTAGGTTCGAATCCCGCTTGCACCTTTGAGCATTTTTCCAGGTGCAGGTGTACTAGTTTGTCATTACCACTGGCTACTACTGACTAGTAAAAATTCTTTCTTAAAATATGGGCAAGAATGTATGGGAAAAATGTATTTCTAGGAACATGCACACCTAACGGGAAAGAAAAACATTGCGAAGAAACCGCAACGCAATAAACTAATATAGTTACCCAACTTCTGTACTTTAAACCATTGGATGTGCCCTCCCAAACTGACTGGCCCGTGGATTCGATTCCCACCCAGTGCAAATATTTGTGTGATGAATTCAAATGTTTGTACTGTGTCTGGGTGTTTTTATGTGTAGTAAGTATGTATTTAAAACTATATAAGTATTATATCAGCTATCTGGCCGCTTTAGTACAAGCTTTGCTTAGTTTGGGGTCAGATGGTGTTGTGTGAATTGTCCACCAATATTTATTTTTATTTATTAAACTTCAGGCGCACGGAATTATGCCATCGTTGAGAAGAGTGAACTCACTCTTTCCCTTCTAGTCGGTTGCAGGAAGCGGTGAACGCCGGACGTTTTTACATATCACTATTCGTTTTCAACAACCAAAATAAATGGAACCACAGCATATATCACCGCTAACGATTCTAGTGGTCAAGCTGATTGGTTTCGTGTAAACCACTTTGCGATACGCACAGAGATGCAGTTTCTCACTAATTCCAAGGTGTTCTCAGGGCACATCCATTGGTTTATATCGATGATTACAGTCATTGAAAGCTAAATAGAAATGACTCAACAGACATTAATATTCGGACTTCTTCACAATTTCACAGTTCTGTTTAATGTCTAGATAACGAAGAGTATTTTTAAACTCATCGATTGATACACTCTATTCGCACGAGAGATCGGCACTGAGTAAATATTTCTAAGGGCCCATTAGTTTTTTAACGGTCGTGTAAATCTATTAGTGACGCAAATATCGATATAAGTTTCATTTATTTAAGTACTATAATACCCATTATTGTGTAGTGTTCATTAATATTTTAAAATCGAATGGTTTTATTTATTTTCTCCACTAAAATAGTCATAGTTGTCGCGCATGGGATATACATTAATTTATTTAGTTGTTAATTATTATAACGATAAATATGTCAATTAAAGTTATGACAGGGTAATACCAAATTCAACAATCCTATACAATTTTGTAGGATCTAACGGTCGGTTGTGTAAACTTATTATAGCACGGTCGGGGCAGACATTGAAATAGAAAAAATTCCGGGGAGCGATTTTTTTTTATGAAACGTCGGGGAGGGTTGTTGGAAGTATAAATCTCGATTATATATTGGAAATTTAATTTCTCACAAGTTCGCTTCATATAGGTTTTACGCTAGGATCAATATTTGCAGAGTTATACTATCAAGTTTATCAAAAAAATCGTAATGGGTGGAATTTTATTTTCTTCAACTTCGGTTCTCGCACTTTTTAGGGTTCCGTACCCAAAGGGTAAAAACGGAACCCTATTACTGAGACTCGGCTGTCCATCCGTCCGTCTGTCACCAGACTGTATCTCAAGAACGGTGATAGCTAGACAGTTGAAATTTTCACAGATGATGTATTTCTATTGCCGCTGTAACAACAAATACTAAAAATAAAATAAGTAAAAAATGTGCGAGAATCAAAGTTGAAGAAAATAAAATTGCACCCATTACGATTTTTTTGATAAACTTGATAGTAACTCTGCAAATATTGATCCTAGCTTAAAAACTAAATGAAGCAAACTTGTGAGAAATTAAATTTCCAACAACTTTGGTGATCATCATTTTTGCTCTAAAGTTGAAAATGAACGAGTTATTTCACAAAAACTTTAAAACAAGATGGTGGCGAACCCTCTACCGGGATAAGTTAGAAAATCGAGATTTATACTTCCAACAACCCTCCCCGACGTTTCATAAAAAAAATCGCTCCCCGGAATTTTTTCTATTTCAGGCTAGTTTTATGTCTACCTCGACTGTTGATGATGACTATTAGTGTTGTGAAAATATCGATATATATTATTACCACTTATTTAAGTATTAATAACAACCCATTACTATTTAGTGCTCATTGATATTATAAAATCCATAAATATTCTCTTCACTAAAATAGTCGTTGCTAAGACTCTACTTAAACTTATTTATTTCTTCTATATACTGTTAGTATAGAATATTGTTAGTATTTACTACTTAGGTACTCATGATTATTGCTGAAACATTGTAGTAGGTAATTTTATTTCAAAGAAAAAAGTGTTAGCTTTCTTTATACCAAACAATCATTTAGACGTTTCACTGTGGAACTGTGGACTGTGGAATCAATCCCATTCAGTTTCTATCAAATATATTTTTTTGTCTATCCTGCACTCTACAACTGTTGGGCAAAGGACTCCAATATTTCGTCTGCAGGATCAGAAGAAAGAGTTTATTTTAACCATATGGGTTAAATGAGATTACATTAAAAAATAACATGGCTATTACATCAGCCCTCCCATTTAATAGAAATTTAAATCGTAAATTCGTTTCGTTTTTATTAATTGCCCCATATATCACATTCATCGTCATCGCCACTCTAGTACTAGTATCATATAACACCAAAAGCTTTGGCAAACTAAAAGTTGTTTTCTGGCGCTAAAAAGACGTTCCGAAAAAGTATAAAAAGCTATAGCATCAAATAATATAGATAAAAGTATTGTGCACGTCTGACAGGCTTAAATATTTTATCTATTATTATCAGAACTCGTTATTCATGTTTTTCCACCTCACAGGAGCATACAACTGCGAACTATCATCAAATAAGTCTCTCCATTAATTGTAAAATAGTTAGTTACTTTTTGTGATATTCGTTTCTACCACAAAATGTTACAGATCTTTTCAATTTTACGTTTCTGTATATAGCAGACTAGATGAATCGTGCGCGCGTTGCTACGCCGTCTATCGAAAATTGGTCATACCAATTCAAATCTAGAACAACTTTGGTTACCTTAGATTCTAATGACGCAACCTTTTAAAAGATAGACACATGCTGTCACGCAACGAAAGCTCTCAAAAAGCAATATTTTTTTCCCGTTTGTTGTTACATTTTTCATTCAATGTTAATAGCCTTCCTCGATAAATGGACTATCCAACAGAAAAATTATCTTTCAGTTCGTACCAGTAGTTCCCGAGATCCTTGCGTTCAAACAATCAAACACATTCTTCAGCTTTATAATATTAGTATAGATTCAAAATATCATTATTTCTGTAATACACAATTTGTGTGCCTTTAGTGATGGAGTTGGATGAAATCTGTGGTTCAGAGGTCTAAAAAGGCTCGTCGGTTCCTCCCTGTAATCATACGAAGGTTTTCTTTTGTTGGTATAGGCAGTTTGATGTGTCACTTGTTTATTAATATTACTAGCATCTTTATCATCTTTTAGCCCGCGTCTTGGAATGGAATTCTACTTGGAATTTAGAACGAGGCCATTTGTCTAAGGAGCTTCACATTTTTCCGAATAAAATGTACACACTTACGTACCTACATATGTGTCTAAAATATTAGTGGGATGTAACAATGTTAAATTGTAATGTCAAAGTTTGACTTACAATACAATATGAAACAGAAATAATTACGGTGTCCTGTGTATCCTTCAATTCTGTATAGGATTACGCGATTCCAAAAAAAACTGTGCTGTGTCTTGGTATATTCATTATTCACCCTTATAAACAACTTTTACAATTATTAATTTAACTTTATTTTCTCATAATCACTAGTTCCTTTTAATAATGTTCTTTAGATTCGAAGGACTGCGTAGAGTAGGCTGTTTTTTGTTGTTTTACAGTTGTCCTGATAGTGAAAACTTCATTCAAAGGCTTAGAACAAAAAAATGTTCTGCCTCTGTTTTTAGGGTTCCGTAAAACGTAAAAACGGAACCCTTATAGATTCGTCATGTCTGTCTGTCTGTCTGTCTGTCTGTCTGTCTGTCTGTCTGTCCGTCCGTATGTCACAGCCACTTTTTGCCGAAACTATGAGAACTACACTGTTGAAACTTGGTAAGTAGACGTATTCTGTAAACCGCATTAAGATTTTTACAAAAGTTTAAAAAAAAAACAAAAATTAGGGGTGCCCCCTATACTGAGAACTGAAACTCAAAAATTTTTTTTTCATCAAACCTACACGTGTGGGGTGTCTATCGATAGGTCTTCAAAAATGATGTTGAGGTTTCTAATATAATTTTTGTCTACACTGAATAATTTGCGCGAGAGACGCTTCCAAAGTGGTAAAATGTGTGTCCCCCCCCCCTCTAACTTCTAAAGTAAGAGAATGAAAAAACAAAAAAAAATATGTGATGTACATTACCATGAAAACTACCAACGAAAATTAGTTTGAACTCGATCTGATGAGTAGTTTTTTTTTAGTACGTCATAAATACACTATTATTAAAACTTCGATCAAAGTTACAACGAACTACAAGAACTATGTGTACTATGTATATTATGTTACTTGCTGCAACGGAACCCTTCATGGGCGAGCCCAACTCGCACTTGGCTACTTTATTGTTAATATTAAATGGAAGATTACAATTTATGCGGACTGCAGAGGAAATCATTGTATATTCATGCATATAAGAGCACCTATATAAACTAATCCATATACATAAAAGCGAAGACGAGACTAGCATAACTATGTGACCTAAGCAAGGGATGATCTCATAGGATGGATAAATACGACCACAGAATAAATAGCAGTCCTATATGGGAATGGATACGGTAGTTACGTCATCTTTTTAGATTCTGCCATTAGGAGAATTCCTTCCATACATTATTTTTATGGTTGGACTTAGGGTTCTATGTACATATTATGTTGATTACGTCTTTGAGCGGAGAATATATATTTTTTAATAACGGGTGTGTGTGTCAGCTGTATTAAATCTGACAGTATCGGTGGAAAATTCAGAGTTTCAGAACTGACAGCAAACTTTATTTATTTGGTCAAATACCAGTAAGAGTATGTTAACAGTAAATAGGTGCCAGTGCGATATTGGACTGAAAATTACATTGAAATAAAATATAATCGAACTCGTGTAGATGTAAATAAAGTAGCCAAGTGCGAGTTGGACTCGCCCATGAAGGGTTCCGTTCCAGCAAGTAACATAATATACATAGTACACATAGTTCTTGTAGTTCGTTGTAACTTTGATCGAAGTTTTAATAATAGTGTATTTATGACGTACTAAAAAAAAACTACTCATCAGATCGAGTTCAAACTAATTTTCATTGGTAGTTTTCATGGTAATGTACATCATACATTTTTTTTAGATTTTTCATTCTCTTACTTTAAAAGTTAGAGGGGGGGGGACACACATTTTACCACTTTGGAAGCGTCTCTCGCGCAAGTTATTCAGTGTAGACAAAAATTATCTTAGAAACCTTAACATCATTTTTTAAGACCTATCGATAGACACCCCACACGTGTAGGTTTGATGAAAAAAAAATTTTTGAGCTTCATTTCTCAGTATGGGGGGCACCCCTAATTTTTGTTTTTTTTTAAACTTTTGTAAAAATCTTAATGCGGTTCACAGAATACATCTACTTACCAAGTTTCAACAGTGTAGTTCTCATAGTTTCGGCAAAAAGTGGCTGTGACATACGGACGGACAGACAGACAGACAGACAGACAGACATGACGAATCTATAAGGGTTCCGTTTTTACGTTTTACGGAACCCTAAAAACTGTGTTGTTTATGCAAATTATAAATAAAACCTAATTAGCAATCAGCTAAAATGCTAATAATCAAAACAAAGGTTGGATCCAATGCTTCAACAGTCCAACTACTAGCCTTGCCAAGGTAATAAGATTACCTGCTTCTTCGTAAAGCCAATACCTTGCCACCTTGCCAGGGCGTTAATTAGGAAGGAATAGGGGTGACATTTAAAATTATTGATATCATCAAGAACAAAATTATAATGTTCAAGAAATCTCTGACTCTAGTTGTAGCTGAATTGAATGTTGTAGTTGTTTATGATCTCGAACACGTCAATTTTCTATCAAAAAACCCACATTAGGTACAATGAGCCAATTCAATTTAGAGCTAAGATTTCACAATGAGGTCAAATCATTTCAAGAGGTGGAACTCATACACGAGGGACATTTCCAACTTAAAACACTGTTCTTAATAAATCAAAGTTCAAAAATCCCGCTTGAAAACAGTGATCGCTTATGTAGGTATGATCTGGCAAAAACAAACCAAACAAATTAATATACCTGTATTACAATGCTCATAGCCGTTCGTTCATTAAGTGTGTGGTGGACATTGGCAAATAAACCTGTCAAATCCATTTTAAAACTACCCGCAGTTGATTTCTGTATCCATTGTAGAATTATTGTGTTCCCAGTGTGTTCAATAATAATAATTGAAGCATTTACCAAAAATATCACGTACATCCATCTATTAACTTTTTATGTAATATTGACAAATAAATCTGTCCAATCTATTTCAAAACTACCCACAGTCGATTCTTGTATCCATAGTAAAATGGCACAATGTTGTCCCAATTATAATTGAATAATTTACCAAAAACATTATAAACAGCCATATATTAAATTTATTTTTGACATTGAAGGATAAACCTTTCAAATATATTTCAAAACTACCCACAGTCGATTCCTGTATCCATAGTAAAATGGCCCAGATATCTTTGGTAAATTAAAGAATCATTTACCAAAAATATCACAAACAGTCGTCTTAAAATAAACCTGTCAAATCTATTTCAAAACTACCCGCATTCGATTCGTGTATCTAAAACGAGAGGCGGTGGCGAGTCCTGAGCGCGGCCCTGGCTGCCACGTGACGCCGCCACCAACCCTGACCCAGATTACGGTATCGAACCCCCGCCCTTTCCCTTTCATTACACCATTGATGCGTTCTCACGGCTACGGCGCCGGAAGCCAACTGAAGTTCAATGTAAACTAGACCTCGATCAAACGCTCGTATATATCTAATTTTAAGATTCCATATTAAATCAGTTTTTTAATTATTCCTTAGACCGTATTTTTAAGGCATACGCGCCCTACATTACGAGCTTCAAAAAGTCGATCTTGCGTAAACGGACATGTTTTTTCGTTGTCGTGTCAGTAACTCAGTATCACCATGGATTCTGACGAAGAAACATTGTTATTGCGGCTCGCGCTTATTATACGAGCTTAGGAGCGTGTCAACCCTCGTAAAATTGGCAGTCATACTGTCAATAGAAGTGAAAACTTATAAATATGTACTCGTACTTAGAATCTTAACATTAACCAATTTAATGTTATACAATACGTTATCTGTATAGAGCAGCCTTTCCCAAAGTGGGCGTTAACGCGCCCTTATGAGCGCTGCAGGCCTAAAAAAGGTCGGTAAGAATCCCAGAAAAAAAATGGAGGCGTTGCGTAGAAGCCTGGAGTCCGTACTACCTACTGATGGGCTTCGGTCTCAAGTTAACTCTTGCGGGTTATAGTAAAAGTCTCGTTTAGAATGAATGTTTCATCTCCGCTAATATAACTCACAATAATTAATGAAATAATTTGAAGTCAATGTCTTTTTTAAGTAAGTGATAAAAAGGGGGCGCTAAAGAATAATTTATTCTCAAAGTGGGCAGCAGACAAAATAACCCCTGGTATAGATCATACTGCTATTACGTATGTCGGTAACGCGAACTCTGTAAATGTATACTAATATAGTAAAACCAGAAAATATATACTATTTGTATGCTATTTCCTTTGTTTTTTTATTTCATTAATATTTGACGTGTAAATTGTACATTTATGAATAAAGAACTTTGACTTTGACTTTGTGGAAAGTAACACAGTGAAATTACGGAGCATAGAGGTAAAACATCTTATACCTCTGGGCGACGAGCGCAGTGCAGTGCTGCAGGTAATGATTTGGACTCTTCATGTTCCAATAGCCGCGTGCCACTATGCTGTTATGTGACAGGCATGTTACTTACCATCAGGTACATGTCCTGCTCGTCTCGTCACTCTATACCTACTATTAAAAAAAGTACCGGCCTGCTGTTCCACCGCCGCTCCGACGCTACACCTGCTACGCTACTACGTCGCTACATTATAGCATGTTGGTGAAGCGAACGAAGCTAAAGAAGTTTTCATTCCAATTATCTATTTTCTTCAGAAAATAAAAACAGACTTTAATTTAAAGTTAAATTCAGACCTTCGACCAAATTTCATAAGAATCTATCACTAAATCGTCTAAATATGTGAAAGCAAGTTTTACTTCATATTTCTACCGATTTCAATAAAATTCATATGGGACCTCTGAACTAAGATCTACCAAACAAAAAAAGATACATCAAAATCGATTCGCAATGGGGCGTATTCAAGATGCAAAATGACCTGTCAAAAACAGTTCCCAATTTCACCATAAGTGGCGCCAATGTCTTATTTTGTTAGAGAAATTTTACAAAAACAAACAATAGTGCCACACTTGGCAAAATTTATAACTATCTTTGACAAGTAAACTTGCATCTGGAAAACGCCTCATTGGCGTAACATCCATACAAAAAAAAATTGGTAGTCATAGAAACTGCCGATAGAAGTGAAAATTTGCTGTTGCCCTGGTACTGGTATCTAGGGGCAAACGCGACTCTTTTATATTTCTGTTGTCCTGGTATCTGGAGATAAACGCTGGGCTGTTGGAGGTAGGTAATCGAAACTCTTTACTGTTTCTGTTGCCCTGGTACCTACCTGGACGTTTTTACCGAGCTTACCCGAAGATTTCATATCCGATCCGATCCATTATCATATCCGAGCGTGACGATTGATGAATCCATTTCACAGCCCACGAAAATTCTGTCTATAGCGCGCCTAAAGAAGTTTTCACTTCAAAAAATTGGCAGTCATAGGAACTGCCGATAGAAGTGAAAACTTATAACTCAGAATTTGATAGCTTACTTAGGAAACTACACATGTGTAACCGGAGGGCGTGGCCTGGCCATCATTGCATGACCATCTAGAAATGCGCAAGCATTTCCCATTGGCTGACGCACTTCTAGATGGCCAATGGCTATGGTCCCGAGTTAACCCAAATATTTCTTATCATACCCGAGCGTGACGCTAGAATTCAATTCACAGCCCACGAAAAATCTGTCTAGGCGCGCCAAAAGAAGTTATCACTTCAAAAAAACAACATACACCTGAATTGATAACCTTTAAAAATACGTAAACTTAAAATAAAACACGTGCTAAGTAAATATCTCAACGCGTGACTATTCATTGATATTTTTTCCGAGAATCTCCTTACCTACAAGGAATAACCAGTTTTTTGTCCTAGCTTCAAATTAATTGTTACCAAGGAAATTTTGGGTCTGTTCGCCTAATGTGATCGCTGTATAACCTTGAACTTACTTTTTTATGCTTTGCACTTATCATTGTAACACGATACTTGTACTGGATAGAACTGCTTCATGCAAATCATTGGTTTATCAAAGTATACATTATTTTTGCATTTAGTCTTAGTCTTACTAATATTAACAAATGCGAAAGTTTGGGAGGATGGATTGATCTTTGTTAGTCCTTTATGAAATAACTATCCGAAGGATCTAGATAAAATTTGGTACGAAGATAGATAATAGTCTGGAATAACACGTAGGTTACTTTTTATCCCAGTAATATTACAGTATAGGCAACAACGCGGTTGAAACCGCGAGGCGATGCTAGTATTATAAATGTAAAAGTTGTGAGGTTGGATGGATGTTTGTTACTGTTTCACGAAAAAACTATTGCAGGGATCTGGGTAAAAATTGGTACATAGATAGATAATAGTCTTGAATAACATGTAGGCTACTTTTTATCCCGGGAAAACGTTGGGATCGGGAACTATGCAGGGGGAACGATGTTACGCTGCTAGTTTGATATATTTTCCGTATAAGCCATGGTGGCCTAGTGGTGAAATCGTTCGATTTCACAATCTTGAGGTCGCAGGTTCGAATCCCGCATGTACCTCTTGAGTTTGTCCAAATATTTGCAAATAATATACTATGAACTATGGTGAACTAGTGTTCTACGATGTAGCTACGATGCCACAGACAGACACACAGACCCGCCAAACTTTTGACCTAAAAATGACACCCCGTCATTTTTGGGTCAGGGTTTAAAAAAATGATCTGCGTTTTTTTTAAAGAAATACTGGTGGACAATTTATTGCATACCAGCAGTGGCACCCGATGTTACCCGCGTATTTCCCGTTCCCGTCATTTTCCTAGGATAAAAAATAGCCTATGTGTTCTTCCAGACTATGATGTGTGTGTTCTAAACTTCAGCCCGATCCGTTCATGCGTAACGACCTGTTTGAGCAACAAACTTCCAAACATTAGAACGACCAACAGACGTTTATAATATTAGTAGTATTTATCCGTATCTGAACAGTTGATTTCGCGTTTGTCCCTTGTCTTTTACAAGTTTTTACCTAGTTTTACCTAGTCTTTTTTGTTCATAATAATTAATACAACTTGCTCTTTTTGGCGTTCTATGCAACCTTGTATAGATAAAGGCAGTAAATGTATAAATATTTAAGTACACGACACGTCAAATAACTTGCAGTAGCGTGACTGGCTGCCTTTATTTCATTAGCTTGGGCACCTACTTGCCTCATTCGTTTGTTTAGTAAAAATGTAACCAAATATGTGCACTACACTAAGGTTATAAAAGAAATTGAACTCAAACCTCATCTGTATGGTTTAATTTCGAGTGTCGACAATTAAAATTTTAATAAAAATTTTGCAACTTTAGTGAAAAATACAGTTTATTATTAGCATGGGAACTTTGTGAATAGGGCCAGAAAACACAAGTCTTCTTAAATTAGGTTTAGCGTCATTTCAGTGAAATCCGACCTTAGCTTGTTAGTCTTTGATATTGGCTATCTGGCTTCCATAGTACAAGCTTTGCTTATTTTGGGGCTAGATGGTGTGTGTGGAATGTCAACCAATATTATATTATACTAGCAGTCCGCTCCGGCTTCGTCCGTGACACATAACATATAGCCCATATCATATCTTCTATATATATAAAAGCGAAAGGTCACTCATCAAGGAATCTCAGAAACTACAAATGCTTGGAATCTGAAATTTTTTGCTTGGAGGTCCCTTTTAGCACGTAGGCGCTCGCTAAGACGGGGTTTTGCGAAATTCAACCCCTAAGAGGATGAAACAAGGGATGAACGGTTGTATGAAAATTCGTAATTTTCAACTTTTCGTCATTATCAAATGTTGGTTCTATCGATATTGTAATTTTGAGCTGTACGGAGGTGAAATTGGCGTTGAAATGGGGGATGAATGTCAACATGAAAGTTCCCAACCGTTGAAGATAAAACCATGAAACTTTGTATATAGATACTTGATACGAAGCAATTACATGTTTGTTCTAGCAAATTTGTAATTTCGAACTGTTTGGGGATGAAATGAGGGACGAATGTGTCTTACGCTTTCAAACCTAAACGACTGAGCCGATTTTGATGAAATTGTATAAAAATATTTTATTATAAGCTGTTTTTAGTAACCGTAAATGTGTCTGGGTATACAAATAGGTACTGCCTGAGTTACCTTAGTATTTATTTGGCTCGGTCGAAGTCGCGGGTAACAGCTAGTCATAACATATTTATAGCACTCAGGGATCACATATGTACATATGTACAAATTCAACGCCAAAATATTTTTTGAAATGGGACCAGTAGTTCCTGAGATACCTCTTCAGCTTTATAATAATAGTATAGATAGTATTAGATATTATTGACTTGGAATAATTTTATTTCAATTTTTAACGTAGGTATCTATTCGAGCAAACAATAGTCAAAATTCAATCAAATAAAAGTACCGTTCCAAGATTTTATAGTAGCGAGTCGGCGCGCGGCGACGCAAACTCAAGATTTTTCCCAATTTAAGAATTTTTCAATTGAAAAATAGTTTAGAAACATTATATGCATCTCTATGGTATTTATGATCTATGTTATGCACTTATCTCTCTCTATATGGCCTTAGACGGATTACAATAAATGTTCTCTTCAAAACTCCCTTTAACTCTAGGCAGTCGGTTAAAATAAAAAATACGTCCATTATCATGTCTTCACAGTGGCAGTGTTCTTTTAACTTCATCTAAAATGCAAAGCGGTCACACGTACTCGTCACCTGTGACCTATAAAACTTTTCAACAGTTTTAGAACTCCGCGCTTGCAGGAATGGAAAATGGCTCGGGTCATTTTCAGGTCTATTTAGACTACAGTTTGAACTAGAAACAATTTGGCAAGGGGGTAGCCGCGAGTCTTGAGAACAAGGCTTTTTCCGCCGATACCAAGGTCCATTCATCATTGACGGAGAAATTGATTAATTGTATAGTACAAAGGTAGCTTTGTTTTTATCTTAAGCGTGCCTCCAGATACCTACCTAAACCAATAGTGATATTTTGTTTGTTTCATGTTTCCACATTAATTATTGTAGTTAGAACACGTCATCTTCGAACCAAAAAAAATGAAGCGTCAAAATCGCTCAATTCCTATACGATCGAACTACGATCATACGATGTCACTGATAAACACATAATACCCTTTTATGTCGGGGTATAAACCTACTTTTACTAAGTACTCGTACAATTACTTACCCATATTTTAACGAATCTGAAGATGTGTATTACCTCCTTGTTTGTCTGAGCGCGCTATCTACATATTAACAGAGCAAATGCTCTAATTACAAAAGGTCATGACTTAGTTGCCTATATCGAACAAAAACTTACAGAGTTATCTAAAAACTTCATTTGAGAACTCATTCTTATGCAGATAATATCTATATGATTTAATACTTCGTCACGACCTTTCAGGAGTCGTTTAAATCATTCGACGGGTGAAGCCGAAATGCACAGGCATTTAAGAAAATAAAACTCGCATTCAATTTGGGATTCAGTCCACACATGGAATAGAATCTAGGCCGTTCTAAAACCATATTTGAAAGCTATCTCCTGTTCAGGTTGACCTTTAGATCTAGGTCTAGCCGATGTCTGGTTCTAGTTTAAATTCGGATCAAATAAATTTGTATCACTTGTCACAGACTGGTCTGACCTAAAAGATTTAATTTTAACGTTGCTTTAGAAAAATACTAGTTTGTTTATAAGTCATAATATTTGTATTTTACGCGCAACAGTGGTACTTAACTGGTGCTGTTTTAGAGGCATATTTTCAGGACCAATAACTTGTATTCCGGTGCGTTAATCTTGGGCCATCTGTCCATCTAGTGGGAGGAGATGGACAGATGACCTCACAAAGGTCGCTGGAAACCGCTGGTTGCAGGTTGCGCAGGACCGTTCGTTGTGGAAATCTAGGCGGGAGGCCTATGTCCAACAGTGGACGTCTTGCGGCTGATGAATGAATGAATGAATGAAAAATCTTGGGCTTCTACACTATTATACCAACTATGATATGTTTTTTTGTAGTTAGCCGAAGCACAGATCAGAAAATAGTTACTTCGTAAGCCGAAGGCCGATAGTATACCTAATATACCTACCTAGTAATTGATACTTCGCTATAATTTGTTAATAATCACTTTCAACTTAGAAAAAAACCTAATTTATTAAAAGATGTGGTGATCGAGTGAGGTCATAGGTTTGATTCCTGTTTGGACCTTTGAATATTTTTCCAAGTGCAGATGTACAAGTTTGTTGTCGCCGCTAGCTTTAATTGTGAAGAAAAACTTCACGACGAAATCGAAGACAGAGAAAAAAACTGAAACATATCTTTCGAGGACATGTGTCAACCGCCATCTCGCACTTGGTCAGGTGTGATGGATTGCCTTGATTATCTCCTTGTGAAAGATGGCCCCCAGTCCCAGCAGCGTGAACATAAAGCGAACTGATTTTATTATGCAAGAATGAATAAATAAATTGCCTTCGAATCCTACTAATATTACAAATGCATGAGTTTCGATGTTCGTTGCTAAATCATTTCGGAACGCCAGAACGGATGGGTTTAAAATTTGGAACGTAGATTACCTATAGTCTGGCAACTAACAATGTGGGCAATAAACCCACTCTGGCAACTTTATCTTAACCCAACAAGTTCGAAAGTAATAGAAATACAAATACGATACATTATAATTATATTAACTCGACGATTGAGTTGATAAACGCGGGATGTAGGTACATGTAGGCATATACAACAAATACTACGCCGCAAATATAATATTCGCAGCGTGGGACACAATAAAATAAATAAATGTATGCTAGACTCGGAGAAAATAAAAACATTCACGTTCTTATCGTTGAAGCGTGGGGATGGAAATAATAATATGAAAGGAGTACAGCCACCCTTCAGTTCCGAGGGTTTTTTGTTTTACAAAATAGATTTTGGCGTTGCAATCCTTCCCTCTGTAATCTTTATCAAGATGCGGCGGAGAGCAATACCCATGGCATTTTGTTAAACTATAGAAATGTGGGAAGGTCCATCCCAGCTACAATGGTTGACGCCTTGCTATTGTCCTCACTGTCTAAATTCGAGGAAAATAAAGAGATAGCTATAGCGAGGACCTAAGCAATTCAGATAAGCGGTAGAATCGCGGGTTTGAAGTAGGTTTCATCTACTATCGTCCCATCTGGCCGCTAGCCCACATCAGTCTGCTTCGACACTTTTCACAATGGAACTAGTTCTTTAGTGAAGCGTTTCGCTATAATCTGTCTTTGAAAGACGGATACGAATTGTACGGCCTGTTGTTATACCTCTAGATAACTGGCTAACGCTTCTGTTCGCTAAGTTTAAAAAAAAAATGGTTTAGGCGCATTAGGGCTAATTCTCACGGCAACCGACACGCTGAAGGACTACTTCTCATTTGGCTACTTCTGTTCTTTTTTTTTTATAGCATAGAGTGACGAGACGAGCAGGTCATGTGCCTGATGGTAAGCATCATGCCTGCCACATAACAGCACAGTAACACGCAGCTATTGGAACATGATAGCCCAAATCATTACCTAGCACTGCGCTGCGCTCGTCACCCAGAGATCTAAGATATTATGTCTCTAAGCCCTGTAATTTCTCTGGAATCATTGCCCTTCAAACCGGAACACAGTAATGCTTGCACATTACTGCTTGGCGGTAGAATATTTGGCAAAGGTGTGGTACTTCCCCAGGCGGAGTCTGCTAAGAGTCCTACCACTACTAAAGTCTAAGTGTTCTAAAGTCGATTAAAGTTAACTATCACCGAAACCTTTCAAATAAATAAATAAAATAATAAATATTTGTGCACATTCCTCTCACAACAAATGGCCCCAAACTAAGCAAAGCTTTCAAATTTGTCATGGTTTCTCATCCAGCACACATATGATTAACATACATAAATATGATACAGACTAAATGTAATTTTAATCTTACCCGAGATGTATCGAGATACACGTACCAATATATTGTAAGTACTAACTTTTCGCTGTTTGACTAAAGTATTTAAGCCCGGCCCTTTCTAACCACCAATCGATCGTTCCCCTGCCCAATACCCCTCTATCTATGTATTATACAAATATCATAAAGAAAGGCACCGATTTGTATGTCTGTTAATATGTGTATATTTGAAGCAACCTTCGGGATCACTGCGTCTATTTGGAATCTAGTTCACAATTAGAATGTTGTGGCACATATTGTTATAGGCAATCTATACTAGTATTATAATGCAGAAGAGGTTTTTTGTTGGAACGCGCTAATCTCGGGTACTACTGGACCGATTTACAAAGAAACATAATTGTAAATGTACGTGATCCCTAACTATAGGCTATTTATTATGTACAACGGGTGACGCCGGGGCGGATTACTAGTATTTTATGAACGTAAAACAAATAACATCATCGATGAATTTGGTTAGAAAGGCTTTTTGTCTATGAAAAAAATGCACCACAAAGAGGCGTTTCAAGATTCAAATAGGTCTATCAAAGATAGTTTGTAATTTCACTGTAGGTAATGCTAAAGTTACATTTTGTTTGAGAAATTTCATAAAATCTAACAAAAAAGCAACACTTGGAGAACTATCTATGTTATTTAAGTTTTATCAATTTTTTTTCGGGATACAAATAATTTTGTATTGTAACTCTTTAAAATTGTTCCGTTTCATTTTATTTCCTTAGAATAGTCATAAAGACTACCTTGGACTATGCTTGGGTGCCACCAGAATGTTCCGCCAGTGTCAACTTATAGCCACATCTTCAAATACTCATGTTCAATGAACCGGTTCCGTGCAAAAAGTCAATATAAATCAGATATTTTTAAATCCTAAACGCAATGTCCGCGTGACTCAACCAGTGCTTACTCATTATAAGTGGTCATGACCGTCGGTGAATTAGTAAATATGACTTCATTATTGGACCTAGCTATCTAGTGCGGTGTTTTAGAACTAATACAAAGATTAAAAAAATTGTAAACATCGTATTGGACATGTTCATGTTCCTATAGCTGCGTGTCACTATGCTGTTATGTAGCAGGCATGTTGCTGACCATCAATCATATGTCCAGCTCATCTCGTCACTCTATACTCTATAAAAAAATCACAACCTAAATATTTGCAAATTGAACTGAATTCATAAAAAAAAAAAACCAAAGTTATGGAAGGTCACCATCATCTTTACTTATGTATCTTGTAATTCCTAGCCTCAGTACCTATACTTAATCCTATAAACTACTAATATTATGTAAAAAATTGTATAGGTATTTGTTGCTCAATTACGACATTACTGAAATTTGGAACACAGATTATTGCCTGCAACAGCACACATTATACTACATGTTGTGCTGAAAAAAAAATGCAGTGGTCCTTAGCTTAACCCTTATAATTCTTTCCTTAAATCTACGCGGACGAAGTCGCGGGTGTTAAAGATAAAACAAAGTTAAGTAGTTAGATAAACAGTAAATACAAGTATTTACTTCGCATAGATTTGGTATGTAAACTCGTTGGTACTTCGTATAGAATGGACAATCTTCACCTCCCTCCCGTCCATCAAAGCATCCGCCCCCGCCATTGATGTCGAGCTCTCAAGATGGTTCGACGCACGGCGGAACACCTCACGCGCTCTTTATTTTACATGTGTCCTAACTATCACCCTCCTGCAATCCTCCGTTTCGTGCGCAGAGGCATATTTATGTAGGTACAAGATAAACGTCTGTGTGTCTCCTGCCTATGTATGCCTTTCTGCCTATGTAGTAGATAAGTAGATAATTCGAAAGTGCTGTTTGTATGCTTTTATGCTGTTATGCCGTTTGATCTGTTCGAGTGCCCTGGGCGTGGTATTGTCTTGTGGCTTACAATGTTCACTCTTACTTTCAATGGTTTCAATTTAAATAAAAAAACATTTGAAAATTATTAAGGTAATAACGCTATTTATAGTTACAATCTGTTAATTTTTAGAAATTACATCTATTACAGAAATATATGGCACAAAATTGCCTCCACATACGAGTTTTTTTTACTAACGCTTAAATCTTACCTATTTTATTGGGAAAACACATGTCCCGAGGGATTACCAAAGAGCTGCTTTGCTATAATATTTAACGCGGGTCGAAGTGCAAAATCAGGGATAGTTCAGATATCCCCAACATTTCCACTCCGGCCTACGCGAACCCTTTTTATCACACTTTTATCGTATCTTGAACCCTTCAAAATTTCTGATCTGAGTTTGATTTATTCTCTCAAGATGTGATAAACTGTGTCCATAACGTAGGTATGATCGCTGTGGTGACATTGGTATCAACTAAAAGTCTCATCATTATCATCCTCAACTTTCGGTAGCTTACCACTGTATCGGATATACTTCCTTCTTTTGCCAAATCTGTGCTAGACCGGAATTTAAGTTTAATCTGTGATAACGACGATAATTATCATCAGCTATATTTAATACAAAGATTTGATTTTCTCCGAAAAAAGCAGAGTTCAATTAATTTAAAAATAATCTCAGATAAGTACTCGACTAAAGGTGCGTTTATACGGGCAACTAAAATTGCTTAATTCCAGTCAATACTCGTCAACTATGACGTCACGACTACATCAAGCAATTTACGGCAACGGCAACAAGCATCAATACTTCGCAATACAATATTAAGTTGAGCGATATCGCGCAACTTCATCAACTAGGCAATACTGTCCTACACGAGCATTTCAGTATTCGCTCGGTATGGACGACATTGTTCTTGCTGCGACGGCTTGTAGCGCCACCCGACCTCTCGCTCTCCCCGCGGAAGCAAGACGGTAGGCCTACCGTCTTGCTTGCAAAACAAACAAGTGCGAATGAGATAAATATATACAAAAATTGCTAGGAATTTCCAAGCCCATTGGATATTCGTCAATTCGTATCGGCGACATTGAGCAATATGAAATATATGGAGCAATTAGAAGCAATATCGCCGAAATAATTGCCGCGTTGAAATTTCGTTTAATTGCTCCATTAATTGCTCCAGATCGGTCCATTCGTGTCGCCGACCAATTTCGTGTTGCCCTCGTGTAAGCGCACCCAAAATTTCATTTTTTTTAAACCAATTAATCATGCTAATGTCATCGTTATATGCAAATTTAAGATTTATGCACATTTTTCAAAAATGCTCTAAACCGACTTCGATAAAAAAAAATGTAGGCCCCCTCTGAACCAGGAACAAGTACCGAACAAAAAAAACATCGAAATCAATCCTCAATTGGCGGAGCTATCGAGTAACATACATACAAAAAAAAACAGCAGGTCAATTGAGAACCTCCTCGTTTATGAAGTCGGTGAAAGAGAAATTAAAAAAAAATCGTAAAGCTAAAAAAAATTTCGTGATAGTCTTGCTCTTTCATGGAGGAGAGACATCGCCCATCAAAGTACCTATTTGATATTGAGTATCAGGATTGAGCTATGATGTGTACTGTGCAGCGAAAATTGTACATCGAACGCACCAATAGAATAACGTAATTGCTATGGTGAAGCGATTTTATGTGTGCGTGCTTTCAGATGCATCGTGATCATTTATCTAACGATCGGCCAATTTTTCCCATAGGCTGCTTCTATCACAGAAGCTTTCTGCATCCACCTTCTGCCACCTTCCGCAAATTGTCGTTCATCTTGGATAAAAAAAAGACCCGTTTCTACGCTTGCTACTCAGATTTGCCCAGCTCTGGTGGATAGCCTTAGTTCGTCAAACTCAATAAAATTGTCGTTAATGCTCTTTTCAATTTGTTATAGCTAAATATATAAATTTTAAAGGCTCTTAAATCCCTTTGTGTTCGGGCCATAACCCCGCTGACCCCATCGTGTTCGCCTAATGTACTTATTCGTCACATTCCGCCAAACACACACTGGCAATTAGACTGGAAGGGATCAACTGAGCCACTGACTTGGCACTAACTACCGTGTACAGGGGATGATTATTGCACGGTTTCGAGGCTTGCCAATGATTTATACCGTACTTAGGTAATACACGGCCCCGCATAACTAAATTGCTATGGCCTTGCTATTGCCGTCTATTTAATTGTATGCGTAAGATAGAGAAAACAAATAGCAGAGCCACATGCGATTTTGTAAATCATTTTGAAAGTCATGGAATAGGGAATCTAAAAACGTTTCCAAAGTTATTAATCTATCTTATGTCAAACTTGGTTATGAATTACCCAAGCAAAATACACTTGTTATACTTGTTATAACCGTATTGTAGAATCTGTGCTGACATATCAATGTCAGCACAGATTGTTGATTGCGGACTGATTTAAAGTGTCGGTTGATGTTTTTGTAGAAAATACTGCTCCTCTTTAGAATACTAAATTACGCCACTCACTACCTTTTCCACCAATCAATTCAAACATGTATCAAACGAAGAAACTATCTTGAAATCGTATCTCAGTTCATGAAAATATTGCCACAAACACATACAAAAACGTTCAAATCGACTGCCTTATTTTCATAAAAGTCGTTCCTAACCAGCGATTATACTTAGAGATATATATATACGAGATATATACTTAGAGATGCTCTTCAGATATCATTACTCCCTACGCATTAACTTCTGTGGAATTGATATTGAACCGAGGCGATGATCGCATACAAACAAAGCCGCCGCCGCCGAGGCGCCCGTCTTTTCGTCGAGACACCGCCCGCCCTGAGCTCGGCTGTCACTACCCGCTTTCGGCTCGCCATATTGTTTTGCGAAACTGGGCAAAAAACAGCTCCGTAAATGGATACGAGCCAGCTAGTGGGGCGAATGTTTCAGACAGATACCGAAACGGTTAAATGCCAAGTTTTAATGTTATCTAAAACTACATAATAAGCTAGCGTGTATGAAAACATGCCTAATATCGGACTACTCGGAACTGGAAAAGGCGATGTCGTTTCATGGTTAATGTCACGAAGACCTGAACGAAGAGGTTTTGTGCCTCTTTCGTTGTACTAACGGCTAGGCTGTACATTTGGCATTCGGTACATTCCGTACATTCGGCATTGTCGTGAATGTGTTTTTCCCAATGAATACGGCCTCTATCGTTGACCATGTGGTCGTTTGCCGTTTAACATCTGAGAAGCAGCGGTCAAGCGTAAATCTATAAGAAAATGGTATTGACTAAATAAACTATTATTTCTGCCGTTCCATAAAGCCGCACACTAGTTGTGTGATAAGAACGTCGTGGCTGGAATACGTAGCTTGAGTGGTTGCGTCGGTTCGTAGACCGTACACGGCATCGTCGATGGCTGTCAAATGTAAACCCATACAAGTTAAAAAGACCATTCCCGAGTTACTTGGTTTGAATTGTCTGTCAAACATTTTAAACTAATCCTACTTCCTAACTTAGGTATTTACAGTTCTACGTCGGATTTCGATGTTCAAAACTCGAATTTGTAGTTTGATATTAAGCCTACGCCTTTCTATTTTACTTTCATAACCAAAATATCCTCGAATCTTACAACTATTTAAGTACGTTCTATCAGATCGCTTTCCGAGTGGACCGCAGTAAGCCTCGATCTCACGACAGTCGGGTACCACGGACAGTTTACCCGAACGCCCGCAGATGGCTCTCCCTTCTCCCTGATCCTTGTAAATAGGTCAGCGGGAACAACCTTGGGAGCCCCCGATACTGTTACGTATTCTGTAAATGTACTCAAGTTGAACTGAAGGCACTGTAAATGTACGTAGTTTCAGTTGAAATATACATATATTGTATTGCACGATTGCATAAGAATATAGTAGATACTTTTTGCTTTAGTCTGTTTTTTATCTGTATGTTTGTTAAACACTGTTTGTCTTATTTTTGGGTCGAAAATGTAATTTTTTTTTTCGTTAATGACTATTATTTATAAACGACCTTTTAAACATCTAGATAGCTGTTCTGTAGATTTTTTTACAATGAATAAAAATAAGATTATAATCAAGTGGTAAAGGTCTGAACTCCTAGTTTTATCAACGACTTATAGCGTTTATACGCGGTATGAATTGGTCGAGTGGATGTTCCTGGATAGACGTAATCTCGATGTTTTTAAGCTGAAAGCGAATCGATTTATTTTAAATATGTACGCTTCATCGCCTTATGTTCCTACTAATTAGATCAAATCATTTTACAAATGCGAATGTTTAAATTTATGTTACTCAGTCACATCGTAAAATTAGATGGGTTTATGATTGTTTTTTATTCAGAAAAAACATTATATACTGGAATATTCATTTTCTAAATTAATGCGGAAGCAGTAGTGGGCTAGTAATAATTACTCAATTATTATTACTAGGAACTATTTAATAAAGCACATAAAATAGTAAAAAAAATGTACGAAATTGTTTTGTTTTTTATATTCCAACACATAATAATTAGTTTTTGTATAAATAGGCTTCGTTTGTCACCTTTATTACTCAGGGATAACGTAGCATTTTAATGTGAAAGAATTTTTGAAATTGGTTTAGTGGTTTCAGAGTTAATTCCTTATAATAGTTATTTGTTATACAAGAGTGCAAAGTGGCTTTTTAACCGCGTGCTCAATTTTGATGACCGAGCAAGCGAAGGATTCTAAAGTTGAATCACGAGCGTAGCGAGGGATTCAAAAATTAGAATCGTGAGCGTAGCAAGGGAATCAAAAGGGCACAAGGTGAAAAATCTTTGCACTCGAGTGTAACACGTAATTTTTCATCCCCCCCTAGCGAGGAAATTACTAAACGCTTTGCGCATTTTCAGTTTCAGTCGATTCTGTTGGCGTTAAATAAACTTCTTGGTCGCTAGAATCACTTATTATTATGGTATTTCAGTTTTTCACTTGTATTCAGTTTTATAAGTTTTAAACTTAAGTTTATTTAGCCATGGTTTTAACAATAACAATATGACGTGAAAATATGGAGAGTTGACCGATTGAGGTAAGGAGTTTCATGTGTAGGTACATGAAAAAGTGTCCGCCCAAATGCATTAAACTATAGTAGTGCTAAATTTGCATCAGGGTACATTTTAAAGGAAATGAATAAACGTACTATTCAGAATTCATGAAAAAAAAATATTGGCAGTCATAGGCACTGCCGATAGAAGTGGTAACTTATAACTCAGAATTTGATTTTTACTTTGGAAACTACGTGTGTGAAACCAGAGGGCGTGGCTATGAGCATGGCCATCTAGAAATGCTGACACATTTTTAAATGGTCAATGGGAAAGGCTGAGGCATTTCTAGATGGCCATTGGCTATGGTCCCGAGTTTACCCGAAGATTTCTTATCATTCCCGAGCGTGACGCTAGAATTAAATTGACAGCCTACGAAAAATCTGTCTTTGGCGCGCCAAAAGAAGTTTTGACTTCAGAATATATTGTACCTACATGTTTTCTCAAAATAGTAGTTATTTATTTGATGTTATATTTACTACATTATTTTGTACTGCACAAGTAGTTGAAATTATCTATTAATTACTATTTTAATAGTCAATAATTAATTAATATTTAATTATTTAACTCGGCAACGCGGCATATCTACTTAAATTCGATTACAATTGATTCATTCATACCATTTCAAAATGTTTTGCCATTTGAAATAACATTCTTTACCTCTATCCTCCATACGTGTCACGTATGGAGGATAGAAAATTGCGCGCAAAGCAAAAAAAAAAAGTACACCAAAGAGGTTCCGAGAATGAGTTTTTAACAAATTAAAAATAAATGTATGATGAATTCGGCACCAAGGAGGTAGAAATAAATAGGTTAAATTATGTTTTGAATTCAAAACCTCAGTACACACGATGTTCTAAATTCAAATTTACTTTAACCTCTAGAGGGTAAAAACGACTTTTGCGCCCTGATATCGAGGAGCAAAAGTACTCTTTCCGAGCTGGTGGGATGAAAACATATTTACAAATACAAAAACGTAATACAAATATTTCTTCTTTATAATCTGAGTATAGATAAAAATAAATTCGTTTCCTTCCCTTTAAACCGGTATCAATTTAAACGAAATTTCAACGTTTTATGTATATTCGAAATAGCGAACAGCCCTTGGTGGGTAGTTCCTACGAAGCGCAATCGATAGGGCTCCGCCGCGGCACCTAGTGACCTATTTACGCAGATTAGAAGCCACTGGAGCCCCAATCGGTGCTCCTTGCACGTTTACACCCGACTACACAAAATAAGGCTTATATACCTTTTCTACAGAGATTCCGTGTAAAAGCTCTTTGAAGTAGGTGTAAAAAGTACCCTCTTTTAAAAGAACGGTGATAAGCGAAGAGCTTTCGTCCTCTGTCTTGTTTGTCGTTCTATCTGTTGTGAGTAACAATATGTGTTGGTTGTGTAATTCTCCATTTTGAAAAATACTCATTAGTACCTACATGTGCGATCCTCACCTACATCTTCACTGTTGTGAAAACGGCCGTATTCAAAACGGACAGAATCGTGTGTAAACTTGTGGTGCAATGTGATTGAAATTTTGACGTTTTATTATGATATATTTTTATTTTGTTTTTGACTCAAGAGTACTAATGAATCACTTATATGTCTATCACGGACACTTGTATGCTGGTTTTGACGCACCTAATTTGTTATTTTATAATCTTCTTTTTTGACTTGTTAATAATTTACTTAGTGTTGACATTGAACTGAATAAAGTTACTGTGATATATTTGTTTGCTTGTTACATTTGTTTGGCAAATATGATCACGATCTTAGGTATTTAATTTAATTTAATTTTAATTTAATTTTTTGTACAATTAAGTTACGTTTTCGAATCCGGACGTTACTGTCCACTTGGCATAGCTGGACCCTACGACAGTGACCTTACAAGTGTACCTGCTATCTTAGCAGATTAGACAATAGTTGCTGCCCCGCCTTGAAGCGGCCTTGCTGGGTGGTTGAATTATTCACCACGGGTATCTTATTTATAAAGACCGGTGGTAGGTACTTGTTGGTTGGGGAAGTAGCCTTTGGTTGTTAGGAGCTTTAAATATATATACAGGATTACACAGTAACGTCTGTACCTACTGAACAGAAAAATCAGCGTTCTACTATTAAAGGTTTTGAAATACCCACTCTTAATGGGACCAACCCTGAAAACGCGATAAAATAGATAAAAACTTTGTATTGCACTTAATTTGAAATAAACATAATACGACTTAAAATTATTTAAAAAAATCAAAGCGTTTGGCGGCCTTATCACTAAAAGTCTTCCAGGCAACCGTAGACGATGGAATGACGGCTGTTCCTTTTATGTTTTCAAATTCAAAGGGTTCGTTTTTTGTCAACACCACTGGCTAAAGCCAGACTCAAACTCGTAGTTCTGTCCTTCGAAAATCATTCAAAAGGGATTAGAACTTTTAACCTCACGATTATGGAATCGGATGTTCTGGCCAAAAGAGCAGCACAGCTTTTAAATACTTTAAAAAATCAATGATAACAGTTTGAAATAAATGGAATCACACTAAAAACAACGCTCGTGAACAAAAATTATCTTGATTGCTCAAATAAAAAAATGTCTTAAAAAACGAAGTGGTCATTTAAACTCGTAACAGTTGGAAGGGCTTTGTAAGTATCTCTTAAAATAAAGGGTCCCAGAAAAGAGACCCTTATTTGAGATTCAAAGGTAAAGGCAAATTCCGAAGACTGCCCCTTATTTAACCGTGAGGGTTTAGTTCTCCAGAAGAGAGTCATATTATCCTCAACACTGGACAAGTGCGGGTTGGGAGACGCCCCATACATCGAACAATATTTTTACCACAGACTGTACAATCGCAGAGTCTACCACAGAGGAACTCAAATTTACACGTCTTCGTGTAGTATGCTGCAAGATTCCATTGTATTTACAACTGAACTTGTACTGCTAGTATAAGTTTAACGGTTTTCAATAAAGTTTCAGTGAGTGGTATTTTAGGTGGAGCTACTAGGTGTTCAGCATTCTTGCTTACCCTTCAGTCACCATATTCTTTTCTTGCTGGGTCTTAATTTTTCCGGAATATTATTCGCTCTGTAACAAACAGCCTGTCTTTTGTTTTGGGATTTTATTGAGGAGTCTCTAATGGTCGTCTACCGTTGAAGCGTCCCAAATTGCCATTTGAAAGGCCATTGGAAAGACCAAATGGAGCGAGACATACGAGCTTCAAGCCTCTGTCTCATGGCAGAAAAAGACTCAAGACACAGAAGAGTGACATCTCTTGGTGTCAATTGTAAGGACTCACTTTGGGTCGTTGAGCCAAGTTGCTTAGTTTTCGGAACGGTTTGGAATTTGCGATAGTGTGTCTCTTAGTAACATGAGTGTCGTTTGTTTTTTCAGCAATTGTATAACTTATTTTCTGGGTTGTACACACCATACCGAACATTTACAAAGCGTATTTGCGTAATGACACCTCAACATAAAAATCCATCTGTGACGTAAACGTAATTAAAGACACGCAATTGTCCTTATTTTTTGTAATCGACCTCCATGGTACGTCTCTTCCAGTTTATTAGGTACATTACTATTTTTTTTCTTTACAAAAATATATGACCTTGTATATAACTTACTTCCGAGCACATAACTCACAACCTTCCCAGCACCGACCCAACTCTCCGAAACTCCCATTTTATAGCAGATAAAAAGGAACTTATACCGGCTTTTCTGAATTTTGCTCGAACCCAGCCCATTTTCGTGACATACGGCGCCTGTCCATGACGTGTACTCTCACAGTTTAAAAAGTAGTTAGTGGGGAAACTCTGTCCCTATGACGTCACACTGTAGTACAATATTGGCGGCATGCCACTTCAGCTGTCCCCTAGAACGAAATAGGCGAATTATTTTTAAAACTCGTGTATTTGTTTTGAGTTTAACCGTCACGGCACGTGACCTCTTCAGTGGTCTTGAAACGTTAACATATGTGATGAGTGCTTTTATAAGTTCAATTATTTTTGTTTGATACGTTATTGGCTGATAATAATATTTCAAAGAGATACTCGGCAACAGTGCGCACATGTATACTGTTTTCTTTATTCTTATCATTGATATTAATAAGAAACGTTTTTAAGAGTTCGATGATTCTGGAATTCGCATGCTGGAAAATATGATTAACATATTACTGATAATATTTCTGAATAAAATTGTAAATAATATGTACCTAATATTCTCAATAATTATTATAATAATTGAACATGTATCAGCTCAGTGAACAAGTATCAGCAGCTTACTCTATATCTATTCCTAATGTATTCCCATAAGTTTTACAGAAGTGCAGGCGGGATACGAATTTATGACTTCTGGCTCGTGAATTCGGGCTTCACTAGACAACTCTAAAGCTTTAGCAAATTCACTAATTTAAATCGACACGTAGAAGAAGAACTTAAATTAAAGTATACATACTACTAATGTTATAAATGTGAAAGTTTGTATGTATGGACGCTTGCTACTCTTTCAAGCAAATACTATGGAAGGAATCTGGATGACATATTTGGTACATCCGTACTTTTTATTTTCTTCTCGGGAAAATAAAGGAGCGAGAAACCGCGGAATGATTTTAGTAGTACATAAGTAGGTATGTAATATTGTTTATACTACACCTGCTCGGAAAGTACCTTGATACTTTATCAAATTAACGGTAGAAAGTACGTCATTGCATATCGAACAAATATGCGGCGAGAAAACGCATCTGAGCGGGAGAGAAAAGTGTATGAAAATCCATTTCTTACGTGGTTTTTCTTTTTTAATTTTGGGTAAGACTATGCGCTGGTAACCTAAATATCAAAAGCCAAAAAGTTTTTACAGTGAGTTTTTATCTCCAAGTTCGAAAAATGACACTGGCCACTAGCTGTGTGTTGGATGGTGTCAAACAATTTGAAAAAAGAACATGTGAAAATTGCAGACGCCATTCAGACAGGATTCAGTTTTCGTAGAAAAGTAAAATAAATTTATTTTCCTCGTAGGTGTAGTATAAAGCACTATGTATCACTCGAGAGAAAGTGCGATTCCCGATCTCGGGTGTTTTAAAGCCCTCGCCTACGGCTCGGGCTTCAAACGACACCCTCGACGGTAATCGGTCACTTTCTCCTCTCGGTGAACAATGTACTGTTTTTTATCCTACTTCCTAACAATATTGCAGATAAGAAAGTGGAAAATCTAGGTGTTTCATCTTACTAATATTATAAATGTCAAAGTTTAGATGTTTTTTCCTACTCAATCACGTTATGAGTGCTGGACGGATCAGGTGGATTAAAGTCTGGAGTAGGTAGCACATACATATTTTTTGTTACTTTTTATCCCAAAAGATGCTTGCGGATAGCCTTTTTCACTAGAATCTAATGTTAATTGATATCTTTGTCCGTATAACTAACTATTAAACTTTCGCGATTTGAGCAAATTGAAAGACCACGGCCAAACCGTCGGTAATAGGGGCGATGCCGATGACTGGATCAAAAATATACCATTCTAATTAGTCCGTCAGGTATGTTTTGAAAAAATATGGGACACGTATTTTTGTTTTATCAAACTATTAAAAATCGACAAAGATATAGACCATCAAACTTCGGGAGTGGGGGATTGTGACTTGTGACGTCAAGTCTATACAAAAACCGTACCTACATAGACCTGACGTCATTCGAAACTTCTAAAGTAGGTACTATATCTGCATCATTTTTTGTTTTTAAATAATAGTGAAAAATACGTGTCCAACATTTTTTAATAATCCAACTTACGGACTAATTCGTTTTTTAGTCACCATGCCTATAAATTAAAAAAAATATAGTAATCTAGATCGTAATTAAGTACTATATATATAATGTTTGTAATATCTTTTTCGTTATTCCATTGCGTTATTTTGTACATCGACAGGTTATTTACCTAATTAATTATAATTAATAGACCTCAAATAGAACGTTATCAATTTGATTACGATTTAATAGATAGATATTAGTCAGATCTACTTCTATAATAATCTATGGTAAATGGTATGCATTTGATCATGTGACGATCTTTGGCAACGTTGTTGTGCGTGAGCCAAATAAGGTTTTTGGGTTAGTACGACCAATTTTCGACAGGTGGCGTAGCAACGCATATAGTGTATAGCTAGTAATATTATGAAGGTGAAGAGGTTTCGTTGTTGTTTGCTGGCTGTTGGCTGTTTGAACGCGCAAATCTCAGGAACTACAAGACCGATTTCAAAAAATATTTCACCATTGGATATGCACGTGAAGCTTGAATTAAACATTAATCTAGCTAGGTCCTAGGCTAGCTAACTAGGTCCGTCTCGGCTTCACCCGTAGTATAGGAGTGCTATAGGCTACATAATATGTAGCCTATAGCACTCAAGGATCAAGTACATCCAATGGTGAAATAATTTTGGAGATCGGTCCAGTAGTACCAGAGATTAGCGCGTTCAAACAAACCTCTTCAGTTTTATAATATTAGTTTAGATTAAAACTATAAATAGTTTTCACCCGCTTTAAAGAAGAAGGCGATTTCAATCATTGTCATAAAAATTAATAGTATGGGTTAGTAGGCCACGTAGGTATAATTAATAGTTATAAAATAATAAATACAAGGTCCTAACTGCATAGGTTACTTGCTTTAACAACACGTTCTGTTAGGTACTGTTAGCTGATAAACATAGTCGTTATATTTTACTAGCAGTGCCCCGCAGTTTTACCTGAGTAGTTTCCGTAATTTTGGCACGATAAAAATTAGCCTATAGCCTATAGATGTACCTACTATTCTAGAGTATAATCTAACTGTGTTTCAAATCTCAGTTCGATCTGTTCAACTGATATAACGTGGTTAAGCAACAGACATCCAATCTTTGACTTTTAAAATTTTAGTAGGATTAAATGGAGCTACAAGACGAGCAAGACGTAAGCGCCTGATGGTAAACAAAACGCTTGACCATACCAGAGGGTCTACCGCCTAACTTGAACTGTCTTAGCTTTGATATTGCTCTCTCTCTCTCTCTCTCTTTTCTTTCAGCTTGAAATGATAGAGACCGCAATAGCAAAGCGAAAGCCGATTTAGTTAGGCGGTAGAAAGGCAGCACGCCATGCCACGCACTTATTTGAACAAGTTTTTCAATCACTTCCTAACTAACACAGAACTGCGCTCGTGACCCGAAGATGTAAAATGATTTCCTTTTTGCCTTATTACTCTGCCAACATTGCCCTTCAAACTGAAACACTGTGCATAACATACACAAACAGCCCACTAAATGTTCCCACTGCTTTTTTCGCAGGGCTTTCTCTCGCAGGGAGACAGTCAAAGCCATAATCCACCACGCTGGCCCGGTTGCGGGTTGGTGGATGGAACACAGTAATGTTTGCAAATTAATGCTTGACGGTCGAATGACTGGTAAACGTGTGGTATTTCTCCAGCTACTTTTGCAAAAAGTTCCACCACTACGAAAATATAAGAAATCTAGAAAATATGTTTTTTTTTGTTAAGTGTACAGTATGTGCTCAGCATTTTGTATAGATTGAAAGCCAAAAGTTCAGCTTTAATTTTTATGTACATATAACATATTGTAAAGCAAGGGTTATGGTCCCTGCTCCGGTCAATTGTTGGACCAAAACATCACCCTGGCGATACAGCGTCGAAACTTTATTGTGAAAAAAACAAGAATGTTAACTCGTTTCGTAATACATTGTGACGTCATCCGCGAAACAACCTGCATACTGAACCAGTTTGCTCATAAAAATGCAAATGTTTCTAATTTTTCTGAAATTACACGAACGTACCTAAAAATATAGTACTTACATTTTCCTTGGATGTTTTCAGTATTTTATCTTATTTTATTGTTATTCGCGACAATTAGATTAACGTATGAGATATGGCTTAAATCAGTGATTTGTTTTACCAAATTACGGATGGTCTAGTCGGGAGAACGACGACTGCCGATCCGGAGCCCCGGTTCAAATCCCACGCGCACAACTGTCTTTTCGAAGTAATTTTCGTAATGCCGCTAATTTAAAACGGCGAAGGAAAACATCGCGAGGAAACCGACATGCGCCTCGTAATCTTTCGAGGTCATGTGTCATCCACCAACCTGCACTGGGCCAGCGAGGTGGATTATGGCCTTGACTCTCTCCTCACGAGATAAGGCCCAGAATCCCAGCGGTGGGAACATTTAATGGGCTGTTCAATGTTCATGTTTATGCAAAGCAGTGTTTAGTGTCTCCAGAAAAAATCGAATCTATAACTCCCCTGCATCGCCGGCACGGATATGATTTATTAAAAATTACAAAAAAGTTACGGAGGATAGAGATATAACATCTTATATCTATAGAGATAGAGATATAACATTTTATATCTCTGGGTGACGAGCGCAGTGCAGTGATTGCAGTAAGCAATGATTTGGACTCTTCATATCCCAATAGCAGCGTGTCCGGGTTGAGATTTGGATCATATTTTTGGTCTGGAACAGCATTCAATATAAACAAAAATTTAAATCGCTCTCGAGGACAATATTTATTAATAAGTAGCTTTCAAGGTAATATTCTAGACACTAAACTTAATTCTATGCGGCCGACTTCCGATACAGAGGTAGGAACTGAACAGAATAACAAATGGCTGTCTAATTTCAAATTGTAGTAAAAACTGCGGCGGTCTTCGAACTTCATAACCTGCCCCACCCACCACAAAGTCATTGTCCTCCATTTTTGGCAACTTCGTTATTTTACTATGACGCTGGCTTACAAATGCTAGCTCATCTGCATTGGGTCATAATCATAACATCGTCTCTCATTTCATCTGATGTTGCCAAAAACATAGACAACTTTTAATCAAATCAACTGCATTTGAGTTATGATTTTTGCTGTGGAATGTGAAATCGTCCACATGCGCGTTTTTTTAGGAAATAATATTGATGATCTACATTTTTCCACACATCATCTTGTCCCAAACTACATACAGCTTCCACTATGAAAGTTAAATATCTGATACCTACAAACCTACATACCTACTACATACATGCATAATGTTAAATACAAATTTATGATACGGAAGTACTTAGAGAAAGGCCAAGCATCCGTACCTATTCCTCGCATAAATGTTAGCACTGGATGGGAATCGCACCCACGGCTAAGTGAGCACATTCACTCCAGTCAATAATGACACTTCAACGCCCAAAAACCCGTTTAAAAGTCAATTTCCATAACAAACATCGACATTCCATTTATTATTTTTTGCGCTAATAAACATTCAACGGACTTTAAAATTAACAGAAACCGATACTCGTATAGTAAATACTTACAAACGTAGTCGAACGTATTTCACCCACTTGCAATCAAAATATTTTAGAGATATAGATCACCCAAAACTTTATCTTTCGTTTCTGTCTGTTGTGAAATTTTGTTCATAGATAACTAGCAACATTAGTTAGCATCAGATGGGCGATCTGTTTTTGAAGTGAAAACTTTTGCGCGCCACTGACAGATTTTTCGTGGGGTGTGAATTAAATTCTAGCGTCACGCTCGGGTATGATAAGAAATCTTCGGGTAAACTCGGGACCATGGGCATTGGGCACCTAAAAATGCGTCAGCCAATGGGAAATGCTGACCCATTTCTAGATGGCCATGCCATGATGGCCAGGCCACGCCCTCCGGTTACACCCGTGTAGTTTCCAAAGTGAGCTATCAAATTCTGAGTTATAAGTTTTCACTTCTATCGGCAGTTCCTATGACTGCCAATTTTTTTTCGCATTATTTCTATAAAAAGTGGTATACAAATATACACTTAATATCACGGTAACCAAAAGATAACTAAACTCCTTATTTAAAAGTTTTAAAATAAACTGCGCACTTCGTGGTCCCAGTTCAGCGTTCGTTCACGTTCACCAATTGCGGGTAGGCGGATGACATATCTCCTGTAAAGAAATCTGTCTTGGTTTGACTAACTTGTACATCCGCTCTTGGAAAAATGCTCAGAGACGCAAGTAGAATTTGAACTCAAGAACTCAACTTTGGCAAAAACGTTCAATTTCACGAGCATGACATCCCGCTCGTTAAACATTCTTGCCACTGGCCAACCACGAGTTTGGTTTGCATTTCAAACCATTCATCGAACCTAATTTTAGTCTCTTTTAGTTCGTTTGACACTTTGACATCACAATTTCGATATCAAATTGACTCCTCTTCTTTTTGGCTCGCGTTAATTTTGAGCAGACGTTTCCAATTCTGCGGTTAGTCTGGACCACAGGTATGGACTAATTTGACTCATGCTCAATTTGATATATTTCAAAGTCAAAATAAAAAAATCCGTATCAATACTAATATTATAAAGCTGAAGAGGTTTTTGTTTGACGCGATAATCTCAGGAACTATTGGACCGATTTCAAAAAATCTTTCACCGTTGGATGTTAACGCTATCTCAACTTTTACCTACTCAAAAACTTCTCATCTTTTTACCACACTAGTTTTGTGCAACCGTATCTAACCCAATTCTGCAGTTAGTATGGTCTAATTTGAGCTAAGCTCAATTTTATCTCTTTGATTTCGTTTGATACCACAATTGCTATACCAATTTGAATTGACTCCAAAATTAAACAGCTTTTTGAGCGTCGTAAGGCTCGCTATTTTAATTCCACGTACGTAGAGGTCACTACGTTCTCGGTGTTATACAATTCGTAACTATTCTGAAGTTCATATCGACCGTATTTCACCCACCTGCAGACGCGTCCATAAAGTGGATTGCATAGTTTGTCATGCAATTTGGAAGTTAGATTGTTGCCAATACCATTTGGCACTTCCGCGTGTTCGGGATAGTTTAGAGTGGATGTGGGGTATTGTTTGGGCTCATAGATTCACCTGACTTTGAAATCACGAGTTCAAATCTTGAATGTTACTAATACGTTTAATTTTTGGCCTATTTATTTCTCTATGTATTCATTAAATAAATGTGTCAATACTATAAAGTGACGGGACAATCAAGACCTACGCCTGATGGTAAGCAACACGCCTGCGCATTACAGCGCAGTGCCACTCGGGCTTTTTTGTACATGACAATCAAAATTACTACTAAAAGCTGAACTGCGCTGACGCAAAGATGTAAGATGATTTATTTTTTTGTCTTGTAATTACCTACTCTGAAAATATTGCCGTTATTCCCCAACGAAGATAACGTAAAAAATCAGCTGTTTCCTTTTCAAAATGACCTTGAAACTTGATAAAATGATTGAAACAGATTTGTATTCGTGATTTTAGTGCATGTTCTTATTTAGTAACAGTTCTTCATAATGAACGCTACATACACATTATATACAACTCATATTCCTAAACATCAAACAAAGAGAGTAAAATAAAGTGCACACTGGCTTGTTCATGTGTCTGTTTTTGTTGTTGTCCCACATAACACTGTGTAGAAGAAACCCACCGACACAATCCAACAATGAATTTTGGGTTCAGCCCTAAGACCGGAGGTGCCGCGGATTTTTTGCAGTGTCGCGGAGGTGTCGCAGTGGCGCGGATTTCGCTCGGTAAAGTAACATAACTCTGAAGGTATTGTCATTACAGAAAAAAGTTCAAGGAAAAAGTTGTTCATTAATAAAAGATCTACACTTTTGATTATCGGTAAAGTTTCATAAAATTGAACGGTTGGGGAGAAAATGGCGAAAGAGAGAAAAAAAGTTAAATTTTTGCCTTTCGGAAGCAATAACTTGAAAAATATTGATGAAAAAAAGTAAAGTTATTAATGTCAAAGTTAGTAAATATAATTTAGAAGAGAAAAGGTCTCAACAATTTTTTGCCTAACACTAACAGTTCTCGAGATATCGAATTAAACGCGTTTTCATCGAAATGACCTTGAGCTGACCATGCCAGAATCCCTCAAATTGGAATATATGCTCAGAATGCACCCTTCTATCGATCCTTTATAGTCCCCAAACTACATAATTTAATGTTTTTTTATTCCATTTTTTTGCTTAAATGCATTGGGCTATAGATACCTACTACACCTCACCTCAAAAATTCGAGTCTGTTAAACGTCACAAACGTAAAATTACTCCACCAATCTGATATTTCTCAATAATTTCAAACGGTTTTGGATCACTTGAGTCTTGAATAAACGTTTTGTCTTTAAAGGTGGTATGTGCCTTAAAAATAATGACCATTGTTATCCAACTTCGTTGTTTTTCCAACGTATCAATGCTCGAATGAACCTCATGAACCCAAATAAACGCATCCTACGTGCTTGTCGCAGTTTGCCATTTTTGGCACCAGCTTTGCGAAAGAGTTCACTGGCTTTCGGTTTCAACATCTTGAACTTGGACAGTTTGGTTTGGCTTTTGATGGTTAATTCGTGAGACACTTAAAAAAACTTCCGTGTAAAATGATGAATGTAGTTGATCTGCAAAGTAGACAGATAGACAGTACTTAACTTAGGGAAATGATGCCAACGACTTGCAGCAATGACTCACATCTCGCCATCTCGCCTGATGTTAAGCGATGATGCGGTCTACGATAAAGCGCGTTTACCCAGATGTAACCGATAGACTCCACCCTTGCATGCAGATAATTTTTTTAGGGAACGTGATCCACAAATTAAATGTTAATCTCTAGGAATTGGTTTGACTTCAAGACTATAATCATCAGGAAAAATCGGGTCTCTCAGGCGGCGCATTTCACAGCCTTGACGTTCATATTACGAAATACAAAAAAAGTCAAACCTACGAACTAACGAAGTGTTATGAAAATAAAGTAGCCAAGTGCGAGTTGGACTCGCCCATGAAGGGTTCCGTTCCAGCAAGTAACATAATATACATAGTACACATAGTTCTTGTAGTTCGTTGTAACTTTGATCGAAGTTTTAATAATAGTGTATTTATGACGTACTAAAAAAAAACTACTCATCAGATCGAGTTCAAACTAATTTTCATTGGTAGTTTTCATGGTAATGTACATCATATATTTTTTTTAGTTTTTTCATTCTCTTACTTTAGAAGTTAGAGGGGGGGGGACATACATTTTACCACTTTGGAAGCGTCTCTCGCGCAAGTTATTCAGTGTAGACAAAAATTATATTAGAAACCTCAACATCATTTTTTAAGACCTATCGATAGACACCCCACACGTGTAGGTTTGAAGAAAAAAAAAATTGGCAGTCATAGGAACTGCCGATAGAAGTGAAAACTTGCTGTTGCCCTGGTACTGGTACCTAGGGGCAAACGCAACTATTTTATATTTCTGTTCTCCTGGTATCTGGAGATAAACGCTGGGCTGTTGGAGGTAGGTAATCGAAACTCTTTACTGTTTCTGTTGCCCTGGTACCTACCTGGCCGTGTTTACCGAGTTTACCCGAAGATTTCATATCCGATCCATTATCATATCCAAGCGTGACGATTGATGAATCCATTTCACAGCCCACGAAAATTCTGTCTATAGCGCGCCTAAAGAAGTTTTCACTTCAAAAATTTTTGAGCTTCAGTTCTCAGTATGGGGGGCACCCCTAATTTTTGTTTTTTTTTTTAACTTTTGTAAAAATCTTAATGCGGTTCACAGAATACATCTACTTACCAAGTTTCAACAGTGTAGTTCTCATAGTTTCGGCAAAAAGTGGCTGTGACATACGGACGGACAGACAGACAGACAGACAGACATGACGAATCTATAAGGGTTCCGTTTTTACGTTTTACGGAACCCTAAAAAGTCATTTACGTATCTTTAGAAAATAAATAATAGGAAGACAGACAACACTAGGACCCAACCCAACCGTTACCGATCTTTTTGTGTGAGTGTGAATATGAATGAGTATTCGCTATTTTTCATGACATTCTTAATCTCATCATTGGATATTTCGATTATTATCACTCGAAGCACAACTGAGACTACATGTTCGGTCCGTTGATTGGCGCTCAACAGGGGCTATACAAAGTTAAAATTGGTTTGCAAGCTTCGGGGCATTTAACTTCGCATCCAATCAAGCGTTAAATCAACTTTCAGTCATAAAACCAATTGTTTATTGATCTACCAAGCTACCAATAACAGATCATTTGCACGCACGCGGCCATCACCAGAGCTCTAACCGCTGGACGCCGATCTAAATATAACACGCTAAATATATCCGGCCGTGTCACATAGCGCGACATCGCCAATGCCCTGCTTCCTCCGACACGCCAATTCAGACCTTATCTCGAGGGTGCAAAGGTCAGATGTTAAGGCTTTTGCGTTGGATCGATAGGTGTCTTCGCTCGAGGCAATTTTGGAACGCGATTTCTGCTGTGTAGACAAAAGCTCAGCAATTATTTATTGTCCATAAAACTGTTTTGATGTTTCTTAAATTTTTGTAACAGTATTGTTGTCGCTGAAAATTCCAGGATTTTAATGTTAACACAATATAACGCTTAATGTTTTTTTTATAAGCTTTTGTTCGTTTTTAGAGATAAAAAGGACATTAACACAAATACGAGTACCTACAAAATACCCAAAAGTCGTTGTTGACGTCATCAATTGGCCTGTTGTTTTGCTTCCTATCTTTATCACATACTTAGTACTACTCGCACTGATGATAGTAATTAGCGTAAGTGAACGAACACATGACGGTAATCCAAGAACTACAATAAGACATGCTCTACAAAAACTACTGTTTTTTATCGAGCATCACCAATCTCATGTCGGTATGATCATTTAAAAATCTGATGAAATAATAAATGCTCTGGACGCTGGCATGTTGCCTAATTGCTTACTTTCAACTATTCCGCCGAACATCGGGAAATACTTCTTATAAGTACCTACACCAATATTGATTCAAATAAAACATTTCCACATTCATGAAATATTAAGTAGTGGAACATCAATTCAATTGTTGATTTGAAGGCAATTATATAATTGAGTTCACCAGCAATCTATCACTAATGACGCAAGAAATAAATTGAGTAGCTTTTGTTGATGACAAATATGTATATAAAATACAAAAGAAGAATTATCTAGATTGTCAAACAAATGAAGAAAAAGAAAATAGAGGAAAAGAGGAATAAACGACAAATAATAAAATAAACGTGTAAGCAGCCCCAAACAAACAGTATCCGTATTTGCCCGCATAGAATCTAGACAAGATCTGCGATTTTTTAAGATTATCTATTTAAAATGTCAACTGTCAACCCAGTATTTGCAGGTTACTACTTACTAGAGCAAACAAACCTCTAAACATCCCAACTTATACATTTATAATATTAATACAAATACATGTTTATTGAATAATAACTTAGAATAAATACACTAGTAACGTAGTAACCCCTGCCTATACCTTTAGCGTTAGCTGTGAATTAGCGTGATAGTATGATAACAATATAGATCGCGTTAGCATAGAACTAACAACAGCAACATAATAATTCCATTCTCCTATAATCTATAGATTTCTTTCCGATCTCAGAACATTCGACATACCCAACTATTTACAGCCATCCAGACGCCTAAACCTTATAATGTCGTTGTTTACTCATCTAGACTTAGATAAGAAAAGGAATATCAAAACATATTAGACAAATGAAACAAATACAGCTGGAACTAGGATAAGACGAGATTTACATAGAAAATAGCACGAAACGCCTGCAGCTGAAAATTGGCTAAGATTACATCAGCGACCTTGCATCTTTCGCATAATAACAACCAGCGGCAGTTCAACGCTCAATAAAAACAGCAATAAACTTGTAAACGAAGTTCGAGTGTCAACGTCCCTTTTAAATATGCGTGACATTGGAACATTAATAATCCCAATATTGGGGGTAATGCGACGACTTTATTAGAAAATATTACTGGTACAGGGGCATGAAATAAAACTTTCGAAACATTAAGTTGAACGGTGGAAAAGTAACGTGACTACCTTGCACGTTATTGGTACTGGTAATAGTTGATATTATTTTAATATTGTGTAATTTTGAATGTTTATTGTAATACCGATCAGTGGATCAGATTTTGGACTAAGCATGACTAGGCGACTCCCGAGGTGTCGCAATAATGGCGAAAATAACTAGGAGTTATCAAATAATATCGAAAAGACTATTATGACGGGCCAAATGAAAACTTTTTGCCTTTGGAGAGATTACGAATTAATACTGCTGATTTCAATGGAACGGTATCGGCAGATATATCGCATTTAGGCTAAGACCAAGAGTCGAAGCCAGACCGGAAAGTACGTACGTTGCGGCATGTCTTAAAAGCAATGGAAGGCTAACTTAGACAATATTTATGATTTCATTGAATTTGATGTAAAAGTTAGAATAGATAAATCGTTATGTAATAAACTGAAATGAAATAATATAAAAAGATAAATAGATTATTTTGACGTTGTGAGAGACGTAGTGCGAATTTAGCAGAATTATCAATCCATTATCGAATTCCACGTGAATATGAAGTTACGTAGAATGAGCTTTAGCTAAAATGGCGTTCAACGCTGTTATAATCAAACTTTTTCTATAGTGTGACCTCAAAAATAGATATACTACTGAAAATGGAAGCATAGTAAAAGTTAAATAAGTTTTATTTTAGTTGAAAGTATAATTTGAAACGATTTGATACCATAAAGAAACATACGCCAAAACGGTATACAACACAACTTCCAGTCCAAGTTTCACATATTTATTACTCTTACTCACGCAAAATAAAATTACCGTGAACTTTAAGTCAAGAAACAATTTACACTCCTCACAAAGCAATTCTAAAATATATTCAAAAAAATAAGAATACAATTAACATAAAGAAAATTCCTTAGATAAAGAATAAGAATAATAGATCAGGGTTTCCGCACGGTTCCTTTGAACCTATCGTAAGCGGATTAGGTGTATGTTAGCTATAGCGACATAGTGATGTGCCACGACAATAGTATGATACTTCCACAAGAACGACAAGACCCGTGCTTTCGGTGTAAAGCGTTTGTTCTAACTCTATACGTAGCATATTTTATGTAAACTCTGAAAAAATCTAATAAATATAGAACACGCCGATACGAATCTCAGAAAGCACATAATCAAAACGAGAATACAGTTAAATGTGCGTTTATCGCCAATAAACCAAGCAAATCCACTAACATCTGCGTACACCTTTCAAAGTCTGTGTCGTTACGTCAAAGGCTCAAGGCACAAAACAGTTCAGCACAAAAACAAACTACGACACAGGATGAACTTTGAACGAGCAATTAAATAACACGCCCACTTTTATTTTATTGGTAGTAAAATTGGTGAAAACAGCTAATAAATCAAAAACAGGATGCGGGTAAGAACCGTACCTACATGTAGAATTAGGTCAAGGACCATGTGGTTTCTTACCGCACCATATCTCACTTTGAAGAAATGTTCATCTATGTTTGCCGATGGGTTACAGAACGTGCCTTACGCTTAATTCCGTCTTTTTGAGTATGCTTGACGTCAAAATTTTCAAAAATGCCTATACCAATTTGGATTTTACTGTAAATTGACAAATGTATGACTGTCGTTCTGTTTAGCGAATGTTTAGAATGCGATTGTAAGTGTATGTTACCTTTGCCATTGTAGTTGTTGGTCTAACTCATCCCACTAATGGTCAAATGTCTCTCTTCCCTCTTTCCAAACAACCATTCCAAAGTCTGTGAGGTAACCTGAAAACATGCGGGTTTTTTTACTGCGGAAGTAAAGCAGCAGTTTACTGCACAGCAGTTAACTATTATCTCGTATTTATATAATATCTAGGTTAATAGTGGTATTTTTTTAAAATAAATTTAAGTATAATCACATTCAGAACTAAAAATTTATTAAATGTTCATCGGCATTTTTTTACAGAGTAATATCTAATCGCAAACTGAGCAAAATTTGTAATGTGGATGAATGTTGTGAGCTGAATGTTCTTTACGGCGGGCTTGGAGGAGATAGGGATTTTGCTGCGCGACTGAATTGAAAGAAATGTCAGACTAAAACCCGTAAGAAAAAAAATCATAACAGACGTGACGCGTAAAAACTGTCCGTGACCAGTGTTGCTTATCTACTTAATTTTTTAGATAATCGTCGCATAAATATTTAAAAAATGCATTTTTTTGCAAATTGTGTTGCTTCTATAACAGAAAGAAATTCTTTCCTACCTAGTGTTCCTCGACAGAGTCCCATGACACCACACTTACACAAAAATACATAAATATCCATGTGTATTTATGTATAGTAATTAGTAATAATATTACTAGTTTTTTAATTATTATTTTTTCGCTTGCGTGATCACCTCAAATATTAGATTACTTAGTAGGTATTCTTTATTTCTGTTACCGGTTAGTTATTTGTCTTTTATTTAGATATTTATCATCTTGTCAATTAGTAGGTATGTATGTTTTATTATGTATATATATATGATTAGTTTTACTTATTAGTGTATTATGATATTGTGTAGCTTAAGTATTTGTATGTAATGTTATTAGAATGTAAGTTTATCTCGTAGTAATAGTCTTTGTTACCCACCACGCTTTTAGTTTTTCTATAATTTTGTCCACCCCAAGGTTGCTTTCAAGAAATCGCTTTCAGCGATAAGGCCGCCAGCTGTTTCACAAGTTTTACCTTTTTCCAATATTATGTGTTATTTTAAGTTGTGAACAATAAAGAATTTTAATTCATTCATCCATCTATTTATGTATAAATATATACACGTATAAATATGCAGTACCTGGGTGACCGAGCTTTGCTCGGTTTGAAAATTAAATATACTTAGATAACTACAGATAAAAGACTCCAAGAAATAGATTTTCTTAAAAAATACGAATTGAAAAAAAAAGAGAACTCGTCTGGATTCGAACCCGGAGCTACTAATTCGTGACCGCTATGAGCGCCCGACTTCCCGTCTGAGCTAATTATGCTGTCGCGTCATGCGGCGAAATTTGCCTTTACATTCTAATGTCTAATGTGACAGTTTTTCATTGTCTAAAAACGCGCATAATATGCGTTTTTTTTAAATAAGACATAGTTAGATCGATTTATCGTCCCCGAAATACCCTGCATACATAATTTCATGAAAATCCGTCGAGCCGTTTCAGAGATTCAGATTCTATATATATGTACATATTTATATAGGTACAAGAATTGCTCGTTTAAAGGTAAAAGATTATACACATATGCATTATACACATATGTGTATACATACATAGACACATAAAACCAGCTAGACACAGAAAAAACATCTAAGCTCTTCTTACTAAATGTTTGTCATGGGAATCAAACCTACGACTATTCTTATTTATATATATAAATCTCCTGTCACGATGTTTGTCCGCGATGGATTCCTAAACTACTTAACCGATTTTAAATTAAATTGGCACAGCTTGAGCAGTCTGGTCCAACTTGAGAGATAGGATAGTTTTTATTTCGATTAATAGTCTTTAAATGACAATATCCGAGCGCAGCCTGAATGAGGCGCTAGTCATAGTATAAAAACGAAACGAATAAAACCAATACGTAACAAATAACAAATGTTATACCATGAATCGATTACAAGAAAGCAAAAACCGATAACTCGATTCTACTCGTCAGAAGTCGTTCAATTCATCGATTCTAAAACGCTTTCAAAGAATCTATTCGAAAGCAGCATTCCATTGACGTAAACCTCAAGCATCCGGCTACGATGATCACAATCGAAGTTAACCCAAACAAAGCCCACCGAAAGTTTGTTTTTCTGCAATCAAAAATTTCAACTCGTTAAACTCATTTAAACTTGGTAAAGACTAAAGCTGTCGCGTGCTCAGAACAAGGAATCTTTATTTTTACCCTTACATTTGTCATTCGATGCGGAAAACGCCGGATATCTGTGTCACTATCAAAATAGACGTGTTCCTTTACTCACGTGAAGCCGTTTTATATGCTCTAGTAATAGTCCAGATGTATGTTTGTAATTTGGAGAATGATATTTTAAGCGGGAGAAACATTTTAGGAATCGACAATATTTATATGTAGTGTTTCTGAGCTGTCAAGTTCATTAATTACTACATAGTTACTACTGGTTTATAGATAGTAGGTACTAATACGTATTATAAATCATATTAAATTACCAGCTACACATTTAAAATATCTACAAGTATTATAAATCATATTAAATTGCGTACTAAATTGTAATAATTAATATTTATAAGTTATAATGTAAACCTTATAAATCAGAACTGTGGAGACTGTTCGATTTGAATAAGAGCGTGTTTAATACTAAGACAGTGTATTTTAAATATTATTTGTATGTAGGTATATGTATTTTAAATAGACAGTGTATTCTTCTTGATTTTGTGTTGATATGAAAATAATCGTTGGTTTAGGTTTTAGGGGATGACATGAAATCAAACATTTCTTGTATAATTTGCAGTGGTAGGATTCGTTGCAAAACTCGCCTGAGGAAGTACCACGTTCTTATTCTACAACCATCGCATCGTAGCTTAACATCAGGCAAGATGGCGGTCAAGTATAAACCTATAACAGTTAAAAAAAACAAACAGTACAAACATAACTGTGTTCCGATTGGAAAGACAATATTTCTCAATGAATTACGGGACAAGATCATCTTGCTTCTCTGGGTGACAAGCGCAGTGCTAGGTAATAATTTGTACCAATACTATTGTATGAATACTAACTAGGTGAAAAGGAATTAAGTACTTATAAAATATATTATGAATAGGTACAACCATCACAATCCAAACAAATATACTCTCTAACTAACTCTTGATTTGTGGCATATTGTGGTTTAGCCTCGCAATTCCGCCAATAAACAAATGTACTAAAAGCTTACGTGACACAATAGCCTGTCAAATTTTTGAACGTAGGGAACGAATTTGTTGACGTTTGTAAACGTCAAATGACTTCAAAGAGAGAAAGGACAATGTCCATTTTTGACCGGCCAAAATATTTGTCGTGTAGACATATGAGTTATATATTAAAAAATCTGTGATTTTTTGTTGTACTCGTGTGCGAAGTTATATAACTTGCTAACATTGCAAAATAAAATAATTTTCATTTCTTTAAATTAGACCTACCATTTTCCAACAAAAGCTGACTTGCAATAACGAAACGGTACTTGCGTTTCGTTTTATTGATCCGCGTTAGATTGAGATTGAATATAAATGTTATGTATGTCAATTTCTTTCACAATGTCGTTTATTTACTACTTTTACATTTTTAAATAACGATATATGTAATTACGGCGACAAAGAAACTATAATTGTTTTTTATAGCAGTGTAAACGAGAAAGAAGTTGGCACGCAATTGTGAAACGAAACGTTTTCACAAACAAAAAGAAAGTCAAACAAACTCTTTAAACAAGTCTTTGGTCAAACAAAGAGGTAAAACAATCTTTGTGGTCAAAGATTAATGTCAAATTGACAAATTGACAAATCAAAAAAAGTAAACAAGCAAAATGAATTGTTTTCTTCCTATATTATAGTTTTCTTCTTGTATTCTAAGCGGTGTAATATTTATGCATTATTCACCACAACAAACTCTGATTACCAATGTTTCAATGTCGGATTTCAGTTAAAACACAGTAAAATTATTCCGATTGTTCAAAAGAGATTGCTGCAGGAAGATAACATTTTTTGAGCTTATTTACGGTGCGTAGAGAAATATTAGGAAGAAGAAGAATATTTTTAATTCCTAATCGGACATCAACAACAACTCAAGTTTTTGTGACGGAATTTATATTGGTTTTAACAAAACTGGGAATCATGTGATTCAGTGCTCCTTATTACTTAGGTACCTACATAATTGTGGTAATAATTACATAAAACCATAAATGCTTGTGTTGTCTGATGGAAACCTTCGATTGTTCTGGACCTTCTAAGGCCACTGTCTCGAATATCAAAATAATGAGATATATATATCACAATTAAGATATTCCCTTCTGTGACAATATTTCTATGCAAATGAAGTGTTCATACGTATGGTAATCAGTTGGTAGTGAGCAGTACTATTATTCCTATTTATTCTGATAAGAAATATGTTTGAAAGATAATACCATAGTTCTTTCTTTTCTTTTCAGTTCTAATCCGAAAGAAAACATTATTCTAATATATTTTGACAGTAAACATAACCTTACTTTTGGTTTAACTGTAACTCAATTTTGGTATTTGGGAAATAAAGAACACCAACAGCAGACGTTTTTAGAAGCATGAACAATCCTAATTAGACAATATTCATCTCTATGCACTTTCAGTATCAAAAAAAGTTTGACAGGTTTTCCAATGTATGGGACGTGGGCATTGTCCTTTGAACTTAAGTAAAGTCTAGTTTTGTAATGTTTTATGGTAGTATTAAGGCATGAAGGTGTTTCTATGCTCATGCGTTCCTTTGTTTTTACGAGTAGTTGTAGACTTGTAGCATAATAACATAATAAGCATTAACATTTCAGTTTATATTCTTACTACTGAAACTCGAGGTTTTCTCTCACAAGGAGAGAGTCAAGGCTTGAATACGTGCGGGCATGCCAAAAAATCCTCTTTCTTGGCTGATGCCGATTTCCTCACGATATTTTCCTTCGCGAAGAAACTGTATCAAGTATATCTACTCTTGTTTGGTGTAATGCTGCACTAATTAGCTTTTTTTTATAAAATAATTCTTGTATTTAATTTAAATGCTTACACTAAACTGTCATAAACATGGACATTTGTGTAATATAGACGAACACTTAGATAACCGGCCTAGATGAGTTTGGGTTCCATTTTCCGGTTGGCAAATCCGACTTCTGTTATAAATGCGATAGTTTCGATGTTTGTTGTTCAATCACGTCAAAATGACTGAACGGACCGATTTCAAGTTTAAAAAACATTTAGAATATAAATAGTCTGGAATAGTGCATAGGCTACTTTTTGTCGCGGTAAAATCACACGAACGAAAACTACGCGGGTGAAACCGCGGGCGCTGCTTGCAAAGATAATTCTGAAATAAATAAAGACTTATCTTTACAACCACACATTTGGTTCACAAAAATATTCAAGCAGTTTCATAATTGTTGTACACAGATTTACACGATTACAAATCCTATAAGCAAATAACGTTTCCAATTTAATATCCGAATCGCAAGCAAATGGCCGAGATTTATCTGTATTTGTTCGGTCGCTAATTTATTATTTATTTTACCGAAATAAATGCATGCTCTTTCGTTTGAGAGCTATTTTAAAATTGTATGAGTAAGCCACGATTTTGGGTTTCATGTGATTAAATATATGTATACTTTTAAAATATATCCAATTTGTGATGTTGACTTCAAATGTATGTAAAGATGCATTATAGAATAAATAGTGTTGAAGTCAAGGGACAAGCAAAACATGCGCCTGACGGCAAAGCATCACGCCTACTAATAATAACAGCGTCACGAAGCCATTTGAACATGAAGAGTCCAAATCACCGCCTAGTACTTCTCTGCGTTCGTCGCTCGTTGATATAAGTCAATTTACCTTTTTGATGATAAATTCACAGTACCTACACTTTGAATTTGTCATCAAAACATTGCCCTTCAAACCGGGTCACAGTAGTCTTTGCACATTTAAAGTATTCGAGATATAGTATGGTTAGGTCTACTCTAGACCTATAGATGTCTAGATAGATAGTCATTTTAAAACTTTTGAAAGTCTTTGTTCATGTGAGCTACAAAAACCGAGAAGAAAGAGGATTTTAATAAGCACTGGAGAACGGAAGAAAAGTCTCATAGCAAAATGATTGCCAACAGTAACAAAACATTTAATAAGCAACAACCAAATTACCATTTAGGCAGCAATGCAAATGACGTTGACACAAAGGACCGGTGCATTGCGAGCGGACAATGGCGGCGAGTGCTTCCGGGGCCGGCGAAATTACGCAAATAAAGCCCCAAATCTACGAAAGAAATTCCAGGTTTCGTGCGTTGAAACTAGTTTAACTCTAGTTCTTTCTTTGATACGAATACTAACGTTCTTATACGTTTTTTAAATAGTTCACGGGCAACTCACGTGTGTTGTCATCGGTCCAGTTTGGCTTAAGTTTCGACCGCTTTCGGCAGTCTTTTTCAAAGAGAGTGACCGCTGTTCGTTTGGTATTTCAGTTTGACTGGAACGACCATATGGTCGTGAGTGATATCACTCATGTAGTTTCCGATCCCGTTATTGTCCCGGGATAAAAAGGAGCCTGTGTGGTATTTCAGACTATTTACTATATATTTACCAAATTTCATCCAGATCCCTTTGGTGCTTTTTAGGAGTAACGAACCTCCATTCACACATCCAAACCAATAATAAGGAACTAGACATCTATAATGAATAGGCCTTTAAAGAAATTACTATCGAAAAGTATACGTACCTACTTACCTAAACATAAACCAAATTCCCGCCAATATCCAGCCTTTTAAAGTTTAAGCAGCGGGCTGACATCTTGTTACGGAGATATATTACCTTCTAGTTCCCCAGTTTCGACGATTCCTCCCCAGCTTAATTTGAAATTCTTCTCCGCGACTTCTTTGAAACACTTGTATGAAGAAGAGTCTAATGTTAGATCGGAATTTTCGTGCTTCATTTTACTGTGTTAGACTTAATGTAGTGGTAATCATTTATCGGGCTTAAGATAATTCAATTTCTCATACGAAAATACTATTCACATAGTTGAAAAACTAAAGTTACTTAAAAAACATTTATTTGACATGGGATTTTTGTACTAAATTTTAGAAAACTAGCAGCGCCCCACGGTTTCATCTGCGGCGTATTTGCCGAATTCGTTTAAAAAAAAAATGGCCTATATGTTATTCCAGACCACATATCCATTTAGGTACCAAATTTCATCCAAATACCTTCAGTAGTTTTTACGTGACAGAGTAACAAACATCTATCCGTTCATACTTACAAACTTTCGCGTTTATAATAAACTAACAGCCCCCCGTACCCTCGTAGTTCTCACTCCCGTTGTTCCCGTTATTTTTTGGGATAAAAAGTAGCCTATGTAACACATATTGGTATATAACATCCAAGGTGTCAGCTTTCCAAGATTCCTTACCACAGAAATCTAAATAATTACCTTATTATTTAGATTTCTGTGCTCCATACCAAATTTTATTAAATTCGCTTCAGCCGTATAAACGTGAAGAAGTAACAAATGTACACGCTCACAAACTTTCGCCTTTATAAAATATTATTAAGGTGATATTAGTAGGATAAGTCAAATCACATTATCCATTGCTTGAAACGACAATGCGTTTTAAACCCTAAAATATCCTAAATCCGTAGAGATCATCTTGGTGCCTTGAAAGAATCAATATCTAATCCGAAAATACCTCGCAATTCCTCCAGCCCTTTCTTCTCGGGGACGGCATGGCCTTGAGGAATCACTTCGGGCTCCTATTATGAATTTAGGTGACCCAATTTTGGATTTTTTCCCTGCGCACATGTTTATCTTGCAGAACACTGACAGTGTGCGGAAGGAATGACATTCTTGCGATTTGTAAAGATATCGATATCTGCCCCTTTGAGTCTATCCCTTTTATATCTTCAAGCGCCATCGATTTTGATTGGACCTTTTAAGACGGAGGATAGCGGCTCGACCCCCAATTAAGTTATACCTACTTGTTGCTCGACTTTGAAATTATAGATTAAGTATATCAGTATATGTTTCGTGAACAGCTCGCCAATGTTTCTACTGTTGGGGTTCAGGGCTCTCATAAGAACAATTAAAGCCATAAGTTGCCGAATGTAATTAAAACTTTTAACTATGATTGTAAAAATGTAGACTGAAAAAATTATACAGATATGTTAATATACTGTTAATTTTTAAATGATAGAATTAATTGAAATACTAACACTTAATAATATGTACTTACATTACTTTAGTACCAGTACAACAGGCAAAGGTATAGTCCCCAGTACCAAATAACCCTGTCACAACATTTTTTGCTACATTTTCCGTAACCTAGAGCAAATTTTGATTACTCTTCGGACACAACCTGTATTTAGGTTAATAGTTTTAATTGCGTGTCCTACCGCAAGCCAATTAACGAACTATTTATGTTACTCGGAACAACACGACATTTGGAAACGTATTAATTGTGAGAATGGCTAAAACGTTCGGGCAATAAAACACAACAATTTTTATGAAGAGACGAGCTAGTCTGATGATAGTTGACTATTAATATATTTGCGATAGTATTATAAGATTATACTATTAAATGTTGGTCAAAAAAGTTGTAAATAGGTACATATTTTATGACAGTTGGGAAAAAAATAGAACCGGAAACGAACGAAAGTCACAAAAACAAATCAAACAAACAAAAACAAACAAACTACTATTTTTCTAAGCCCTATCGCATCCAAAGTTTAACGTTTTTACAAAATACGAATTACAGAAGTTAAAAAAATTGTAATCATCTCCGTACTTAGCGCGTGTTTGACGTGTTTTTCAAACATTTTGTAAGTGAAATATAGAATTAAATTAAGATACAAGAGGACTGTGGCGAAATATCTTTTACACATTACAATATCCGCTTCAATATACAAAGCGGAGTCATTAGTTACGTATTTATTACTCGTCTGCGTATTATCGGGGCATTGCTCTGAGATGCATTACTTTGTTTATTTTCTGTGTGATAATGAACTGACCGAATTGTGGATAGAAGGACACCCGTCTACGTAGTTGAACTTAGCGCTACGTTTTTCCGTCTCTGATCGAAGGTCCAGAGATCGACCCAAAACCAGGCTGCAGTCCTGCAGTACTAAGGGCCATCAACGACTGTTCGCAGTCCGATGTAGAGCAGCGTGAATATAGTCGTCGGTATTACGTTACACCGTTCTCCCTGTTCGTGGCCTTGACGGAGTCGCCACCGTTCGCAAATGCGAAGAGATGCAGGGGAAGAGGAGTGCCGGCTGCATGCCACAGACCGGATCAGTGGCCCAGAAGAGAATCTGGATACGGGAAAGCCGTGGCAGGTTCGCGGAAGAATGCGAGATCGTCCCTGCGTTCCCACCGTAAGCAACCAAAGTGGAACCCCGTCGGGATTTTAGTTGGTAGAGGCACCACTCTTGATGTCGTCTCCAACATAACCTGACCGTCTCCCTCAAGCGGAGAAGGGTATGTGTAAATCCATTTCCTCCACGTGAAAAGGTTTACATGCTGACCGATTTTATGCATTCCGACTGATGGTAGGCGATCGTCATGATTAGCTCACTTTTCTCTGTCTATGATAGTGTAGATGTGCTTAGAGTAATTAAATGGATATGTAGTGTAGTTTTCATTGTAATATTAATTCAATAAGTTTCACTCTCAATAAAAAAGAATATAGGTACGTATATTTTATCCTATGTGGTAGCGTTAACATAACGCCCAATATAGCAAAGTTAAGGAAAATCTTAATAAACATCCATTTAGATTTACGTCCTCATTCCCTTCCTTGAAAAGCAATAAACGGCTAATCCTATAAGCCCATTGTAACAAATCTTCTGGCGAGTCAAGGGACAGCCTTCGCGTGTGTCAGGGCAGTGGCACAGCTACACACATTCCTCGTTCGAGCATAATTGGATATCACTGTAACAGGATTAGCCTTGCTGTATGCATTGCTCGAGTTAGGTTATAATCTAATAAGAAAACTGTTTTTACTGTTTACCGACTGTGCCCGATGGGTAGCTCGTCGATATTACAACAAAGTTACGCCCGCATACGACGATTCTTTTTTTGACGTGATAACGTCTTATAATTCGATGAAGCCGGCTGCACGCCCACAAAACATGACGTCATGTACCGTTACCGCGTTACCGTCGGTCGTTACCGTCGGTCGTTACCTCGCCGCATGTTTGTTACAGTTGTATTAATTATTTCGACCAGTAGTTCAAGCGGGGATGTAGCTCAGTGGTTGAGCGTTCGCTTTGCATGTGAAATGCCCCGGGTTCGATCCCCGGCATCTAAAAGCTTTTTTGCATTGTTTTGATTGAAAATGACTAAATTCTACTGATTACTTTTTACATACATATCTATTAAACAAATGAAATTAAAATTTTCTTTTGAAAAATGCTACCATTCCATCAGTATTTTCTTAAGACGTTGTCACGTTCTATCGTCAGTAAACCGACTTTACAGACAAACATTTTTTTTCCAAAGTTTGGAAATGTTTCGCGGCCGATTTGCTACAGTTCGGACAGTGGATAGTACTCCGCTAACGATTCATTTAATGAGGATATGGCCTTAATTTAACATGAGTATGGGGGGCTAGTAGCCTCTCGCCAAAGAGTTTACTTAAACGACGTAGTACGTAGTTCCCATTCGCGTATTTTCTTCACGACTAGACTGTTATCTAATGCACTCCAATTAGTCCCATAAACATTTTGTGGAAATCGATCGAATAATCAAAAATAGTCAAGAAATTCTATAGATCGATATTTTTGTTTATCTACTTCGAAAAACTTAATTCACTGTCTCATTGGAAGAGCGTGTAGTTGGCCTAGGTTATAAGTATAAATGTTCGTTCAGTTTTGTATAGATGATAATATAATTAATTAAGAAAAAACTTTTTTTAAATGAAAGAGATTTTAATGTAGTTCTAGAAAAAGCGAATATTTTGAGTGATACAGCTAAAGTTTTGAGTCAAATGACTGATTTATAATATTGGACTTGTTTGGAGCCCTTTTACTTGTAAGGCCAAATGGAAAAGTGGAAAACTACCCATTACATCTACAATAAAGTAAAGTGATTTATGTGCTACACACTAAACCAAAGCAGTACCTACTCATTCTTTTTTCTCTCATTTATCCGGTAAAACCCTACTAATATTAAAAATGTCAAAGTATGGATGTTTAGATGTTTGTTGCTCAATCACGCCGTAACGTATGAACGGATCAGCTGAAATTTGGAGTACAGTTAGATTATAGTCTGGAGTCACATAGGCTACTTTTTATCCTGGGAAAATGACGGGAACGGGAACACGGGTAAAACCGCGGGGCACTGCTAGTTACGAATAAAAACCGTTTATTCGTCTTCCATGATCCACCCACCTTATACGAGTATAATATGTAAGTTATAAGTCTATATTATTTATAGCACAAAATTTATTTGAAATTAATGAAGTACTCAGTTTATTAAATTGAATTCGATTGAAGTTGGTTGCTTGGCTTATTCAAGGACAAATAATAATGATTAAGCTTGTTCTTTGTATTAAAGTCCTCTATTAACAATAATATTTGTAAACTAAAAATATAAAGACTAAAAAACCATAAAAATTGGTTCATGACATTAAATAAAACTGCAACAACCTACAAGAAATCAATTTCTTCGTCAACAAATAAAAGTCCGTACGGTCTAGTTATGTCTACTCAAGCTCCATCGGCAAGTTGCCAAGTCGGAACCACAAGTGACAAGTTGATGCAATTTTCTTACTTAGTCTTTGATGCGACGATCTATAAAATTACTTGATTTGACATTTCTGAACGAGCTACTTTAACGGCCGTTTGCTTGTTTACTGAATCCTATATAGAGTTGGTCATTTGTAGGATTTGAATGTGTTGGAACTCAACTGGTGGTACTACAATCTATTTTTATTTTGTAGTGGTAGTACCACACCTTTGCCAGTTATTCTACTGCCAGGCAGTAATGTTTTGCGGAATGTGTTGGGGAAAACATTACTGTGTTCCGGTTTGAAGGGCAATGTTTCCAGAGAAATTACAGCGCTTAGAGATCTTATCTCATCTTAGATCCCCTAGATCTCTGGGTGAAGAGCGCAGCGTATTGATTTGGAGTCTTCATGTTTCAATAGCTGCGTGTCACTGTGCTGTTATGGGGCAGGCATATTGCTTACCATCAGGCACATGTCCTGCTCGTCTTGTCACTTTTTATTTAAAAAATGTTTGTCTGTAAAGTCGGTTTACTGACGATAGAACGTGACAACGTCTTATGAAAATACTGATGGAATGGTAGTATTTTTCAAAAGAAAATTTTAATTTCATTTGTTTAATAGATTTGTATGTAAAAAGTAATCAGTAGAATTTAGTCATTTTCAATCAAAACAATGCAAAAAAGCATGTAGATGCCGGGGATCGAACCCGGGGCATTTCACATGCAAAGCGAACGCTCTACCACTGAGCTACATCCCCGCTTGAACTACTGGTCGAAATAATTAATACAACTGTAACAAACATGCGGCGAGGTAACGACCGACGGTAACGCGGTAATGGTACATGACGTCATGTTTTGTGGGCGTGCATCGAATTATAAGACGTTATCACGTCAAAAACAATGTTACACTAGTATTATTGTACGGGAAATGTACCTTGGTTATAGGGTGGAGGCGTTCCACGCACGATATTCACAGGTAAAACGGACGAATGAAGAGGGTTAACACAAAAAAATCTAATCATTACAAATCAAAATAATCTTTATTCAGTCAACATATGTATAACATGTGCTTTGAAAAGTCAATAAGTTACAAATTCATTTTGATAAAGTTTATTACAATACGACACTTGTTAAATTAGTAAACAATAACACACATACTTAGTAATTTTTCTTTTTTCGGTCTTTCATGACGATTGCCAATGTTAGTCGAACTGGAAAGTAAATTTCCACATATTTTGCGTAACACAACTTTTGTTCTATCTATCTATAAATTAAAATATAAACAAAAAACTGAAATTATTTTTGTTCATATGTGTAGTAAATATAAATAAATATAGTCTTGAACCACGTCGCAAGATCTTTAGCTTATCGATTTTCTTTCGGGGAGGGTGGGTGCAACCGTGCAACCGTTTCTATCGGAATGCTCGTTCTTCGAAATACGACATCGTTTCATGTTTGATGTTCCAAAGACACGCACGAAGAGGTTTGGCTCTAATTTTGTGATAAGAACGTCTAAGCTGTGTAATGCGTTACCTGGGTGAGTTTTTCCCGATGGTTCGATCTTTGTGTCTTCAAATCGAGAGTGAATCAGTTTCTTCTAGGTACACGCTCGATCGTAACCCGCATCGTCGCTTAACATCAGGCGAGATGGCGGTCAAGTGTAAACCTAAAAAACTTAAGAAAAAGGTATACTAAGGTTTACTTATTAAACATTTCTGAGCTGAGAAAACGTCGTCAACATCTCTTATGATCAAAAAAGTTCATAAGCGACGACTACTACTTACCATCAGGCGGACTGTATGGTTATCGCCACTCAACCTATAAAAAAGTAGAGTTTTTAACATATTATAATGTTAAGATCGTAGAAGTTACTTATTCATTTTATCATTTAAGTATTATTCAGCCCTGTTCCTAAAACAATCCATAATAAATTATTTGTATCACGTAAAGTGCTTCACATCATCATTCTTAGAGATTTCAATCATGAAATACACGTGCAAAACTCATTGTGCATATTAATCATGAGCAATGAAGTCATTTTAAGATGATAGACCAATAGACAATCTTAACGTGGGATGACTTTATTTGACTTTTGTAATGATACCAGGAAGGCCAATTTAAATTAATTTACAAGTCTAGCTCTTGTAATGTATCGCAATTAGGTATCTAATAGGTTGCATTTGCATAGAGCGGGAGCTGAGAGAAGTTGAGTGTGCAAAATATGAGGATCGAACTCGGTGTACGGTTTTGGACTCAGAAAAGCATGCAGATTACGATTCTGGATGTTGCCTCGAGGCGTATTGGTCCATTTTTTACACCCTTTAGAATTAAGTAAATAGACTGCACACATTACTAAAACTGGTTATTGAGGGTTGTCCCTAAGAGATAGATATATGACAACCACCACAGACTTTTTTAGGGGACAAAACAGCAGAACCTTTATTATTACATTATTTTGATATAGGTATCTTGTAGTGTTCAGCTAATAACTATTTTCATAGTGTTATCAGTGTTTTGCTACTATTTTGTGCATATTATAAAACGGAATCTTCTTTTAGCTGGTTGCCTGAAAGAGATTGTTCTTGGCAATAAGGTCGCCACAAGTTGTGTTGTATCAAAGTGTGTAAAATTTATGTTTTTTTGTAGTTGTATAAGGCATTTTTTTACTTATATGTAGTGGCAGGACTCTTTGCAGAGTCCGCTTGCGGAAGAACCTACCACACCTTTACCGGTTATTCTACTCCCAAACAGTAATGTGCTCCGATTTAAAGGGCAATGTTTCCAGAGAAACTACATGATGTAAACGTAAATCATCTGATTGTTTTGGGTGACGAGTGCAGGGCAGTGCTAGGTAACAATTTGGACTCTATATTCTGACTCTATAGCCGCGTGCTATTAGCATGTCGGTAACGCCAAACAATAGGATTTTCTTCCACCAAAAAGTGCTAAACGCGGCTAAAGAAGTCATCACTTCAAAACACATTTTAGTTCTTCAGTTTAGTTTAATGCGTGATCTAATACCACCATGCCATTTTTCGGACTGTCTTTGCCATTTCCTGACTATGGGACTGCTCGTAGCTCAAAAAAGCGACAACATTTCATGATTGACGTTCCAAAGACTCCAATAAAGAGATTTGACTCTACTTTTGTAATAAAAACGTCTAGGCTGTAGATTTTGTTGCCTGAGTGGTTTTTCCCGATGATTTCAATCTCGGTGTCTGGAAAATGAGAGTAAATCGGTATCTTCTAGGTATGCAGGCTCCGTCATAGACTTCATCATCGCTTTACATCATGCGATATGGGGGTAATATGGAGTAAAAGAAAAGTAATAGGGGATTTCGTCCAGGGGTACCTGGACGAAATCCCCTATATCTCTAGAGCTATTGAAATAATAGTACTTTAATGTTGTTTTTTGTCCTTTCCAGGTAGTGCTGGTCTTCATACTGAGTATAGCATCACTCATCATCTACTTCATTGACGCATCCAGGTAATTTCACGACCATATCTCTAGTTCGAAATTTCATTTAGTTGCTATAATAATATATTAATTTCATCTTGTACAATATGCTGAAATCATAAGGAATACGTGAGTCCATCTGTAATAAAATAAATGTGGTCCGAACCGTTTGCTGCAACTAGTCAAATCACACAGCTTGGCAAAAAATACGTAACTAGTTAACGTTGTATGTTGTATCTGTCAATGTCAAAATTTATAACATATTGAAAGCATTTTTACAGAGCATACCCTACAAAACTTGGCTGCTCGTTTTTTTATAATAGAGACCTGTGCTTTTGGCCTCAGATGGCATCTACTTTGTAGTTGGTGTTGTGTGAGGAATGTCCAAGAATATGTAATATTATTGTTAACTACCGAACTATGGGTTATCGCAGAAGGAACACAATCTTTTTTTGTTTGAGCCAGTTTGAAGACACAATCGGTTTTGGCTCGCGTAAACCTTGAGCAAAAGATTGTGATAAATTAAACGCGATGTAATGTAAGTTAAAGTTCGGTAGGCAGAGGCTATCTGAGGCCAACTCCCATAGGTCCCTTAAAATAAAAGTATGTAATGAAAATATTACGTTTCGATCTCATCACAGAGGCCGCAGTCGCGAAAAGACAAGATGCGGGTAGTCTCATGCGAAAAGATGGAATCGTCATCTACCCTCATTCTGTGCTTTCAATATTTTATTTATTTACTTACTAAATAAATAATATCTAACCATAAAAATGGTCGAATATTATTATGAGAGCACAATGACCCCGTTGGGGATTCCCTAACGGGGTCGTGCAATACTGTGATAAGTTATTGAATGTAAATTGAAATCGCGAAATTTTTATGGTAAAAAAATAACTTGTACGGTAATATTTTTAGTAAATGGTTTGAATATTCATGTATCTTACACAAAACTGTTAAAATACCCAAAATGTAAAAAAAAAAGTAATTGTGATTGTTGTCGGTTGTTGTTTTCCTGTTTTTGCCAGGCTGTATATGTGCTTCTTTTTCTTTATCAGCTGATGACGTTTATAGAAAATGGCTTACTCGTGATCTGTTAACTGTTTGTCGTATATAAATGTTGTAGTGTTGTTACCTATGCTTCACGTGTCCGATTTCAGCGAAGACGTGGAGAGATGCCAGAAATGGAGTGACAATATAACTCAGCAAATCGACCTTGCCTTTAACATATTTTTTATGGTCTACTTTTTTATACGAGTGAGTATTATTTAAAACAATGTTTCAATGGAGTTTTTTAAACCATCAGATGATTTTAATGTATTTTTTTTCTGTTTCAGTTTATAGCAGCTAGTGACAAGCTATGGTTCATGCTCGAAATGTATTCATTTGTAGATTATTTCACGATACCCCCATCCTTTGTATCAATATACCTGGATAGAACATGGATAGGTAAGAATCCTTGTATTTTATCATGAAACAGTATATCCTATTTTTTTTTATTTATACTATTCAACAATTGTAAAGGAACTTTACTAAGATAACATAATTTAAAAAAGTTTTTTTTTTTTGAATTTTTTCTGTTTGTGTCTGATCTCCAAGCGTGAGGTATTTCGTTCGTATCCCGGCTCATGAGTATTTCGAAAATCCAAATATACAACTTGTTAGTGTCATCAATATTGGATAGAAAGGTGAAAGAAAACATCGTGACGAAACCGATATATTTCGAGGATATGTTGTGTCATCCACTAAACCGCATTTAGCCAGCGTTGCGGTATTAAATAAATAAATATAAATAAATATTGGTGGACAATTCACACACAACACCGTCTGACCCCAAACTAAGCAAAGCTTGTGTGATGGCGGCCAGATAACTGATATAATACTTATATAGTTTTATACCCCGTTTACATGATTCCAGTCCAGCGACCGAATCCAGTGCTGGATTGCTTACTGGAATAATGTAAACCGGCACTGGAATACATTGGCACTGGATTGATGCATTCCAGTGCCGGTTTCCATTATTCCAGTAAGCAATCCAGCGCTGGATTCGGTCGCTGGACTGGAATCATGTAAACGGGGTATTAAATACATACTTATTATACATAGAAACACCCAGACACAGTGCAAACATTTGAATTCATCACACAAATATTTGCACTGGGTGGGAATCGAACCCTTGGCTTCGCAGGCAGAGCTACTACCAACTAAGCCACGAGGCCAGTCAGTATTATGGTATTGGTGTTCTTTGTGAGAGAAGGCCTTAATACTAGGATTTGGTATTTAGAAAATAGAATTGATTTTATATAGGCACTAACATAAATATAGGAATTAGGTTCCTTTATCATTATGGGACATAGGAACAACCCTTTACACGGAACAAATAGGTCCTTAATATTTGTTTCGTAGTGTCAGGATTCTTTGCGGACGCAAAGAGTCTTACTACTACTATAATCTCAAACTTGTGTATCATTTAACGTTTGTTCTGAGTGGGTATCGAACCCACGGCTTACGGCTCAGTGAATAGAGTCGGTTTCACCTGAGCCACGAGGCCAAACAATATTATTTCTGTTACGATAGTTTATTAATGATGTATTACCATTTTCAGGGCTGAGGTTTCTCAGAGCTCTACGCTTAATGACCGTGCCTGATATTTTGCAATACCTCAATATATTAAAGACATCGAGCTCAATTCGGTTGGCGCAATTAGTTTCTATATTTATATCAGTGTGGCTCACAGCCGCTGGCATTATTCATTTGGTGAGTTTAGTGTTTTTTATGATCATTAGATTACGCAGTACCTCTACACTAGGAACCCGAAAGGGTGGCGTTTTAATCATCATGAGCTACTATTATTGTCATATACCAGCTGCTTTATTGGCAACTAGAAGCATCCGGCTTCACTTGCATAGTTCTTGATTCCGGTATATTTCCCAGATAAAAAAAAATGCCTATGTGTTATTCCGGATTATTAGGTATATAAAATTTTATCCCGAACCATCTAGTAGTTTTTACTTGAAAAATTAACAAACTTACCTACATACTTCTATCTACTACTTCTACTATTCATAATTTTACTAGGACATGAAGAAAGTTATTTTCATATTTAACACTGGCATCTGCTCGCTACTTCGCTACAGTAGAGTTTAGAGACTCGATTGAGCTATAAATATCCTAGAACGAACTTTGATTTAGGATCCTCTTTAATTATTAGTAACGAACAGTTACATGTAAATAAAGAATAAATGCGAAAAATACAACTTCTACTATGTAGTATAGTAGTATTACGTAATGTTTCACAAGTCATACATTCGATATCAACGTCATAGAACGCTTGGTTGGCTCAAGGGATACTTTATAGTTTTCCTTACTGTCTGTTTCAGCTGGAAAATTCTGGCGATCCATTAGAATTTGAAAATTCACAAAAGTTATCATACTGGACTTGCGTGTACTTTCTAATAGTCACGATGTCCACTGTAGGTTACGGTGATGTGTTCTGTCACACAGTTCTGGGCAGAACGTTTTTGGTATTTTTTCTTCTCGTTGGCTTGGTAAGTTTCGCTTTCATATATCTTCTTCTTATCTATAACAATACTGTTTAATGAACTTTAAATTAATTGAATATCACAAGATATACTCGTAATACTTTATAATATAACATTTGCAAGGAGAGGCAAGTCTTTTTTTAGGATAATATATTTTGATAGAGTAGTCTTACGACGCTCACCTTTTCTTTAAAAGCCACTCGAGCCGCCAAGCTTGCTATTCCTTGCATAGCCGAATGAATAACAAAGCAAAAGGAAATAAAACTGTGACTTGCCTACGGAGGTGAAACAATAGTTCACATGGGACTTGCTAGACAAGCGTAATGGATAACCGCACAGCTCGTTGAATGATTGTAAGCCTGACTAGTGCACCATCTCATAGAAGCATGTCCAACGTTTCTATTAACGTTCGGGAGAGGTTCGCCTCCGCCCGGCCGCGCGTCACCCTCACCGTCGTGAGGGCTGCTTCTACTCGAACGTGTATCTCTTACTCTCGCCGAACACTAACGTGCTTCGTATCGAGCGACTGCATGGGTGTCTTTTGTTTTTTTCTTTTGCTTTGTTACGTGATGTCACACAAGTACTGTGCCGCCGGAGGATCTCTCGCGCTCGGTGGCTCCGTCCGAGCTCGGGCCGCGAGCGCAGCTTGTAGTCGACCGCGCGCTGCGCCCGACCACGACCGCCGACCGCCGACCGCCGGCACGCGCCGCGCCGCGCGCCCGGCCCTCCCTCCCTCCGCGCGACCTTGCATGCCGCACCTGTGCCTGGCTGTGTTCCGTTGCTCACATCACCGGTAGACACACACTCGTTCCTTTTATTTTATTTCGCTCCGCTACCGGCTGCACATAAAGACTCTTGCGTCACCTTAGAACTACCGAGACTCGAGGTGGACATTGTCGTGCACCACGCGATGGTGTCCGCGCAACCGCAGGCTCGATGTTCGATCGACACCGTGGTCTGTTGCAGGCAATGTTCGCTAGTAGCATTCCCGAAATTATAGAGCTGGTAGGAAGTAGGTCCAAGTACAGTGGCGAGCTGAAGCGTGAACATGGAAAAAGGTATCAGTTTGATATATAAATTGATCGCCGAAAGTAAAGGTGATTCATTCCGCGGCGAGATCCGCTTATGAATCGCCCGATCTCTCGGAAAGATGAGGTTATCACCTATAAAGAAGCTTGCTCAGTGCCGTCAGATGTATTGTGTCATCTACTCGCGTGCACTCGCGGCCCACCCGCCGCGGCGCCGGCGTCGCGTCGCCGCCCGCTACCGCCGCCCGGCGCGTAGCGGCGCGGCGAGCGACGGCCGACGCGTCGCCCCGGGCGGACCGCCTGTGAACGCGTCTACCAAGCGTCTATACCGAATGCCCACCGTTTTAGTTCAGGAACCGGACGTACCGATTTCTTTTAAGTTCCGTTCATCGATTAGTTAGCGTATGTATCCTTAGGCTTTGCATGCACCCGGTCACGAGTCCCCGTACGGCTTGCGCCGGTCACAGCTCCCGCCGCTAGCGTAGCTCGGCACGGCACCCACGTCCCGCACACACACAGCCACCTCGCGCCACGCAGACAGACGACACTCGAGGCACACAGCCTTGCGCTCGCGAGGCGAGGGTACGCGGCCGCGGGCGGGCGCGCCGCGGGGGGGGCGGCGCGGGTACTCACCTCTCGGTGTTTGCTGTGTACCGTAGGCTGTGTTCGCCAGCTGGATCCCCGAGATCACGGAGCTGGCGGCGCAGCGCAACAAATACGGCGGCCGGTACAACAAGGACGTCCGCCGCAGGTACCCTGCTCTCTCGCCCCCGCTCCACGCGGCTTCCTGCCTTCCTACCTCTCACGGTTTCGATCTTGGTTGATTGAATGCGGAGTTTGCTAATGAAATTTATTAATCCTTCACTAGAATCGGTCTCTCGGTGCCGTGGCGCATGCTCGAAGAGTTAGCTCCCGGCGGCCGCGCCCCTCTCCCCGATCACGAGAGACAGGCGCGCGGTCGACCGACGCACTACTACATGCCTTTTTTCGTAAATTTTACTCGAGATAACTTGAGCTTTTTAATCCTTCTAACGAGACTAGATCTGGAGAGAGCCGATGTAAAGTTTTGTAATGCTGTCGATGAAGTAGTGTTTGGTTTGTTCGCTTGCACACGATGCCTGTCGCCACGCTGTAGCGCTAGCTCCGGCACCTCGCCACGAGTCCCGACGTGATCACACAGCCAGTGCCCGCGCCGCCGCCGCCGCGCCCGCGCGCGCCCGCGCCCCCTAACCGCCCGCTCCGGCCCGCGTGCGCGCCCGTGCCCGTGCTAACTAACCGCCCGCTCCAGCCCGCGCACACCCGCCGTCCGTCGCCCGACGCCCGACGTCCGACGTCCGACGCCCAGAGAGGAGCTGCCGAACGGAGCCGCCACTGGCGCCTCCCTTCCGCACCACCCTCCCCACTCACAACTCGATTGAATGTGAATGTCTTGTTTTGTCTGTCGGCGTTTAGGCGATATTTGCCAGTTGTATCCCAGAGATAATTGACTTAATCGGCACTAGACCCAAGTACGGCGGCACCCTCAAGAATGAGCGGGGACGCAGGTGAGCCGCTGTCTTCCTCCGTTCCGTTGAATGTGTTCCGTGTTGTGAAATCTATATTCTTCCTTTTCCTCTCTTAGCACGCTTCTGTGTTCTCACTTATCTTGGCGGGACGCGAGTCCCGCGAGTTGTCTATGTTTTGAGTCGATATTGTAAATTATCTTTAAATTGATTTGAGTTAACTAGCGAACAGCAGATAGTGGCTAGTGTTACCGCTCGTCGTATATATTTAGGTTTATTATGTTCTTGTTAGTATACGTACGTAAAGGAATGTTTATCGTAAAGCTTAGTTACGGAGAGTTAAATGTTGAGTGGTACCGTACCGTAGTGCGTTGTTGGAGTTGTGGTGTGCGAAGCGCGGCCTCGACAGCTCCTCTCTGTGGCGCGACCGTCGCCGAGGGCGCTGTTGGGCCCGACCCGTACCCTGCCCGTGCCCTGAGCCCTCCCGTGCCCGTTCTACCTAGTGAGTGCCACTACCGCCACCGCCACCGACTCCCACCCCCCACTCTCCTGCCTGCACGACTGTATTCTGTTCATGTATCTGTACTCTTACCTACTCTTAATGTTGACCCTCTTTAATGTTTATGATGTTTTTGTACTTTGGATCGATCCCCTCGGTTATATTAGTGTAATGTACGTATAAATTCATAGAGCGTGGCAAGGCTGTGTGCATTGAGGACATTTTAACGCAATATTAGATTAGATCTCGACCTACCATTTAACAACCGACATCATCTAGCAGTGTACACGAATCATTTTTACTAAATTATGAATTGAATATTTTAAATTGTTTGCAATTTTATGCGGTTTTTCCAATATTCAAAGTAGACCATTTTGAAATATTTTTGGTGAAAATGGAATCAGTTCTTTGCCACACCTTAGATGAATAATAGATTGCATGTTTGTTGGTAGTTCTGCAACTCTAAACTGCATCTGTCTCTTTCCGTCTTCTTTCTATTCTGTGATGGTTTTAGTGAGTTTGAGGGCCTCTCCCTTCTGTTTGGTTTGTTTCAAGCTTTAACCTCCATCATTATACCGACACTTCAACTGTCCACACTCAAACTAATCGCTATTTTCATTTCTGATCTTCTCTTAAACGGGCTGAAACTACATAAGGCATTACATTAAAATGTTACTGAATTTACAATAAACAATTCTCATACCTCCGATACATTTTTAACTGTACTGAGACGCAAGCTTTTGTGTTATTGTAACGTTTTGTCTAAACACAGTGTCTGCTAACCTAATAACAATGTGCATTACATTCTAAGTATTCGATGAACCAAATACACGTATTCACCCAACGTATATATCTGTGTTTAGACGTGATCCCTTACACAAGTCCATAATCGATGTTTTATCCTTACAAGGAATGCTACTCATAAAGTTATACCCTTGATACCATACAGTCCTAGCAAGCATATCCCATCCCTTAGTCCTGGTATAATTTATACATGTATATTTATTATTATTTAGAGTGGTAGATAGTAAACACAAATCCTGAACGAAACTGAGCTTCATAGATAAGTAGTTCATTACTTTGTGGAATCAAAGTAGCCATGATAATAAACATTTTAATCATAAATACATTTTTGGACATAATAAGATCAAATTCAGATCCACCACAAATTGATGAACCCAATAATCGTAAATAATGGAGGTTATTAATTTAGCAATGTCTTCATTTTTTCAATATGCATTATACTAAAAATACATCTCTATAATAATCTCAAGATTCCTGTCGGTGTTAATATTTATTTTCATAGAAATTAGTTTCCGAAATGAAGACGTTGTTATTCTTAAAAGTAGTTTTTCCACGCTTCTGTCACAAATTGTTTTGTTTAACCCTGTTGTGACCTGTGTTCATTTCGCATTGTTTTAAATGTTTTAAATCTTAGTGTATTTTTTGGTCCCAGGTGTTAAATAAGACTTCAAATTGCTTTATACTGTCTTTCCTATCTTTCTATTTAAAAAGCTTTTAAATATTGCTTTCTGAAAACATGCTAATGTAAATCTTAAATTTGAGAGCAGCAAAGCTTTCCCTTTTCAAAGTTTTGCAAAAAGTATAATTTGGACTAAATTTGCAAAAAAAAACATGCTTTCGAAATTTCTCGAAAAGATAATCTGCTTCACTGCTTCTTTATTTTCGAATTGCAAAATTTAAGTAGATGCACCTTTGCCTCTTCTTTTAAGAACCGATACTCTAACATATTTTACATTTTCAGGCATATAGTAGTATGTGGACATATAACATACGAATCAGTAAGCCATTTTTTAAAAGACTTCCTACATGAGGACCGGGAAGACGTAGATGTCGAAGTTGTTTTTTTACACAGGTCAGTAATCCCCATTCATTCGTATTACGATAGTTATAAGAGATAGAAACAATATTAGTTAATACTTCATCCAGAATCAAAATAGCGAACGAACGTTTTAAGATGTACAAATGATTCGTCTATCATTTAATACTGATTTGTGAAACAATTTGATGGAAAAAGAGTTGTGGAAAATGTTTGTTAACGAAGAAGGTGGTTTGTATCATATGTGCTCGAACGACGCTTTCAGAAAAGAGCCCGACCTAGAGCTGGAAGGTCTCCTGAAGCGTCACTACACCACCGTCGAGTTTTTTCAGGGTACAATGATGAATGCCGTCGACCTTGAACGAGTCAAGGTTAGCGTAAGACAAATAGAGCAGGCATTAGATTATCGCACGGCCGTTCTTATCATTAATACGCGTCTACGTGAATCAGTACTTTTTATTTATTTCTTATTATGTGCATAATACAGATCTTTTATCAAGATGCTGTCCATAGTCACTGTAGGTTTTTATCACTTTGGTAATTTTATCTTGTGATTATGTTGATGCAATCATTTGCTTCTCACGGTGGTGCGGTGGCGCCTCGACTCCGAGGCGTCTCCGTACCATCCCACGACTGCGTATTTGGTAAATAGCGTTGCATGGTAAGTCCAAGACAGGCGGCGGACTGTCCCATACCTGGTCAGTAGTGTTAACAGAGCGTTGATGACAGGAAACCGCCCGACCTGGAGCTCGAAGGCCTGTTCAAGAGACACTTTACCACTGTGGAATTCTTTCAAGGCACCATTATGAATCCAATCGACCTTCAGAGGGTAAAAGTAAGTAAAATTGCACACGGAGATTGATATTTGGGCGTGGTGTCGGTTTAAAGCTGTACAGACTGTCGTTTCTATAGAGTAGAGCGATGCTCGTTCACTGACTGTCTCGGGATGCTCTCGATGCGGTGTTCCTTCTAATGTTTGAACTGAGCGCTGTCTGTGCCTGTCGCTATTGAGTGTTTGCGCCCCGGCTCAGCAAGGCTACCCCCGTACCGTACTGACCCGGAGGCTTCTGTGTGTCTCTTCCCTCTGACTCCTTCGCCGCGCCCAGTCCGGCCACCGTATATCTTACTGTACTAATAATCGGTGTTGTATGCGATGCCATCCCGTGTGTTACTTCGATATCGATTTGACTGTACGTTACCACCGTATTGGCATTAATGGCTGCCGAAGAAAGGGTTACCATTCCAAAATTTCTACTAATGTAGTTTCCAAGTACAGTTGTCGATTGTCGAGCATTGTGGTAAGTTTTGACAGCATGGCTTAATGGAACGCTATAAAATCTGCATGATAATTTCCACCACTATCTAACACCCACCTGCTTCTTCCTAAATGATCACTACGCAATCTTGTTGTTGTGTGCAAAAAATAGTACCTTCCATTTCAGAAAGGTTTAAGTACCTAATTGTATTAGATCGTAGTGGGCATTTATCTGTGTTAATATCTGTGCATGCATTTTCATGCTTGATTATTTCAATACATACCTACTTGGCTTGAAGTAGAATGTGTTGTAAATATTAATATATGTAGATACTCATTGATTATAAAATAAATGTTTTCTTCTCAATCTTCTGAATTCAGTAACTTTTAAAACGACAAAATAAATGGTAAGAGAAACCAGTTAGCAAACAAATATTTCAGTCTATTTTGATGTCTTTTATGGTTAATGTGCTGTATTTCATCTCAATACTTACGATAGAGTAATTCAATTCTTCTCAATTCAATAATTTCATTCTTTTTTATTGGTCTGCCTAGGTAATTGCAAACAGACCGGCCAGACTGTACCTAATTGTCCTATTGAGATCATCAAATCTTTCCGTTGTCTTTCTTTCATCAAGTGTGTTTGTAGGTACATGAAGCGGACGCATGTCTGGTGCTAGCCAACAAATACTGTCAGGATCCTGATGCTGAAGACGCTGCCAATATCATGAGAGTCATCTCTATAAAAAACTACTCTGACGATATAAGGGTTATCATACAACTTATGCAGTACCATAATAAGGTCAGCCACATACATTATTTTATTGAAATAAGTAGAAATTATGTAAATATTGGTGGACAATTCACACACAACACCATCTGACCCCAAACTAAGCAAAGCTTGTGTGATGGCGGCCAGATAGCTGATATAATACTTATATAGTTTTAAATACATACTTATTATACATAGAAACACCCAGACACAGTGCAAACATTTGAATTCATCACACAAATATTTGCACTGGGTGGGGATCGAACCCACGACTCTCGGCTTCGCAGGCAGAGCTACTACCCACTAAGCCACAAGGCCAGTCAAGTATTTCGGCTTTTCTGTATTCGTCGTCACCGTTTATTTATTGAATAAGTAGGTATGTTTTCGTTTAGTTTGGGGCTAGAAAGTGTTGTTGAGTAATGTCCACCAACATTTATTTATTTATTTTTCAGGCTTATCTTCTCAACATTCCTTCATGGGACTGGAAGCAAGGCGACGACGTCATCTGCTTAGCAGAACTGAAACTTGGCTTCATCGCTCAGAGCTGCCTCGCCCCTGGTTTTTCCACAATGATGGCCAATCTCTTCGCCATGAGGAGTTTCAAGACGGTCAGCCTTTCTTTGATTATCATTTTCACCTTTGTATACCTCCTATCTTCAAAAATCTTCAAAAAGAGCATGGTCGAGAACAATTGGCAGAAACGTAATTCGAGCACCTTTATTTCGTTGTACGATAATGGTCAAAGTTCTAACTAGTAATGCGGCATTTCCACAGTCCCAAGAGATGGCTATGTGGACTAATGACTACATGCGAGGTACCGGGATGGAGATGTACACCGAGTCGCTAAGTACCACGTTTATCGGGATGCCCTTCTTTCAAGCCGCTGAGTAAGTGGGCAGGAACCGAGTCGCTTGCAATACCGTGACGTGAGACGACGTCACACAACTTTTCTATACTGTTCAAGTGTTTGAGCATACCCATACCGCCGTGGTTACGGAAACCGTCACTAACAGACATAACGCATAGCTTTCTCATTAGTGTTACTTGTACAATTTTGTTTGCCAGCTTCCACGATCTGTGATATGAATCTGAATGTTTTCTTTAAATCTCATTGTAATCTCTTCATAGGTACTGCACTGAATAACATAGTTTAGCTGATAGTATAGATATGTACAGAAGGATGATACTGATACTAATTGTGCTGAGTAGACATCTAATATAGGAAGCGTCGTGACGGTGACTGGAAGGCGAGGGGTCGACTTCAAAGCGGTTGTCAGATTGAACTAACAAGGCACGAGCTTTAGCGTTTCCTGTTGGTTGATTGCAGTCCCCCGACACACAAGCTTGGCAGAACGATTACCTGCAGGGTACCGGATGCGAGATGTACACGGAAACACTGTCGACCTCCTTCACGGGAATGAGTTTTCCTCAAGCGAGCGAGTAAGAACACCCGCGAGCCGGCTCCTCTTACCCCGCACCGTAGGCTGTGTGCCGAGTTGCTAACCCTAGCTACTATTATAGCGTGCACTATTAACTGAATGTGTCCGATAGTTACGTGTCTCAGGACGGTAGAACTAAATTGATTCTCTGGTTTCAGAATTAGAATGTGCATGTTGAATGGGTTTTAGATTTAGTGGTATGTATGTACGTAGTTCATTTTGGAGAACTTAGGTTTGTTATACCGATACACACAATATTTAGAGTTCCACTTTAGTTTCCACTAACACTAGTTGATTTTGAATGTGTCACAGTCGTTGGATTTGTTCATCAATTCGTTTCAGTGCAGTAGATAAAAATAACTGAAGAATTGTATAGTTTTAATCACGGTGCACATAAATCAGCTTCATTGCATGTTTATTTCAGTGATTATTAATCTCTTGTGAGTATCTGCAGAATAATCAGCTCTACGCTATACATGTCAGAGTGCTTTATTCCTACTTCTGCCTGTGATAACATTATTCGTATTATGAGTGTTTTGTTGTTATAAATACTGTTGTAATTGTAAATAAAGCTTTGCATTTATATCGTATACTTACGCTAACTACGGTAAGAGCCTTTAACCTATTATTATAATAATACTTAGTAAATCACTAACAAATTATAAGCTTTGCATAATATATAGATCAAGTGAGTATAACAAAGTCAAGGTAAGTGTGTAGCAGCATGCATAGCTTTCCGTTATCTGAATTTCTAAGACACAAACTTCAAGACGAGAAGACAGATAATATTAATGAAAATTGTAAAACCAATAAATAGTTGGCCATATTTAATTCTTATAACAAAGTTGCCTCATTATATTTGTCGCTAACTTACGCGCGTAGTAGGTATACAGCCTATTTAAAGTCAAAAATTGTATACTTATGTGATTATTACGAAAAATACAAAAATCATACACACATACACGCTTTGGACTGCATAATATTCATTTGAAACTATATAGACGGAATAAGATATTTAAACGTCTGGGTCTATGATAATGTAACACAACTACATGCCCATGTTTCAAGGTTAATAAAACATGATATATAGTAGAGTCAGCCATTTGCCTATACCTATATACCAACTTAAACAACACCGTTAATTATTGTTAGATACGTTAGACAAGAAATGTGTAAATTTAAGCTACAGTGGCACCAACTTATCTGTAGAACGGCCAAAAGCGGAACTACTGAGGTATTAGTATTAAAGAACACTGAAGTTGTCTAATTTTGCAATAGGTGGCAAAACTGTCCGATCGTAGCGCCATCGCTACATTCTACATATAAGTTGGTCGTACTGTATGTTCACTCTACGTCTAAAGATGATTACAATAACATGTATGACCAAGAAGTATTTTCTTGGTCAAATCTTTCAAGAATACAGCATTGCGGTCTTCTCAGGTTGTGTTTCACGAAGTTGAAACTGCTGCTCCTCGCTATCGAGATCAAGGGAGAAGAAGGCGCCGACAGCAAAATCTCGATCAATCCGAGAAATGTCAAAATTCACGCCAACACACAAGGTTTCTTCATTGCCCAGTCTGCTGATGAGGTTAAAAGGTAAGAACAAGTGTACAAAAATGTGGAGATACATCTGATTCCAATCTCATAGGTCCCTTAAAAAACTAATGGTCGTGCGCGTTCTGCGCCAGCCAAAAGTTCGGAAGGCAGCAAAGGCCATCTGAAGCCAACTGCCATAGATCGCGTTATAATACAAAACATTCTTAATAGTTATCAACCTCTTCGTTGTAGGTACCTTCTTGTATTCGTGAAATCACTACTGACTATAGTGATACTCCCATACTGTTATTCACTAGTGTAGAGCGTCTGTGATCAAGCTTTTTATCTTTGACACCTGACTGTGCGTTAGACAAATCACAAAATATAAGACGGTTTGTGCATATTTCAAAATTATTCTCAGTGATTTGAACTATTTATAATTTATATTTAACGACAATACTTTAGTAAACAGTTCTAGTACGACAATATATGTAGTTTTACTTTACTTGAGTAGTATTTAGTGTTATGCTGTCCTGAAAACAACATTTTAAGTGTACGTGTAGTCAATGCTTTTACTGAAAGTAATAAAATAGGTTATTTATTTATTTTCAATATTTCCTATGACTAAACAGTGGAAAATTCTCAAACTTCCAGAGCTTGGTTCTACTGCAAAGCCTGCCACGAGGACATCAAAGACGAAACACTCATCAAGAAGTGCAAATGCAAAAACTGTAAGATCATTGAATTGCTTTCATTGAAGTCCACATTTCAATATAAACACTTAATATTAAATTCAACTATTATGACCAAACTAATATCAATATAACGAAATTCTGTGACATTCTTTCTGGAAAAACTATAAACGTTGAGTATTCACAAGCTGTGTCCTGTAATTTATATTCACTGTGAAACACGTTCCAATAAATTACGTAATATATGTCACTTGTAAAATATGAACACCCTTCTAGACCGCTCCGAGATGGAAGGTCGACACAGCAAATCCTCTGCTATCGACCTCACACTGTTTACTTTCTATTCTTACGACATTAATCAAATTGTTCGGCTAAACTTTTAGTGACCGCACACCAGCGGAAGGTTGGAGCCGACATAGGTAACTTGCACCACACCTAACCTCACAGATAAACGTTTTCCGATATTATTTTTTCGTGTCTATATAATTTTTGAGTTGCTTTAGTGGTGTTGCGTCCGTACCTCACAGACTGGATCGGCTGCAAGGCATTCTTGACCCGTGCTCGTTCACACCCTATATTAGCGATCATTGTGTATGTCCGCTCGCTCTTGAATGGATATCGCCACGAAATTAAAGCACCTGAACACTTTACCATTCGCTGCCTTTTGAGATCGCTCTGTTCTGATTTGTATCGACGTTGAGAGGACCGAGTGCATCATAAGATGACATCCAAATCAGAAATCAGGCACATATTTACACGAAACAAATTTCACTATTCAAAATTATATTAAACAAATTCGATGCAAATCAACTAGAGTTACCGAGAGTTGATATGATGCACTTTAAAGCCCAGCACAGACTGTAATTGCATGTAAACATAAAGTAGAACTAAATGTCGCAAACAGCAAAATGCACCGTCATTGTATCCCAAAACACTTAGATTTACGAATCCATGAAAGCATGTCTCAGAACAAAAGAGAGTGAAGACAATCACAAAGTGCTAAACGAATTGCCCCATTGAGAGTGAGCTTCCGAGGACAAAGACTTTATACAACAGTTCCGGCTTGTCTGTGCTAATTGACAGTGATTAATACGAGGAAACTAAACTTCGTTCACAGCATTTCATCACCCACGCTTGTGATAGGATCAAATTCAATGACGTTGTTATTGATGGATTTGATACTATCATAACAGAGAATAACATGTAAATTCATGATCACAACGTTAGGCATAGGACTTAGGATTCATACCTGTTTGTCAGTTTTTGGATTTTTACAGATGTCGGAATGATGATGATGCAGTCTGGAATGGTGAAACAAACTGTTAATACTTACCGTGTTTACGACGGTACGGAATAATAGCCCGACAATGCGTATTATGATACACAAATTTAGTTTGTTTGCATCAACTAACAATAATGCTCATAATTAAATTGAGCTAAAGTACGCTAATTCACGAAATGATACACGCAGCTAGTATATGGCAGCTGGGCTAAATCACAGATTATTAACTGAATAATTGTGCTTATTTACGTATATATTTACAGAGAAATAGTGTTAGGTTAGATCTCTGAGTAATATACAATCCGCTCCGAAATCCTCATCTTCTGCAGGTAGATTAGTCATTTCATTTAGACCTTCGATTACCACTCACCCGGTTGTTTTTATTTTGTCTATTCATAAATCGTTAATTTGATATAATGCAAGGGTAATCTGAAGTCTTGTGTGATAAGAACCAACATTTGTGACCTTTTCAACACACAGCTTTACTATCTCGATTGCAATCAACCTATCTTTCCTTGCGTTTCCCATGTATCCTAAAATGCGCAGGTTTGAATGAGTTGTAACAGAAAGGTTTAAAGTGATTGTTTTCGGTTTAGTGGCCACATTCAGGAAAGGCGTACGAGCCGTCCAGATGGTTGGCAGGGCAAGTACGTAACCTATGTGTATAAAACAATGTAAATGTCAATGTGTTGTTTTATATCAAAAGCCGGCGGCGTGGCGGGGTCCGCCGCGGCCGCGCCGCTCACTAGCAATATCGTGTCCTGTTATCATTGTCTTGTCTTTATATCCGTTACTATATGTGCATTATATACAGCAGTTAGATGTTTGCCTCTCCTTAGCCGATACTATAAACATCGGGAGAAATTATGTGATGTTTATTTATTTTGGTGTTGTTGTTATTTATTATTATATATCGGAAATATTTTTTCTAGGATTATTTTTGATCCCTGATTTATGCATCGATTATAGTCCCGCAGATATTGATGTTGTGGAGTTAATAGTTTTTAACTTAAAGTTTTATTATGCTTACAATTTACGACGATGATTCGTTAACTGGAATCCTGCATAGGGAACGTTTACTTTAGATGAATCCGCATTGATAGAGCCGTCAGGGGCTTGCAGTTATTGTCTACTGCGCCTGGTCCAGTCCACATCTTGGTATATAACGAACTACATTTATGATTCAGTAATTATTTGATTGCCTTCATGTAAGTCATTTGACATTAGAACACTGTAACACTTGATATCACCTTCATATTACCATACCAGTCATATCCGTTGCATTAGATTAACCCATTTTTAAAATAGGACCCTATTTTCATTTTTAGCAGAAACATAATAATGATTTAGCGCACTAAGCTTGTCTGTAGCTAACAAGTATTTTAGTTTATATGTTTTATACGTACTGTATGTATGTGTTAGCTTTTTTTGTATTTATTGGTGCATGGGGTTATGGTATTGTTTGTTTGTAAAATAGATTAGTAGAATTTAAAATAATAATTGATTGTTAAATAAATATTTGTCAAATTCGGTTCCACCTTTGCTCGTTCTTATAAGCTTACTGAGTTTGTGAAGCTACGATTGACGCTTAACTTCAATTCGCTTGGATCTCCTATCAACACGCTTTCAGAAAATTATTTGATACGTACGTATACCAAAGTATTACGCCCGCGTAGCTTGCATTTGCAAAAAGGTGAAACCGAATGTTCAGTTCATGATAAATTCATTGAAGAACCAGCCACGCGCTGTATGATAATGCGATGTGCGAGTAGGTACTGTATTTACTGAGTGGTGTATCGGAATGCGAATATGTGCTGATGTTTTGCAGATGATCACCATCCTCCCCCCACCTTCACGCCGCCAGAGTTGCCCAAGAAGGTCCATGTTCGAGGTATATCTCAGGCTCTAAGGACTGAGTGTTTATTTTATTTCGTTATTTTTCTATCATCGGCCCACACTGATCCATTGAACTGGCAATGTGCTTCGTCCCAGGTTACCTTGAGGTACCGTGCACTTAGATGCTTTATCACGCATTCTCATAGTGAGCACTGAAGTCGGCGGTTAGAGGAGCCATTGGGAATTTGAAAGAATCCGCTTGGTCAAGCATGAAACCCAGCTGAAGTAGACTGACACTACCCACTGTCGCTTGAGCGAGCGAGTTTTCCAACTACCTTCGATTAACAAAAACATACCTACCCTCAAAATTTAGACTAACGTTATATAAATCATTTTTTTCTGTTACTTTTGCAATCACTGTTATTGAATGGGATGATATCAAAGTTTAAATTTTCCATCGATCTGTGCTTCTTGGTAAACTCTAAAGCGGAAGTATTATCATTTGTGGTTTGTACCCCTGCGCCGAGCATTGCAAACATATACCATGGTATTGCATTTGTCTATATACCCGCCATATTTTATATTTTTAAACTGGCGTTGCCAATTATTTGAACTAATTTTTCTCAAGTTTGCTTTCGTGTATGTTTCGAGCAATATGCAAATTAACTATATCGGGAGGTAAATTTAAATTATTTCCATATTTGGCAACTCTACGTTGAATGTTGTAACAGCTTCTGTTGTAGAATTTGTATGATTTTATAATATAAATACAATATTTAATTTTATAATCCCATGAATAAAATGATATCATAATAGAACACAATTTGAATGAATACTAAATTAAATAACTTTTTATGCCCTTTGCTATTAAGAGCTGCTACCAAATCTTAGTACCTATTTTTCAGGCGAAATTGCAAGAGAACGGGGAGAAGATATTAGTTGTAAGTATTTTATAACAGAATACTAATCACATTGTTTTAATACTGTTTATAAAAATTAAGACCTAACTACATTATTTTCTGAAAAGTTATACCACCCCTTACATATTTAACATACATCAAATCATGGAAAAGAGCACTCAATTCGTAAATCAAAATTAAAATATAGAAAAAATGATTAATTTCAGTAATAAATCGAAATCATCGAAGCGCCGCGCCGACCGCACTGCTGTCTCCGATGGCAAACCAACTTATGAACACAACGACAACTAGGCAAGTGAACAAAGTAAAGCCAAACGTGAACAGAGCACCGCCTGATACGTAAGTATTTGAACATAACATTTAACTAAATAGATCTAGGAAATTAATGACTAATGGCTCGCAATTTCTTTTCTCAGAGCGCACCATATAAATATATTTGCATTACAGACTATGTAACCTTAAAAGACAAAGCTAGAAAACATGGAAATTGCCGAGTTACATAAAAAATCATAGATTTTGCGCTCACTGAGAAAACAAGAGATTGCTCCAGAATAAATATAAGACAACACGAACCCTAGGAAGCTTACTACCCTAATGAACGAAATAAAAATCCTTATAAAGCTACACATAACGTCATGTAGCGCTGTCTATGTAATTATTTCCTCGAAGCTATCGCTGTCAACTGTCTCTTTTGGCACGATACACACCGCACAATTCTATAAAGCAACCCTTCTTAGCACCCCTATTTATGGTAAAACAGAAAGAAACCCAGACGATTCTGAACCTGTGTTACAGGAATCCGCAGGACCAAGATACAAATTACCAGGCGTATCACCTTGCCTACGAAGTGAAAAAACTCATGTAATTCCAAATTATATATCAGCTAGATGATTTCAGTATAGTAGTTTCGTACAGTGCAATATGGACTATTATTGTAGATGCTGAACAACTACAACTGAAGTCTGCGTGCGTTCTGACTTACTTCAGTAATGCTGTTCCTACCTCAGAAATACAATTTACGAATTTTACATTACTTATTTTAAAGACGTACCTTTATATCGACTTTTCTTAAAATGTTTGTGAATATGTTTTCAATAACACAAGCTGTCATTAATCTCCGATAAACAAGTTATGGTACCTTGATCTCGGCATCTTGACATCATTTGCTATTGTTGCTATTCATTTCAAGTTTCATTTCGTGTAGTTATTGATCTTGATTACTTCAAATTCTTTTCGTTCCATAGAAACGCAGACTTCAGTTGTCAAAATTATCAAAAATGTAGTCAGTAGTGCTTGTATCACAACTATCGAAAGTCGTGTTTCAGCTTGTACAGTGAAATACTTATTCAAATCTACCGTATTTATACAATTTTATCATCTGTACTGTGTATTTCATTTGCACTCAAATATAGCACGTCACACTTTTTTTAAATTAAAGCGCATGTCTACTTCTCAATCTTGTATGCATTAAGAATAATGTTATGTAGTTCGCCAAATTATTAAAAATAATAGTATTTGGCGATATAATTGATAATTTCATCATAGAATTAGAAAACCTGAGTCTAATCAAGAATGATTAATTTTTACCATACCCCATAGATCACCTTGCATCTTCTCTAGAAACTAAAAATAAAAATTAATAAAATAAAAATTTAAATCTACCCACATTATAAAATCACTTCAGATTTATTGCACATAGTAGCGCTCTCTCTAACTCAATTGATGTAATAATACTTATTTTGAATGTCGATGAATAGGCCAACCAGTAGAAGTAGCGGTGGCAACCAAAACAGCAATGGGGTCAGCCTGCCAGCCGGACTGGCGGATGACCAGTCGAAAGACTTCGACTTTGAAAAGACTGAAATGAAATACGACTCCACTGGGATGTTCCATTGGAGCCCTGCTAGAAATCTGGAGGACTGTATATTAGTAAGTACTTTATTTTCATTTGAAAATGAATTCTGTCCCTTTAAATTGATAAATCTTTGAGAAGGTAACTTCTTCAATTTAATGATTTGTTGTTTAGTTTATAATCATTAATTCCTGTTATTATTATCGTAGTCAATATATATAATTATTTAAAACCAATTCGTTGGCAGTGTGATTTTATCTAATAGTACCTACATTGCTCTTTTTTCTACTTCACCAAGATTGATTGATTGATACTGTGAATTGATTTCTTCTAAGTTAACAAGCTCTATCGTAGACTCCAGCGTTACTTACCATCAGGCGAGGCGGCGCTCAAGTACAAATCGTTATCGTCAAAAGTCATTGTTAAAAACACGTTATTCAAATTGTTATACCTTTGTTTTCAGGACAGAAACCAAGCGGCCATGACTGTCCTTAACGGCCACGTGGTGGTCTGTTTATTTGCGGACCCCGACTCGCCCCTCATCGGTCTGAGGAACCTTGTGATGCCTCTCAGAGCGTCCAACTTCCACTATCACGAGCTCAAACATGTGGTGATCGTGGGCAGTGTCGATTACATTCGGAGAGAGTGGAAGATGTTACAGAATTTACCTAAGATATCTGTTTTGAATGTGAGTAGTTTTGCAAGTTTAAATAAAAGTATGTGGACAATTGATAAGTAAAATTTTTTTGCTACGCTGTGAATATATCTTGTATCTCTCATACAATGTCAACTCTGTTGGTGGGATACTGCTATCGTAGTTAATAGCTGGATTACTTCAGACCCACTAGAGTTTTAGTCACTCTTTCCCTCGTGATAAATGACATAGTGGTTTTAGAACTATTTCTTTCCGTTTTTTTAACTTGTTACTCTTGAACAGTGAGTACGGAGTATAGAGTACGCTTATGGATCCAGCTTGCCATAATTACTGCAAACAAATGATTTGCATATTATACACAATCCTAGAATCGCTACGGACCTTCTGAGGTAGTAATTGAATTTTCGATTTATCGAACCATTAGACTCATTTAGCCACGTAGTCCAAAGATCGCCAACACGCATCATCACATCAGTTCACACCGAAGAGGTCAGAAACAGTTCAATAATTTTGAGAGCATATTCGTGTTCCAGGGTTCACCGCTAAGCCGGGCCGACTTGCGTGCAGTTAACGTCAACCTGTGTGACATGTGCTGCATCCTGTCAGCGAAGGTGCCATCCAACGATGACCCCACGCTGGCTGACAAGGAAGCCATCTTGGCTTCGTTGAACATCAAGGCCATGACGTTCGACGATACAATAGGTAAGATTCCACGCAAGTGCAGAACCGTTTTGTCTCTGTTATTGTCTTATCACTCAACACTTGCTTTAGTTTTTACATGTTTTGTCAATCAAAAGGATGGTAATGTAATTACGTGTATATGATTCCAGGTGTGCTGAGTGGTGGTGTGGGCACCAATGGTAGCAGTGCCGCGCAGCCACCGCCCGGACAGCCGCCGGCGCCGGTGCTGTTGCAGCGAAGGGGGTCGGTCTACGGAGCCAATGTGCCTATGATCACGGGTCAGTAGATTAAACTAGAGCAACTATGTTTGCCTTCCAAAAACCCCTGACCACATCTTCCGTACATAATCATGTAAGCCATAAACATACATTACCATCCTCATAATCTGACTAATAAAAAGTAATCAGCAACTGTCCAATGCGTCGACCAGGGGACATGAAAATCACGGATCGCCTTAGCTTTGAAAATGATACCATGATTCTAAAAAGTATTTTTTGTCCTGATTAGATTTGGGAGCAAAAAGTCGTGCAAATAGGTCCCAATTGGGATGATTTGTTTATCTTCTGTGTAGGGATGCTACTAAAGTTCTGTGGCAATTTCTCAGTTCCCAAAACTCTGTAGCGAAGTTCTGGGCCGCGCGAAGATCCTATTGTGGCGATGGCGATGATGACATTGATGATGGTGATTGTTTGTTGTGTGCAGAGCTGGTGAACGACAGCAACGTGCAGTTTCTGGACCAGGACGACGACGACGACCCCGACACGGAGCTGTACCTCACGCAGCCGTTCGCTTGCGGAACAGCGTTCGCGGTCAGCGTGCTCGACTCTCTCATGTCCACCGTTAGTAACACTACTTTTATTGCTAACTAGCTGAATCGTGCGCGCGTTGGTACGCCGTCTATCGATAATTGGTCGTACCAATTCAAATCTAGAACAAATTTGGTTACCTTAGATTCTAATGACGCAACCTTTTAAAAGATAGACATGTGTCTATCTTTGAAACGCTTTCGCTTTAGCTTTCACGCAACGAAAGCTCTCAAAAAGCAACATTTTCCCCCGTTTTTGTTACATTTTTCATTCATACTCTGCTTCTGTTGATAGTGGCGTAATGTTAAATACCCTTCCTCGACAAATGGACTATGCAACAGAAAAATAATCTTTCAATTCGTACCAGTAGTTCCCGAGATCCTTGCGTTCAAACAAACAAACTCTTCAGCTTCATAATATTAGTATAGATTATATTTCTAGTATGTAAAATGGCGGCTTTTAACTTGTAGCAGGATTTAATTTCTAGTCTAATGATAATTCTAGTCTAATAGTTAGGGACACGAACTGTGAATGCAAGGAGGTTCTGAACCAGAGTAACATAGAACAAATCAAGCCGTTTGTACCACTACACTGTGCTCCTGCTATCAATACAGATAATGTTTGGGATGATTCGACTGGCCTCGTGGCTTAGTGGGTAGTAGCTCTGCCTGCGAAGCCGAAGGTCGTGGGTTCGATCCCCACCCAGTGCAAATATTTGTGTGATGAATTCAAATGTTTGCACTGTGTCTGGGTGTTTCTATGTATAATAAGTATGTATTTAAAACTATATAAGTATTATATCAGCTATCTGGCCGCCATCACACAAGCTTTGCTTAGTTTGGGGTCAGATGGTGTTGTGTGTGAATTGTCCACCAATATTTATTTATTTATTTATTCTCAAAAACAAAGATTTAATATACAGCCGTTTGCTTGCTACATCGACATAATTGTCGTGTTTCCATAAGTTCCATAATTGTTTCCAGATTTGCCTCAACAAGAGATTATATGACTTCACAATTTCGAATACTCATCTTTTTTTCAGACATATTTCAACCAGAATGCCTTAACGCTCATTCGATCGCTGATCACTGGAGGCGCGACTCCTGAGCTGGAGCTGATTCTCGCAGAAGGAGCTGGTCTCCGAGGAGGATACTCCACGCCAGAGAGTTTAGCTAATAGGTACTCGTTTTATACAATTTTGTTTGCCCTTATAGATATCATAACTAGCCACCAAGATACGGGTTTTTAACACAGTTTGGTGGAGAGACGAACTTCTTAGCATTCCATGGATTCACCGTGCGGGTGCCGGGTCCATCGTGTGGCAGAGAGAGAAATCTCGAATAGACCCCAAGACTTGTGACTCGGACGTAGGTTTAAAAGGGGTCCCTTATATTGACGTACGTCAACACTCACCTTCACTACTCGTATTTCTCTCCCTGCCCAGCCAAATCCGATATGATCCTACTAGTGCAGCTTTAGATACTCGTTCTAGTATAGAACTTACTGCACTTCTGGACAATCCAAGGTCTTTAAGCAGGTTATAGAGAGATTTTGCTGGTATACCTCTCGCTCCTACTTCTACAGCGTATAAATTAACTACATAGCCATTTTTTTTTAGTAACATTACAACATAAACGTACTATTTTTGAATGATTAAATGATTTGGTTCGATCTCTCGGTCTTTTCGTAACGCCAAAAAGCGACAATGTTTGGTTGATGTCCCAAAGACAAGGTTTTGATTCTACATTTGTAATCTGAACGTCTAAACTGTGAAATGCGTTGCGGTAGTGTTTTTTTTCCTATGGTAACAATATTAGTGTCTTGAAATCGAGAGTGAATCGATTTCTTCTAGTTAAACACGCTCCATCGTAGACCACCACACCAGGCAACATGACGATCAAGTGTAAACCTAAACCTACAATTGTTCAACAAAATGTTAGCTATTATTACTCTTGGTCTAGGATTGGCTAGACCTTGCACTTCCTGACTGACTTCATTCACTCTTCATTTTCTTGAATGAAGTACACAATCTCTTCATTCTGACTTCCTCACTGACTTGATCTTTCCAGACACTTTTGCTATGCCACCAATCTATGTCATAAGTTTGGGTATTCTTGATAATTTTGTGAATACAGGGACCGATGTCGAGTGGGCCAGATATCTCTGTACGACGGTCCGCTGGCGCAGTTCGGCGAGGCGGGCAAGTACGGGGACCTGTTCGTGGCGGCGCTGGGCACGTACGGGATGCTCTGCATCGGGCTGTACCGGTTCCGGGACACGTCGTCCTCGTGCGACGCGAGCAGCAAGCGATACGTCATCACCAACCCGCCCGATGACTTCTCGTTGCTGCCCACTGATCAGGTCAGTTGAAATCATATGTTTGCGCTTGTGATGCGTTTTCAGTACTTTTTCTGTTTCTGCCCAGGAAGCTACATATACTTATCAACACACATGACGACATCATGTCGTTGTTGACTGATCAGATCAATCGATATCTGAGGAATTCGTGACTGCATTAGCTCAAGTACAGCATGCTCTGTTTAGGATATGTATTCAAATAAAAAACCTCTTCAGCTTTATTATATTAGCACAGTCTATTAAATTATACAGTCGTTCGACGAAGCCGTCTAGACGGGGCGATCGTGCGGGGTGTGCGGGTTGAGACGCGGGAAGCGCGCTCCTGCATTGCCTACATTACAATGTTAGTATTGCAGGAGCGTGCCCTCAGGGCTGACGTCTTCCGTATGGTTTAATTTTGTTTTGGTGCCACGTTCTTAAAAGCATTTTTGTTTGCGACAACTCTACCCGTGTCTAGAAATTAGGCGACGAACTGCTGTAGTATTTCTTTATACTGTGATATTATTAGTATAGATGTTACCCAACTTTTCTTGTCCCATTATGTTAACAAAACAATGTACTTTCCCAGGTGTTCGTTTTAATGCAGTTCGACCCGGGCGTGGAGTACCGGGCGTCGCGGCGCGCCGGCTCGGCGACCGGCAGCGGCGGCAAGGACGACGCCTCCTGACTGTTGCTGTGCAGCGCCCTCACCGACGGGCCCTACTCCTACATCTAGGCAGAGTAGGCGGTAGGCCCGCGCCCGTCCACCCCCGACTACCCGACGATACCCGACTGCTGACAGCTTACGTACGTTTACACTGTGGTTCTGATTATATAACGCGATGGCAGCGTGTTTTCTACCCTCAAAAGACTTCTTTAAAAATATCTACCTACTTAAACTTTGAGGACTTTAGAAATATCTACTTTTTAAGTCGGTACGCGATTTAACAATATTTAGGAAAGCACGAGTTTTATCAAACATATTAAGGCATGCAATGACTAAAGACGGATACGTCATGCGCCATTTTGTGTCGAAATTTGGCAAAACTTTTACTTCGTTCAAGTTCACGTTAACGATAAAATACTAAGCATTTAGAAAGCATTATCACTTAGCGCATAGTCCAATTGAAGATATGCGACAGATTTTTTAATCTTTTTTGCAATTTGGTTCTTTATCGGTGTGCTGAACACATCACGATCTATTCCTGTCGTGCACACGAATGAAGACCACCGGCACAGCGTGCGACAAGGATAGACTGATGCATCACATGTGACAGATTTATAAAAATATAACCAAACGCGGAGTTGTAAACTCAATACATAAATGTTACCTTGTACGTTACGAACTAGACTCGAATGTTGTCTTTCATGAGGCTTTGATAAAGTAAGAATTAATATTTAGAGCTGTACAGCAGACTACATGATGTACCGAATACATGCAACGATTCCGAATAGCTAGCTTCGGAATACGGAAACCAAATGCAAAATTTATCTGTAGGCTACCGTACATGTACGAATTTTATCCCTGGCCGTTAAGAGATGTTAACCTCTTAACGTCCACGCATCAAATTCGCGATACCACAATTCATTGTTTGTTGATAGTTTCTGTTCCGAACTCGAATATTTACATCGTATAAGTCTCCATAACTCTTCCGTTTTTAAATGACTTAGTCCGTCTTTAGTTAGTGCTGCCGATGTCGTACTTACATAGAGTCCAAAATAAACACGCTGCCATCGTGTCGACTGAAACCATTACATACGCGTTCGCAAACTGTCAGTAGAGGGCTGTGTCCCGACCACTACATTATTATTCTGTTCACTTTTATATTAATTGTTCACATTTTAGTCTAACGCACAGATAATAAATTGAATTGTACGGTTTCCTAGTATGCGATGTCTAAGGGATCCTTACTCAATCCATTTTTTCGTTCCATGTAGGTAATCTTCATGAGCAGTCCTATGGCCTTGCCTCGCAAGGAAATAGTCAAGGTCATTTTCTTTCACTGATAAATCCAGTAGTGACTACAAACTTTCACATCTGCTGATGAAAAAATAATCAGAATTACCTATTAAGTATAAACATTTTCGTAACAGCTGCAAAAGAAAAGAATGCAATACAAAGAACAGATAATACAAAAGTATTTCAATTCCAACTAACCGACTAAATGTAAATATTTGAAGTTAATTAATCCTGTATTTGTTTCTTTAGGTATCCTTTAGACATATTATACTAGTACTTCGGACAGTTGCCGGAACATTTATTAAATAGACAAAAAGTGGAGGATTAGTATGAAAAGTTACACTGCCCTTTTTTATTTTTGTCGATGTTACTTCACTTCAATGCACGGCAATTTATCTACTACCTACACTAAACTGCACTCTACTAACAACACCTGAAATATTCCCTAACAGCAGTGATAGACGGGAAGACTACGAACAAAATACGTCACTCAACAGTAACACAAAATATCACAAGTCAAGTTATGACAGTCTTAAAATTTTACCTACGCTTAAGAGTGCGCCTAAAGCCAGGAAAAAATCAGATTTCACCCGCGCGACGCGTTTCTTAATGTGATGTACATAAAGTCGAGAATAGCATGACACAGTTTGGAGGAAAAATCAATATTTAATCAGGAGTCCATTTTTGACCAAGTTTTATTTAATTACTCAATAACTAAACATATATTTAAAAAAGTGTTCGGTTACTTTACTAGAACGTACAAATAGGAATTTTATTACCAAAAAATAATGTGGGGTCATCGCTGATAATTTCGAGTACTCGAATTAAAACGGGTTTTTTCGGTGTCATTTTTATTTTTTTATTGTAAAAAACAGTATTGTAGATCAGAATCTATTTTTAAAATTCTATTCGGTTATTGTGCTTCTTCTTGATTGTACCCACACGTCAATATTTTTTTTGTCATAGTTTTTAGTTTCTTAACTTCAGTGAGCGGCGTCGAAAATGTCCTTTTTTCGTTTTCTGGCTTTAGGCGCCCCCTTAACTCACCTAAAGTAGACTAAAATCAGACCTAGCTAACGTTACACAGAGCCCAATTTCCAATGATAGCCTTACAAAATAGACTGTACAGTGTCAAATTAAAGTCACATCTTAAAATTTCCAAATGAATTATTTAATGACATGAACTGGCTTCACGATTATGGCCGGATTTTAGTCTATCGTAGGATGAAGAGCAATATTGAACTATTTATACATTTAGCCACAATTATTAATGTCTTCGAAATAAGTGAGGCATTAACAAAGTATATGGGCAAAGGACAGTAAGAAGTAAAGCACTAATTTAAATTAACCAGTGAAATTACCAAATTTCAGTCCCGAAATATAAAATCGAAGACAGGAATCTCGATGCAAGGTTAGGAATGTCTTGAATAGAATCTATTCATAAATACTCAATTACTTAAATTATATGTAATAAACGTTAAATAAAATCACAAAAGAATCAATACTATCACAATACCTTGTCACTAATTATTAAACTTATTTGACAGGACTAAAGAAATACTTTGTCACAATGTATTTAATTTGAAACTAAACTAGCCACTGTTTTAGTCTTGTCAAAAAATTTGTGATCGATGCGACTCCATCGATACAGCTGCTAAATTACCTAAGAAAATGTAAACCTCCATTTTATTACCTTTTGTTGATTTTTTTCTTGCCACAACTTCATTTGCTATCATAGTTAATGCGGAAGTAAATTTGTATAAAATACTTATTTAGGTATTTTTGCAGTAAAAAAATATTTCAACTTTGATTTTATTTAATGCTTGGTACATATTATGTTTATAATTCGAAAACCGATATTGGGGTGCTAGATATAATATTGGTGACGGAGATATATTAATTACACACACGACATGTATGCAATTAGATTCTTAGGTTATATCACTTATTTCTGACACATCTCTAGTTCTTAAACGATGACGTTTCTTTAGGTAAGGCCAATTATTATTTAATCTTTTATAATTTTCAACTTTTTTCTTATCTCCATTTCACAACACTATTGTCTTGTTTTTTTTTACTTTACGCATTGACATCCGCCATTTTGAATCTCATATGCCAAATTCAGTGCTTTGAAATAATATCTTTTTTTTGTTTATTTTAAATCAAATGAATGATATTAAGCTGCTCAATGTTTATGTGACATTATTGCATGTTAACTATGTATACAATTAATGTAATATTTAATTCGGATCTTTTTTCTTCTTTTGTAGATCATTCCTTGTTATTCATTAGATGTTTCTCTCTATCTAAACTTGTTAGACATTTTACAGATAAGCATTTAGGTACATAATGACTGATTGTTGAACGCAAAATGCATCATAGACACGATTATTTTATTTGATGTGATGAATAAACATTTCATAGTCACTATTTTAAGTTCTTTAGTTTTTAAATTTGAATTCACATTGAATTCTTTATGTAAAGTAGAATTAAGGGGAAATCAGTCATCATTACGGGGACACTTATCAATGCACGTATGGTGGTAGTAGTACACATACAGTTCGATTTGCTCATTTGTCATTATTTTTTATTAAATTTTATGTTTTATATTGGGTAGATTTATTTAATTTACCGCTTTTATTTTATGTGCGGAGTTAATATATCCAATTCTGAGGCCACATTTTAACGTAATTAATTACGAAGAAATTTAAATTAGCTTTCAAATTTTAAAATGTGATTTCAGAGTAGGATCTTTTGTTTTGTTGAAGAAAATAACAATTATTTATATGACTAAAGTCATAAAAAAGTATCTGAAGTACAAATGAAAAGTAAGCGCAGATTTGCACATAAAATATGAGTCTTATTAATTTCACACTTAGAAATTAGCACATTTTGTTTATTTTTTAATAAAAATATGCCTTTTAGTTTTTTTTATTTTATTTCATTCTATCTATTTCTCTCCCCAAAAGTCGGGTAAAGTTGGGGGATTGTCAAAGTGGACGTGGTTACTTGGCGCTGCACATATACAGTTATATGGACTGATAAAAACTATTCTATATTTAAATGGCGTTGCGTGATTGGCCGAAATGAAATTAGACGGTTTTTTGTTGCAAGGGACACAGAGTGCAAAGTGTTTCGCTGTTATTGTGTGATATTATTTCCGAAGCGTCGTTGTTATAAAAGAAATAGGGCTTTTAAAGCCTGCGATGTATTTTAGTGTTAACTCCGGGTGCTTTGACGATTGTGGACTCTCGTAGATTACAACATTGATTGTATTAGCTAAGGTTAAGCTTAAATCGACTGTATGACACCTACAATGTAAACAACAAGCGAACTACTAACGCGATGTATAATTTGGCACCCCCACGTGGCTGAACCGAATGTGCTACTATTTCTCCAATTTGATACCTATGTATTTTTTGTATATTTGAAAGGACAACAGGTAATCTCCACGAATGTAGCCAATATGCAAAAAACTAATTTAGAGTCGTACAGTTGGTTAAAGCACCTTTTTTAGAATTTACTAGATAATAGAAACATTCGCATCACAAATTAGATCCATTTTCAAAAGTAAATCGGTTAGATGACAAATAATTTTATCAATCCATACAAGATGTTTGATAAAGAAAACAAAATTCCTACGAGTAATGTACGAAATAGCACCAAATTATTTTTAAATTATAATAATACCTGATAAATTAATAAATACCTCAATATTACTGATAGAGAGTAAAGTTTGAATAAATTTAACGATTTGTCAAACATCCTGTACATAGATAGATTTTGTCACGTCATTTATAGTGTCATTTCATTCGTATAGATTAGGCAAAACCGGCCTTAATTAAAACAACTAGGAATAATTTACTGTCGGTGTTGTATTTGATTGTTCGATTCGGTCTAAAAGTGATGTGGGAAGTCTCGAACACAAAGCTAAGGTATTGATGTGCACTCCAAACTATCAAATTCAATATAAGAGTCCCTACATAATGCAGCTAATATAACAACCCTAGTTCGTAAAGGAATTGAATGCAAACATACTGCCATATTTTTGTAAACTCACAGAAACGTATTTAAAAACGAAAAAGTACAAAAAGAAACCAAAAACATGTCAAAAAAATAATACAAAGCACACAATTAGAGCCTCCATGTAAAGGCTACACAGCTAAGGCTTTCATAGAATTGGATGTTCTAGAAAATATTTCAACTATATTGGAAATTAATAAAAGTATAAACGTGAAAAACACTATATAAAATTTAAATTATAACACAAAAATCACCGAGCGATAAGAGTAATGTTTTGAGATGGTTGTGCACGATAGGTAAATAATATATAAATTATATAAAAATTAATTGGTCTGTCCAAAATGTATGTAAGTAATTGGCTAAGTGGAGCGAATTGCGACTAGGCTTTGCCGAAGTCGTCGACAATGGGGCGATGCTGATCACTCGAGAGCCAAACGATGCGGTAGCATATAGTAATGAGCTTGGTACATCGGTAAGTAGTTACCTATGCAAGGAGCCTCGGAGCCCGCGAGCCAAACTAGGTACCTAATATTTAGAGTACCACAGTGCTACATTCGACACTCATATTTTTAAATTTTTAGCTAGAATGTTGTACATAGTCAGATGTAATTTTGTATGTTACGTAAGTTTTTCAATATACATCTCCTTTGCATTAAAATAGAGGGCTACGGTTACATTAAAGTTTATTCGATACTATCGTGTGTAGATCGTTGTGATTAGGCTTCGTGTCACTGTATGCAAGATAGGTAAACTTATAGTGTTCGGACGTCTCATTGTAAAAATGTAATATACACGCTATCTATTTGGATTAATATGAATGTTAAATAAGTATCTAATATAAATGACGATTTTTCCTTTAATATTTTTATACAGCATTACAAAGTATTTAACGCAATTAAAGTTTATAGAGGTGGGTCAGTGTGCAATTTGAAAGTATAATTATAGTGTTTATATAATCGCCTTAACGAGAGAGAATATAGCTGTGTCCTTCTGCGTGACTGCTTGGATAGCGTCAGTATCGTTTAATGTTTATGCATTGTGTATGTACCGTATGCATGTCTCGGGAACGTAATCTTGTTACTAAGTATATACTTAGGCCATATCTTGTACCTATAGATCTCGGTGTTACATAAAAGTACCACACAAATTGTGACCTGATTCGATATTTGCCTAGATTGTTAAAATATTTTATGTTCTTTAGTAGGTAACTGGTGTATTGTAAGATATAAAAAGACGTTTTATACATACGTCTTATGTACCTACATTAAAGGTTTACACCGGATTGTAGTCGCTTGCCTACCCAACATCATTATCTACCATGCCGTATTTTGAAAAAGTTTTCAAGCATTACTGACCAGACGACTCTCGTCACGTGGAGATATCAAATGGTTTTCCTAAAAACTGCATCGAAATGGCGAGAGTAACGATTGTACAACACCACTTGGACGTACCTACGAGTATGTATAAATATGTCAATGTAGTGCCTACTGCCTCGGACGGAATTAAACGGTTTTAATTAAATGGCAAAAAAACTAAACTATTTTTTCATATTAATGTTTTGCGTATTAAAATTACCGATGGAAAAAAATACTATTAAAATCGCCTGTTCTGGTTTATCTCGTTATCTCTCTTCCAAAATATTAGTTGAAACGCAAGGCCGCAAATATCGAATCAGACCGCTTTTATTTGACGTAAAGTCCATAGTGTAAAAACTCACGGTCGATTCTAACAAAGCAAATTCTATTTGACTTTGGTTTTATTCAATCTCTTCAATGTCTAGTGGTCGATATACCTAATATTGTACAGCTTGTGATGTTTCCAAATATTTTTGAACATAAAAGAATTAAAGAAGACATTTTTCGACATAAGAGAAACAAAGAAGATATTTTTCAAATTAAGAGCATTATAGAAGAAAATGTTCGACATATGCGACGTCTTAATAAATCCTGATGTCATCGGATCCGTTATCGAATTTGCTTTTACGGAATCGCCCGGCTCTACTGTACCTAACACGTTATCGTCTTCCCGAAAAGTTAACACTATTTTGAAAACAAGTGCATCAATATCACTACAAGCACGATCTATTGAAAAGTTAAATTAAACGTATTTAAAATTAATTTTTCATAAAATAACACAGTCAAGTATTTACTATTTTAAGATTTCGTGGCACCTACGTTATTTATATTGTGACTTAGTAGTCTCAGGAAAAACTAAAGTTTACTTACCTGGCATATCAGGTAAACAAAATGGCGGACTACCGATCAATCACAGCTCGTCATTAGATTATAAGTGCTTCAAAACATCATTCTAATGAGACTATTTCAGAATGCAAATATACCTATGTGTCATTTTCTAACAAAACATTGGCCCTATTTTTAGTACAATTTGGAATTATCTTTGCCAGATGAAGCCTTTGCCCAGGGCTTTTTTTAGTGCACGCGGGGCCACGTAGTGTCCCCAAACTTCTCCAATATATTATAGACTTTCAATATTCTAGAATTAGTGTGCCCCCTAAAAATAATAGACAAAAGGCCTAGATGTATGCGTTAGGGTAAATAACAAGCATTCTGATTTATGATTGGTAGTTCAGCGCTATCTTTGTTAATTTCTTATACCAGATAAGTTGAACGCAGTGTATTTTAAGTTGATCGCGGTAATTTAGTCGAGAATTTATTTAGTTTTTGGTGGGAGATATTTTTCGGCACGTTTTGGTAAAACATATGTACATTGAAATAGAAATAAGAGGACTATTCATCACTGTAAAAAATGTAAGCAAGATACGAAACCAACTTTAAAACATTTCCATCCAAAAATTAGATTTAACTCAATGTAATGAATGGAAGAGGCAAACAATTTCTTAAATTGAGGAATGTCTGTAAAAGTCCATCATACTCGTAGTTCCTGTTAACCCTGCCAGCAGCAGTGTTACAACATTTCTTGAACTTTTAAACGATTTGATGTCTTCTGTGTCACGTATTAGGTACACCTTAGACCTTGTCTATACTATGTGAAATGGTAGTGCGAGGTCAGATGGATAAACTACGAATCTTTCAGTACACACTTATTGCGTAACCATGTATAATGTAGGGAAAAGAATCACTCGCTCATTGAAATCAAAAGAAATGACAATTATTAGCGAAAATTTATCTATACGAAATTATATTTCAAGATTTTTGTATAGTACCTAAGTATCACGCAAGAAAATTGTAACACTCGTGAGTTATGTCGAAAAATAATCTCCTACCAAATATGATTAAAATAATAGCAGTAACAGCTACTATTCTTACAACTCTCACTACACCGTTCGGACCACGTCTGAACATCAGAAGTAGTTCCAACTACATGTTCTGTGTGCATTAAAATCTTAGTATAAACATCATTGTTGACTATTGCTAATATAATAGCTTGAGGTTGTTAACGTTTTTAGAACGGAAAAAAAATGGTGAATTTTCATGTAATATAAAATATACCTTTACGCTATGATGTTCGCTAGTCACTTTTGTAAGCTGCAGTCTGATTGCGTTTACAGTCACTGAAGAATACACCCAGACAGACTACTATCGTTATATAGATATATTTTAAGTCGTAATCACTGATGGTCTAGATAGAGTATGGAAGAATCATTTAACAATGTTAAAAAAAACTCGCCATGTTAAAAAAATATTTGTATTACTGTATTAGTAATGGGTAGGACACGACTTGAAAGAAGCCTTAAGAGTTCTTTATTTCTTACATGTCTCACTACAAACAAGGGGAGGCGTAGGCGTATTGAAGGGCATGCCTCGTTCTCGCTCTCGCCTTCTATTTTACTCAAGTAGAGTGACGAATCTTAACTCGGTGACATGAAATAGTACACTTTTTAATGTCAATTCTCTTACATTTTGACGTCGTGTCCAAGGCAAGGTTTTTTGTACATATGTCCTACTCAACACTACAGTGTACCATACTCTAAGAAATACTCTTAAACTATGACTTTCTGATATTAAGCGCAATCAGACTGACGAACGCCATCTCGTGTCGTTACACTAGTTCTGTCTAATTAAAGTAGTATCAATATATATAATGATGGCTGTGAGATAATTGTAAACAATTTAAATTTATATTTGTGTAAATGAGATTATATAAAACATAGCAGATAAAAGTATGCACTGTCGCACTAACAGGTCTCAGGTCAAATTTTGCTGTTTCGACAGAAATTCTAATTCTGTTTTTTGAAAAATTCAACACCATCTCTTCTTTAAAAAATGAGAAATATATTATTTTTAATGTAATATAGGTGATCTATAGACAGATAACTATAATTGCTGTGTTTTACCTCATACTCATTACGCAAGATTTCTATTAGAATAACGCAATACTTCCAAGAACTAATAGTTTTAAGCACAAGTCATTATTATTCATAATTTCTGACGAAACAGTCTAATTAGTATTGGCACTGCAAATATTTAAACAAAGTTTGTTTACCTACTATATAATATCTATGAATACCTAATTATAACTCGTTCGTTATTTTCTAGATAAATACTTGTTGATCGGTTCATATAATATTATGCGTTGAGAAATGTATTGGTTAAATGGTATTTTAAAAAAAATGAATCACTTTAATGTTATGTTTTTAAAGTTTTAACATACGTTAAAGTACGTTACGTTTACACAACGTTTATATTAATTTAACTAGATTAAAATAATAAATAGTGCCAATACACAGTCGGAAACAAATTCTGCAAAATTACAGCGCGATAATTCATAAGCCGTAGGGTTGCCATAACAAAAGAAACTAACAACGACATGATTCTAAATTTTACAATGCTCCCCTTGTAGCTATTTCTCAATTAAACCGATAAATACTTTAACAATAATTTTGGAAGCTACTCGATCGATATTTATGAATCTTATAAGCATTATTAATTATTAACAAATCAACTGGCAACCCAAGAATAAAGCTCACAGCTTTCTCCGCATCTGCTCAAATTTTCAGCATAATTATAAAGCCCATATTTCACCGCTTCTAGTAAACCATTTACTATATAAATACCACCATTTATATCTTTAATAATATGACATAATCCTTGGAAGATTAAAAATAGCATCCATTTTGGGCTCCTAACTTAACAAAATGGCTACGGTCACGAGGGTTATGTTATAATATAGACTGTTCATTATATCACACCACGAGAACAAATTATTTAATATTGTTGATGTTGATTGTTAATAAAATGCAAATAATGTAAATATCAAAATAAATTCTGTATTTGTATTTGAAGAAAGTTTTTTACTAACCAATTTTATGTTAATGTTTTTAATTACCCTTTTTTCAGTACCGTGATTCACAACGCAATCGGATTTATATCGACACGGAATCAAAGCAAATCCGTTTGGAATGATATTTTTTTTTTTTTTTTTTTTTTTTAATTTAAAATTGCTACTCCACAGACTCCGGGGTCCGTGACTTTTGTCATTTAAAATCTTATTTATTTTTACATGTTTCTTGGATAATCAGAAGAAGAGGAAAATAAGGGGGGAGTTGGGAACATTTTAAACCTAATACTAGTTAGAGCTCGTCTGTTGAGCCGATCACTACCGGTTGGGATTCCGCTAGTAATCGACTCGACATCGATTCTTTGCCTTATTGCCATTTGCCTAAGCCGCCTCCTCCCGGCCGAGAGCCTCCACTACGGCTGCATTTCTGTCCCTGATGGCCATCTGTAGGTTGAACTCTCGGATGGTCTTCGGTGATGCAGCCAACGCTCGCCGCACGAACCGACCGATGGCGTCGTCGGTGTCGTCAGCGTAGTACGTGAAGGTCCCCGTGTGCCGTGAGATTGCAACAACCGCATGGGGCACGCTCTCGTGCAGCTTCATGTTTGGAATGATAGAGACAAGGATTGTCATTCCGTGCCGGAATCGTTCGGATTGCGTTGTGAAGCAGCATCCTGCTTAGCGATTCTGAACCCAGTCGGATTAATTTCAACAAGGAATCAAATTTCTCGCCTTTTTCCTTTCTTTGTCCAGAGACAGGGATTGGCATTCCGAATTTGAGTCGAGCAGAATCAGTTACCTAGACTCTTTTTATCAAAGTGGTGAGTGTGGGCAGCATAAGAACGCATAGACAATAAAATATACAATATTGACCTTAAATTTGTTGGAGTGAGGTTACTCGATGCTTATAAAAGTAAGCTAAACGTTATGAATCACTTTGGCTTACTTACCTTAAACAATTATTTTTAGGGTTGAGTTTTCTGGAGTATGAAAGATACCGAATATCTACGTTTTATACAACTAAGTGTTATTTACATTACCTATTTATAGTATTCTCATTAACCACAAAAAGGTACCTACCTATTATTATTTAAAATGAAGGAGTCAATAATTATTTGTTCACAATATATATTCAGAACCATAACACATTTCATTATCAAGTCTTTGGTATTCTAAGGAAGGCCGCCATTGACGGGGTCGAAATACTTTCAAAAGTCATTGGAATTTGAGTCCTGGCAATTTTATATTTAGAGGACGGAATCACAAACTACATAATATATAATCAACATTGGTGTATACAATTTAACCTTACAAATAAAATAGTAATAAGGCTCAAATTCCAATGCAATTTGCTTAGTCCGCGACTTTTAGTCAATGACAAGCGTCTTCACTAACACAACAACACTTTATACAGTCAAAAATAGTGACACCATTATTTTCATTTTTTAACCTAGACACAAAAATATAAATAACAAATAAATACTTCTCAACTATTACAGAGGTTGAATAGGCAGTCGAAAACTACTGTTTTTTATCTTAGTTGAAAAAAGGTAACATATCAGTATTAAATTAGAATTAATTAATTAAATCGTAGACCGCATCGTCGCTTAACATATTATGGCGAGATGGCGGTCAAGTGTCAACCTATGAAAGGTAAAAAAAAGAACTCCAGCTATATCTTACTTTTTACCACATATAAAAAACTTTTTATACATTATTGTAATATTACATCTGTATAGGCGAATTTATAAGTGACTAGTGACTGGTTGCGACTTTTCACTCGACAAATATCTAAAGCATCACAGTTACAAAAGCGAACACTGACGAAACTAACTAATTAACGAATACAGATAGCGTTAAAATATAGTATTCGAAATAAAATCTGGCCACACGGCAGTGTGGCCAGCCAAGTTCATTCAATACGAATTACACAAAACTACAATGTCCAAGAAACCATTTTAGGGCGTTTCATTTTATTGAAGTGAAAACTTCTTTAGGCGCGCTATAGACAGAATTTTCGTGGGCTGTGAAATGGATTCATCAATCGTCACGCTTGGATATGATAATGGATCGGATCGGATATGAAATCTTCGGGTAAACTCGGTAAAAACGGCCAGGTAGGTACCAGGGCAACAGAAACAGTAAAGAGTTTCGATTACCTACCTCCAACAGACCAGCGTTTATCTCCAGATACCACGACAACAGAAATATAAAAGAGTTGCGTTTGCCCCTAGGTACCAGTACCAGGGCAACAACAAGTTTTCACTTCTATCGGCAGTTCCTATGACTGCCAATTTTTTTACATAATATATTCGATAATAAGGGAATTTTATTAATTAGAAAAAAAAAATACACCCATATGTCACTCATGTCATCTTGAAAACGCTTCATTATTTTGTGCAGTTTTTTAGCTCTCAACCCGTTTGTTACCTTTTTGGACTAAGATAAAAAATCACACTTTGAACGACGCTTTGATTACGTTTAATGTGAAAAATTAATTATATTTTTTTTGTGACATGTGTGGTGCACTCTTAATTTTTACATGGACGGAATGACAAGAGTGCGTTTGACAGTTATCACAATACTGATTCCTTAGGATGAGAAAGTTTTTTGTAAGTTTGACAAATTAATGAAAAGTTTTGATATTTCAAAAAGTAACTGTCAAAAAGATTTCCTTATTGTACTACTCGTCTTTATCATTCTATAGAGAAATTTTATAAACATATTTATGCCAATGTTAACAATTTCACAAATTTAATGACTCATATTTATCTGTCATTCTAAAAACGGTACATCATATGTTTGAGGAGTCTCGTGATATTTGATAGCTACTTTTTTCCCCCAAAATACATTCTAATTTCGTCCCTGTAAGGGTATGTTTAACTCTACGGTAAATAAATTATGTGAACAAAAGACGTAAAGACCTCGGAAAGTTTTGAGCGTACAGTGCTACAGTGCACTGTACTTTTAGTGCCTATGTGAGTTGATCGTTTTGTAAGCGATACATTTTGACGGACAATAAAGTAATTCGAGGACCATCTCTCCTTTCCGCAGAATAACATACATAAATATAGAATCATCACAACAACCAAGATTTCTGTAATGAGATAGATAAGTGTGCGCCACACGTAGTTGAAATTTGCAACAATCGTTTCTCTAACATACAGTGCATACTCACATACCATTCAGTGCATTATCAAATGGTCTGGAGCACTTGTTAATTTGTTTATAACTTACTTCGTTAATGAGATCCTGCGGGCGAAATAATAAAGCCTTTACTAAATAAGACCACTTCAAGATGCAAATAGACCTGCCAAAGAGACTTGATTTTATATTTAATATATTATACCCCGTTTACATTATTCCAGTCCAGCGACCGAATCCAGCGCTGGATTGCTTACTGGAATAATGTAAACCGGCACTGGAATGCACTGGCACTGGATTGATGCATTCCAGTGCCGGTTTCCATTATTCCAGTAAGCAATCCAGCGCTGGATTCGGTCGCTGGACTGGAATCATGTAAACGGGGTATTATATTAGAGATTCAGAGAGTAGTTCTGAATTTTGCCATAGGTGGTGTCAATGCTTCATTTTGTTATAGATTTTCGGAACGAAGTTCTTTACGGCAGGCTTGGAGAAGATAAGGATTTTGGTGTGCGACCGAACAGAAAAAAATGTTCTACTAAAACCGTAAAAAAAGACGGAAGTGACGCGTTAAACTGCCCGTGACCAGTGTTTCCAAATTTGTTTTCAGATGATCGTACCATCTATATATATAAAAGCGAAAGCACTCATCACGAAATCTCAGAAACTACAAATACCAAGAGTCTGAAATTTTGCATCAAGGTTTCTTTTAGCACGTAGGCGCTCGCCTAGACACTTGACGCGAAGCGAATAAGTTTGTGCTAGCAGTTTTGTAATTTTGAACTGTACGAGGATGAAATAGGTGTTGAAATGGGGGTTGAAAGTTTGTATGGAAGGTTGTCATTGTTGAAGATACGAGTAAAACCATGAAACTTTGCAACTAGATATTAGATATCTATACTAGTATTATTAATATGAAATTAACTATGTCTGTCTGTCTGTTATGATTTAACGTCTAAACCACTGAACCGACTTTGATGCAATTTGTTACACGAATAGTATATATGGGTGTACAGTAAGTAATCGAGACGAGCAGGGCATGTGCCTGATGGTAAGCAACATGCCTGCCAAATGACAGCACAGTAACACGAGCTATTGGAACATAAAGAGTCCAAATCATTACCTAGCACTGCACTGCGCTCGCCACCCAGAGATCTAAGTTGTTATATCTCTAAGCCCTGTAATTTCTCTGGAAACATTGCCCTTCAAACCGGAACACAGTAATGTTTCCACATTACTGCTTGACGGTAGAATAACTAGCAAAGGTGTGGTCCTTCCCCAGGCGGACTCTGCCAAGAGCCCTACCACTACTTAATATTTATTATGCGCGGACGAAGTCGCGAGCAAAAGCTAGTAAATAATAAAATTAAGCATTATTTTGCAGGTTGTGTTACTTCTATATTATCTGAAGGAACTTCGTTCCTACCTGGAGTCCCATGACACCGCATCTTTTTTTTTTAATTTAAACATTGACGCGACATTTGACAATATGGCACAGAAACGATTGTTACGAATTTCAACTAGGTCTTTGACATATCTATTTACATACTTCCTGAAAACGGCTACGGCTCATTACCATAAAAACTAACGCGATTGTCACACGTTTTAATTTATCAACTGGTTACTCTGGTGGGACATGTTGGTTCAAAACGACTCACGATTTAAGTCTCTTTTCTCGTTTCATACCGACAGTAAACAATATACTTGGTACTCACCTTGAACAAGACCGCCAAATGCGATTGAAACAGGGGAGACGAAAATATCATAGGTACGTGAGTAACCCGTTAATAAATTTAAAATACTAAAGTAATTTAGTGTGTTGCGTATATGCTAGCAAACACGTACGGGAAATACGACTCTTATTACATCCGCTAGGGATAATGTTATAATTTTCTTTTTCATGTTTGTTTGCTCTTTTGCAACATTAAAGTAAGAAATGGTTTCTCTATGTTTGGCAGGTTAAAAGAAGAAAAGCAGAGGTATTACTACTATTATCTTTCATATACTGCAGATATAAGTACAATTTTGATAATTTTTATTAGACAATTTTACAATTCAGATCCTTAAAGCCAATAAGATAAGCATCTTATTACTTGATCCTCCATAGAAAAATATATACTTTCCACCATATGAAATGAGTTAGAGCAAAGTATTTCAAAACAATATTACCAATAAATTAGGTACATGCATATTTTTAATAACAAATTCACAATTTCAAAGTATACATTTTTGTTAATAGACAAGCAATATACTTACCGAAATCCACATTACTTGAAAAATTGAGCAAGTCATTGGACGTGTTTTGTATCAAGGTCTGAATCTGTCTAATTGATAGAATGACTTTGTGCTATTTTTTCTACTTTTAATATTGTGTTTTTTTGCCGACGCTACTTTTCTTTTCTCCTCTTCCAGTAACAAAGGCGGTAGTGACACTTTTCTTATATTATACTGTTGCGTATTCAACATTTTTGATAAATCACTCTGAGGTTCCGGTGTCAGGAGCGGTTCCAATCTCCCCATGTCTCTGTGCCTCGCGGTCACTACTCTATTCCCATTTAAAATATTATTCCGCTCAGATGCACTCAAAGCCATATTGAAATTCCTAGTATCTAAAGAAACAAAAGATTTAGCACTATTTCTATCACAGTTCAACGAGGAGTCGGGCCTGGAGTTTTTCATCCACCGCGACGATGCTATTTCAGACCTTAAAATACACGGATTAGGTTTCTTTCTGTGTGACGGGCTTCGTATTTGTATAGGCGTGATTTGTAGTAATGAACAAAACGGGTCAGATATATCGAGATCTTCGTCAAAATTAGGATAGAAAGATACCTTTTCCCGAGCCAGTTTTGGTTCATGGTATTCGTGTTTTGTTTCTTGGTAGTCGTACTTTGGTTCAACGTGGTCGTGTTTTGTTTCTTGCAAATCCAGTGTTGGTGTTTGAAAGTGGGTGACAGACGGGCGGGGAGAGTTTTGTGGCGTGACGTCACTGCTACTCTGTGATAGACGTTCTTCGCTCTCGCTGAATTGTTCGTAGTCACTGTAATGCATGGCAATGACCTCGTCGAATTCGATTTGTCTGTAACACAGTCTCTTCTCCGGCAACGGTATGGCTCTGCCGACGACTCTAGAAATTAAACAAATTACACATTAACTTTTTTTTTCAAGCCGCTTCAGATTATCAGATTTTCTATAGATGCCTTTAAATTGAGAGTGAATCGATTTTTTAACGCTCCATATGAGACCGCTCTGTCGCTTCACATCAGTTGCGATGGCGGTCAAACGCAAGCCTATCATCATCTTCAGCTAGGTAAAATATTTTTTTTTACAACCGCCTTTAATTTATAGGTACACTAGCTGACCCCGCAAACGTTGTTTTGCCTTAGTGAACAACCCTTGTCACTTAGGGGTATGAAAAATAGCTAGTAGCCGATTCTCATACCTACAGAATATGCATATAAAATTTGGTTAAAATCAGTAAAGCCGTTTCGGAGGAGTAAGGAAACAAACACTGTGACACGAAAATTTTATATATAAGAAGATTAAACTCACACAGTTTACTATTTTTAAAAGAATTAATAATAAAGTAAATTATAATTGACGTATGTTTTTTATTTCTGTTGATAATACATAAACCGCTCTACCGATTTAGATAAAATTTATATGAGACTATTCGGGACGTCTACCATTTCGAACAAAAATAAATCAAAATCTGTTTCAGTGGAAAGATCTGAAGTAACAAAATTAACATAAAAAAATACAGTGGAATTGAGATCCTATTCCTTTTTGAGGTAGGTTAAAAATCAGTATCTAATGTTTTATGCTTTTGAAATGCAACAAAGTACGAGAAAGCATTCGTCACGATCCACAAAAAAAACATATTAGACATATGAAAGAAACCTATAAATTCACAATTACCAATACGTAAGCAGCAGCTTGCCTCAAATACCAGGTACAAGCACACGCTGACACTGATGCTAATACCATGAAGGATGGCAATCGAACCAGAATGAATAATTGTTTACCAAAACATGACAAAGACAACCCAGTTTATTAGACACGATGCTATCAATACATATTCAAGGTCAAGGTTCCCATGAAAAAGTAATGAATTTTCACCAATCAATAATAGGAAGCACACACACAACTAGCGGCCACCAGCTAGTCATCTAATCATGTAATAAGTTATGGTAAAAGCTTTGGAATCTGTCCTTGGAATGGATTATTTCGGTTATGAATAGTAAAAATGTAGGTAAGTGGGTTAAAGCATGATTGGCGTGGTGAAAATTTTTTTAACTGTATTTTAACTAAGTATATTTGAATGTGTGCGAAGTATACCTATGTCTTTTTGAAATGTATACTTGGCATGAGAGGTATAGTACCTACATTTTAAAATTAATTGAAGTACTTACTTAAAATTATTTTCTCTTTATTAAGGACTGTGACAATCTGACAATGATAGTCATAATTTATTATCTGCTACTTTTTTCGCGCAGGCAGGTTGCAGTCGATGATTAAATTATTCATATCGCGCTTAGTTACAAATCTCAATGTACATAAACATGTGTACAATATTAGCTTATAATAAGTAACCTGGAGTGTACAAAACAGTATTAGTGGATTCAATTTTTTGTTCATCATGTGATACATAATAATAAGTGCTTACCCTATAGTGAACCGATTTTGTTACATGAAAATAAGGCCCGCGACCTCGGTGCGTAATGTCTATCCCTTGTCTTTGGCAAAATACATCACACACATTCACATTACTACTTAATCCATAAGTTGCAGCTGGTCTAGCAAGTTAAGGTTGGTATAGTCGGGAGAACGGTGACTGCCGATCCGGGAGCGTAGGCGACTCTTTTTAAAGATATTGCCTATAAAACGTGAAAATCAGTTAGAGATTTTAATTAATTTTTAGTGAGAAAGTAACTTTTTTATGTACCATCATTGCCTGATATCTCAAAATTGGCCTGCTCAAAGCTAGCCGGTAGGCAGTCGTTCTTAGTACATGGTAACACTACTCAATCGTCCACATTTCGTTCGTCAGAAAATACGTGATGTCTGGCGGCTCTGAAATCTTGGTACGAAGGGATCGTATTCGAAACGAAGTCATCAGTCACAGAACTTAGCTCAACCAAACTGAAACAGCAGTGGGTGGGTCATATCTGTATTAGGACCGAAACCCTAGTAGGCAGTGTCCTAGAGTGGAGACCGCAAATCGGCAAACATGTAGGACGCTCGGAAACTCGATCGAGGGGGACAACGTATTTGTCGATATGGATGATATGGGATCATTGAGCGCTACACTTTTTCCCGCTCTAAGTGAGAGAGATCAAGATAAAAATGGATAGGATGACTTCTGACTCTAAAATTATGTGTGACTAGCAGCGCCCCGCGGTGTTACCCGCGAAGTTCCCGTTCCCGTTGTTTTTTCGGGATAAAAAGTAGCCTATGTGTTCTTCCAGACTATAATCTATCTGTGTTCCAAATTTCAGCCCGATCCGTTCATACGTTAGGATGTGATTGAGCAACAAACATCCATACATTGACATTTATAATATTAGTAGGATTCTCACCGAAGCTGTGGATGCAACTGCCTCCACTGCTTGCACTCCTCAATGATCGCTGCTCTGGTCGACTTCTCTCCGTCTTCGCAGTACAGTGTCCTCTCAATGCACTCCCACTCAGAAGCCAGAACCTTAGAGGCCTCTGCAGTGCTCCGCCGAAGCGCCGAGCCAGAACTGCTGTCACTTTCTTCACTGTGGAAATCTGGAGTACCTGATGAGTTAATAATATCTTGTTATTTATGGTACTAATATTACAGAGTTTATTTTTTAGTTTCTGTACCTACTAACATTAACGCCTTATTTATTACTAGCATTTACCAAAAATTTGAAATTCTATAATGTGTTGGTACAGAATAGTACCTAACATGCACTTATTAAATTTATTTTAAACTAGTAGTCTGTCCCCGCTTCGCCCGTGGTACATATACAGGGTTATTGGTAATCAGCCTGCATCCTTTTAAGGGGATGTTAGGTACATTCAATACGTCAACTTTTGTTCTACAGTTTAAAAAAAATGTTTTTTTTTCTTTTACAAAATAAATAAAAAGTGCATTTGCACGGTCTAAAAGTATCGAACTCTTCGTAACGAGAGCGCGTACGCTCTTTAACGCGCAACACATCATGTACCGAAGTAAATAAACACTAAAAAGTCGCTAAACAGTACAAAAAAGGGCCACAAATACAATTTTTTTTTGGGTTATCTATTAAGTTTTAACGAAAGTTGTAGAACAAAAGTTGTTTGTTTAAATATACAGAACATGCCCTTAAACAGATGCAGGCTGATTACCAATAACCCTGTATAGCTGATAGCATTCAGGGATCACATACATATCCAATGATTAGTATAGATTAACTAAGAATAAGAAAATGTTTAATGCTTCACTGTGTAAATAAGAACTTAAAATAAATAAATATACAACTCATAATATAAATATACATTCATTGACAACACAGTTTGTATGTTTTTTTCAAGCTCGTCAATGTTTCAAGCTATCCCAGTTGTTCACTACATTCAAATTATTGATTACTCAGCTCCCGCGGTTTTACAAAATGTTCTTCCAGACTATAATCTACCTGCATTCCACATTTGAGTCACCCCGATCAGTTCATATGCTACGACGTGATTGAGCCAGGGGCGCCGTAAGGCAGCGTGCAAGGCGTGCGCCGCATGCGCGCGGCACGGCCAGGAGGGCGGCAAATCGAGCGACTAATCACGTAACTCAAAATTAAAGTTATCAAAAACTATTTATCACCTACATTGATCCAGCAAAAGCTAAATTATTTAGCTACAGTTTCAACTTCCTACTATTTCGTTCGCGTACACACGTGTTGCGGGCGTATTAGTAGGACATAAAAGCATTTCGATGGGAGACGCAGGAAAAACTGAACACAGATTTTTTGAAGTGAAACTTCTTTAGAATCGTTGTGATTTCAAACCGGATGCAACGGAAAAAACGACAGGTAAGAGACACAAATACAAAAATGTGTAGGAAAGAATGAGACAGAAATATACATACTATTTTGTTCCATACTGCAAGTAAGCGTCATTTTCGACGCATCTCTCAAACGGCGTTTGGCGCAATTGGTACGGTCTCGGCTTAACGATTGTTCAGTACCGGGTTCGATCCTGACCAAGGCCTGTATTAAGATTTTTGTTTTGCACGCTTTTTGAAGTGAAAACTTCTTTAGGCGGTAGTTTCCAAGGTAAGCTATCAAATTCTGAGTTTAAAAATTAAGAAAAATATTGTGTCACTAACACAAATATTAAAATATTAAAAAAAAAAAATGTTGAATGTCAGTCCCTGAGTATATGGAAGGAACATCAGATACAGCGCTTTCTTTGATTGAGTTTCTCGATACAAAAATTAAATTTAAAAATGTGTAACAATCGCACTCAATCAACTACGAGATCAAAAACGGTAATAGATGCAGTATTCCACAGATATATCAACCAAGAGACGTACTTCTTAGCATTCCATGGATTCACCGTGCGGGTGCCGGGTCCATCGTGTGGCAGAGAGAGAAATCTCGAGTAGACCCCGAGACTTGTGACTCGGGCGTAGGTTTAAAAGGGCCCCCTTATATTGACGTACGTCAACACTCACCTTCACTACTCGTATTTCTCTCCCTGCCCAGCCAAATCCGATATGATCCTACTAGTGCAGCTTTAGATACTCGTTCTAGTATAAATCTTACTGCACTTCTGGACAATCCAAGGTCTTTAAGCAGGTTATAGAGAGATTTTGCTGGTATACCTCTCGCTCCTACTTCTACAGCGTATAAATTAACTACATAGCCATTTTTTGTTAATTCATTTTGTAGGTCATAATACTTATTTTGTTTCATCGCGTGGTCTTTAGGTATATTAGTTTCCCACGGTACGGTAAGTTCTACCAGGACTATGCGTTTCGTAGCCCTAGAAAAAAGGAAAATGTCCGGTCTGGATGACGAAACACCCACATCCTCTGGGATTTTGTAGTGCTTTTCATACGTCCATTAAAATAGTCCAATCAGGTGCTGAACCCAGGATTGAGTAAGGCTTGTTCTTGGAGTTTGAAGTTGAGCCCTCTTTTACAAAGTTAATTTGTCTTTTGTTTATCGTCAATCCCTTTTGGGCTCTAGCTACCGAAAGGCTTACGGCTTCACGTATGATTTCAAGTACTCTCTCATGGCGCTGTGAGTAATGACCCCTATTAAGGAGCACCTTGCATCCCACCAATATGTGCCTTGCTGTACATATCGCCTCACTACAAGTATAGCAACATTTTTCAGAGGCTTTTCCCCACCTTACCAAGTTACTCTGGTCAGGGAGGGTCATTTGAAACTAAAACATTTGTATCGTATTTTAGTTATCATAAGCCTCTTGTATAATTTGTTGAAACTGAAAATATGGAACTTGAGCAGGATTATGTAACATAATATATATGTTAAATAAAATGTAAAATATCTTTTAAAATTAATAAAAATACTTTCATTTTTAAATAATTAAACTTTGTAATTATCCTACCCTTGTTATATATATTCATCTCATTCTTTTGTCGATTTACTGAAGTTTCACTTATATCGTGTGTGAATCGCACACACACCTTTTTTTTATAGAAACATATTTTTAAATCTTCTTTATATTTTTTTAAATTATTTTTTGTAGTCCGGTTAGGACTACTTTTCTACAATTCGGCTGTATGTTTTTTTTTAAGTGAAAACTTCTTTAGGCGCGTCTAGACAGATTTTTCGTAGGCTGTGAATTGAATTCATTCGTCACGCTCGGGCTCGGGTATGATAAGAAAGCTTCGGGTAAACTCGGGCGATGGCTATTGGCCATCTAGAAATACGTCAGTCAATGGGAAATGCTGAAAGGGCGTTGACAGGCCATCATGGCATGGCCATCTAGAAACGCATTAGCCAATGGGAAATGCTGACGCATTTCTAGATGGCCATGCCAAGATGGCGAGACCACGCCCTCCGGTTACACCCGTGTAGTTTCCAAGGTAAGCTATCAAATTCTGAGTTATAAGTTTTCACTTCTATTGGCAGTTCCTATAACTGACAATTTTTTTTTTGTATGTATGTTACGCGATAGCGCCGTCAATTGTTAACCAATTTCGATGGTTCTTGTTTTGTTTGGTAGATCATAGTTCAGAGGTGGTCCCATATAAATTTTATCGAAATCGGTCTAGTGACATTTGAAATTTGAACAAAAAACTAAAAATTGCGTACAATTTTGTCTGGTTGACATACCTAGTTGTTGATTTCACAAAAGTTATGAAATTCGATCCTGTCAACACGAAATTGTGTAAAAAATGCATTAATGAAAACTTGTTTTGCACTAAAAAGGGTAAAATAAATAATATTTAAACAAAAAATTAAACCAACTTCAACACCACAAATAGGCACTCAAAAGCGAAAAATAAATTGATATAGGTAATTATTATAACCTCTACTCACTCATCTATTTGAAGTCGGTGCCAGCCAAGTCTAACAGGTTATATAGATACTACTTACCTATGCCAACTTACTAGCTCGTACATAGTATCTATCAACTAGCTTTTTGACTAGACTGGCGCCAAACTCAAATACATGAGTGAGTAGCGGTTAAAAGAATTACCTATATCAATATATTTTTCATTCATACTTTTGAATGCGTATTTGTGGTGATGAAGTCGGTTTAATTTTTTGTTCAAAAATTATTTATATATTTTCAAATTCCCTGATGTTACCAAGCACATTCTTGCTAGCATTCAGCCATTTGTTAAACATAGCTTTCCTTATAATAAACATGATGGATCTTCAAAATACATTAGACCTACAAGGTAATTACATTATCTTTAAAGAATTTTTTACATAGATGTTTGAAAATATCGCTTTTAAATTTTCTGAAAAAATGCCAGTAAATAAACAAAAATATATTTCAGTAATGCATCCATAACATTTACACATTCCATGTTTATTCCATTATTGGCAACAATTTTTCATTTTGAAGTCGCATTTCTACTTTCTTTTTACCAACTGGTGTAAAAATAAAATATTTATAGATTAAACTTATTAAGTACTTTTAGTAGTATTAGTAGGTTTGAGGGGCCATGTTCCCAGTGCAATTACAGGGTATAGAGATAATACATTTTATATCTCTAGGTTAGGGGGCGTCCATAAATTACGTGAGATGATTTAGGAGGGGGTCGAGTCAAATCTCATGTAATCTCACGTTAGGGGGAGGGAGGGTCTCGACAAATATCACGTAATTTTTGTTCTGATTGAAACAAAAAAAGATTATACTGTTTTGTTCCATTCAATCCAAATTGTATGTACATGCTCAAGATTAATCTTGAGCGTCATCGTATTAATACGATTAAGATTAAAAGATCTAAAAACGCGCATAATATGCGTTTATAAAAAATGAAACCTAGTTAGATTGATTTATCGTCCTCGAAACCCCCTGCATACATGATTTCATCAAAATCGTTCGAGCCGTTTCCGAGATTCAGATTCTATATATATATATACATATTTATATAGGTACAAGAATTGCTCGTTTAAAGGATGGACTGAATTAGAGTAGGTATTCTTTTCTTTTTATCATAGTAGATTGTCAAATTACTAGTCTAAACTAGTCGTAAATAAAAGCACGAAGCAAATTGTTTTTTTTTTCTTTCTACAATAACAACCCAACGCGTTTACGTAAGAAACCCACATTCTGAAAAATCTCACGTGAGATTGGGGGATGGGGGAGGGGGTTGAACAAAATCTCACGACATCTCACCAACGGGGGAGGGGGGGCCAGAAAATTTAAAAAAACACCTCACGTAATTAATGGACGCCCCCTTATGAGTGCAGTGCAGGCAATGATTTGGACTCTTCATGTTTCAATAGTTATGTATGTGTCTTGTTATGGGCATGTTGCTTAACATCAGGCACAATATATCCTGCTCATCTTGTCACTCTTTACTATTAAAAAAATATTCATGGTATTTCAATTATTATTTGTAACCCTGAGCTGGGTCCAGTACTTAGGTGGACCACTAATTAAAAGCATGCATGTACTTATTGCATAGTTTTGTGGCTTGACTCCGTCTATGTGATATTTTTTTCTTTTTTTACTTTTATAGGTTTACACTTGACCACCATCTCGCCTGATGTTAAGCGACGATGCAGTCTACGATTGGAGCGTGTAAGGTAACTCTAGGTAAATCGTTTTTTTCTAAAAAACTGATTCACTCTCGATTTGAAGACACGAAGATTGTAACCATCGGGGAAACCCCACTCAGGCAGCGCATTCCACAGCCTAGACGTTCTTATTACAAAAGTAGAGTCAAATCTCTTCATTTGTGTCTTTGGAACATCAACCATGAAACAATGTCGCTTTTTCGAGCTACAAGCATTCCGATAGAAAAAAAGTCAAGGTGGTATTAGATCATGCAAATCAGTTGCACACTCTCCGAAGTGTATCCGATAAAAAACCGATAGGCTAGCAATTTTTTGGTGATGTTCAAGACTTATAAAGTCTTTTTTGCACAAGCGTGTCATTGGCTATGAGCCTTTTGGCACGATAATTTATGGGTATCAAAATATTTGTTTTATACTCATAAAACTAATATTTTAAAATGGGGTAAACTATGGGAATACTATTAGATATGTATATCATTTATTTTCAGAATATTAATATCTATAGGTTGGTAACAAAAGCCACTATTTGAAAATGTACAAATGTTATCAGCTATTTACCTGTTTCACTCTCAGAAAAAAAGTCCGAAAACGGAGTCCCAGTTCTGTCATCACCGCTCGCAAGATACGGGTCAATTTCATAGTCGTAATAGTTAATATTACGGTTCAAAAGTTTACTAGTGTTCGCAGAGAGCGGAGGCAGATCCTGACTAGAACGATACCCAAACTTCTGGGACTTTATGTTGGGTAAACAATCAATCAATTTGCTGTTTCCGTAACTCTTCTCTCGAGCTGATAAATAATTTCGAGCTGACATAATCACACACTATCTTTACTGCTCTTTACATACACACGCATTCTCAGCGTAATCGTAAATCAATTATAATCGATTCATTGAAAACTACAGGTCAATTTTAATAATTTTGTTATCAAATCCAATCAAAGACAGACAGAGAACAGAGACACAAAAGTTCACAGTAACACAGAATAAACAATACAGATTACAGAAAGCTACCTACTGAGCTTACGTGAGCTACTTAGTCTGTGTCTGTGAGACAGAGATACAGTGTTGTCAGAAGGCCAACATAATTTCGCCCCAAAATGTTCTCGAAATCTCCCCAAAACCCGAGTTTTTTAGCAAAAACCCCATAGTAAATTATGCATTAATTTGCCCTACAACACGATTTTAACGCTGACGACCGTCACAATTTCTCTCCAAAAAGTTCTCGAAATCACCCCAAAAACCTGTTTTCAAGAAAAATACCCAAAACAGTAAAAATATCTTAGCTCTGAAAACACAATATAACGCTAATATTAAGAAATATCCATACATTAATTGTATCGACAAGTTCACATACGAAATGGCGATTCAAATTTTGTACCAAGTTCACTGGGATAAGTGCCGTATTCGCTAAAAAAAATGATATTGAAAATCCCCAATTTCCCCCCAAACAATTTTTTCCCTCCGTAAATCCCTCCAATAATGTTGTCCCCCAAATTTCCCCCCATGGGTTTTAAAAATCTCCAAATTTGGGAAGAAAATCCCAAATCTGGCAATAGTGCAGAGCCACAGACCACAAAATCACTAAAGAACCCTAGAGCTCACAGGACAGCACGACAGCTCAAAAATACAAGACAAGTTTTTTTTTTCAATGAAATCTTGCTATGGATACTAGTCCTTAAGCTGCCACACGTCAACTTTTACAAAAGTGTGACCAGACTAAATCTTACGAAAACACAAACAAAAACGATGTAGGTACTTAATACCCCGTTACATTATTCCAGTCCAGCGAACGAATCCAATTGATGCATTCCAGTGCCGGTTTCCATTATTCCAGTAAGCAATCCAGCGCTGGATTCGGTCGCTGTACTGGAATTATGTAAACGGGGTATAACTTCCATATGAGAGATTTTCAAACGAGACAAAAAAAAATTGGCAGTCAGGGACTAGCAATAGATGTGAAAACTTATAACTCAGAATTTAATTAGGCAGCTACGCGGTTGAAACAGGAGGGCGTAGCCATGCGCATGGCCATCTAGAAATGCGGCAGCCAATGGGAAATGCTGATGCATTTCTAGATGGCCAGTGGCCAAGATCCCGAGTTTACCCGAATATTTCTTATCATACCCGAGCGTGACGCTAGAATTCGATTCACAACCCACGAAAAATCTGTCCACGGCGCGCCAAAAGAAGTTTTCACTTCCAAAATGTGTATGTTTATTAGGCCAGTAAAAATAGAATTTTATTTTGCAATAAATTTCCGATCCAAATTTCCTTTTGAAGTGGAAACTTCTTTTGGCGCGCCTACACAACTTTTTCGTGGGGTGTGAATTGAATTCTAGCGTCACGCTCTGGTATGATAAGAAATACTCAGGTAACCTCGGGACCATAGCCATTGGCCGTCTAGAAATGCGTCAGCCAATGGGAAATGCTGATATGGCGTCATGGCATGACCATCTAGAAATGCGTAAGCCAATGGGATGCCGACGCATTTCTAGATGGCCATGCCATGATGGCCTGGCCACGCCCTCCGGTTAGACCCATGTAGTTTCCAAAGTAAACGCTTGCTTCACCGCCTGCTCTTTGCGTTTACAATTTTGGCGGGAAAACGGGTGTCAGGATACAAGAGTGGTGTTTGTGCTTCAGCATTTGAAGTGCCGCCCTTCTTGTATCCGTTTGAGCCTATTTATTCTCAAGAGCGTTTCAAGACGCTTCTACCGGTATCGTTTGTTTATAATTAAATGTACTTAAAAAGTAAACTAACATTTTTGACACTTGAGATTTTTTTTGCGATTTCTCAAGTAGTCGATCAGCTATTACATTAATCTATATATTATATTAAAGCGAAAGGTCACTCATCAAGGAATCTCAGAAACTACAAATGCTAGGAATCTGAAATTTTGCACGGAGGTTTCTTTTAGCACGTAGGCGCTCGCTAAGACGGGGTTTTGGGAAATTCAACCCCTAAGAGGGTGAAACAAGGGATGAAATGTTGTATGTAAATTCGTCATTTTTAAAGTTATTAAATTTTGTATCTAGGCACTTGACACGAAGCAATTAAATATTTGTTCTATCAATTTTGTAATTTCAAACTGTACGGGGGTGAAATTGGGGTTGAAATAGGGGATGAATGTCAATATGGAAGTTCCCAACGTTCCCAACCGTTGAAGATAAAACCATGAAACCACAGAATAAATATTAGTACAGAAGCCACACTTACCAAAAACAATTATACAAATAGCGACTCTTGTGGGACACAACAAAGTTCAATTCAGCTCGCAATACCTGTCGCCATTTTCAAATAAACATTTGCGCTCTTTCTAACGCGTAACTTTGTCCCTGTCTACCGCGGAGTGTTTACGACATATTTTATCTAATAACAATATGCGCGGGAAACGTTTTGCGCGAGCGCTCAGCCGTACGTCCGACAACCGACTGTCACTTGTTTCCTGGAAGAAACGGTCTAGCGGTAAGCTAAAACCGCACGACCTTGAGCGAGTGAGGGTGCACTGATGAAACTCTGTATATAGGTACTTGGCATGAAGCAAACGAATGTTTGTTTTAGCAATAAAATTTTGTAATTTTAAACTGAACGGGGGTGAAATTGGGGTTGAAATGGGGGATGAATGTCAAAATGGAAGTTCACAACCGTTGAAGATAAAACCATGAAACTCTGTACATAGACACTTGACACGAAACAAACGAAGGTCGGTACTAGCAATTTTGTAATTTCGAACTGTACGGGGGTGAAATTGGGGTTGAAATGGGGGACGAATGTCAACATAGAACATCCCAACCGTTGAAGATAAAACCATGAAATTAATAATATAGACGCTTGACACGAAGCAAACGAATATTTGTTCTAGCAATTTTGTAGTTTCAAACTGTATATGGATGAAATTGGGATTGAAATGGGGGATGATAGTATACATGGAAGCTTCCAGTCTTTGAAGATAAAACCATGAAACTCTGTATGTAGGCACTTGACACGAAGCAAACGAATGTTTGTTCTATCAATTTCGTAATGGCGAACTGTACGGGGGTGACATTTGGGCTGAAATGGGGAATGAAATTATAGTTACAAGTTGAAAATAAAACCATGAAACTCTGTGTATAGACACTTGACACGAAGCAAATAAAAATTTTGTAATTTCCAACTGTATGCGGATGAAGTTACCTTAGTATTTATTTCGCGCGGACGAAGTCGCGGGTAACAGCTAGTAATGAATAAAATGAATAAAAGAGTTGCCCAGCATCCCGTATCTATAATTTATTATGTGTTCTGAGTTATTAAAAAATCTAAGATTTTAAAAGTCTGTTTCGGTATCAATGGACTGTATCTACACATGTATCTACAATAAATTATGGCTGGTCTTACACGCCACACTTTATTTTTGAAGCCATGTGTGTAATGTCACTAACTTTAAAAAGTTATGAAAGAAAACACCGTGAGGAAACCGACATATGCCTAGAATATTTCATGGTCATGTCTCATCCACCATCCCGCACTGGGTCTGCGTGTTGGATTAAGGCTTGGACTCTCCTTGCGAGAGAAGACCCCGAGTCCCAACTGTGGGAAAATGTAGTGGGATGCATATACTATGTTATGGTCTAGTCATAAGTGTTACGGCTAGTCAAGATAACGTCAACTGCTAATTCAGAAACCCTCGCTCGAATCCCACGCCCACCACTATCTTTCAAATAAAATAACCGAGGTAGATACACAAGAACGGTCTACTGGAACAAAGCATGTGCGTCCGGCTCGTCTAGTCGTACACGCGACATGCAGCACTGTAAAAAAAGGTGAAGTAAAACATCATGAGGAAAACGACATATGGGTAGAATCTTTCGAGGCTGCGTGCTGGATTAAGACCTGAACTCTCTATGTGAGAGAACGCCCCGAGTCCCAACAGTGGGAAAATTTTGTGGGCTGCATGAGACTGTTATGGCTAGTCGGGATAACGGCAACTACTGATTCGGAGCCCCTCGTTCGAATCCAACGCGCACCACTGTCTTTACGGATTCATGTGCGTAATGCCGTTAATTTAAAAGGTGAAGGAAAACATCGTGAGGAAACCGGCAAGTTCCAAGATTTTTTAGATCATTCATCATCCACCAGCCCGCACTGGGCCAGCGTGGTATATTATGATGGCCTTGACTTTCTGCTTGCAAGAGAAGGCCCCGACTTCCAGCAGTGGAAACATTTAGTAGTATCTACGATCTACGAGTACAGTATAAAGCTTAAGTACGTCAATGGATATTTTATTATAAACATCGAAATAGATTTTATTGTTTATTAAATCTCTACCATCTACCGTGGGTCACCGACTTACCACTTCCCAACAGTCGGGTGAGCCCATGTGAGTTTCTGCGCCTATTCGGTGTTTTGTTTATTTATTATATGTATTATAATTATGTAGAATAGAATTCTATTATCTTTAAATCTATGTAAAATTTTTTTATTAATGCAGTGACTAGTTTTCAAGGTTTGACTATCGATAGCGAAACTATAGATATTTGGGCAGCACTGCTCATGTCATATTCAGTTGTCATTGTCATTTTATCAGTGCTGAAAGCATTGCCAGAAGACAACTAGTTTTAACTTGTAGGCGGTTTAAACTACCTCCTGCTGACTGCTGATTACATTGCGCTAATTCGACTCAAAAGGTAACATCGAGGTATCAAGGTCCATTTTTTAAGTTTTATGTTTATAAAATCACACTTAAGTTAATATTAAATATCTCAACAAATGACGGAGCTATGAAGCTTTTCCTTCCCATTTTAAAATATGTGACGCGCGGCCGGCCAAACCCCGCGATGACGTCACAAGTCTCGATCGGTTCGCGAACGACAAAGCGCCCAGACAGCTGTTTGCCGCAGCCCGTATTTAGTACTCGTTAGCTCAACACAACAACAGGTATTATTATGTAAACTAAAACTAAAATACGTTATAAGTGCTGCATTGTGCCTAAGTGTACTAACACAATGGCGACGACCTCCAAAACCTATTATTTTACGTCATCGAAACAGAAAAACTACGAGATAAGTAGTCGGAAAAGTTAGTAGGAACGGTACTTTTACAATAATTACCAATTAGATTTGTCATTATCTATATTCAAATGTTGAAAATCGATCGAATCCCACGCGGACCACTGTCTTTACAAAGTCATGTGCGTTATGCCGCTGATTTAAAACAGTAAAGGAAAACATCGTGAGGAAACTGGCAAGTTCCAATATTTTTCCGATCATGCGTCATCCACCAACTCGCACTGGGCCAGCGTGATAGATTTTTTTTACAATAATATAGAGTGACTAGACGAGCAGGACATGGGCCTGATGGTAAACAAAATGCCTGCACATAACAGCACAGTGCCACGCAGCTATTGGAATATGAAAGGTCCAAATCACTACCTAGCACTGCACTGCGCTTGTTACCCAGATATATAAGGTGTTTTATCTTTATGCCCTGTAATTTCGCTGGAAACATTGGTCTTTAAACCAAACTCAGTAATGTTTGCACATTACTGATTGGTGGTATAATAACTGGCAAAGGTGAGGTACTTCCCCAGACGGGCTCTGATGTCTATATCTAGCTAATGCGTCCTACTACTACAAAAGAACGAATGTGGGAACATTTAGTGGAATAATATGCTAATCTATGAAAGTATTTAGTATAAATCTACAATTCAATTCAATTTATTTATTCGAACCATTATTTCAAAAGAACACTTGGTAACGTCACTTACAATTAATAAATTATAGATAATTATTCTGTGAACACAATAAAATAATGTCAAATAAAAACTAATCAGCTGTAAAGGGGTCTTGTCAATTAGATGCAGCTGTAAAGAGGCTTTATTCTGATAAAATACAAATTATCAAAATAATTAATACATACAGTAGGTACTTATAAAATGTTTACATTTATGTCCAGTATTATTTGACCTTATTCAATAGTTCCAGTTTCGACATATTCCTTTTCCAAACATTACTGTCATTTACAAAATCATCTACAGTGTAATATGCTTTGCCCATTAGGTAGCTTTTAATTTCAGTTTTAAACCTTGTTTCATTGAGACCTTCCACTTGTACAGGGATTAAATTATAGAAGCGAATACCATTACATTTAAAAGAGTTATTTGTTTTTTGCAGTCTGCAGTTAGGAAACACAATTTTATGTTTATGATGTGCTTTTGGATTCAAATCAGACATTTTTTTTAGTTGACTTCGATTTTTTATTACATACATTACACATTCATATATATATATATAACGACGGGACTGTTAGTATATTTATAGTTTTAAAAATCTCCCGTAATGAGTCTCTAGTTGACAAATTATACAGAGCACGGATTGCTCTCTTTTTTAATATGAAAATGGAATTTCTATCCGCAGCAGATCCCCATAGTAAGATCCCGTAGGACATAATACTACGAAAGTATCCAAAATAAACAAATCGGGCCGTTGCTACGTCTGATATCTTCTTAATTTGTCGAACTGCATGGGCAGCTGAACTGAGTCGCTCAGCCAGTCTCTCTATCCGAGGACCCCACTGAAGCTTCGAATCCACTGAAATACCCAGAAAAAGAGTAGATTGTACAGGTTCAATGAGTTTATCTTTCAGTCTAAAATCAAGATTACAACTCAGTACATTGCAAAGTGAAAATTTCATACATTTAGTTTTATTTGGATTTAGCACTAGATTATTTGCGTCGAACGATTTGTAAATGATGTCTAAAATTGCGTTGATTTCTGTAAAATCATTTATTCCTCTTTTAACCTTTAGAAGTGACGTATCGTCAGCGAACATAACTATTTCTACGTTTTTATGTTTTTTTTTAATCATAAAAGGCAAATCATTAATATATATAAGAAACAATAAGGGTCCAAGTATGGAGCCTTGAGGTACACCCATCTTTATAGGGGACTCATCTGATTGCACACCGTCAATTTCAACTATCTGTAAGTACACGATCTTTAAGATATGAAGAAATAAAATTTAGAGCTGGATTCGATAGCCCATAAAACTGCAGTTTCTTCAAAAGAGTGTCCTGATGAACACAGTCGAAAGCTTTCGACAAGTCACAAAAAACACCAAGAACATCGTGATGGTCTTCCTAGGTTTTCATTACGTAATTAGTCAGTTCTACACCTGCATCAACAGTGGAACGTCCCTTTGTGAACCCAATTTGGTTGCTATGTAATAGATTATTAACATTAAAGTAAGATAGAAGTTGCTTGAATATGACTTTTCAAATATTTTACTAAGGCAGGGCAAAACGGAAATAGGTCTATAGTTGCCAGGTTCCTTTTTGTCTCCAGATTTGAACAGCGGTATAACTTTACTACATTTCATCATGTCAGGAAATGTGCCACCCCTAATGCACTCGTTGAATAATTCCGCTAGGTATGGGGCAATGCTATCTATAATTCCACCAAGCACTCTTACCGATAATCCCCATAAGTCCTCCGTATTCTTAACTTTAAAATCTTTGAATGCTTTTAGTACTGCAGTGGCAGTAACTTGATGAAATTCAAATGTAGATGATGGGCAATTAACATTTTCTTTCAACACATTTCTTCAGCGAGTAATGGGGACGAAGTGAGGTGTTAAGTTGTTTCTAAGGGAATATTAGCAAAATAGGTCCTGAAAGCATACACCATGTTTGTCCGATTTCTTTTTAGTTACTCCCTCACCGACCCGGAGTGCGTTAATGTTTTCACGACTTTTAGATCTTCCAGTTTCGTTGATTATTATTTTCCATGTGCTTTTTATCATGTTATTAGAGTTTTTAATTTTATTTCGGATAAATATTGTCTTTCCTTGAATACATGAATTTCTGAAAATACTGGAATATCTCTTAACATAGCTTTTTGTTGCATTATCATTGCAGTAGTATGTCTTTAGTTTATATAAATTATTTCGACTTTTAAATAGTCCTGGTGTTGCCCATTCAGCAAACTTCGGTTTTTCGTTAATATTTATTAATTTTGTTTGAAAGATATTATTAAATTATGAACTTAACATTTTAAAAAAATCTGTATAATTTTGATTAGGATTGACAACTGTAATTTCGAAAAACATGTTGGAAAAATGGATATCTATCACATTATTTAGAGCTGATATACGAGATAACGTAATAGGCCTCTAACAAGCGCCTTGTCGTTTGCCCTTTTTATACAAGCAGAAAAACAAATGCTCAGTCCCCTATGGTCCGAACGCAAACAATCCAGGACCTCAGAATGCAGATAGTCACAGTTGACAAAAACATTGTCAATACAGGTTGCAGAAGTACCTTTCTTGGTTACTGCTACCCTTGTGGGTTCAGTGAACACTTTTATCAAATTAAAAGATTGACATAACAATAAGATGTTGCGCTTAGTACGAGATTCCGAAAGTATGTTTGTGTTGAAGTCTCCACACATCACTATCTGTTTATTTTTCTTTGATATTTTACTTAGCGCTTCTTCTAAAGTAGTCAGGAAGATCTCAATATCAGCACTAGGCGGTTTATAAACACATAAAAAAAATAATGTAACTATCTAACTTTATGCATGCCAGTTCACAATGACGTTCTACAGTTAGTTTTTCTACATATTTTCGAGACTTATGCTTTACACAATTATTAACAAAAATTATGCACCCACCGCCTAATGCTAATTTTCTATAAAATATACTAACTATTGTTTAATTCTTAAGGCAAAAATTTAATTCATTTTTCGTTAGCCACGTCTCAGTAAAACAAATTACATCAAAATTTGAACATTGCAAGAATAATTATATTTCTTCTAATTTACCTAACAGTCTATTTATATTCTGGTACAATTTATGTTAAAAGTGGTATCTTGGACTTACTCAATTATAGTTGCTTTGTTGCAAGGGGGGCCTATTATATTACGATGCTTTGCTGTAACATAATAATGCCTCCCTGTTGTCTGGTTTGTTGTAAAAAGTTGTAAAAAAAGGCGTAAATTGATATTTTATTATAAACATTGATACCGATTTTATTGTTCATTAAATATCTACCATGTATGAGGACATCTCCAAAGCCATACATGTCTCGCCAACACATTTCACAGTTGTGATGGGAGACTTCAACGCGAAACTAGGTGATGAGTTGAGAGTGGGACAATTCGGATATGGGCGGCGGAACCCAAGGGGGCAACGTCTAGCTGATTTCTTGGAAAGGGAGAGCCTCCTTATGATGAACTCCTTTTTCAAGAAACAGTTACAACGCAAATGGACCTGGATTAGCCCAGATGGTTCCAATGGTAATGGTAAACCGAGGAGTATAATCGGCCACTATGTATAGCGTATGTGGACTATGAGAAAGCCTTCGATTCCATCGAGACCTGGGCAGTGCTTCAGTCTCTTCAGCGATGCCGCATCGACTATCGCTATATCGAAGTGTTGAAGTGTATCTACAGCAAAGCCACAATGTCTGTCCGATTACAGGACCAGTGCACAAAACACATCCAGCTACAGAAAGACGGGAGACATGGAGATGTTATATCTCCGAAACTGTTCACTGCCGCGCTGGAAGATGTTTTCAAGCTACTGGACTGGAACGGATACGGCATCAATATCAACGGCGAATGCATCACTCACCTTCGGTTTGCCGACAACATAGTCATTGTGGCGGAGTCGCTGGAGGACCTCGGTGCTATGCTCAGGGACCTCAGTAGAGTATTCCAGCAGGTAGGTTTGAGGATGAATATGGACAAGACGAAGGTCATGTCAAATATTCATGTCTCACCTGTACCGGTTAATGTTGGGAATACCACACTCGAAGTTGTTGACGAATATGTCTACCTGGGTCAAAAGATCCAATTAGGTAGATCCAACTTCGACAAAAAGGTCCAGCGAAGAATCCAACTCGGATGGGCAGCGTTCGGGAAACTTCGGCACATCTTTGAGTCCAAAATACCCCAATGCCTAAAGACAAAAGTCTTTAGCGTGTTGCCAGTGATGGCTTATGGAACTGAGACGTGGTCCTTAACTGTGGGTCTCATAACAAAGCTCAAAGTCACACAGCGAGTTATGGAGAGAGCTATGCTCGGAGTCTCTTTGTGCGACAGAATCCGTAATGAGGATATTCGCAAAAGAACGAAAGTGGCCGACATAGTTCAAAGAGTAAGCTGAAGTGGCAATGGGCAGGCCACATCGCTCGCAGAACTGACAACCGATGGGGAAGAAAGGTTCTCGAGTGGTGACCAAGAACCGGAAGACGCAGTGTTGGACGGCCTCCCACTAGATGGACAGATGACCTAACAAAGGTCGCTGGAAACCGCTGGTTGCAGGTTGCGCGGGACCGTTCGTTGTGGAAATCTAGGGGGGAGGCCTATGTTCAGCAGTGGACGTCTTGCGGCTGATGATGATGATAAATATCTACCATGGGTTACAGAGTTACCGCTCCCCAACAGTCGGACGAGCCCACGAGAGTTTCTGTGCCTATTCGGTGTTTTGTTTATATGTTGTATGGAACAAGACGGTAAATCACAAAAAAATCTGTCATTATTTGGTCTAGATATACGTAGTTAAAATGTGATAGGTGGATTGCACTGACCGATTTAGTAGTAAGTCACTCCTACCTACCTACTGAAATGATTACCAATAAAAATAATAAATGAAATGGCAGTATTATCGAACCTAAGTTAGTTAACTTTTTAAAAAATAGTGATTACACAAATCTACGGAAATATATTACTAAACCGAACGCGATTTATGCTACTTCGATTACAAGTAAAAGTAAGACCACAGATCAGAAAATAGTTGCGATGCTAAGACACTTAGTGACTCAATAAGAACCAGCACGTCTGAGGGCTATGCAGGGAATGAGAGCGAGCCCCAGTGCGCGACCGTTTTTATAGGGCCGATATGGGGGTAGGCAGGTATGGGGTAAACTAGATTCGGTAATACGGCCGTTCCTAACGGCGGGTCGTCCTCGACTGCTTCGTCTTCCAACAGAGGCATATGCCTCCCAGCCACGTCGTTTGCAACCATGAGTTCACCCTCTGCAATGTAGAAATGGTCTTAAAGCACAATGTTCTAAAAAGTATAGAGTAGAGTAGTGTAGAGTAGTGTAGAGTGGTGTAGGGTAGTGTAGAGTAGAGTAGAGTAGCGTAGAGTAGAATAAAAAGAAAAGCGGGTTTTGTACAAATGACTTAAACTGCGCAATTTAAGGCACACGCACAACACCCAGGTTATGTTAACTCGTATATGAAACGGTTAACATAGCAGTACGTTATCATCGTAATATTCAACGATACAGAAAATGAATATCACCGACATAACACAACTACACAGTAGGGAAGTACAATTCGGCCGAATCCACCTCTATCCATACTGCTCTAACAAAGGGAAGTAAAGCCCAGTGGGCCCACCTCAATCTCTTTGAAAAGGGAAGTAAAGCACATAGTGCCCCCTCAAACCTTTGAAACGGGAAGTAAAGCACATAGTGCCCACCTCAAACCTCAAATCATCTCTAAGAACAGCGCTGTACGTGTCCGGGGTCCACTCGCCGCGCCCCAGCACCACGTTGGGCCGCCGCCTGCTGCTCGCCTGCCCGCCTGCAGCTCGTAGCGGTGGTGTGCGGTGGAAGCGTGCGCAGGACGTCGTAAAGGCCGCGCATCCTGGAGTCTTTGCCCGTCGACTGTGCCGTCTCGTTGACGAACACGAAGTCACCCGCGGCAGATGATGCAGGCTGGCAGCGGGTCACCGGCATTCAACAGTAGCACACCAGCTGCAGTAGACTCCTCGTTATTCTCAGTGTCACCGCATTTCATGAAACAAAGGTTTCAGTTTTAAAGAGAAAGATAGAAATCAGAGTGTGAAGTCAAACAAAAACTTGGAGCTATCAAATCTCATTCACGATACTTCTTCTTGAAAGTTTTAAGAAATCTTTAAGTTTCAAACTCCAATCAGTTGTAACGGTGAAATACATATAAAGGCATGCTGCAGTCATTCCCATATATGCATTAAACCACAATGAACAGACGAGATAAATGAATAGACATCAAATTTAACAGACGCATGTAGACTTACGAATAACTCAAACATGCGAGAGGAGACTTAGACACTACTTCCGATAAACTGTATTGGGCACGAAGCAGGAAGCTATCGCAGACGCTAGCTTCGTGATTCTGTGAAGAGATCACTCGTGGATCCCGTCTCAGTTCCACCGTACCTCCGTTAAGTTCTTTAGGATCTGGAGATTCAGCAAGATTTTGACTCTTATCAAGTCTCGGCCGCACCTGACCCTGTTTTATGCCAAGAGTTATTTCAATTGTTGTTGATAGAGAATCGCATGAAAAGTTGCGATAATTTACGCGATATTTGGTCAACCTTTCTCCCTAACAAAAATAATAAGACTTGTGTAGTCAGATTAGGACCTTTGTCCATAATCATACCACGTACGATTAGGGTTTCCACATGCAATAGACGTAACGGAAAGCAGTTTACTGTTTAGTTTAAATGTCATAGTATTAGTAATCACGGTATATGTGGCCGTACTCGTAATTAGACGTTCTGATATCTCGTCAATCATTACTAAGAGCCACCTTCTAGCGACGTTTTAACTGCAACTTTTGAGAGAACAGTGAATACCCTCTCTGTTCGATACGTTCATACAGACTTTCACCTGCGTATTTGTAAGTTCAGAACCGACTACTACCAGATTACTGTCTGATTACCTTCAAAGTAACACCGTCAAATTCAATTGGCGCAGTTATGTAAAACAACCTTTCGATTTCACCACTTTAATTCATCATTTGGCCACCTTACCTCATCTAAACGCTAAATATCAGTTTTCGTTCATCGTCAAAATGTTCAAAACCAGACGTCAAAACTAAAGGAATGTATGAACCACCAGTTATCGATTAGGACATTGACAGTTACGCCACGTAGTGACTATATTTCTGGATTACTGAAGTTATCACAGAAAAACTTCACGTTGTTTACGTTTCGAAAAGCAAAACTATTGTGAATTGGCTTCTAGCAAAAAGAACAGGTTTTGGCTTTAATTGACATGAGAGTAAGTTTTGTTTGTGTCATTGACGAGAACAGTTTCTTTTAGATCTACCCTCATCTTATTGCAATAGGTTTGTCGATAACTTGACAACCCAAACTTTCATCAACTACCTTCAAATTTTACTCACTTTTTGTCAGAATCTATCCTCATATCCTGGTTGATTGAGATTATAACAGTGAACAGACTAGTTTTCTTGAAATGCACACTTGTAACCACGGAATGATGAAACGTTCACTCTAGCCGTGAGCGGTTATTGAAGTGGTTATTTGAAGCACTGGCACTAGAGAAAATTACTTTCACTAAGAAAAGCGTTTTTAAGTTCAAATTTGAAACTATCAAGTACAGTTGATACCAGTCGATTCACGTAACCAAGACAGTAATTCGCCTTTTGGGGATAATCCCACACGAGCAGGGTGCTCTTTGTAGTCACACAGGTTTTCCGATCGCGCGAGACTCACTTAATCACTGTTGTTACACTGATGTTATAATTTTTGGATCAAAACCAGAAACATAGCAATGGATAGATCTCACCGAAGGTACCGCCCTAGGCGCGCAAATGAGACGCCTCGCAACGTCCGCGGGGGCAGGGCTCGAAGCCCCGCCGCGCAGTGGCGCCGCGGCCAGCCGAACCCGTGCCAGTCCGGCCCGCTCCCGAGCGCCAGGAACCGCCGCAGCGACGCCTCAAGGAAGCTCTGCCGCAGAGACGCCTCAGGGAGGCTCCGCCGCAGAGACGCCTCAAGGAGGCTCCGCCGCAGCAACGCCCCAAGGAGGCTCTGCCTCAGCGACGCCTCGAGGAGGCTCGGCCACAGCGATGCCTCATGGAGGCTCTGCCGCAGCGACGCCACAAGAAAGCTCTGCCGCAGAGACGCCACAAGGAAGCTCTGCCGCAGAGGCACCTCAAGGAGGCTCTGCCGCAGATCGCTCGTCCAACACTGAAAGCCTAAATAAGATCACTTCCAGAGTGCTCCTCAAAGCGGAGCTAAAAGCCGGTTCTCCACACCTTCCATCGAGATTGCCGTAGCTAATGAGACGACATTCCAAATCTGCCCTTTTTCTATTTCGATTCTAACCTTACTTTTACTTCGATCAAATATACAAGACAGTGGGCGGGTGGGATAGAACCCAGAGGATCCTATCCCGCTTCTGATATTATCGAACCTAAGTTAGTTAACTTTTTAAAAAATAGTGATTACACAAATCTACGGAAATATATTACTAAACCGAACGCGATTTATGCTACTTCGATTACAAGTAAAAGTAAGACCACAGATCAGAAAATAGTTGCGATGCTAAGACACTTAGTGACTCAATAAGAACCAGCACGTCTGAGGGCTATGCAGGGAATGAGAGCGAGCCCCAGTGCGCGACCGTTTTTATAGGGCCGATATGGGGGTAGGCAGGTATGGGGTAAACTAGATTCGGTAATAGCAGATAAAATATAAAGTAGGTAATTATTTAAGTTGAAAGCTTGACATTTCTTAGCTCTGCACTTGTATACCACGGATTGTTACCTTGTTTAAAAGTCCAAAACCATACCCATGTTGACTTTTTGGTAAATTTTATTCGACTGTCTACGCACTAACCCGATGTTCAATGTTCATTGTCTCAACTTAACGTAATTAGCTTATAATATTTACCAGTATTATATAAAATATGATAAGAGTCTTAATGTTACAATACATACACCACGTTCGAGATAGTACTAGCACGAAATTCACGTCTCTGTGCCGCGAAAACAGATTCTATTGCGTTCGTAAAGGCCGGTTTGCATTTTGAGTAGTGCGATTGAGAGTGCGTGTGCGAGCAAGAAATCGCGATTGATTATTGCAGGTGTGTAGTGCGAGTACTGTCCAATTCTGTATAGTAGCTGTGTTTCGTTTATTGAGTTGCCAGCCATCGGCCCGCAAGTAATCAGGGTCAGATGTAAGCAGGAAACACAATGATTGGTCAATTCAGTTATTTTAGTATTCATGACTTTTACAAGTTAAGTTTTTAAATCGTAGAAAGGTGTAACAAATTCGATAACATTTAAGAGAAAAAAAAAATTAATGTACTTTACTTAATGTTATGAACGCAAATAAGAACCAACACGACACTAGCCTTTTCCGACATATATGTATTTAAAAAAATTAAACTGAACATTTCATTGTACGCTAATAATTATCGTAAAGCGCTAAAGAGTACCTACGCGTGTTCTTGTTACGAAGAGTTACGATGCTTTTAGACCGGAAAATACACTTTTCTTTTATACCAATATGGGAAAAAATAACTTTACGAATTTTTAAAAACTGTATAAAAAAATAATTACGTATTTAATGTACTTAACATCCCCATAAAAGAATGCAGGCTAATTACCAATAACCCTATAAACATATCTGTATCCAATGCTAATCAGTATCGCACATTAAAAATCTGTATAAATACGGAGAAATCTGTATACATGGCAACGCTGCTGTTTACTAGCAGGCAAACTGCGAGTGAGGGGGAAGGAAAAACGCGCGGGAGGAGACTACTCGCAAAAAAATAGAACGCGCTTCTAATCACTTCACTACCCAAGTTACTACACACTCGCATTAATCAATCGTTGTCCACACGTGTTAATAACTAATAACTCAACACCGGCACTACTCACTCGCACTCGCAGTAATCAAAATGAAAACAGGCCTTAATTTACAGTGCGACCGCGTCAAGACTTGGGATGTCACACAGCGAAAGCACCGCGTGGCTTTTTAATTTTAAGTATGTAATTTTTAAATCTACACAGTTTCGTCATTTCCTAAGATATTCAAGTATATTTTTCAGTATGTTTTTTTATAGTATAGCGTGATGAGCAGTATTTGTTTCTGATGGTAAGCAACATGCCTGCCACATAACAGCACAGTGACACGCAGCTATTGGAACACAAAGAGTCCAAATCATTACCTAGCACTGCACTGCGCTTGTCACCCAGAGAGCCAGAGATCTAAGATATTATATCTCAAATCCTTGTAATTTCTTTGGAAACATTGCCCTTCAAACTGTAACACAGTTATGAACACACTTTACTGCTTTACTCTGAACTTTGAACTTTTATTTCCATTATCTTTAAATCTATGTAATAAACTTCTTTATTGTGTTGATTTCGTTGAATATTCAGCTTTAATATGCGCACATGAAAGCAAAGAAGAAAAAATGTTGTGTTGTTTAATTCATTGAAAGTGGCTCTCTGGCTCTCTCGATACAGTTATTGGCAACACTTGACTCTGGCAGTCAAATAATTCATTTGGTAGCAAAAGGAATCGATTATTCATATCAAAGATTAAAATTAAATTTCCAGTTATACAAGTAATAATTTAAATCAGTCAAGAGTTAATAATGTCAGTAATTAGTACTAAAAGTGGCGATAAAACTCAGGATGAGGTAACTATTGTTTTAGTCATTAATCTACATTAAAATGATTTATGTAGATTTTATAATATAACAAGCGTGTTTGCCGGAGTTTTGATGAGATGTTTACATGTTTTCCTTCTTTTACGTATTACTTTGTTGTTATAATACCTATTACTTTAATTTTCCTATGTTGTACAAAAGTGTGAAATTTGATAAATGTCTTATTGTTATATTCCATAAATTAAAATGACGCAATGCGGCTTCGGTTCGCGGCTTTATAACAGATGCGCTCGCAGAAGCTTATTAATATATTGTTGCTGATACGCACTGGACGTAAGTGATATTTATTGCAGTTGTCTCACGGCATCTACCCTGTAGATCATTATCATAAAACATTTATTAATACTTAAATAAAAATGAGTGAGGAGTATGAAACCTACAACAATCAAATCATTTTCAAAATTTAAATGTACATAAAGTTTTTTTTTAAATCTGAGCCAAGGTAATCAAAAGAGCTAACTAACAGTGTGGTTAATGTTAAATTTCCATGAAAAATCTAACTTTTTATTTATCAAGCAATCTTTTCTTGTAAAGTAAATATTTGAAGATAATAACTTTTTATTATCTTCAAGTATTTAAGATTTTTGTTCTAATGTTTTTGTTTTTAATCTTTATCTCTGATAAATTTAAACTGTTTTTTGAATCAGACATGTTTATTAGTTGTGTTTCTATATTCTTGACTTCTTGTGTACATGTATCTCGGTCTTCATTGTGTTTCTGTAATAGTGAAATTCTATTATTTATTTGTTTTTTTTCTTATTAAGCTTAACTATTACAAGCTTTGCTTAGTTGGAGTTATGGTGTAGTGTGTGAATTGTCCATCAATATTTATTTATAATAATTTTTTATTTAGGATTAAATTTACTTGCAGGGTGACTCAGTTGTGGAATGACTTTTTTTTTACATGAAGTCGCTGCACCTGACAAGTTCCAGGTGTGATTTTTTCAAGGTTTCTGGAATGTAATGAACTTGAGATTTTTTTTGCACATAAGTATGATTTTTTGTCAATGGTCAAAACACTTAAAGAATTTGCTATATCAGTTTCTAGTTGGAATATCACAAAAAGGAATTTATCACCTCATAGAGAATAAAATGGAGATCAAATTTTTATCCAAAAGTGAAAATAAAAACAATGCCCATATGGAACTTGGCAGGTGCAGCAACGTTAAACTACTTGTAAAAGAAACTAGAATGTTTTATTAGGTAAATAAGGTAGTGTTTTTCAATATAAGGTGAAAGGACACACCTGTAACAAGCCAGTACTATGCTGCAATTCAAACCTGAACAACACAAAAAAGCAAAATCTCAGTGTAAAGCAGTATTTCTCACAAACATATTACTGTTTGGTGGTAAAATTTCTAGAAAAGGTGTGGTGCTTCCCAAGGCAGACTTGCCAAGAGCCCTGCTACTTACCTCCACCGCTAAATAATCTTTTAGATTTACAATGCAAATATTCTGAACAAGGTTACAATATTATTTACCATGTAAACTTATGCAAACTTTTTAACAGACTTCCAAAAAGGTGGAGGTTATCAATTCAACTACCATATATTTTTTATCTAGTACTAGCTGTACCCTACACGCATTATTACGCATATGCCACCTGTCGAAAGTTGGTTAAAATACCAACTCGGAAACCATCTTTGGCTAATGCAGAACAACTTTGCTAAAGATCCACACATGATCAAATGCATAGTTTACGATTCTATAATGGACATACAAACTAACAGTCCATTATATGTATGTAATAGTTTTTTTTTAATTACCTACCTATGTAAAATACTGTACCATGAAAAAACTTTGGTAGGCAGTAAGGGCCACTTTAGACAAACTTCCGTAGGCCCTTTTTTAAAAAGAAGACTTTCCCAGAAAGACATTCATATGGTTAGTAAAAAATATCAGGATAAAAAGTAGCCTATATGTTATTCTGATGTTAGTTATGCAACTTAAGATCTATGCAAATCTGTTTTTTGTGTAAAAGAGGAAAACACAAACTTTACAAATGCTCGGGTTCATAATATTAGTAAGTATGTTAATAAATTATTTTTCATATATCTTTAGGATTTTTTTTGTCTATTATGCACATGCCTTGCTTATTTTACTGACCTCTTTTTAAATCTCAATTTTGTTTTTTTTTATTAATGAGACTCCAACAAAGGAAGAGGTGCTCAATTCGCTTGTATATTTTTTAAAATTTTTTGTTTGTTAATAAGTAACATGATAGTTCCAATTGTGAATTGAGTTTGATGATTTTAGTTTTGTTTGGTAGACCATACTTCTGAGGTGGTCCTGTATAATTTTTTTATCATTGTAGTTTAAAATTGTTTAATTTTGTTGTTGTCAGAAAATCCTGATGCCGTACACATACATTCAATCAGTGCCGGGTAAGCAGATCCGCACGAAGCTGGCCTCCGCATTCAACTACTGGCTTCATATCCCAGATGACAAGCTGCGGGCCGTCGGAGAGATTGTTCAGATGCTGCACAACTCCAGCTTGCTGTGAGTGCTATCTTGATTCTTGTTATTTACCCCTTTTTTTAAACTTTTATAGGTTTACATTTGACCATTATCTCGCTTTATGTTAGTCGACGATGCGGTCTAAGATGGAGCGTGTGTGTACCTAGAAGAAACCGATTCACTCTCGATTTGAAGACACAAAGATTGTGACCATTGGGAAAATCCCACTCAGGCAACATATTCCACAGCCGCAGTCCGCAGTAGTCTTGGGCATAATAGGTCGCAACTGAGATCGGTCATTTTAGTTCGCCGCTCTAAAACGAACTAGGTCGTTCTTCTAGTTCGTTAGTTCGCAGTTCGAATAAGACCGATCAGCCTACCCCATCGTTCGCTCGTTATAATACTGTTCCTCCTGCATAGGTCGTTCGTCTAGTTATTTTGTAATATGCTCCTGCAGCATGAAACAATATATTTATGAAATACTATGTATTTTTGACTTCTAAAAATAGAAAAAAAGCACTAACCGCTTGATACACTTTGGTAACTATATTACACCAAATGACGAAAAAATACAAAATGAACTTTGCGGTCGGGTTTTAGGCGGGAAAAAAAATGTTTCGTGTTTTTATTTCGGAAGCTATATCGATAAATTTTTGTTTAATGGCGTCTACTTGAACTAGTCTTTATTTTGATATAATTTACATTAAAATTAGAGTTCATTTACATAATAACATCGTAAAATTAAAAAAAAACAAAAATTAAATTTTTTGGCGGGAAAATGGTCCCGAAGTATTGAAAAAATTTAAAAAAATAATTTGTGCTATCGAATGCAGTTATTTTTGGTTTTTCGAGTTTGTTATTTCGTATACAACACATTTAAGCCACAAAACCACTGTCTCCTTTATAAATTATTAATATAATAGCTGATCGACTACTTGAGAAATCGCAAAAAAAAATCTCAAGTGTCAAAAATGTTAGTTTACATTTTAAGTACATTAATTATAAACAAACGATACCGCTAGAAGCGTCTTGAAACGCTCTTGAGAATAATGGGCTTAAACACGTACAAGTAACGCGCCACTTCATATGCCGAAGCGTAAACAAACGCACTTAGGTAACCTGACACCCGTTTTCCCGCCAAATTTGTAAACGCGAAGAGCAGCCGGTGTAGCAAGCGGCTAAGTAATACAAAATATTTATCGTAAATAGGTAATTGTAATAAGATTATTGGCACAGTAAAAGTAATTCCACATGTATAAGTTTTTTAATTTTTTATACTTGTATTAAGTGTAGAAAATAATCAACCACAACATTTACATTTTATTTTATAGTACAGAGCGACGAGACGAACAGAACATGTGCCTAATGGTAAGCAAGATGTCTGCCACATAACAGCACAGTGACACACAGCTATTGGAACATGAAAGTCCAAATCATTACCTAGCACTGCACTGCGCTCGTCACCCAGAGATCTAAGATATTACATCTCTAAGCCCTGTAATTTCTCTGGACACATTTGCCTTCAAACCAGAACACAGTAATGTTGCCACATTACTGCATGATGGTAGAATAACTGGCAAAGGTGTTCCTAGGTGTTCAAAGGTGGAACTTCCCCAGGCGGACTCTGCCAAGAATCCTACCACTACAAGATACATACATAGATACAGGTTCTGTTCCTTGACAGAATAACATCTGACACAAAGCAAACAAAAATAATCAAATAATAATAAATAACATTGGTGTGCAAACTTTACATGTTCCTGAATGTAAAAAGCTGACTGCTGTCCCGTGCGCATGACGATCTTCGTTCAGTTGACGTATACCTCGTCAGTTCCACAAGAACTAACGAACTGCGGAGCGGCGAATGAAGGAACTAGGTCGCGTAGTTCGTCAGTGGGAGCGCTTTTTCGACCTAGGTCGTTCGCGAACTGTACAAGACTAGTCCGCAGTTCTTGTTACAAAAGTAGAGTCAAATCTCTTCGTTCGGAACATAAACCACGAAAGGATGTCGCTTTTTCGAGCTACAGGCATTCAGATAGAAAAAGGGGCAAGGTGGTATTAGGTACATCATGCAAATCAATTGCAACAACTCTCCGAAATGTATCCGATAAAAAACCGATATGATAGCAATTTTTCGGCGAAACCTTAACTGTGACATCACTTTGTCGTAAAAATCGTACCTTATAGGTCATGTCAATCGAAACTTCTAAACACTATCTTCGTAATTAGATATTTGTTTGTGAAACGAAATTACGATATGTACAGCAAGGCACTTATTGGTGGGATACAAGGTGCTCCTTAATAGGGGCCATTACTCACAGCGCCATGACAGAGTACTTGAAATCAAATGTGAAGCCATAATAAGCCTTTCAGTAGCTAGAGCCGAGCCCAAAAAGGATGTATTTCAACGTCCCCAACGAAGCAAGCCCTGCCTCAGGGCCTCCACACCTCTAAATCCGGCTCTGTGCTGAAAGACCTTGGCTTGTCCAGAAGTGCAGTAAGTTCTATTCTAGAACGAGTATCTAAAGCTGCACTAGGAGGTTCATATCGGATTTGGCTGGGCAGGGAGAGAAACACGAGTAGTGAAGATGAGTGTTGATGTACGTCGGAAAGGGTCCCCTTAAACCTACACTAGGGTGTCCCTTAAAATTCAATGTCAATATATTTTTACGCATACCTTCTAAAAACTTTTATATGGACCTAATATAGTACAGAAATAAATATTAGCCCGATTTATAAACGATAACCCGTGCCGACTTGAGTTTTTAACTTGTCCATACAATTGCGCGGGTGCAGCGCTGCGACCTGTTACTGCGAGTTTCAATTGTCATTTCATGCGTGATTTCTAACGTTATTAGTGCGTTGTTGTTTATTGTGTGAAGATGTCTGTGGAATTACGAAGTGATAAACAAAATATTTACCTTATCGGACTGCCAAGCCACCAGATCAATGGTGCAAAATTACCATCTAATCGACAAGTTCTCACCGTTTTATGTTATAATATACGTGAGGTCAAGCTGACTATTAGTGAAAGTGCGATTCTTGTTATAAGAGAGTGCATTATATTTTGGGAAAAGCCAGAATTCCTACAAAGGCATTTCCTAACTGCGTGAAGAAACTTGTTGATTTATATCATGTTTGGAGGGAGCTGCAAAAAAACTGTAAGAAAACTCAGGAGACGTTCAAGAACCGTGAACATAATTTTGTACAAGACCTTGATAACCTGTTTGATATTGCACATGCTGATGCCTTCGACAGAATGAAGATAGAGGAAGACAAAGATTTTTTAAGGAAACAGAGAGAGCCAGGGCGACCGGGATGCTTAGGTGGAACTGACAAAACATTGGCGGAGAAAGAAAAACGAGTTAGGCAAAAACGATTGGAAGAAAAGGAAAGAAAGGTAAAAACAACGAGAGCTATTGGCTATTGCATGTACTTCTTCGGTAGATAGCTTGGAATGTCTGGAGGATTCGAATGAGGAACAGATTTCGAATTCTGTACTTAGTATTCAGATTCCTTGCCCTGAAAAAAGTTCTAAAAGAGGCACGAAAAATTTCATGACTCCTAAACTGGTAGCAGCTTTAGATCGATGCCAAATAAGCATAAGAGACTCAGTTTACATTCTCCATGCGGTTGTAGTAGCGCTTGGTCTGAACACCGATAAAGTACAGATAATGTGCTGCGATACAATAGCTTAAAATACTGGCCGTTTCAGTGGAGCTTGTGCTATTTTTGAGCAGACTTTAGAAAGGGAATTACTGCTTTTTGCTTGTCGTCATCATTTTTATATGTTGGTCTTCAAAGCTGTTTTTGAAACCAAGGTAAAGCAAATTACAAGTAGCCCAGATATTCAAATTTTCTAAAAGTTAAGAGTATACTAAACCTTGGCTCGAAAGTACAGTGTCAATTAAAGTACCTAACCAAGACTTATGCTTTTTGAAAGCTCTAAAAGAATATGAAAAAGTAGACGCGACAAGTTCCAAGGCATCCACAAGCAAGTTTGTTCATCATTTATGGTATTTGTGTGAAGCAGCAGTCATGTTATCACTCTTTGATGAAGAAGTTGATTTCAAAACCAAGACAAAAACGATTAATAATTTAAACAGAGATGAAAGTTCAGATTCCGCCAAACGCTATATCCCATCGAAGGAAGAAAATACGCAAAATTTCTTTAATAAGCTTAATATTTTCTTGTTTCTTTTTTCAAAGTTTCGTGGCTTAGTTTTTACTTTTTAGACTGTTTTTTTCTTTCTTTTAGATATTATGATGATGGATGATTTTGTGACTCAAAGAAGCAAACAATTTCTATCTCGACTGCAGATCGACGACAGTTTTCTTCGGGAGGATGTATCTTCTTGGGGTGACAATACTACTTTTTTGGAAGCTAGAAGACGAATAAGTTGTTTGAAAGGTCGTAAATGACACTGCTGAAAGAGCTGTTAAATGAATGCAAGATTTTAATGGATTTATCACGGCTGAAGAAGAACAAAAACAGTTTTTGTTGCGTTGTGTTCAGGAACATAGAAATCTGTATCCAGACTGTAAAAAAACTACACCAAAGAGAAGTCACCCTAATGAATTATTATTATAAATTGTATTTAAATAAAAGTTTGTGTTGATCTTATTTTGTAATTACTCATATTTACTTTATTTGTTGCATTTTAATTATTTTGGATCAAACCAAGATGTCAGGCCAAAACACTATTTTCTAATAAACTTTAGAGCTCGGTCGGCACGGGTTGCAATCATGCTACAAATACGAAATTTCGTATTTAAGTATATTTTAGCATTCATAAAAAAAGTAGAGGGTATGCGTTTCGAAATTAAAAAAAAAATTTTTTTTTGCCATATAAGGGACACCCTAACCTACACCCGTGTCACAAGTCTCGCGATCTACTCGGGATTTCTCTCTGCCACACGATGGACCCGGCACCCGCACGGTGAATCCATGGAATGCTAAGAAGTTCGTCTCTAACGGAGGGAAGGGCAGAATTCGTTTTTTGTCGTCACCTCACCTATTATAACTAAAGCATCTAAAATGTCAGAGAAATCAATAGCATAAAAAGTAATATTTCTGGTAATCCATAATGTAGAGACAAATTTACTAGCTAAGTATATAGTAGTGCCAAGCAGTAGTGTCAAGGGAAATAAACGAATAATTATTATGCTACTACTATAATATTATTTTCTGTTTTGGCCCAATGTTAGGCATAGTTAAATAAGGCAGTATCTGTTGTTTGTCGACATCATCTCGCCCTTCTTACCCACAATGAATAATAATAATTGTTATGACGTACGAATGCAGTCGAGTTTTTGTTTTTATAAAAGTAGTAGGTACATGTTTTAAATTTTTATTCCGATAATTAATATTTTAAATATACGTACATAATTAATTGTAAGTATAATACATCTGAATACGTGTCGGAAAAAACAACTATTTTAAATTCGTCTAAAGCCTTATTATCCATATTCTATTCTACTATTATAAAGCTGAAAAGGATTTTTGTTTGAACGCTCTTATCTCAGGTACTACTGGACCGATTTCAAAAAATCTTTCATCGTATATCCAAATACGTACCTACGTGATTCCTGAGTGCTGTAGGGTATAAACTATGTATCACGGACAGCTAGTTCTATATGAAAATAACCGCTGTTTGTGTTTTCACTGAGAAATTAGTCGATATATTTAGTTTTAGTGAAATTTATCGAAATTATACTATTGTATTTTATTTATACAACTGCATCCCGCCATTTTACCGACTCTACTTTGGGATGGGCCGATTTTTCCGGGATAAATAGTCTATACTAATATTATAAAGAGGAAATATTTGTTTGTTTGTTTGTAATGAATAGGCTCCGAAACTACTGGACCGATTTCAAAAATTCTTTCACCTTTGGATAGCTACATTATTCCCGAGTAACATAGGCTACGGCAGATGGCGCTGCAGTTGATATCTAGGTTATTATTCGAGCGAAACCGGAGCGGGCCGCTAGTATTTAATAAGTTTAGTGTTGCGTGAAAAAATAACAAGCGTTTTTTAATTTCACGTTTATAACGTTAGTTACGTTAGTCAACTTAAGGTGCTGACAACACATAAATGAAATTCACAAATTCAAATTTAAGCCACGCCTCTTCAAAACTTCGATAAGACAGCGCCCCCACATGCAAACCGCGTTCAGCCGACGACATTATTAGTTAGTATTGATGGAAACAAAAAGCTACCGCGCTAAGATCATAGATGGCGCTTTTTAAAATATTTTGTAATTTCATTCAATATCTTTTTGCACTTTTTCAGATTGTGAAGAACATTATCGAAATTTTATGAGTAAAGCCTATAAATAATAACTAACTTTCCACCGCTTACAGACATAATGAGATTTCTTTTCGCCAGATTGTCTAATTTTTGTCTAATGATTTTAGTGAATGTACGGTATACAATTACAATAATACACAATTACTAATTAATTTATTTTATACACAAAATTAAACCGACTTCGAAATCACCAATAGGCACTCGAAAAATAAATTTATTTAATTATTATAAGCGCTACTCACTCATCTATTTGAAGTCAAATAGATTTATTCGACACGAACATTAATTGCATAAAAGTAGCTACAGCAAAAAGCCAACATTACATAGTGTTCCCATTCCCAGGCGGTCACCCATCTAAGTACTGACTACGCCGGCCGTTGCTTAACTTCGGTGATCGACGAAAGCTAGTGTTTTCAACGCGCTATGAACGTTGTCAATCATTAAATACGTATATTTAAATACAACCATAATAGTTATCATCATCATCAATAGAGGAGCCCGCGAGTTAATAACCCACAACTATTGCTCATTACAACACGAAAAACAAGATTTTACAACAATACCATTTTGCTGCTTTGTAACGAAAGGTCCACAAACAAAATTTTACAAACTTATTTTTATTTCAAAAGTTATTATTATGTTTTAAAAATGTAAAACATGCGAAACGTTTGTAAAATGAAACATTTATAAACTGTAATGGAAGAGGTTTTGGAATAGGCTTTTGTACTAAATTTAAAAAATTGGTTAATAATATAGCTTAATGTTGATAGTATTCCGAAACATCTATATTTTTGAAAAAAACTTACATTTTCAATAATATGTGTTTTGCATTTCAAAAAAGCAAACGAATTTCTGCACAAAAACGCTCCAGACTGTTATGGCGTCTTAAATGATGTCACGCCGGGGCAAACATATGTGTTTGTGTAAGGACTTAGTCAACGTTTTTAATTTAAAATGAATCCCTCGTATTACAAGAACTGCATAGTGCCCCAGTTTACAAGCACAAGTATAAATACGCCAAACAAATTATTCATCTATGTTCCAAACGATCCACAAATGCGAAAAAAGTGGCAAACGCTTGCGAGGAGGAATGATGGCCACTAAATCAAGAATGTATTTTTGTGAAGATCATTTTGATGAAAGCATTTGACACAGTATATATAATCTTAGTAATGTAAATGTTAAAAAAACTGTCACTTTTCCTCAAGAATAGTGGTAAAACAATAACAAACTAGTTCAGTTAAGCGGCTGAAGAACTAGTATCCATGGCGAAGAATAAATAAAAATAAAAAATAATAATATTAGTACTATAAAAATGTCAACAACATTAGTAATGTCTAGTGATATTTAGTACGGTGTGACGTCACATTTTCTGATTGGTGTTAACTGTCACGTGACTCAATGCCTATTTTTTCAGATTTTCTTTACTAAAAATATTAATAATCTTTACTTATTTTGATAAACTGTTTTATTTTTTTAAATCTCTATATCTTAATCAATAGTAAGAACCTCTAATCCATCCAATTAATTCTTAGTGGAAACAAGCCTATTTATATCATGCAAATGTCTTTGTTTTAAATGGTTTTAAAATGTCAAATAACAATGTAGATATTAAAATTTCAGCTGTAAAGGAGTCTCGTCAATTACAACAACATTTGTAAAAAGGCTTTGTGAAAGTCAAAGTAACAAAAAATAATAATTACATTCAGTATACATACATATCCTACATGAGTATAAATTCGTTTTATATAAAGGGGTTTGGGTAAAGTTGGCGTCGTTTTTTTTGCAATCAGATTTGCTGTAAGTCATTTCGGAACTGAGTTTTGGCTTTTGTTTTTCTGTGTATTTTTATACGGATTAGTGGTGCCATTTCCTTCAGCGGCCAAAGATCTGTTGTCACTTTTTTAAAACATTGCCATACCTCAGGGGCATTGGTTCAATCAGATTTAATGTACGTCAAATTGGAGCTGAGTAATGGTCTTTCAAAGTTTTTTTACATGGACTGGTATCGCCATATTCTAAAGCGGCCAAAGATCCGTTGTCACTATAATGTTTTTTTTTAATTACCCAAAAAAAACTTTGAAAGGCAATAATTCCGCTCCGACATAACTTACAGCAAATCTAATTGCACGAATACCCTTGATGTAAAGTAATATTTCAAAAAAGCTCTAACACATCTTTAGCCGCTAAAAAAAACGAAGCCTCTAAGCCCATACAAAAATACAAAAAATAAATAACTTTGATAGCCCATAATTCAGCTCCGATATTACCTAGAGCAAATCTGATTGCACATTATATATAGCGTCAAGGTTATTCACTGATATAATAAAGTGATAACAGATCTTTGGCCGCTAAAAAAAAAACAACGCCACTAGTCCATACAAACGTACCGAAAACCGAAACGCCTTTGTTGTTGTCCAATTTCACTGATTATGTTTATATTTGAAGAAAAAAAATGTACAATAAATTGTACAAATGTATCTAGAATAAATTATGGCTGGTCCAACACGCCACACGCACCACTGTAGTTTTGAACTTTAAAAAAGTGATGAAGGAAAACATTGTGAGGAAAGATTAAGTGTGGTGGATTAAAGCCTGCATTATCCTTGCGAGATAAGGCCCCGAGTCCCAACTGTGGGAAAATTTAGTGTGTTACATGTGATTGGAGTGTTACGGCTAGTTGGGATAACGGCAACTACTGATTCGGAGCCTCTCGTTCGAATCCAACGCGTGCGCACCACTGTCTTTACGGAGTCATGTGCGTAATGAGAAAATAGGTAGGTAAATAATGATTAACTTATGTTGATGAAACTTATATTTATGTTAAAAATTTAGATTTTTTTTTTTCACATTCGCATCGTCGATCCGTCGAAGCTGGGTAAGGTTAATGGGTTTTAGAGGGCTAAGAGACTAATTACACGGTATTTTTACATGATACATAAGAATATATGTAAATATATATCAAATGTATATAAAATAAGCCAAGTGCAAGTCGAATGAACGAATGAAGTATCCCGTACCAATATCTATGAAAACGGTAAAAATCATGTCTATTTTATACAAACCCCGCTTCCACACATTTATATTAATTTTATTCTTATGATTATTAATTTTAACACAATGTAGAAATAATCGAATAGAAGTATTTGTGTGATGAATTCAAATGTTTGCACTGTGTCTGGGTGTTTCTATGTATAATAAGTATGTATTTAAAACTATATAAGTATTATATCAGCTATCTGGCCGCCATCACACAAGCTTTGCTTAGTTTGGGGTCAGATGGTGTTGTGTGTGAATTGTCCACCAATATTTATTTATTTATTTATTTATTTAATCAAGTAATAGCCAATTAAAATACATAGAGAATGGTAGAAAATCGTCAGAAGTAGGAAAGTTGAAAAATAAAATAACTGAATTTTGAGTTGTGGCTCTTTTGTCTCAAAGCAGCGATTTATTTTCAATACATCGCCAAATTTAAAAATGTAGTATTAAAGAAATGACGTCTCTTGCAAAATTAAACTACGTAGGGCCATCTTTCCGCTTAATCATCAGACCTGGTTACAATCTGCGTAAGCAACCCACTATTTATTCTCACTGCTGGGACTCTGGGCCTTCACTCGCAAGGAGAGATCTAGGCTGGGGCTAGGTTATAAATCCACCACGCTAACCAAGTATGGGTTGGTAAATGTCACATGAGGTGTACCTACACTCTAGGTACTTACATGTCGGTTTCCTCACGATGTTTTCCTTCATCGTTTATAAGTTAGCGGCATTACACGCTGACATCGAGTGGTGCGCGTGGGGGTCCGAATCGGCAGTCACCGTTCTCCCGAATAGATGAGCCATAACGTAGACTTTAACAGCGTCTTAGAATTTAACACCAATGTACTCGTTTAATTATTGTCATCCCTTAACCACCTTCCAGCACCTTCATCAGACCCTGGTTACCATCTAGCACCAAAGTAATCGTCAAGACAAATCAAATGATCCCAAGCTCGATGGGGTTATTGGGGTTACGTCGTTTAATTGCTGGGTTCCTAATTATGACCACCTTCCAGTTCCATCATCAGACCCTGGTTGCCGTCTAGCACCAAAGTACTTCTCAAGACAAATCAAAAGAGCCCAAACTCGGTGGGGATATGTCGTTTAATTACTGAGTTCCTATGACTACCTTGCAGCTCCATCATCAGACCTTGGTTACCATCTAGCACTAAAGTACTCGTCATGACAAAGAAAACGAGTCCAAACTCGGTGGAGCTATGTCGTTTAATTGTTGAGTTCCTATGACCACCTTCCAGCTCCATCATCAGACCTTAGTTACCATCTAGCACTAAAGTACTCGTCAAGATAAAGAAAACGAATCCAAACTCGGTGGAGCTATGTCGTTTATTTGTTGAGTTCCTATGACCACCTCCCAGCTCCATCATCAGACCTTGGTTACCATCTAGCACTAAAGTACTCGTCAAGACAAAAAACGAGTCCAAACTCGGTGGAGCTATGTCGTTTAATTACTGAGTTCCTATGACCACCTTCCTGCTCCATCATCAGACCCTGGTTACCATCTATCACCAAAGTACTCGTCAAGACAAAGAAAATAAGTCCAAACTCGGTGGGGCTATGTCTTTTAATTCCTGAGTTCCTATGGCAACTTTCCGGCTCCATCATCAGATCAGCATCATAAAATTTTCATACCATTGTTTGCAATAAAAATTTACACACGTACCTATAATGCGAGATTTCAACTTTTTGCAAGATTTGATAATAAGCATCCGGTTTCGTAGTAACTATTTTCTAATCTGTGGCTTCGGGACAGGTGAAACTAAATTTTAATATAGTACAAAAGTTTGAAAACATCGGAGAAAGAATCTAACAACAATGTTATGAAAAAAAACATGCAAAAAGATTTCACAGTGGTGAGGTTCGATCTCAGTGTTACATCCGTCCACCGCTGACGTAAGTTGCTCACTAACCGTTGAGCCAAACTTCCGGATTACTAAGGTGTCAAATTTTTAGACCATATGAATTCAATTAACGTTTGTAAGAATTAATCATTTTTATTTATTGAATATTGAACGGCGAACGGAGCAAAGAGCGACGTGCGTCCGTGTAGCAAGACGTCTCTTCCGACACTGTCAGATCTTATAAGAGTGAAAGAGAAGGAAGATGCGATACGTTTCGACTTTTTAAAAACAATTAAATAAGTGTGAGTTTTTTAATTAAACCAAAATATAAACCAGCAATGTCCTTTGTCAAAATATAATACGTCATAATTTAAAAAATTACTAGTGTCCGTCTCCTAATTACACTGATATCTAAGTCTAAAACTAATTTTTAGAGGTTTGTTTACGAATTTTTTCTATCGTGATTTTTTTACCAAATCTTGTATTTATGACCTCGGGTCACTCATAAATATGTTCAAGAATAACATATATTTTACTCATTATCTCAAACCATACACATTTTGCTAAATTGGTATTGAAAAAAGTGCCATTTGGCTGTTGTCAGCGTCTTAAAATTTTATATCAAACATCTAACGTATTCTGAATTACATTTATGATTTCCTCCCTAGTATATCGCAAAATTTAATATTTATTGGCATAATTAATTAACACTGCTTTTAATTATATAAACGATACTAAGTAAAATTAAAATAATATACTGAAAGTTAGAGACCGCTACCGGTGGGCATCGTGCCCTAAAGCACAGATCAGAAAATAGTTACTTCGTAACCTAAAGGCTAGCTCCAACGCCGCGGTCGATGGCAATTCTAATCACTGATATAATATATTAATTTATTTTGTATACATATTAATATTAGTAATCGCAAAACAAAAATGTGCGTTATGTTGTTCTCATCTATTTTGGAATTGCATTTAAATAACTTCCTTATCTATTTCCGCGAACTGTCCTTGGTAATTTATAAAACACGCATTTGTACAATTGTCGGTTATCTCTCATTTTATCATGGGCCATCCCATTCTGTAGTTAATTAAACAAGAGTGCTATTCCATGAGTCATCAATTATCATGGTTCGACCAGCTACGAGCTTTGAATCTATGAACGTCGGTATTAATAAATTTCGAAATAAACTCGCGACTTCGACTCCGATTTTACTTCGATCCGTCGTTTTGTTCCCTACCCTTACCCTACTCTAATTAGAGTAGGGTTAGAACATTTAAACGTCAAACTATGTTCGATCGGACGAAACGAAGTAGAACCAGAGAAGGAAAGTCGCGAGTATTTTTTCGAAATTACGTTTTCGTAGAAAGAGAGTAGACGTCCAGGGTCCAGGGTAGCGATTCTAAATCCATTCGGTTGCATCCGACACGGAATCTCATCTCTCGTTCTTATCTGTATGACAGAGACCGAGAGATGAGATTCCGTGTCGAATGCAACCGAATGGATTTAGAATCGCTATCCAGGTCTTTGAAACGTAATTTACAGTTTCATCTGGCAATGTGTGACTTTCATCTAAAACTAACCGCTATACAGTGATATTCTATTTAGTGTGACGGAATAAATAACCATTAAACGACCGTAATTTATCCGGAATAATAAAAGTCGTAGGTAGGATTCCCTGAAGACAGGACAAATATTTGTGTGATGAACATGATGTTAGGTGTTTCTGTGTCAGCCTTAATATTTGAACATAATACATTTTCACATGTATTTACAATTATATAAGTACTACTCGATTTTACCCGCTTAGTTCACGATCCTGGGAATTCCCGCTGTAAAAAGAAGTGTATGTGCTATTCCAGACTACAATCTAGCTATATTCCAAATTTCATCCAGATCCGTGCAGCCGTTCCTACGTGAGTGTGAAATATCCAAAAGAAATGGTGATATTACATACTATTGTAATATAATGAACGTTCAAAATATTTTGCGTTAGTAGGCCGCGCCTTTAAGTCTACTTTTATTTGCTAAGATGTAATAATTAATGCAAATTCCATCTGCATCATCGGGTGATAATTATTAGTCCACTAGAGCACGTTAATAGATCTACACCAATGGTCGGCAACGTTTCAGGAGCCACAAGGTGAAAAAAGTAGCCAAAAGCGGGCCGAACTTCTGAAACTTTGTAACTTTGTTGAAATAGCGCGACATGGCGCCGGGCCTACTTTATTTCACGCAGCATCACCTTCTGAGTAGTTATTTATGGCTTATGATGTACGAAAACAATATTTGGTAACACCCAACCTACTACATATTCATAGAAAGGCGCTCGAATAACAACATCCTTACATTGTATGAATAGTTCTTAGTACACCAACACAACAATGGAATCATCCATGAATAGAATACCTAATGATGTAGGTTGGGGACTAAAAGTAGAAACTGAAGCGGGGTTCACACCGCGGGATATTTATCTATTCTATGTCGGTCGCTAAGTTGACTGAGATAAGCTAAGCCTACGTACTTGTGGGTTGGTCTTATGGACGTCTTCTCTATTTCTACGAAAACGTACCTAATTTCGAAAAAAAACTCGCGACTTTCCTACTCTCGTTCTTATGGTTGTGCCGGTTTTAGCACTACCAGCACCCTGGGCGAGATTTCTTTTTTACTTTAATAGTTACTTATAGACTTGACTTGAGCGAGACCTAATCGCTGAGCCCCTGCGCTTGCGGCGCGGCGCCAAGGGCGGTCGCCCTACCCCTACCGTATAGATTATTTTATTTTTTATTTTATAGCCTTTTATTCAGATCTCTTACAATGGTTTTTAAACTTTTGTAAAACTATGTAATCTTATTTAACTCATTTTACTAACATATAGACTTGTTTAGCTAACATTAACTATATAAACTTATTTGGTATCTAACTTTAAGGACTTAAACTTAATATGTATATATTAATAAAATTAAACTAATATTTGGTCCTTGGTTATTTTGCCAAGATCTGTTTGCCAGTCGGCAAAGGCCTCCTCCAACCTTTTCCACTCCTTTCTTTCATGGGCCACTCTGTTCCATGTAACACCTGCGACTTGTCTAATATCGTCGACCCACCTTTTCTGTGGTCGGCCTCTCTTCCTTTTGCCTTCCTTTGGGTACCACCACGTCACCCTTTTGCTCCATTTGTCTTGTCCTCTTGCCAGGTGACCAGCCCATCGCCATTTAAGTCTTTTTATTTTGCTCATTACATCAGTAGTTTTTGTTTTGTTTCTGATGATGATTTTTTTAATTCTGTCGGACTTCTTGATGCTTAGCATGCTCCTTTCCATTGCATATTGGCATGTTGCTAGTTTGCTTGAGGTAGCCTGATCTAAGGACCATGACTGACACCCGTACGTAAGGACTGGTAATATGCAGGTGTTAAAAAGTTTACTTTTTAGGTTTATATGGAGCTCATTGTTTTTCATAACCTCTCTTAAACTCCAGTATGTTTTCCAGCCATTTGTAATTCTTCTGTCCACTTCCTTCTGCATGGGATCTTTTTGAGTTATGAGTTGCCCTAGATATACGTACTCATCTGTATAGTTCATTTCAGTGTTTCCTAGATCTATATTGTGTTTGTCCCCGTTTGTCATCACCTTAGTCTTTTCTGGATTCATTGCCAACCCTACTCTCTCACTTTCTTTTGCAAGTTCTTTTATCATTCTGGTTAGGTCTTCTGCTGTTTTTGCCAACAACACTATGTCGTCAGCAAATCTTAAGTGCGATAGCAGTTGACCGTCTATATTAATTCCGAGATGTTCCCAATTTAGTCTTCGGAAGATTGATTCCAGTACTGCGGAGAATAATTTTGGAGATAGAGGGTCTCCCTGCCTTACGCCTTTTTCTACTTTGAAAGGAGTACTTTTCTTTTCTAGTTGGATTCTTGCTCTACTACAGCTGTATATGTTTCTTATTAATCGGATGTACTTGTGTTCTATTCCTTGTTCTAGTAACGCCTCCCATATTTTGTCGTGTTGTAGAGAATCGAATGCTTTACTATAATCGATAAATGCAATGTAGTATGTGAGTTGGTATTCATTGAATTTCTCCAGAATTTGACGCACCACGTGAATGTGGTCTATCACTGAATAGTCTCGACCAAAAATTTTCGATTTTCTTAAATTTCTCGAGAACCACTCAACCGAATTGAACGAAACAAACGAGAGAACAAGCAGAGCCGCCTGGGGCACGTATACAGTAGTAGTGTGCACCCGTGTCACCAGGTACTTCCACACAGAAACGAGGGTTGTGTTATAGACTTTGCGTCTCACCTGGTGCACTGTTCGTTCGATGTATTTGCGTTGTTCCCACTGGTGCACTGTTCGTTCGATGTATTTGCGTTGTTCCCACTGGTGCACTGTTCGTTCGATGTATTTGCGTTGTTCCCACTGGTGCACTGTTCGTTCGATGTATTTGCGTTGTTCCCACTGGTGCACTGTTCGTTCGATGTATTTGCGTTGTTCCCACTTTAGAATGTAATACAGGCTGAATTCACTGGTTTTGCTTACAATTTGAATGTAATTTTTTAATAAAACTTTAAATTTACTATGTACGTTGTACGTTACAGATCGACTGGCTGCAGTGACAATAAACAGCTGACTCACCGTATAGATTAATGAATTATATTAAAATGAACAATTGTTTTATTTATGGTGGGTTATTAGACGATGAAAATTCTTTTTTTGTAAGAAAGAAACGGATACTGAGTCTAATTAAGCCAACATTAGACGAGTGGAGAGTAAACATATACGCATGTTAAAGGAGCTTGAAACTTAACGGCGAATAGAATATAATATGTTATCCGTATGTGAGGGTGTGTATGTGTATGTGTTTATTAGGGATGGGCCGAAATTCGTTTTACATTCGGTTTAACCGAACTTCGGCAGCTTGAACCGAACTTCGGTATTCGGCCGAATTTCGGTTAAAATGCCGAACATTCTGCACTAAATATACTTGCACTATCATAATAGAAATTAATGAAAAAACATATATGTAGTCATAAAATAAGTCTGATATACTCATAGTCATTTATTTGAATTAGAAAAAGTAATCATACGTGATAAACAAAAAACTTAAATTGGTATTTTTAACTACCAGTCTCAAAAACCTTTGGTTACTTAATCAAACAAAACACAAAATTAAACCGCTCTTCTTACTAACCAAACCAGCCTTAGAAATATTTCTTTCTTAATCAAAAAAACAAATTTTACTGCTCTTCTCAACAAGTCTTAGAAATATCTCTTACTTAATCAAAAAACAAAAATTAAACTACTTTTCTAAACAATAATAATAACATTAATAACCAACCATTAGAATTCTCTTTTACCTAGCCAGAACACACAATCAAACTAGAAGATCTCAATAGTGAGTTTTAGAAATCTTTGCATAGGTAGGTACTTAACTTAGTAAAAATTTGCGGCGAAATTGAACCGAAGTTCGGCCGAACTTCGGCCGAATTTTTCATTTTTACCGAATGTTCGGCCGAAGTTCGTATTCGGTTCAAACCACATTCGGCCCATCCCTAGTGTTTATGTTATTTTCAGATATTTCAGTAATTTTGTTTCATTTTAGGGTTCAAAAGAATTATACGGATGAAAGGTCTATCAAAGCTGCGCGTAAACGGAAGAGTCTAGCACAATTTCCACTGCTGCCCACGTCATTGCAGTCTCGTCATCTGTGCCACCTGAAAGCTCGTCATCTCCGTTAATGCAACTGTTTGGATCTGAAGATCCAGGAGTTCATTCAACTACCTGTTTTTTGTGCGACGTAGATATCTGAACCGATTGGCTAAAAAAAAAGAAGCGTAAGAGTATTCGAGAGAATACTAAATCAAAAAAGATAAGTTTGGTGTGGGATTTCTCTACACTAAAAACTACTCTTCTTGGATTTTTGAGTGACCGAGAAAATGCGATGACGTGAACGACCGTGCAAATTGTGCTAGACTCTTCCGTTTAAGCGAAGCTTTGATGGACTTCTCATCCGTATAATTCTTTCGAACTCTAAAATGAAACAAAATTACTGAAATATCTGAAAATAACGCAAACATACACATGTATAGACCCTCACATACGGATAATTTATTGTATACTATTCACCGTTATGTTTCAAGCTCCTATAACATGCTTACATGTTTACTCTCCACTCGTCTAATGTTGGCTTAATTAGACTCAGTATCCGTTTCTTTCTTACAAAAACAGAGTTTGCATCGTCTAATAATAACCCACCATAAATAAAACAATTGTTTATTTTAATACAATTCATGAATTTATAATATTTTTGGCAGAATAACAGAATTTAAACGTCTTATAACTCAAAACTTATAGTCGTTAGAAAAAAAAGTTTGAGGCAAAAGTTGTAGAAAATTAACTGATCTTTAAAAAAAGGATAGATATGCGTTTTATTCAATTTTCTAATATTTCAAGAGTTATCGGCTGCGAATGAAAACTAGGTTCATTCAATGGGCCATAAATGGTAATCGGTACGTTTCACAGAAAAGTTTCCCCGCAACAAAAAAAACAAAAAATTCTACAATAACCAATAGTTTTTGCCTCAAAGTGCATAGTTTCCGAGATATCGGCCAAAACTTTAACTCAAGGTGACGCTTGAAGCTCATCCTGAATCTGTCAGCATTTTGTGATTTTATGCTCAGTATGTGATCCTAAACCTCATAAAAAAAGGAAATTTGGATCGGAAATTTAATGCGTTATTATTAAGTTGACCAAATAAAACGTCCATTTTTATAGACTTAAAAGTTGTGTATTGTGATATTTATAGCAAGACTCTTATCAATTTTGCAGCTTGATCCAACTTGATAGATAGTTTTTATTTCAATTAATATGTTTTTCATAACAATATACGAGCGAAGCCGGAACGGGCAGCTAGTTATATTATATTCCATTTAATTACAAACACGTATCTCATGTACATACTGATTTGTAATTTGAACAGTGATGTGTACGGGGGTGTAGCTCAGATGGTAGAGCGCTCGCTTAGCATGTGAGAGGTACGGGGATCGATACCCCGCACCTCCAAATTATTTTTGCACTTTCATATGAGTAACAATAACTTGATTTACTATTTCAGCATAGAATCTTATCTCCTACTAATATTATAAACGCGAAAGTTTGTGTTTGTGACGCGAATTTATGGATGTACCTATGTTTTTCACGCAAAAACCACTGAAGGAATTTGAATGAAATTTTGTACATAGATAGATAATGGGCTAGAATGGGCTATTTTAACCCGAAAAAATAACGGGATCGGGAACTACGCAGGACGATACTACTATGAATGTACATAAATAGAGGTTGACTGGATGTGTGTGAAGACGAATCCTGACGCACATGTTATTATCACGTGAAACAGAATGAATGTGAATAAACATTTTCAAGCATTTAGCTAGCAAGGCAAACTCGAACAAAATTAAAAAAAAAAAGAGACAAGGACAAGGGCAGGGAAAGAGACAGACAGCGATTTGTAATTTGAACACTGACGTGTACGGGGGTGTAGCTCAGATGGTAGAGCGCTCGCTTAGCATGTGAGAGGTACGGGGATCGATACCCCGCACCTCCAAATTATTTTTGCACTTTCAAATGAATAACAATAGCTTGATTTAGCTATCGTAGACCGCATAATAGTAGATAGTAGTCAAACCTCTTCGTTCGAGTCTTTGCAACGTCAACTATAAAACAATGTCGCAGACAATATAAAAAAGTGCAATTGTATTTGTCCGGTCTAAAAACGTTGAACTCTTTCTAACAAGAGCGCGCGCACAAACAGTACTAGAGAGGATTACAAAAACTATTAAAAAAACTTATATGTATATATATATGTTGAGTACAAGATTCTGCGTCGGTTTATTTAAATACTAGCAGCGCTCCGCGGTGTTAACCGCGTTCCGGTTCCCGTTGTTTTTTAGGGATAAAAAGCTTGCCTTGCTAGCCTATGTGTTCTTCCAGACTATAAGCTATCTGTGTTCCAAATTTCAGTCCGATCCGTTCATACGTTAGGACGTGACTGAGCAACAAACATCCAAATATCCAAACATCCATACATTGACATTTATAATATTAGTAGGATAGTAGGATAATAAAATAAAAGCTAATATTAAATTTATAATATCGTTGTTTATATTTATAGAATAAAATGTATGGGTCAAATGAACCACCAGGAGACCTATGTAGGATGATAGAAGGGTATATAGTACTACGCCGATACATACGCTAAGTATGCCGGTATACTAGCTAGTATACTAAGTATTCAGCACTATGCCGTCACTTCTAAGCTGTTCAACGTGAGTGTTGAAGAGGGGGGTTGCAACCCTCGATCATTTCTCCTTGTCGCATGATTTTTATACGGCGTTGCGGAATAATAGATTAGAAGAGGTATTGAAACTATTATAAAATAAAAATTGTAATATTTTAATTATAACTTTGTCGGATAAATTCATGATTTTCCGACGATTTACAGAGTAAATTTGGTCATATGATTATGTACGACATTGGTTACATACAGTTTCAATACCTCATCTAATCTTAACTTTTGCATTTATAATTAGTGTGATTTTAAGAATAATATCATATTAAAAACATATTTTCCAATTGTTTTACGTTTTGTGAAATTCAAACTAAAAATACCCAATTAATTTAATTAAGTAATTAGTTTTCAGCTCAAAAATGTACATAAGATGTACTCGAGTATCTACCTATAATAATTATAATTAGTTATTGTGGCACTGAGCCTTATACCTATTTTTTTTGTTTGTTGTCTGCGGTAGGAATTTTAAACCGCATATCTAATGGGTATTTGCTTAACTTGTAAACATACGTGTGACTTAAAGTTTCCAACAATTGCGTTGGGGTTTTTAAAAATCTTTAATTTCAACTTCTTAACTACCTTATTTACAACTAACTTACCTATTTAAAACTAATAAACAACAAGTATACCTATATACCGGTTGTTTATTAATTTTAACCATATTAAATGGAACAAATACTTTGTGACGATAATAAAAGGAACATTTATTATCCTAGCGAATGCGCTGTCTGAAGGTACAAGTTCGCGCTGAGACCGCGACGCGAGACCGCGACAGGAGACCGCGACCGGAGACCGTGACAGGCACTTGACATTATAGAATTGTAAGGGCGCCAGTTCGCGCCGAGACCGCGACAGGAGACCGAGACAGGTCGCGGTCGCGGTCTCGGCGCGATCTGAAGCCCATACGATTCCATAGTGTGAAGTGCCTGTTGTGGTCTCCGGTCGCGGTCTCCGCGCGAATTTGTACCTTTAAATAGTTTTCCCCGATGGATACAATATAGGTGTCTTCAATTCGAGAATGAATTGTTTTTAGGGTTCCGTACCCAAAAGGTAAAAACGGAACCCTATTACTGAGACTTGGCTGTACGTCCGTCCGTCTGTCAGCAGGCTGTATCTCAAAAACGGTGATAGCTAGACAGTTGACATTTTCACAGATGATGTATTTTTATTGCCGCTATAACAACAAATACTAAAAATAGAATAAAAATTATATTTAAGGGGGGCTCCCATACAACAAACTTCATTTTTTTCGTTTCTTGCTCGATTAGTCCGTCCCAAGCAAACTAGATGGCGCCATTAGTAAAAATAAAATACGATATTGAATTCGTCGTCAGAATCATGAGGCAAAAATCAAAATTTTGAAAACTTTTTGCCTCCTGCGTAAATTGCGATTTTGCAATGTATACGGAATTCCGAATAAAGCCAGAGGTTTTCGCCGTTTCTTTGCTAATGGTACGGAACCCTTCGTGCGGGAATCTCACTCGCACTTGGCCGGTTTTATTTCTAGGTAAGCATGTTCCATCGTAAACCACATTGTCTCCTAAAATCGGGCGAGATGGGGGTCGAGTTGGTTTACACTAAACTACGAGCATTATTGTTAAAAAATGTAGTCTCGTTATAGCGTACAGTTTGGCCAAAGCATTACATACCTTACTATCTCAGGGTTGTGAACTTGACCCTTTAAGAGTTAATTATATGTGGCAAGGCAACACTGCATGGTGCATACGATTTGCAACTAAGTTGCGTAAATGGTAATCAAACAAGTTTTCACAACATTAAAAAAAACTATAATTTAATTTTCTACATGTAATCATGTAAATAGCATTCGCATTCGATCGCAAGAAGTATGTAATTGATTTATTTATTTATTTTATTTATTTATTTAATTAGGCGTACATAACAGATTACAGTTAATGTTAAATAACAGATAAATTATAATATTGTGATGTTCTAAACTGTTATCCAAAGCATGCACACACAACTTAACTAGAATATTGATTAGTCACTAAATTAAATACATACAATATAAATCAATAACGTAATATAACGTAATAAAAATAATAATATAAAATAATAAAATAATATAACGCAACCAAGAAATACTTTATAATTTGAAAACTTTATAATAATGAAAATCGACTTTAGCGAACATATGGCGTAAATACTATCTTTGTAAGTTCATTTTTAAATTTATACATTTTGTTATGAAATACATCAATTGTGTCGTGGTATTTTTTATGAATTTCGTTATATTGGCGACACATTCTCACTATAGGGTTATAAAATGACGTATTATTGGTGTAAACCTGCAACGAAAAAATCCTAGCATGATAGTCGCGGGCTCTAGGGGTGATGTTAATGTTGATACTGGAGAGAAGAGTGGGGGAGTCTATATGAGCATGCAATATCTTAAAGAGGCAGACAAATTCATTATAAGCACGTCTAGATTCAAGAGTTTGCATTTTAAATTTAGCAAGTTTGTCGGGATAAGATTGCAATTGGCGCCGCAGCCCCTGCCTGTAGCACAGTATGGTTAAGCATTTGCTCTGTACTCGTTCTATACGCCTCTTATGCACTTCGTAATGTGGTGACCATACAACAGAATTATATTCTAGAACACTCCGTACTAGGGCATAGTACAGATTTAAAAAACTTGTAGGTTTTTTAAATTTATTCGTAATCCGAGAAATAAAGCCCAGGAGTTTAGTGCTCTTACTAATTATATGATCATAATGATTGCGAAACGTCATTTTCTCATCCAACAAAATGCCAAGATCCTTTACAACAGTCTTTCTTTCTAACATATTATTTTGAATTTTATAATTGAACAGTATTTTATTAACTTTAGTTGTGAACGTTATCATTACACATTTATTAATATTTAAAACCATACGATTAACTTCACACCATCTGTAAATAACATCTAGATCAGACTGAAGGATCTCCGCGTCTCTGATATTGTTGATTTGAGAAAAGACTTTAAGGTCGTCTGCGTATAATAGACAGGGGTTATTAAGCTTATTTATGGTGACAAAATAATCCCACGAGAAGTTCCCGCATTGTAGAGGCGGTGGGGGGTTCAGTAGCCGTGGTCTGGCGACGACGATGCAGCCATGTAATGTAAGCCATACACGCTACGGTCTGCCGGTCAACTGAACAGAATTGATTTTCGATCTTGCTCCGGTCGCCTGCGCAGGCTTCCCACACACACTCCGGTCTACCTGCGCAGGCATGCCTGCACAGATAGACCTCTCCGGTAGACCGTAGCGTGTATGGACTGCATAAGTTGCATGGTGCGTGGGCTCCGGAACAACTGAGGTGGGCCACGATGTCCGGGGGTAGGCATCGCGGTGGGAGAGGATTGCCGGTATTACGGTGTTCCGTTTTCCCTGTCCGGATGGATCAAGGATGTTCAGACGTGGGGGCGTCTGGCATCCACGTATGTACTGATTGGTTTCCGAAGTGGTCGCGCCGTGTCTTGAGTTTAGGATCGCCGGTTCGAGGAAGAATGCGAGAGCATTTTTTCCCCGCCTGTCCGCTGTAGGCGGCAAAGATGGATGGAACCCCGTGGAAGTTTTAGGCGATAGAGGCACCAAATGTGTGGGTTAAGATTCAAGATTCGTCGGAATATATTTTTTATTTATGTTCAATGACGCCGAAATCTATGGGTAAAACTATTGTTTTATTTCTTGTGCTATTATATACTTACCTCGAAGGATTTTACCATTACTATTGAATTTTTTATCTGAATCGATCGAGTCGGGCGGTGTTTGAAACACAGTAGGTATTTTCGTTTTCTCTGAAAGCTCGCTGTCATTGTAGAAGTGAATTTTGAATTGAAAAATCATCTTTAAAGTTCTACTATAAAATGGCTGTCAGTAGGTTTCACATAATCTGTACACAAAGTAGGTGCCAGTTAAAGTGTGTTAAAGTTACACTAAAATGGTAAAATTAATATATTTCGTAAAACATTATTAAACCGATTTCAAAACAGAAACTCAGAAAGCTACTTTAAGAGTAGGATCGCAGCTTGACCCCGTAATATTATCTCCGAAAACGTTGCCATTAAATTCGCTGAATTTACCATCATTATTATGTGTATGTTCCTGTTTAGTATCGACGACATCCAAGACAACTCGATCCTGCGGCGCGGCATCCCCGTGGCGCACTCCATCTACGGCGTGGCCAGCACGATCAACGCGGCCAACTACGCCATGATAGTCGCGCTGGAGAAGACCCTCGAACTGGGGCATCCTCAGGTGAGCATCCGCATCAAATCAAAATCTAAATCAGTTTATTTGTCAGAATATTGTCACTAATGTTGTCTCAAATATTCTACTCAAGATGGTGCACAAATATTTACAATTTATTGTTATTGTACCTATTACAAAGTTATAAAATGAATCAATGTTCCTAAATTTATCATTCGAAAATTATTTTTTGTCATAACATTTTTTTAATTAAAAGCTTAAATAATTTTCTTATATTATTTTTCATTAAATTATAATTATATTCTTTGTAATAATTTGGTAATTTGTTTTAGATAGTAATAACCTAATAACCATGCAGTAAACGTTATTACTATAGACACATACCAAAGGGTCCGAAATTCAGATTCCAAATCAGAGGATTCGGAATAAGCAATCGATTTCCTCTATCTCTACCAGCAACAATATTTTTACTGAAGTGAAAACTTCTTGTAGCACACACAGATTTTTCTTCGTGGGCTGTGAATTGAGATCAAGCGTCGCGATCGTAAATGAAAAGAATCTTCGAGTGAACTCGGAACCACGGGTGCTAGGCTAGACCGTGGTTAAAAGTATGGCCATCTAGTTCTAGATGGCTACGCTTAGAAGACTTATTTAGACGACAATGCTTTGAAGATTTATTCCAGACTAGCAGCACCCTCCGGTTTCACCCGCGTAGTTTCCAAAGTGAGCTATCAAATTTTGAGTTATATGTTTTCACTTCGACGGGCAGTCTCTATGACTGCCAATTTTTTAAAATAATTATCGTCTTTGATTAGTCAACTGCAAACCCTGCTATGAGCGGCTGTGTGTGATCATGGCTCGCAAAACTAAATTTTGTTTTAAGTAACTATCCTATCGCATGACGCACAATGCATTCTAATTGAAGGCGTAGGAAGGTGCATTTTTAAATACACTAACTAAGTAATTGACTGACTGACCTCGTGTCTCAGTCGCGTTTGTAATGGTAGTAGCATGGTATGGAACTTTTCTTACACGAGTGCGACTCGCAGTTGGCTGGTTTGTTATTGAAAATCCGATATTTGATTGTCCCCGAGCGCACTTCTAGCCCAGTCATATTAGGGCTTTCACCTCGGAATGAAAGATAATAAGCTGCAAATTGGTATGAACCTTTGTTTTGTCATTCTAAATGTTGTCTCAAAAGTCACAATCGTTATCGTGTCCGCGTCTCAAGATATTCAAGGTCAAAGGTCACAAAAATCGGTTTCTCGCGAATATCTGGCTTCCTATCGGTTAAATGAGATTTGCATTTATTATAAAAGTTGTAGGCTATAAAATTCCCTACAACTTTTGTTTAAACTTTTTTTTCATACGACCAACCGTTTTGAAGGTAGAGCGCGAAGAGTGCACATCGTACAGTCATATACGGCCTAATGCAAGGTCAAGCGTGAGTTATGGTTATCAGTACGTTATAAAGTCAATTATTTACTTGGAAATTATAATTATTAAACAATGCCTATTATTTATGTACTAACTATTAATTATTTATATTTAATTAAAGTAAGTAACTTGATTATTTATATATAATTATTCATATTTAACTATTTAAGTATAAAATATTATTAATTCTGGATTATATATTTTAGTTTTATTTTAAGTTAAAATGATAGTAAGAGTATATATTTTACACATATTTTTATTTATTATTAAATACGGCATAATATACATTTATCAAAATGTGAGTTCAAATATCAAAAGTATCTTTGTTGATTTTAATTGTAATGAAATTGGAAATGGAAGCTAATTATCTTCTTCTCCTTCGTCGTCTTCTTCTTCTTGTCGCTCAAAAATGTTCGATTCATTGTCATCATCCTCATTATCTGTCATGTTCATCTCCAAACCTTCCAGAATATCGGGATCATATGTATTTTCTTCATCGGGATTACTTGGATACAGTGAAGCGTTGAGGCAAGCTTGTCCGTTGCACTGGCCGCAAGCTAAAGAACATTGTAGCCCTGATTTTCTGCATCCACAGCGGGAACCACAACCATTTTTGCAATTGCAAAATATTACGTTTAGTAGTTCGGCTGGTGCTGGAGGTAATAACGTTCGTATGGGCTCCAGGATTTCATTTTCAAGCATCCAGCCCCATTCTTGAGGTTCTAAGTCCTTCCCTAACCACGTTTGAATCTGGTAGTAGACACGTTTTATGTGTTGATGAGCTGCTACACTTGTTGGTGGAAGTGTTGACAGTTGTACAGGTTTATTTAGTTTTGTAAATTTGATGAATTGCGTGTAGCGGAAATGATCAATGTTGTCCTCAGATTTTGGAGCATTATATAATGCCAACAAGATGCGCACTCCATTTTCTAATAATGTTTGTTTTGGGCAGTTTTCTTGTTGAAATACTTCCACCAGCTTATCTAAATCAGGAATTTTTTCCAATGCTCTAGTAACAGTTTTTTTTTCCTTTTTTAAATAGCGCAGAAGTCGTGTCACAGCCACTGAATGCGTGTAAAAATAAAATGTGCTTTTTAGTACGAGGATATTGGTCAAAACTTTTAGTAGAATATATTTGTGTTTTGACATTGCCTTTGCCAACTTTTTTCAAAAAAAATTCCTGATGATGTGACTGAGTACGTCCAATTAAAATAACGAGCAAATCGAATTTTTTTGTGTATCGACCCACAAAATGGTTTTCAAAGTTTGAACACATGAAACAAATAAAAATACTCAATGATAAGTTTATTTTGATGCCTTAGAGATAGGAGATTATATCTATTAGTACATTGTCGTTTACAGACACATAAAATATGGTTTCATTGTTGAGTAATGATTTTTTTTGTGTGACGTCGCGACGCCGATGACGTCACTCGGGCCTGTAAGGTTAAATATGAATAATTATATATAAATAATCAAGTTACTTACTTTAATTAAATATAAATAATTAATAGTTAGTACATAAATAATAGGCATTGTTTAATAATTTTAATTTCCAAGTAAATAATTGACTTTATAACGTACTGATAACCATAACTCACGCTTGACCTTGCATTAGGCCGTATATGACTGTACGATGTGCACTCTTCGCGCTCTACCTTCAAAACGGTTGGTCGTATGAAAAAAAAGTTTAAACAAAAGTTGTAGGGAATTTTATAGCCTACAACTTTTATAATAAATGCAAATCTCATTTAACCGATAGGAAGCCAGATATTCGCGAGAAACCGATTTTTGTGACCTTTGACCTTGAATATCTTGAGACGCGGACACGATAACGATTGTGACTTTTGAGACAACATTTAGAATGACAAAACAAAGGTTCATACCAATTTGCAGCTTATTATCTTTCATTCCGAGGTTGACCCCTTTTTTTACCTAATATGACTGGGCTATTCGTTGAGTGGATGGGAATGGAGAGTTCACCTGGCGAATTACTAAATTTATGCAGTTATAGTCCTCCCAAGCGGTAATGAAATGAAATTTCTAAGGCATTTACAAACGTTTGAATTCCACAAGTTAAAACAGATTATATCGATCGTTGAGTGATCATTCAGGTTGAGAAGCATTGTTACCCAAGCTAGGACTAAACCTGTGTTATGGCGTAACAATACCGTCCTTCGGACAATAACAGACGCTAACAATGATATAAAAAACAAAGGTTTATTTTAACTGAAAAAAAAGAGATAATTGAATAAAGAAAAACAAAATATAATTAAAAGAACCATGTGTTTGTGTATAGTATAACGGTTGTGTGGACCACTAGCAGCGCCCCGCGGACCTGCATACGTACCGTTCCCGTTATAAAAACTAGCCTATATGCTATTCTAGGCTATAATCAAACTCTGTTCCAAATCATCCCGATCGGCGCAGAGGTTCCGACGTGATTGAGCAACAAGCATCCAAACCTCTGATCATCCAAACTATCGCGTTTATATTATTAGGAGGATGATACGGAACCCTTCATGCTCGAGTGCGACTCGCATTTAAATCCGTTATTTGATAGTCCCAGAGCACATTTCATCTCACCTAGCGAATTACGCGTACTACATTTGTGCAGTTATTCTCCCGCTTAGCAGTAATGTGCAAACATTCGAGTGTTTGGAGAGAGGCAGGAAGTGTGTGAAAGCGCCCACTTGTTGTGTCAGGTTGCATACAAATTCGAATATTACAAAAAAATCCCGTCCCGGCGCGCGATTGCTTTCGCGCACTTTCCGCCTCTCTGTGTGACGAGAGCTTCACAAACTCTCGCGTTTATAATTAATATAAGTAAGATGTTTTCAGAGGTAAAGGTTGGTGGGTAATGTTGCAGGCGACGCAAGTGTACACGGAACAGTTGCTGGAACTACATCGCGGGCAGGGCATGGAGATATACTGGCGGGACAACTTCCAGTGCCCCTCTGAGGCCGAGTACAAGGAGATGACCATCAAAAGTTCGTATTTTTTTAGGGGTCCGTACCCAAAGGCTATGAAAGGGAAGGAAAGGGCTATTACTGAGACTTCGCTGTACGTCCGTCTGTCCAGGCTGTATCTCAAGAACGGTGATAGCTAGACAGTTGAAATTTTCACAAATGATGTATTTCTATTGCCGCTGTAAAAACAAATACTAAAAATAAAATAAAATAAATATTTAAGGGAGGCTCCCATACAACAAACTTGATTTTCTTACCGTTTTTGCTCGATACTAATAACGGTGACAGGTAGACGCTTTAACTATTCCCAGGATATTTAGTTTTATGTTCTCTTTAAACATAATTCATTAAAAATAAAGAATGAAGGGGCCTCATACAATAAAAAAGGTTTTCGTCGTTTATTTGCTAATGGTACAGAACCCTTCGTGCGAGCTCGCACTTTGTCGGTTTTGTTTATAGTAAGGACAGACTGATTCGAGGCTTCTGTGCACAAGCGGTGTGCTTTCCTGGTGCCCAGGGCGCGGGCCAACCCCAACGCCATCCCAGCGATGACCGCCGACAGGGGTGACGCCTGGGGAAGTACCACACCTTTGCCAGTTATTCTACCGCCAAGCAGTAATGTGCACACATTGCTGTGTTCCCGTTTGAAGGGCAATGTTTCTAGATAAATTATAGGGCTTAGAGATATAACATCTTAGATCTCTGGGTGACGAGCGCAGTGCAGTGCTAGGTTTTGATTTGGACTCTTCATGTTTTAATAGCTGCGTGTCACTGTGCTGTTATGGGCAGGCGTGTTGCTTATCATCAGGCACACGTACTGCTCGTCTCGTCACTCTATCTCTATACTATCAAATCAAATATATTTATTTCAAGTTACATAATTACTCATAATAGTAGGTACAAGGTCAGGACGTTATTACAAATAAAATAAAACCGGCCAAGTGCGAGTGGGACTCTCGCACGAAGGGTTCCGCACCATTACCAAATAAACGGCGAAAACCTCTTTGGCTTTATTCCGAATTCCGTATACATAGACTACCGCTACTACCGGGGTGTAAGGGGGAAGCGTATATCATCTAGTTTCCTCAAATGTCAACCTCCCCTGCACGTGGTGCACCCTGCTGCCAACTAACGAGGCTCTGACGACCGAACCAATGGCGGTATATCCATTTAAAAGCCAGTCCTAAATTGACCAGGCTAGTGACGGGCAGCGGCGTCACTGGTGCAAAGGGCTGGCCCCGCGGTCACCAACCCGCCTGCCAAGCGTGGTGACTATGGCAAACACCCCCCCTTATGAAAGACACAAATAAGAAACGGCCCCTAGTCCCCGGCGGCTCCGCTATTCCAGGCACTGGTGGCAGCCTTGGTTCCGGCAGAGCATGGGGTGCAAAGAATCTCCGGCAGATGCCCCGCCACCAAACCCCACGACTCGACCTGGCAACTTATAATGCACGGACGCTGAGGGCTGACGAAAAGATTGTGGAGTTGGAAGAAGAAGTGGACAAGTTGGCGCTTATCCGAAGTCCGAAGACAGGGCGAGGGCAGGATAACCCTCGATTCCGGCAACTTGTTCTACTACCGGGAGGGAGATCAACAATCCCAAGGGGGTGTCGGGTTTATCGTCCGCAAGTCTCTTGTTAACAACGTGATAATGATCGAGAGTGTGTCGAACAGGGTTGTATACCTTGTACTTAAAATTACCGACCGATACTCATTGAAGGTAATACAGGTATACGCACCGACCTCGACACATCCCGACGAAGAGGTTGAGGCCATGTATGAGGACATCTCCAAAGCCATACATGTCTCGCCAACACATTTCACAGTTGTGATGGGAGACTTGAACGCGAAACTGGGGAAACGTAGCGGTGATGAGTTGAGAGTAGGGCAATTCGGATATGGGCAGCGGAACCCAAGAGGGCAACGTCTAGCTGATTTCTTGGTAAGGGAGAGCCTCTTTATGATGAACTCCTTTTTCAAGAAACAGCCACAACGAAAATGGACATGGATTAGCCCAGATGGTTCCACAAAAAATGAGATCGACTTCATTATGACGACTAAACGGCAAATATTCAGCGATGTCTCTGTGATCAGTAAGGTCAAAACCGGCAGCGATCACCGTATGGTAAGAGGCACGCTGAATCTAAACATTAAGTTCGAAAGGTCACGTCTAATGAAGTCCACGCTCCGACCAAGTTCTGCTCAAATTGAGAATCCCGATAACTTTCAACTCGAACTTCAAAACCGCTTCGAGTCCCTAAATGAGTGCGTAACGGCGGATGAAATTAATGACAGGCTAGTGGAAACTGTTCACGCGGTTGGCAGAAAATTCTACAAGAGCCGACGCCAAAATAGAACACAAAAACTCTCCGATCATACTCTGAATCTCATGGCGGTTAGGCGAGGTATGCGGTTGCAGTCTTCGGTAGACATGACGGTCTACAGACGGCTCAATAGACAGATTTCTACTTGTGTGCGACGCGACATACGCTGCTACAATACTATGAGTATTGAAGAAGCGATTAAGCGGAACAAAGGCTCGAAAGTGTTCGCAAGAAATCTGTCTCTTGGGCAAAGTCAATTGACCAAATTGAAAACCGATGATGGCAACGTCACCTCGTCGAAGCCCGAGATTTTAGAGGAGATCGAGAAGTTCTATGAACAGTTATACACCTCTGCGCAAGCACAACCTGTCGTTAATATGGCTAAAGACCCCAGAGCCAAGCTGACCCGACACTTTACCGAAGATATCCCGGAAGTCAGCCTGTACGAGATTAGGATGGCCCTCAAGCAACTTAAAAACAACAAGGCACCTGGCGACGACGGAATTACGACTGAGCTTCTGAGAGCGGGTGGAAAACCGGTACTTAAAGTCCTCCAGAAGCTGTTCGACTCCGTCATACTTGACGGTAATACGCCAGAAGCGTGGAGCAGAAGTGTGGTGGTGCTCTTCTTCAAAAAAGGTGACAACACCTTATTGAAGAATTACAGACCCATCTCACTTCTGAGCCACGTTTATAAGTTGTTTTCGAGGGTAATCACGAATCGTCTCGCACGCAGGTTTGACGACTTCCAGCCACCCGAACAAGCCGGTTTCCGAAAAGGCTATAGTACCATAGACCACATCCATACGCTTCGGCAGATTATACAGAAAACCGAGGAGTATAATCGGCCACTATGTATAGCGTATGTGGACTATGAGAAAGCCTTCGATTCCATCGAGACCTGGGCAGTGCTTCAGTCTCTCCAGCGATGCCGCATGGACTATCGCTATATCGAAGTGTTGAAGTGTATTTACAGCAAAGCCACAATGTCTGTTCGATTACAGGACCAGTGCACAAAACATATCCAGCTACAGAAAGGCGTGAGGCAGGGAGATGTTATATCTCCGAAACTGTTCACTGCCGCGCTGGAAGATGTTTTCAAGTTACTGGACTGGAACGGACATGGCATCAATATCAACGGCGAATGTATCACTCACCTTCGGTTTGCCGACGACATAGTCATTGTGGCGGAGTCGCTGGAGGACCTCGGTGCTATGCTCAGAGACCTCAGTAGAGTATCCCAACAGGTAGGTTTGAGGATGAATATGGACAAGACAAAGGTCATGTCAAATGTTCATGTCTCACCTGTACCGGTTATTGTTGGGAATACCACACTCGAAGTTGTTGACGAATACGTCTACCTTGGTCAAAAGATCCAATTAGGTAGATCCAACTTCGACAAAGAGGTCCAGCGAAGGATCCAACTCGGATGGGCAGCGTTCGGGAAACTACGGCACATCTTGGAGTCCAAAATACCCCAATGCTTGAAGACGAAAGTCTTCAATCAGTGCGTGTTGCCAGTGATGACTTACGGAACTGAGACGTGGTCCTTAACTGTGGGCCTCATAACAAAGCTCAAAGTCACACAGCGAGCTATGGAGAGAGCGATGCTCGGAGTCTCTTTGCGCGACAGAATCCGGAATGACGATATTCGCAAAAGAACGAAAGTAGCCGACATAGCTCGAAGAGTAGCTAAGCTGAAGTGGCAATGGGCAGGCCACATCGCTCGCAGAACTGACAACCGATGGGGAAGAAAGGTTCTCGAGTGGCGACCACGAACCGGAAGACGCAGTGTTGGACGGCCTTCCACTAGATGGACAGATGACCTCACAAAGGTCGCTGGAAACCGCTGGTTGCAGGTTGCGCAGGACCGTTCGTTGTGGAAATCTAGGGGGGAGGCCTATGTCCAACAGTGGACGTCTTGCGGCTGATGAATGAATGAAAAAAAAGACTACCGCAGTTTCCGCGGACAGGCTTTCAAAAAAACCTTTACAAAAATTTTGATTTTTACGTTATGGTTCTAACGACGAATTCGATAGCGCGTCTTAGTCTTCACTGGACTGCGCTCGTCATACAGTGATATGAGATGTTTTATCTCTATGCCATGTAATTTCACGGCGTTATAAGTTTGATATGTCTATGTGTGAGGGTGTATGTGTTTCTCAATATAGGTCTCAATTAAAAGGGGTTTTACAAGTAAAATATTACACACTCTAATACATTTCAAATCCAAGATAGCTGCTACTACAAAATGCTGAATTACATTTGTTTTTCACGATTCCCTCAATATGGGTATCAAATGAAAAGGCTTGACTTGTAGATTGCCATAGTACACTATGACAAATTCGAGATGGTTTGGGGTTTTTTTTGTTCTTGTCTACGTATGATTTACATATTTTTCGTAACCATCAAAGCTCATAAATATTTATTTGTAGAAGGGCGTATTTTTGAGACGCTTCCATGGAAAATCGAAAAGATTATTACAAATTGAATTACAGAAATTTACAAATTGGTTCAAACAAAAGAGCATGGTTATTTTGAAACTGAATGAAAACTATATCGTTCGATTAGCGTAGCTAAATGTTTTTAACAGATGTTTATTAACTTCACAAACAATGTAAGTAATCAAATCTTGAAATTACTAATTCTTATCTGATTCTCGTATCGAAATTGAACTTGATGTATAAAAGTAGATTAGACGATAATAGAATTTAACTCTTTGTAATGAATGTGGTTCACATTATGGATTATTTTTGTAACATGATTTCAGAGAGGGTTCTATCGCATTAAATATTATAGCTAGATGAAGTTTTTAAACTTTTGCGGTTTGAACTTATATTGAAAACATTACACAGAGCTTGATTACGATCTAAATTATTATTATTTAAATATCTTCCGACGTTTCTTCCTTGCTTAGTTGTTAACCTTAAGTTTCCTGAAGACTGAATTGCAAACTGAACTGAATCAGTGGTAATAAAAAAATAGAACATGATTTGGACCTTATGCTTTCAATGGAATGTATATTAGACATAGTACCTGGGTGACCGAGCTTTGCTCGGTTTAAATACTAAATATACTTAGATACCTACAAATAAAAAAACACCAAGAAATAGATTTTCTTAAAAAAAACGAATTGAAAAAAAAGAGAACCCGTCTGGATTCGAACCCGGAACTACTAATTCGTGACCGCTATGAGCGCCCGACTTCCCGTCTGAGCTAATTATGCTGTCGCATCACGCGGCGAAATTTACCTTCACATTCTAATGTCTAATGTGACAGTTTTTCATTGTCTAAAAACGCGCATAATATGCGTTTTTTTTAAATAAGACCTAGTTAGATCGATTTATCGTCCCCGAAATCCCCTGCATACATAATTTCATGAAAATCCGTCGAGCCGTTTCCGAGATTCAGATTCTATATATATACACATATTTATATAGGTACAAGAATTGCTCGTTTAAAGGTATAAGATTAGGGATTTCACCTCCGACGTCGACATATCGATGTGGGGAAATGCATGGCGTGACGTCACACGCGCGATTGTTTTCACGTTCATCCAAACTAAAATGATTCTTATTGTAACACTACATTACCGACATCTATGTATGTGCTACCTACGTAGTGGGTACTTAGGACGCACCCTTTGTATGGCCACCAAGTAAATGGCTAGGGTGAGGCTATACTAAAACTTGTTCACAAAAGCACCGCCCCTCGGCTTTAATGAAAATTGTCTTGTGTTATTTCAACCATATCCATTCATCCGTTCCGACGCGAAAGACCAACAAATGTATAAACAACTTTGACATTTATATTATTAGTAGGATGATTAGTGGAACGGGTCTCTTGCGGTACATGTGTTTTTAACTCCCGATCAAAATAGTTATGAGTTAAATGTCGACGTTTGTCTGTTTGTCTGTGCCATTGTAGCTCTGAAACGGATGGACCGATTTCGATGCGGTTTTTTTTCATTAGAAAGCCAGTTTCCTTGCGGCGGTTCTTAGATATGTTTGTTTAATATCGATTCAAGATGGCGGCTTCCTCAAAATGGCGGATATTTTTTTTCACAATTCTTTCAATACAGATATCAAATGAAAAGGCTTGACTAGTAGAATACTGTAACAAATTTCAAATCCAAGGTAGCGGGGGGTGAATAATTTTTTTAAATTTTGTTCTTGAATGTTCATGTGTATTTTTCAGAAACGGGCGGCCTCTTCATGCTAGCAATCCGTCTGATGCAGCTGTTCAGCGATAACAAGTCTGACTTTAACAAGCTGTCGGCTGTCCTGGGACTCTACTTCCAGATCAGAGACGACTACTGCAACCTCTCGCTTCAAGAGGTAACAACACACTTCATCTTCACTCTATTTATCATTTTTCTACTGGGCATCAGCTGACCCCGTGATTCGCCACATAGCCCTTACTTCGATTTTTATTTTCCCACCGGCACAAGTCTCGGCCTCGCCAGATGGTCGTACCCCCTATATTGTTATCCTATCTAGTCTCAGCGCGTTCTACATCACGTTTACTGACTTGTGGATTCCAAAGTCGTCTATCGGTTATCCCTTCTGCGAAAGATATGACCGGTCCACTGCTACGAATTGCATATGCGCTGAGCTATGCCGGTGATCTTAGATATCTGACAAGACACCGACATACAAATGTCATACCATCGCATCATCATAATTGACAGATAATTCCAGCTCACTACAGAGTAAATGTAGGTCTAAGTCACTAGAGAGGGAGAAGACTCTCTCTCTCTCTCTCTCTCTCTCTCTTTCCAATGACCAGATCTCTTCCAAAGATTTTTAGGAACTTCTGACCATTACCCCGAGGATCCTTGGGACTGAGAGCCTTATTGTAGTGTCCTTCTACATAAGGGGCAGGATTTTATATTGGCAGCCTATTTTCAGGCTGCCAACATGTAGCCCGGTCTTGTCAGGCTGTATCCAGATAGGATCTTATACCTATCCTCTATTGGGACAAGGGATGATGATGGTGGTTCTAATAGTATTTTGTTTATCAATCCCAGTACACGGAGAACAAGAGCTACTGCGAAGACTTAACGGAGGGGAAGTTCAGCTTCCCCGTCATCCACGCCATCAGGAACCAGGAGGGCGACAACCAAGTGCTACGTATCCTTTTGTATGAAGCCGTGGCCGTGGCCCATGGGAAATGCTGACGCATTTCTATATGGCCAATAGGAAATGCTGACACATTTCTAGATTACCAATGGCCATGGTCCCGAGTTTACCTGAAGATTTCTTTCTTTCCCGAGCGTGATGCTTGAGCCCAGCCACAGCCCAGGAAAAATCTGTGTGACGTGCGCGAAAAGAAGTTTCCATTTCAAAAATGTCATTAAAAATCTATCATCATCTATCATTCATAAAAATGTTCTAGTCCCAAACTAAGCAACGTAATTACTATGACAAACAGATAGCTATAGTGCTCGCAGTATAAGTCTGCGCGCGACTGGTGGCGTACTTAATGTTGCCAGGTCAAGCTAATAGATTCCCTCCCCTTTCATTGCAAACTTTCAACTTCATAAAACAGGTACGGGAAGGGATTTTTTAGGGAAGCAATATAACTAACTATTTATAAATTATAGGACAACTGAGATTAGAACGAATGTCTCGAAATAATGAACGCCGTTACAGTGCTGGTTCAGTGTTCAGTTCAGTTTGGTTCAGTATGACCAAGTATCATTGGTACAGGTTAATGCCTCTCTGAGTCTCGTACCACCAGGAGAACTTTATTTTAGTTAATTACATAATAAAAAATCTGTAATTTTCAAGCTACACCAACAACGATATAATGATAATTTAATTTAAACTTGGAAATCTTTTATTGAGACCATAAATAACACTATTTGAAAATTTGGCGTATGAATGCTCTTTGAAGGATCATCTTATTTTTCAATAGGGTTTAGATCACGATGGATCACAGCGGTAAGCGCAAAACTTCTTGTCCATGTCCTTTTAACAGTCATTCTACTTAGTATTGTGGGTCTTCTTTGTGCCTCTTTATTAGATACATTGTAGGTTATGAATTTAAGAAAAACAAAAATGAACGTTCATTATTAATTGAACGGTATGATATAGCTGCATAGAGACATCCGCTTTTTGCGTACCACCATTGCATCGAAACGTGCAGAAGGCAAGCCAATAATCTACTTAGATGAAACTTATGTTCACAAAACCTATAAGCCTAAAAAATGTTGGCAAGGTCCATCAACAAGTGGAATAATTGAAAATATATCGTCAGGAAAACGATATATTATTGTACATGCAGGATCAGAAAAAGGCCCTGTTCCAAACTCATTGTTGGTATTTAGCACCAAATCGAAAATGGCCGACTACCACCATGACATGAATTCCACAAACTTCAACAAATGGCTTCAAGAAAAGCTTATGACCAATTTGAATGAACCAAGTGTTATTGTAATGGACAATGCATCATACCATTCTGTCATAATAAATAAAGCGCCCACATCTCAAAATCGGAAGTTAGAGATATAGAATTGGCTTACATTGAATGGTATTTCATTTGAAACATACAATTCAAAAGCAGAGTTGCTCTGCTTAGTAAAACAGAACACACCAGAACCTATTTATGAAGCTGATGAACTTTTAAGCCAAAACGGACATGAAGTGCTAAGCCTTCCTCCATATCATTGTGACCTAAATGCTTATAGAACTCATATGGAGTCTAGCAAAAAGAAATGTGGGAAGCAAAAATGTAAGCCGAACTCCAAAGGAGTTCGAGGATCTCATAAAACAATCTTTTGAGTGTATTACAGCAGATGATTGGAAAAAAATGACAGACCATGTCATTCATGTGGAAGACAAGTACAAAAGAAGAGACCATATAACTGAAAATAATCTAGAAAGCTTCATCATCAATTTAAGAGACAGCAGCGGCTCCAGTGATTGTGACGACTCCATGTTGAATTTTTAGATTCAGATTTTGATTATAGTGATTAAAAACAGTATAAAAATATATGGTGTTGTTTTCTTTGATACATACTCACATAGATTTACAAATATTTAAACTCATGATAATATTGATACCATGATAGTGTTTGATAGCCTGTTTGTTCCTTTAATACGCCACAATGGAGTGACGTATCCGTGTGATAATAAAGAGTTAACAAGTGATATAAGCTACTGTTCCGTATAATCGGGCAACATTAAAAATCATAGCGGATCTATGGTTTGACAGCCGGCTGTGAAGTGACGTTGTCGGTTTTTCGCTGGAACGAAAAGACGCGTTTTCTATATAATCTGGTTTAAAGTGTTAATAATTGTGCGGGAATACGTTATTAACTGTAATATATCGCTACGGGATTAGTGCCGGATTATTAATTGTGAAGTGGCTACTGGATTGGCCCCTTCTCAACCGCTGGACCGGTTGAACTATTGCTGGGACGGGAAGTCTGGAGCTGTCTGGTTTGGTTTCCTTATTCCCGTGTTTCCGTTCCCTATTCCTAACAACCAAACAGGGACTTTGGACGACGCCGGGAGCAGTAATCGGGTGAGTAATTTTAGGTACCTTGTTTGCAACTAGGGAGTAAATCTTAAAATCGGTATAACGGCATTTAATTTGTTTTTAATTCTCGCTATGGGCCCCGAGACGGTATTTCTGGCATAAATACTGAACATTTTTTGGTAGCAGAGCGTAGTTGGCCGTAAATACTCCCTTTTTGTTTTATTTTTCTGGCAAAATATACCGGGTAGGCCGAATATTTGGGGGTTCCCAGTTTATAATTTCTCCCCAAACTGTCGGGAAATTAGTATTAAGTGGTATCCGGTTTTTTAGGTTGCGGATATATTTGTTGTGACATTGTCCGAACTTTAGGCTAATTTAAAATTTAAATTTAAATTTAAAATGGCTTCGGATTTGGCCAACCAGCTCCGATGGTTCGAATCCTTACAAGGATTGGTCGGCCGGAGAGACCGGGAGGAGGCGCTGCTAAACAGGGCAGAACAGCTCGACAGGCGCCTGGAGGTCGCTGAGAGGAGCGCAGGATCGCTGCGGGATGCAAGGCCGTCTCCACCTGAGGAGCAGATGGAGAGGATCGAGGCGGACATGCGGCGCATCCTGGATGTGTACGACGAGGTCTCCGAAAGGGTTCGCCAGCTGGAGAGGTCTCGTCAGGGAAGGGCGAGCTCGGGACCCGTCATCAGGGATGCGGGCTCGGGTGTAGTGGGACGCCTTCCCACTCTGGACTTGCCCAGGTTTACAGGGAACCTGCGGGAGTGGAGCGGCTTCCGGAGCATGTTCGCCTCTCTCGTAGATTCACGCACGGACTTGACGAGGGCGGAGAAGCTGGCCTATCTCCGCACGTCACTGGAGGGTGAGGCACTCTCCCTGGTCCAGCACCTGGAGCTGGACGACGACAACTTCGGCACGGCGATGGAGTTGCTGGAGACGAGGTTTCAAAATCCTCGGCTCCTCGCCGACGCTCACGTGTCACAAATACTGGGGCTGCCGAAGGTGACTGAGAGGTCTCAGTTGCGGCCACTAATCCTCACGCCCGTGAAGGTGGCGTACAACGCCTTGCGCAGCTTGGGACTGCCAGTAGAACACTGGTCGTTTCTGCTGGTCCACATCCTGCTGGGCAAGGTGCCGCTGGAGTTGCGCGCCCGGTTCGAGCGGGAAAGGGGCCTTCACGCCGACCCGAAGGTCTTCCCCACGTTTGAGGAGCTACTTCGGGTCCTGGAGTGGGAGGCGAGGATGGCAGAGTCGGCGCCTCAGGAGGCGCAGCCCGCCGCGTCAGCTCGTGGCCCTGCCGGAACAGGACCGCGACCTACCAATCCCCGCACTCAGGGTGCGGTGAAGCGGACGGCGACGGTGACGAGTGCGTCGGAGCAGGAGTGCCCGAACTGTGGCCAGCTTCACGCGCTGGTGCAGTGTCCGGCCCTGCTTGCGCGGACGACTTCCGAACGACGAGGGATCGTTCGGCGGTTGCGTCGGTGCTACGGGTGCCTGGGGGGTCATTTGTACAATGACTGCCCCACGGCACGGCCGTGTCCTGGGTGTGGGGGACCACACCATCAGCTCTTGTGCGTCAGGAGCGATGGTGCTGGTCGACAGCCCTCAGGGAGGGGGCCCTCCACGGGCGGGGGCGCTCCCACGCAGAGCCACGCATTGTACAACAATGAAGTGGCTACAGCGTGGAGCACACCCCCTCCACCCCAACCCACGGCAGCACCGGGCAGCCCAACAAGGGGCGTCCTACACGCGGCTCGGTCACCGACCTCACAGCCCGTGCGGACGCGGGCGAACTGGAGAGGTGGAAGGGTGATACCGGAGTCACCACTGGGGTCACCTCCCCAGCGTTACCCTTCTCCGCCGCTGGATCCGCGACCGATGGAATGGAGGGCGTACACGCCTCCCCTCCATGAACATCCGAGGCTGGAATACCACCCGCCCTACTTTCGGTATGGCAGGGCGGCCGGATATGCCCCCCCTCCGATGGCCCTTTGCACTCGGCAGCCATATTGGGCTGGGCCCGGTAGTCCGACGGGTTCGGACGGGCCTCGGAGGGATTGACTAGCCTCCGTTCCCTTGGCACAGGATCAACCGGTGGTCCTGCTGCCCACCCTCTGGTTAAGGGTTTGGGGTCCAAGAGGCGACTACGTCCGGATACGAGCGCTCTTGGACACAGGGTCCCAGGGGTGCATTTTAACAACCCGGGTTGCTCATCGCCTGGGCCTGGCTAGGTTTCCGTCACCGACTCCGTTGCGGGGAGTCGGGAACACAGAGGTGCGGTCGGCTGGACAGACCCGCCTCTCCTTCTCGTCCGTACATTCCTATTCGGAAAGGATTGCGATCAGGGCCACCGTCATGGATTCGGTTGTCGGTTGGCTTCCTCAGGCGGACATAGATCCGGATCTTTTGTCCTGTACTAAGGGTCTCAGGTTGGCGGATCCCCGCTTCGGGATGGCGGGTCCGGTAGACCTTTTGTTGGGTTCTGATGTACTGGGTTACATCATGAACGGCAAGCCTAGACTGCTGGATCAGTCTTCGCTGATGGCGCTGCCCACCATCTACGGGAACGCCATTTTGGGAATGGTGGATGAGTGGCAGCAGACGAATCAGGCTTCTTTTACGGGAACGGCCCTCGCTCAGATCATGCAGAGGTTCTGGGAGATCGAAGAGCCGCCTACCGTGTCTCGGCTGGATCCCGAGCACGTGGAGTGTGAGAACTTTTATCAGGCTCACACTCGGAGAATGGTTTCTGGGCGATTGGAGACTAGGCTGCCTTTCCGGGATAACCCCCCGCGTCTGGGCCAGTCTCGATCATTGGCCGAGAAAAGGCTCAGGTCCATGGAGCGACGCATGGCTCGAGATCCTGTACTTCGGGAAAAGTACATCGAGTTCATGAGGGAGTATGAGGCACTGGGCCACATGTCTCCGGCTCGCGACGACTGGTCGACCATGGACCACTACTTTTTGCCTCATCACGCTGTTTTGAAAGCGTCGACGGGCAAACTCAGGACGGTGTTCGATGGATCCGCTCCGACTTCGACAGGAGTGTCACTGAACCAGTGCCTCCACGCTGGACCGAAGTTACATCGGGATATTGTAGACATCATCCTGAATTTCCGTAGGCATCAGGTGGTGTTGGGAGCGGACATCCGTATGATGTTCCGACAAACGGTCATACACCCCGAGGACAGGAGGTTCCAGTTGATCCTCTGGCGGGAAAGTCCTCAGGACCCTATGATGGTGTATGAGTTGAACACCAACACCTATGGGTTGAGATCAAGCCCCTTCATTGCGATCCGCTCACTGCTGGAGTTGGCGGAGCAAGAACGGGCTCGGTACCAACGTGCAGCCGCAGTTCTGGAACGCGACCTGTACGTGGACGACGTTTGCACTGGTGCGCAGACGGTGGAGGAAGCTCTGTTGCTCCGGGATGAGCTTACAGAGCTTCTCGCATCTGGAGGCTATGAGCTTCGGAAATGGCTCTCTAACGACCCCAACGTCCTGGCTGGTATCCCGGACGATCACCAGCAGGATCCGGGGCTCTTCGAGGAAGGTGACGATCCGCACGGGATTGCGGTTCTGGGCATGCAGTATCAACCGGTTGCTGACATCTTCACCTTTCGGGTGGCACTGGAAGCCACACGCGCGTGGACAAAACGGACGGTTTTGTGATGCGTCCGAGCTGGGCTATGCCGCATCTGTGTACTTGCGTACAGTTGACGCTGGAGGCCACGTCAATGTCACGCTCTTATTGGGGAAGAGCAAGGTAGCTCCTATCAGGACACGACTCACTATTCCGAAACTGGAATTGAGCGGAGCCACATTACTTGCTCGGCTGCTTAAGCACGTATATCAGGAACTGTCCACCTCGATAGACATCCGGAAGGTCTATGCGTGGTCAGACAGTCAGGTCGTACTTGCCTGGTTACGAGCAGCCCCTCACACCTTGGAGACTTTTGTGGGAAATCGGGTTTCCCAAATCCAAAACATTGGACTGGACATGGTTTGGAGACATGTCCCGGGTGAGTTGAACCCCGCTGACTGTGCTTCGCGCGGCTGTTCCGCGCCGGAGCTAGTTGATCACCCCTTATGGTGGGGTCCGGACTGGCTGCGGGAGCCAGAAGCTTCCTGGCCAGCTCTCGGCGCGGACTCGGAGCGAGCGGAGCTGCCCGGAGTCCGCGTGCATGCGATTGTGGCGGAAGTGCCCCCAGACCCTGACTGGTTGACGGGTCGTTACAGCAAGCTGGATAAGTTGTTGGGGGTAACTAGCTGGATTAAACGCTTCATCCACAACTGTCGTCACCCTCGTCAGAGGAGGAGTGACCAGATCGCCACTGTGGAGGAGCGTCGGAGTTCCTTGCTGCACCTCATTCGGCTGGTGCAGGGTGAGAGGTTTCCGACGGAACTTGAGGCGCTGCGCTGCGGTCGCGCTCGCTTGAAGGGTGCGGTCGCTAAGTTGAACCCTTTCACAGATCAGGATGGTCTTCTGCGCGTAGGAGGTCGGCTCCGGAAAGCCAACCTGCCGTACGGCAGCAGGCACCCCCTGTTACTACCGAAAGGAGGTCCTCTGGTGGACCTGCTGATCACCGATCGGCATATCGGTAACGCGCACGCTGGATGTGGCGCGCTTCTCGCTGTGTTGCAGCGTGAATTCTGGATCTTGTCGGCTCGCAGGGCGGTCCGAAAGGTGCTGTTTAGATGTGTCCCTTGTTATAGGCTCAAGGCGTCTACCATGCAGCCCATGATGGGAGATCTTCCTCCGGATAGGATTTCTCCCTCGAGGCCGTTCGACGGGGTCGGAACGGACTTCGCTGGGCCCTTCTCGGTCAAGTCATCGACGTTGCGTAACGCCAAGGTCGTTAAAGCCTACCTGTGCGTCTTTGTGTGTTTGGCCACCAAAGCAGTCCACCTGGAGCTGGTCTCTGCGCTGTCTACGGAGGCCTTTGTCGCGGCGCTGGATCGCTTTGTAGCGCGAAGAGGAGTACCCTCTTTAATACGTTCGGACAATGGCACAAATTATCGAGGGGCGGCGAATTATTTACGCGAAGTTAATAATTTTTTAAATTCTGGTAATAATAGTTTAAGTCTGGCTCTCGCCCAGCGGGGAATCAGCTGGCAATTTAGTGTGCCGGCCTGTCCTCACTGGGGAGGAATTTTTGAGGCTGCGGTGAAGTCTGCTAAAACCCATCTCCGCCGTGTCATCGGGGAGGCCGTGTTAACTTGGGAAGAGTTAGTCACGGTACTATGCCGCGTGGAGGCAGTTCTTAATTCCCGTCCTCTCTGTCCAATCTCGCCTGACCCTAACGATCTAGAAGTCTTGGCGCCGGGTCACTTCTTGATCGGTCAGCCTTTAACCGCGTTGCCGGAGTATCCCTGGAAGGATGAGCGCCCCGGACGGCTGTCCCGTTTTCAGTTATTGCAGCAAATAAGTCAAGACTTCTGGAGGCGCTGGTCGGCCGAGTACTTGCATCTGTTGCAACAACGGGTAAAATGGACAGATAGGACGGAGGCCCCTCGGGAAGGGGACTTAGTATTATTAAAAGAGGCAAATTTGGCCCCCCTACTCTGGCGTAGGGGACGTATTTTAAAATTGATATCTGGTACTGATGGCACACCCCGCGTGGCGGAGATTCTGGTTTCTGGTTCCAGACTTCAGCGCGCGGTGTCCTCTCTGGCACGCCTGCCTCTTTATTAGATATACGTATTTTTCATGGTTAAAATTTTATTTAATTTTATTGCTATTTTTGGTAAAGGTTTTTTTTTTTGGTTTGATTTCCACTTTCGGGTCAAAGTTGGGAATTTCGTTTTTATTTGAGGTCTGGATACTGCTAAATACTAGTTACTAAATACTAGTTACTAAATACTGGTTTTCTAAAATTGAACAGGAGTTCAATTGGTCGGGGGTTTTGTTCCGTATAATCGGGCAACATTAAAAATCATAGCGGATCTATGGTTTGACAGCCGGCTGTGAAGTGACGTTGTCGGTTTTTCGCTGGAACGAAAAGACGCGTTTTCTATATAATCTGGTTTAAAGTGTTAATAATTGTGCGGGAATACGTTATTAACTGTAATATATCGCTACGGGATTAGTGCTGGATTATTAATTGTGAAGTGGCTACTGGATTGGCCCCTTCTCAACCGCTGGACCGGTTGAACTATTGCTGGGACGGGAAGTCTGGAGCTGTCTGGTTTGGTTTCCTTATTCCCGTGTTTCCGTTCCCTATTCCTAACAACCAAACAGGGACTTTGGACGACGCCGGGAGCAGTAATCGGGTGAGTAATTTTAGGTACCTTGTTTGCAACTAGGGAGTAAATCTTAAAATCGGTATAACGGCATTTAATTTGTTTTTAATTCTCGCTATGGGCCCCGAGACGGTATTTCTGGCATAAATACTGAACAGCTACTTTAATCTCGTCATAACGCGGACAAAATTGCAAGCATCCACTAGTAAAATAAAAATAAATGTCAAAGTATCAAAGTGAGTTGTTCCAACTTTCATTTTTACTTTAGGGCTGCCATGCTGATATTTTTTAAATTTGCCGCGCTTTTTCAGTATCACCTTTCATTAGCCAGACTCTAGCCTCTTTAGTCTGAGTGCAGTGGTATGATGCATTGTCCATTACCACGTAATTGTACGTTCTGAAACGCCTATAATAAAACATACAGTAATGATTACAGAGCATCCAAGCTAAAAAAATTAAGTCAAATTTCTTTTGGCGCACCGCCCACATATTTTCGCTTCGGTGGTAAATGAAGCTGACGCTGTTAGGTGAAAGGGTCCATCGGGTGAACGTAGGACCGCCGAGTGTACCCGAGCGAGAAAGATACAATCAGCTGATCTTTACTGCTGTGTCACTGTGTTTCCTATTTTGATTTGTATGTTATGAAAAATAATAATTAAATATAACTTGTTTCTCAAATTCGGTCTTAAGCACTCACATTTTTTCCCACGGTTATTGATTGACATTGGCGATAAAACAATCAAACCTCAAAAATAAAACCTCAGCTTAAAAATACGCCGATAATAGGTGGAGATTTGATTGCTATGTTATCCCTACATATTAGTTGTCAAATAGCTCTGCGTTTGGAAAACTGCACTTTTGGCCTGTTATTATTTCGTTCTTCTTCACAACCACGATTGATTTTCAAGAACCAGCCACGGCCAGCACTTTTAATCACTTTCGGCATAATAAAAGCTAATAATTACTTTGGAAATTAATAAATACACCAAACGTAAACAAACTTTTGTCAACTGACGTAAACAAGAAGTTGACAAAAGTTTGTTTACGTTTGGTGTATTTATTAATTTCCAAAGTAATTATTAGCTTTTATTATGCCGAAAGTGATTAAAAGTGCTGGCCGTGGCTAGTTCTTGAAAATCAATCGTGGTTGTGAAGAAGAACGATACAATAACGGGCCAAAAGTGCAGTTTTCCAAACGCAGAGCTATTTGACAACTAACATATAGGGATACCATAGCAATCAAATCTCCACCTATTATCGGCATATTTTAAAGCTGAGGCTTTAGGTTGAAGTGCGGCTTTGGGTTTGATTGTTTTATCGCCAATTTACCCGTGGGAAAAAATGTGTGTGCTTAAGACCGAATGTGAGAAACTAGTTATAAATGTTTTTTTTTCATAATATACAAATTAAAATAGAAAACACAGTGACACAGCACTGAAGATCAGCTGATTGTATCTTTCTCGCTCGGGTACACTCGGCGGTTCCATGTTCACCCGATCGACCCTTTCACCTAACAGTGGTGCGCCAAAAGAAATTTTACTTAATTTTTTTTCAACGTTAGCTTGGATGCTCTTTGATCCTTAACTCTGTATTCATGACTGTATTTTTATTGTAGGCGTTTCAGAACATACTGTCACGTGGTAATAATGGACAACGCATTATACCACTGCACTCAGATAAATGAAGCGGCTACAATGGGCAATGTAAAAGAAGAAAGCCAAAAGTGGCTTAAGAAAAATGAAATAGATTTCGACGATTGTAGGACAAATCCGCAGTTACTCGAATAAAGAGGCACAAAGAAGACTCACAATACCAAGTAGAATAACTATTAAAGGAACATGGACAGGAACTTTTGCGGTTACCGCCGTGATTCATCGTGATTTTAACCCTATTGAAAAAAGAAGATGATTCTTTGGAAGCCAATGACTCATTAAAAGAACGTTTATGCGAAAAATTTTCAAATAGTGTTATTTATTGTCTCAATAAAAGATTTACAAGTTTAAATTAAATTCTTGTTATTTCGATGTTGGTGTAGGTTGAAAATGACAGATTTTTTATAATGTAATAAACTATAATAAAGTTTTCCTGGTGGTAAGAGACTCAGACAGCCTGTACCAATTACCAATGATACTTGGTCATACTAAACCAAACCAGCACTGCAAAGGCGTTCATTACTTCGAGACATTCGTTCTTGAGTCTCAGTTGTCGTGTAGTTACTTAAATTGCTTCCCTGAAAAATCCCTTCCCGTACCTGTTTTATGAAGTTGTACGTTCCCAATGAACGGGAAGGGAACCTATTAGCTTGACCTGGCAACATTAAGTACGCCACCAGTCGCGCGCAGACTTATACTGCGAGCACTATATAATGCATAAATAATGTCTGCTTGTTTTACCTGACATAACACAGATCAAACATCCCAGTTTACGGTGAATGTATCACACTACATAGTATAAAACAAAGTTACTTCCCGCGTCTGCCCGTCTCATTATATGCTTAGATCTTTATAACCACAATTTTTGATGCGGGGTTTTTTTAATAGTTAGAGTGATTCAAGAGGAAGGTTTATATGTATAATACGTGCATAAAATAACAGATAAACGCGGATTTTTTTTGCGCTTATACTGCAAACGCTGGCTGAACCCTATGAGATAGATCAAAATAATGTACAGCAGTATTGTACCCCTTCAAAAGGTCTACAAAAAAGTCTGCAAAAGTAAATGTCTATCTCTTAGGAATGACTCCCAGTAACCATTTTTATATTAAGCCATATTTAGTATCAGCATTGCACCCGTGCGAAGCCGAGGCGGGTCAGGTCACTAGTAAACAATAAAATGTAATTCCTGAGCCGCGCACCAGACATCCTCCGACAACGGACGCGCGACGTGGAGGTCAAGAAGTACTGCATCTCGCTGCTGGAACGTCTCGGCAGCTTCAAGTACACGAGAGACATCCTTATCGCGCTAGACGAAGACGCTAGAAACGAAGTGAGTTCTTTTTTTTCTATTAATACCGCTTTTTTATATTTTACAGCCACTAAGCAGTTACGTGCTAACATAACTCTGTTCCAATTTAAAGGCAGTTCCGGAACTCATCCATTCACTTATTTCGTAATAAACGATTGTATTGCAGCTGCATTGCTCTGGGTGATCCCATTCCTCACCTATTTTACATACCATACTTATGACACACACATAAAATATATGACATACCTATTTTAGAATGTCATTTTACCAACGTGATTTACCAATTAACACTGTTTAACACAAGTGCCATTGTATTTATGAATATTTTTAAGTAAATCTGCCACGCAAATCAAGCTAAATAAAAAAAAAAACTATATTTATATTAAATATTTGTTATATGGTTCTAGGTGGCGCGTCTTGGCGGTAACCCTCAGCTAGAGGCCTTACTCGATGACTTATTGACCTGGCGACGAGACTCGAAGACGAAACAACTTGACGCCGACACGGTCTAAAACTACTTAGTCATCTTACTAATTATTAGGTGTGATTCCTCGGCCGATTGTGCTTACTGGTGGGTGAAAGTATTTTTTATTTCTGCACAGTCATAATAATAGTAGAGTTCGATAACTTCTGAGCTTTTAGACTACAAACTTCATGTTTCAATAGCTGTGTACATTGTGCTGTGGGCAGCGTAAAACTTACCTTCAGATGCATGGCCTGGTCGTCCCGTCACTCTATGCTATAAAGAAAAAGTTTTCCGGTTACGTTGTCAGCATGCATGTTGTTTTTCTGTCGTACCTGTCAGATTTTTCAGCAAAGTGAAGTCGGTATACATTTTTTCTACGTTTGTGACGTCTAGCAAACTAAAATACATGAGTCTGAACTAAAATGAGGTTTTGTCATGCGACGGTAAGTGTAGTCTAAAAACTGAGAAGTTGTTTGTAGTGTTATGTATTGTAGTCGAACTGTGTTCAAAATGATTTTGTTAGTGTTTTAAAATGGTTAATATTTGGCAATTCGTGCTTATAGTTTATTTTAGGTAATAGCTTATTCATGGAAACTACTAAAGGTTTGTTCAAATAACAACATCCGCTGACCCGTTCCTCGGTTCTACCAATGTGGTTAAAACAAGTAGCTCTTTTGCAACCTGGCGAACTTGGTTGAACAGGACTGTTTGTTACGACTCGGTTGGACAAGTCGCTAATATGTAGATTGGTTGGTTAGGACCGTTTGTTGCGATTTGGTTGATCCAAGTTGCTTATTTGCAACGTGGTTGAATATAACCGTTTATTGCGATTTGGTTGAACCAAGTCGCTTATTTGCAACTTGGTTGAATAGACCAAGTTTGAGACTTAGTTGAACCAAGTTTTGTAACTTGGTTAAAACTGGCAATTTTTATGATTTGGATGAACCAAACCGTTAAAACTTTGATGAGCGTGAGCGATTGTTAAGACTTGGTTGTGCCATGCCTTCTGTTGTTGAGTTGGTGGTTCAACCATACCATTTATACGACATGGTTGAACCATGTTGCTCTTTTACAAGTCGGTTGAAACTTTAGTAGTGTTCATGATATGTTAAATATAATTTTATTTCCACTAAACCTTAATGTTTTAAATACCTAACATAAAATACAAAGTTATATCGACATGGGCGATATGGTGTAGAACTTAGTACGTCAAAACTGAAAGTTGTGATTGGGTACCGACGCCGTGTTAGTTGTCATGCTTGAGAGGAAAATGTGGGCTTTAGCAATTAATCAAATGTGATATATGAAAAGGCAATTATGTTTTTCTTTATAGAATGTCGTTATTGTTATATCAAACCTGCAATAGAATTAGTAGGATGTAATTTTGTGTTTACACACTCAATTCGAAACATTGTGTTTGTAGATTGGATATTGATCGATCAAAGCTTTTTTCTAAGGGCATAAAACTATGAAAAAGTTATCAGAAACCTATTTATTCATGTGATTTTATGAAAAAAGGTTTTTTTTCCCTTATGATGGGGTCAGCAAAATACCTGTGCTAAGCTCGAAAAGACTACATTCTACGCATTGTTATGAGCAAACTTTACCAAGAATCAAACTGTACAGAGATTAAAAAAAAACAATTAAATATTGTCGAGTCCAAATTGTGTTTTTGGTCCATACAAATACACGATTTGGACATTTGATTTAAAGAAAAATGTTTACCATCGTGAGAATAGTGCGCCTCTTTCGATGGGGATGTTTTGCTTTACCCCGTAGTTGGCCTATAGAGTAGGGCCTGCTTCACGTGGCCTAATTTACCAGCGAGTTTCGAGCTTTGTCAGTTTTGTTAAAGTTATATGCATAATATTATGGTTTAAAACTTATTTTATTAGTAGACTACAATCAAAAGACAAATGTAATTTATTATATTGAGCGAAGAAACCGCTCACAACGCATTGCCTGCGAAACACTAGGGACGTGCTAATCGTATTAGGTTTTTTAAAACAACCACGATATTATGAGGAGTAAACTCTACATATCGAGAAAAGTTTTTTTTGGTGTTGAAATCATTGAAGACGAAGATAATTTATTTTATTGAATGGCAATCAATTGCATGGCTCTGTCTTTCGCGTTTCTCTCTACATCATAATTTCGTGGTTGTTTTTGAAATACATTTTTTCTAACGTTTTCAAGAAAGAAACAGTTTCAAAAGTAGTTGTTTATCGCTGAGGGTTTTTTGTTAGAACCACCGTAGATACACTGAAGTAGTGCACGGAATTACACATGCCAACAAATACACAGCTCTGTCAAAGAGGCCGGACGATCAAGGGAATTGTGCTCTACAATGCAGACGCAACTCCGCTCTCCCCGGCGACGTACTTCTGCGTCTCTGTGACGCAAAATTACGGGACACTGGACGTGCTTGTTTTTTAACAGAGTTTAATATTAAGATTTGCATAATTTCCATGATAACTTAAAATGGTTACCACTAACAGTGCCAAGCGATTAGTGGGAGCTCGTATCACGGAATAAGGTTCAGTTTCATGTGACAGATCTATAATTAAGGGGGCGCCTAAAGCCAGAAAACGAAAAAAGGACATTTTCGACGCCGCTCACTGAAGTTAAGAAACTAAAAACTATGACAAATAAAATTGACGTGTGGGTACAATCAAGAAGAAGCACAATAACCGAATAGAATTTTAAAAATAGATCAGAGTTTTTTACAATAAAAAAATAAAAATGACACCGAAAAAACCCGTTTTAATTCGAGTACTCGAAATTATCAGCGATGACCCCACATTATTTTTTTGTAATAAAATTCATATTTGTACGTTCTAGTAAAGTAACCGAACACTTTTTTAAATGTATGTTTAGTTATTGAGTAATTAAATAAAACTTGGTCAAAAATGGACTCCTGATTAAATATTGATTTTTCCTCCAAACTGTGTCATGCTATTCTCGCCTTTATGTACATCACATTAAGAAACGCGTCGCGCGGGTGAAATCTGATTGTTTCCTGGCTTTAGGCGCACTCTTAAGCGTAACACAGAAATTGAACCTTATTTGCGTTGTTCTGTAAATGTTTCGTGATTATTTTTACTTAATTTGTACTTACAATCAGGGACTTTTAAAATTATTAAAAATAAAGTCTGGAATGTGATTTCTTCAAACTATTAATTTTCGAATAAATTTCTTATTTTTCGGATTATTTCACGTTTACATTTAATTTTCCAGATAGCTAGTAGAAAGACGAATCGATTTATAATTTATTTATTTTATTTATTATCTATTTATTTGATTATATGATTTATTTATTTATTTTATTTATACTTAGAAAGACCCAGACACTGAACAATCATTCATATTCGTGACACACTAGACGCAGTATATGCTACTTTCGTAAAGGTGGCATTACTAGCCGTGACCGTGACACGTTTATCGATTCTGATGCACCTTGTAGATACTAAAATGTACTGCAAGAACATTTACATTATATTTCCAAAACCAATTAATAGTAATGTTAAGTCGTGCGCTAAAATCGACAATTCGCCCGAAAAGTATAAAATACTAAAAAAGCATGTCATTCGTAGAATTATTGAAATAGTTTGTGTGTTACATATATTTTAGTTTAGTTTCAATTGACGCGGTAGATTAGCAAAAAAATAAACGAAATTCTGACTTTGTCCATAGATATTACCAAGGGCAGACGCTCGAACTAGGTAGGAACAACTTCGAGAGTAAAGTTCCGCAGTAAACGAGTACAAATTGTTGAACTTAATTTTCGGATTTTGCTGTTTATTTACATTTAATACTTAATTACTAAATACTGCACATCCATTTTCGCTGAGTGTTAATTTTAAATTGACTGAATTGTGAAGAAAATACTTCCTAAAGCCTAAATTAAATTTTTTTTTCGATTACTTCATCATCGTGTGATATTCAATTTCACTCATGTGGTGCAGTTGTTTCGAATCGAAAGTTGCTTATCTTTGCGTCAATTGAAACGCGCTCTAAAAGTTATGCTTCTTTAATGAGGACTTTTTAAAAAAAGCTTGTTTTTTTGTGTAAGATGGTTCTTACACAAAAAAAAAAAAAACGTTTTCGTGAGGTGGTGTTATTAAATACCAATTTTCAATGTGTACCTAATAATCTTCTATATTTTTTACAAGGACCTCATACTACATACTTTAGCATATATTATGTCACCTGATCTACCAACGTTTCTACAGAATAAATTGGTGGGTCTTGCAGATATCTGTGGTGTCGATAGGTGTTAATTTATCTATTGCCACACTGAATTGTTTTTGGTATTACTAAGTAATCCTTGAAACTAGATTTTCTTTTGATGGACGGTTATTAAATAACCATATGCCATGCTGGTCTACACGGAAGAAATCTGCAAACCCACCAAAAAATCTTTTGCAGAGAGATTGGTAGATATTACCTGTGGCACTTGCTTTGGCTTAGAAAAGATTTAATTATTAAAAAATAAAATATGCTTTTGTTATTTTTACTTTGGAAAAGTTGATTTTATCGTTTTAAGTTGATCTCTTGTTAATGAAAGCGTATTTCTAACCGTTTAATGTACAGTTTTATTTTTTAACTTTATATGGTTTAATAAATTATTGATTTTTCCCTATTATTGTTTTTTTTTACTATAATAGTTTCTGTTTTGGAAACTTGAGGTCGAGTTGACGGACCATATCACTTGTGAATAACCCGTCAATTAGTTAAAATGTATGACAACCACGTTCTCATAGATGAACACATTTTAAATGAAGAATAGCTTGCACGTAGTATTTATATTGCACATCGTGTAGGTAATGATCTTAAATCTATGCGCACTTGCATGCTAGATGTCTAAAAAATTGAGATAAAAAGATGACAATAATTTTCAACATAATTAGTATGTACTAAGTACTTACGCATATAAGGAAGATGACGTTTACTTTTTTAATAATCTAAAATAAATACATCTATGGTGACTTCAAATATATTGGTGTGAATGAGAGTTTTTAAGCTATTGCCTGCCGAAAACACATGTTTTATTCTGTTTTGGCGGATTACAAGAGCAAACTAGCATCTTCGGTAATCATAATCAGAGTTTTGAGGACTATAGTCACGGTAATCTTGTCTACTAACGCAAAGTTCAAAGAGTATGATCAAAATATCTAGTTATACCTACATTATCTACCTATGCATCTGGCGAACTTTATTGTAATATTTGTCTGCGGTCCTTCAACCGCCTTACTAACGCGGTTTTGGCTATGCCATCTTTTTATATTTTATGACAGCAACAGTGCTGTCTTCATTTTCGATTGAAATTAAAATTGGCTCTGTAGCCAAGACCTAATTAGTATAAGGCGGTAGGAGGACGGGTCTTCAAAGCCAAGTTTGGCTTGGCGAGCTATGTTAGTGCTCATTGTAGGAACAATAACTAAATTGGCGTTATTAAAATCGAGGAAGTCCAGGGTCGGACTGGGCTAAAAGGGCCCAGGTGGCTCCATGGCGATCACAAGCCGGGGGCCCGAGACCTTATCTTACGGTTGCTGTATATCCCACAAGCCAGGGCCGAGCAAGCTGGGGCAAGGCTGGCAAATGCCACCTCGACTATGTATATGGCCAGTCCGACGCCGAGGAAGTTAGATTTCATGACTACCATTTAGAATGCCTAATTTTAATAAAAGTTCGTACTACCTACCTAGAACGTAAACGTGTATGATGAGTCTTCGGAATGGAAGACCAGTAAATAAAAATGAGCGAAAAAAAAATACGGAGGTGATAATTGAGTTATAAATAATATGATTAAAATCATTCTTATAAGCCTCTAAAGGTGGTGCTTCGCGCTGAGACTCGGTCTCCGGTCGCGGCGCGAACTGGCGCCCATACAATAGGGTACCGGACTGGGTCAAAAATACACCATCCTAATTAGTCCGTCAGCTAGATCATGGAAAAATATTGGACACGTATTTTTTGTTTTTTCATAATATTAAAAATCGTCAAAGATATAGACCATCAAAGTTCGAGAGTGGGGGATCGCAACGTCACTCGAAAATCGTGCTCACAAGTGACGTCACACGAAACTTCGAAGCGCTGTATCTTCGTCATTTTTTGTTTGTGAAACAAAGGAAAAAATACGTGTACAATATTTTTTGGCAATCTAACTAACGGGCTACTTAGTTTTATTTGAGGATTGTACCCTATTGTAGTGTCAAGTGCCTGTCGCGGGCTCAGCGCGAACTGCTACCTTTACCAATCAGAATCGAGTTGCTCTTTTTAAAAGGGACATAAGGCAGTTGACATTAGATGAATTCTACTGTCAAACGAATTTTGGGCTAGCGCAGAAGGCGAAGGGTCTACAACCCCAAACTTACGGACGTTCGTTCTTATTCTGAATACAAAACAAGTTCTTACCATACTCTCGTGTGTTCGCCTAATGACGAGAACGTTCGATTTCATAATGTTGAGATAGTATGTTTACATGTACCTGCACTGTACAGATGTGCAAGCTTGTCCTCACTACTGGCTTTAAAGGTGATGGAAAATATCGAGGAAACCGGCATGTTTAAAAAAATACGAAATGTAGACATGTTATCTACCAAGCCGTACTTGGCTTTATCTTTGGGAGAGAATGCCCCGAGTCCCAACAGTGGACTGCTTATGCTATACTCAATGTAGGTACTCTTGTCTGTTTGCGTGTTTGATAAATAGTATTGTATAATTGCGATGTCCAAGATTTCCCCTAGAAGACTCCTATTTGCTTGTATATTCCTCCATATTTTTAATTTAAATTTTTGAACTAACATCTAGTCACTGAGATTTAGAACATTGTCTCTTAACTATCATATTATACGTCTTCCAAATGTATGACAATAAATACTATTAGATCAAAATGGCCTTTCATTTATAGTCCCTCCTTTCGTAGATCTTTCAGAATGTAATTAAAAAAAACTGAATGCAATTTCCGAATAAAATCATTTCTTATGTATTGTCGAGTGACTAGACGAGCAGGGCTTGTGCCTGATGGTAAGCAACACGCCTGTCCATAACAACAATGTCACGCAGAAGACCAAATCATCACTGCACTGCGCTCGTCACTAGGCATATAAGATGATTTATCTGTGTCCTGCAATTTTTAGATTTATGACATAACTAGCTGTGCCCCGCGGTTTCACCCGCGTAATTCCCGATCCCGTTATTTTCTCAGGATAAAAAGTAGCCTATGTAGTCTATCTAGTAAGTACTTCTAAGACCTCCAAAAATATGTGGACACAGTCTCATGATGATCAGTTAAGTAGTTTTCGGGTTAAAGCGTAACAAACTTACATTCACATTTTTTATATGAAATGTCTTATAAGATACAGTAGAAAAGTATCTACGATAGTTTGTTACATTTTCGCTAATCCAAACTTAACTTTTTTTGCTGACTTGTACCTATATTCGGTAATTTCATTACAAAAACTAACCTATACGCAATCAACTAGCGTTAAGTTAAGTATGTCGACTAACTAGTTGAAAAAGGTCTAACTGTGTTTAAGAAGAAATACAAGGTACGCAAAAAGGGTTCATTATACCGAAGGAGGGAAGGTAATGCAAATCTAGTAGTTTTAAGCCCCGGCGCAAAAACGAGTTGTAAGTTTGATGTGTCTATGTGTGTGTTGTCTGTGGCGTCATAGCCCACGAACGGATGAACGGATTTTGTTTTTGTCGAGAGGTCGTCGTAGTCGGGATTGTTCTAAGCTATGTTCAATCAAAACCAGTGTAACCATTTCAAAGTTACTAGTTCTTTTGTTAGCTGCTGTAGAAACCTTAGATGCATAATGGTTATTTGCTGGCATACATAGGTACGTGTAACTATTGTACACCACGCCCCTTCGGCTTAGTAAACCCTCTCTGTGTAGATCTTGACTCAAAATTATTTTCGTAACGCAATCTAGAAATAAAAAACTGAGCTAAATGTTTATGTACTTTATTGATTTTTTTACAGTTGTCACAAACTATAGCACTGCGACCCCGACATTAAGGTATCCATTGGAAAAAATGCTTCCGTACCGTAATATCGACCAACATAAATAAATCTAACAATGATATTTATATTAAATTTTATAATTGTCACGATAAAATAATATTACGCATTACAAATCTAAATTCATATACAAATAATCTCTTATTGAAACTAAAGACGAAAGTCGAAGCAGATTTTTTAAAATGGAAAAAACATGATGTTTTTATCACAATGTTACCGACACTTACCGAGTAGTTCCTCCAACATTCTATCAAATATACATAAAGTTATATTTTAAAGATAAGCGATATAGTTTCGTCTCAAGAAAGCAAAAGGTTAGGTACGAAAAAGCTGTTCTAACGTTGAAAGCACTTGATGTTGAAAGGCTTTGTCTGAACTACGCTGAAGGTTCATTTTTGACGCATTCGAGGGTCTCAACTCTTTAGATCCATTCGACTAATCTGTCTACATAATCCGGGAACACTTACACATTGCACAGTAGTTCTGGAAAATATGAAACACCATATCGTAAGATAGTATGCAATTACGACAGTGCTGCTTTAGAAAACAGCATTATTAACAATACTACAAAAATCTGTAAGACTTAACGATATTTCGTATATTGCTCAAAACTTGTACTTAATGTAAGTGACAGGATCACAATCGTAATGATACAAAAACGAATTTTATTGTTCTAAAATTAGTAGAGTGGGTCTAATGAGTGAACCTACATCAATATACAAAACTATAAGAGAATATGTAATTATATAACTCAATGCGAAACTGTTTGAGATGTGACTTTTATGTACATTTTAAAATATAAAATTAGGCATAACGAAGAAACAATCGAATAACTTATTTCGATATAAAAAAAAAAAAGTGAAGAAAACCTAGTGCTTTATTGAAAAAATAATGTTAAAAAGGACTTTCCATCGATGCAAAACATGCCTTCTCATTGACTTTTTTTTCTAAGTAGTCAGATGGTAATCATTTCGTAGAGACCTTTACGAATTTGTAGTCAGACCTTAGTCAATTTGTAGTCAGACCTTAGTCAATTTGTAGTCAGACCTCAGGCAATTTGTAGTCAATTTGTGACCTCAGTCATTGTTTTGTTTTAGATTTTTTGTGAAAGTTAAGAGTAGCTCTTTCAGTGTCACAATTCAAACTCTTCAATATCTATTTGATTACCCAAATAAATATTCAATTAACAAATATATGTTAGTGAAAATAGTCTTTCTCAGAAATTTCATCATTATCTAATTTCATTATTTGTCGATTTGATAAACTAAAGTACATCTTTATAAGAGAAGCACGTTTTGCACGAATGGAATGTTGACATCTATAAAATATATTACAATTTATAAACTTATTAGAATTAATACAATTTTATTAGCACACTAAAGTAAGAATTAATTGTAAAACGCACTACACACACCATTCATGGACCAGTAGGCGAATCGTAAAAACGTTCTGCTTTTAAAAAATAATTATTTTTAATAAAGAATAATTATGATTATTCTTCATAAAAAAAATGCTAAATAGATTTCGGTACCAATTTTTTTTCTAGTACTGTAATGTATATATACCTAAGCCAGCGAGAGGTATATAAATTTAATATTGAAATACAAATGCACGGAGTCGTTTCCAACAAAGTAATTTTATATAACCATTTTTTTATTGCATATAGGATCACGGTTACCCACAAAATGGCCTGATAGTAAGCAATGGTGTGGTCGCAATTAACTCATGTTGGCGTAGAAGATACTAAAATTTCAGGAAAGTTTTTAAAATTCGCCTACAGAAATTGTCATTTTTACTTTTGCAGTGTTCGTTTAGAGATGGACCGGCCATCAAACTAATTTTGTTAGTAGATATACTATATATTTACGTATATAGATAGGACTACGCTACTAAATAAAAATGACAATTCCTAGTTTGAGCACAAAAATCCATCTTCAAGCTTACATTTTTTCTGTCTATAAATGTGGTCTTTGCGTTTGGACACTTGGTAGCTTCAAATATATAATGAGTCAAATGTTGCTAAATACGAAGCAAGGCACCCTACGTGGAAGCATATAAAAATTGTATCAAAAACATCGATCCACATTTCATTTTCGCAACATTGTATTTAAAATCGAATAAAGTTCATCATTAACCCTACACAAAATTAAGAAATCGAAGAGACAACAAAATAAATTGACAAATTCCTCCTAAACTTGAAAAAATGTTTTCAAATTAAAGAGTACGGACTATAAAATCAACTTACACTATTGCGTCATATTTCATTAAATATTACTTCAACACAGTCGTCAAGCACTGAAAGGAGCTAGAAGCGATAGTTACCATTACAAAGTTAGCAAAGTTTACATACATTGCGAGATGGTACCTGCCGCTTCGTATGACTATGCAGTGCTTGACAAAAGCAATGACGCAGTTATAAATAAAAGTTGAGAAGCTACACGACAAGTACGCAAAAGCAAAGACCGTGGGACAGCGGTAGCCAGCGGCGCGGCAGCGGTGCGGGGGCGGCGCGTTCACGGGATCCAACCGACCACGTAGCTGCGGCTGCGAGTGAACTGCGTCAAGCGGCGAACGCGACCACCTGTGTACACCGGATTGTATGTTACTCGGGCAATCACGATTAGTCCACTACACTAGTGTAGACGTACACCCGCCATTCACCGCCTAACTAAATCGGGTTTGGCTTTGCTATTGTTGTCTCTATAATTACAAGCGAAAAGAAAAGAGAGAGCAATATCACAAAGTTCATGGGGACACAGATCATGGGGCGGGGGTCTACCCGTAGACCCCAGCCCCATGATCTGCGAAATGCTTGTTCGTGCCTTTCCTTTAATTTAAACCCCATTAGGGCAGGTAGGAGACCAGTTCCGAGGCGAAAGTCACTACCAGGGTCGGGCTCCGGGGTTCACGGATCCAGAGGTAATGATGGCCAGGTTAATAGTGAAATCCTACCAACAGCCATTTTAGTTAAGATGTTGAAAGGCGGGTTTAACCGAAACAGTCATCTTATCATCAACATACGAACTGAAATACAAATAGATGTTTATATGTATTAATCCGAATCCGTTTTTGTATTTAGTCTTATATAATTGCTACGTTAGATGTTCAGAGATTGAACGATATTTTCTTCAGTAGTTATTAAACTTTTTTATATGCATATTGGTGTTATTTACAACTATGTCCAGTTATTCCTACAAATAGGAATTGTAATGTAATTATCACAGTACGGATAATGGAACAGGGAACATGTAATGCACAATGCGGCGGTAACATATATTATTCTAAGTGCAAGTTTTGTCACATTCGGTACGAACTCATGCACAGTGGGTGGTGCACTTTACTTACGAAATACTCCATTTGTAATTACTGACGCACCTTTGTTGGGATGTCTTACATGTCGCATGATACTTCTGATGCCTACTATAATAATATCCATTTTCATTTATTTATAACAAAAGTATTCCCGGAGTTATTCGTTTATGTAGTGTTTATTAAGTTTAATAGCCCATATTACCCACATCAGGGTGGAATGTGGGAAAACATTTTAGATACGAACACTGCATGAAGAACCCAATTCGAACTTAATGCTTCTATATACTTTGATATCTCATACAGATTAATGACATTTTGTGGTTTGACAAGATGTGAAGATGATTTTATGCAATCACTATCGGATTATTTCGGAATTGATCAGATTATTTCATGTTCACTATTGCGGATTTTTTTAAATGATAAATGTCAATTTAGAGGTATAGCAAAAGTAAGACAATTCGGATATTGTTCATTTTATGAAAGATGATTTCGCTTTACATTTTTTCAAAGGTTCTGCAATACAAGTTTTAACAATTGTACTTAACGTCACAAGTAATACAGTTGAATTTAACTTACCGAAGCTCAAGTGGAAGGGTCTAAGCGCTGTTCTGGCTGCGGCGCTGCTGGCGTACTGTAATGCACACACATTTGTCACGCACAGTGTACATACACGTTACACATTCACACTGACATTCACGATAAAATGAGAGTTCTATATCATAAGGAATAAAATTAATTTTAGGAATTAATTAGATTTTTTTTCATTCAACGTTTATTTAAATAACGTCAAAAATACGGGATATTAATCGTAAATATATTCAATAATAATTTTATAATAAATGTCAGTGCTAAACATCGAAATACATTTGGGGTTTACAATTTCATTTGCATAGGAAAAACTAAACATGAACGGCAATTATTACTCCAACGAAAATCTGAGGCATCTGTAATAACACAGAACAACATAGTACGTCCAAGTAATTTCAAATCACGGTGTTTCACTACACTAGTATCATAAATTACCCGATATTTATTGTAGTTATTTTGTAAAGCGAGTTCCCGACAATTCGGCGCGGTTTCATGCCTCATGTTCATAAGTAAACTGTCGAACAATCAGCCTATTCGCCAGTTTATCTGTGAACATGGTGTACGAAACTGCGCCGTATTACCGGGAACTCACTACGAGATAACCTCAGTAAATAATTCGTAATTAACAATATTAGGGTTCAAGGCACGTTGAACCATTTATAAGAGCCTCAGTTTTTGATTAAGTGGAGTTCCGGTCACGTTTTTCTCTTCAGTTAAGGAATCAAATACATTGTCAATTTATCACACATCAAAAAATACAATTCAATAAAAGTATAAGTCGAAATCCATGCCGTAATTAACTGTCGGTGGGTTTAAGGTAACACGTTTCATTCGTATCATTCCTGTTAGTGTCCACGCGCATGCGAGTAAGTTAGTGGGTTTTTAGAGAATTTTACGGGTTTAACTTTATTTTGCATTTAATATTTTCAAAGATAAAATCCGGAGCTGGTTTAACAATGTTCTATCCCAACAAATATACTTAAACTAACAAGGTTTAAGTTTTTACGGAATACTAGGTGATCTCGCAAATGTTATTTTTCCAAATAAATTATTACCTATCAAGAGTCCCCACTCTTGTAGTGAAAAATACTTTATGACCTATTTTCACACCTACAAAAAAACTTTAAGTCCAGCTATTTATGAGTATGAACAAAATACAATATTTTTAAAATGATACTTCTTTTGGCGAGTTAGGGAGAAATTATGAGTTAATTTTCACGAAACGCGCGCATACCGTCACGAAAAATCGACACCCCGAAGTTTAATGTCAACACTTTAATATTTATTTTATCTAGATATTATCTATTCTATGATTGAAGATAGACTTATTAGCACGAGGAATAAAGAGAAGAAATTAACTTCTTGCGGGCGGGCGTACACAATTTTTTACATATAAATTGTTGAGATAGCATTTTTAAACCCTGTCCAATTCTTTATCTGAAAAATATTAAATGTAAGTAAACACCCGTCTAAACACTCTTAGTACAAAATCTGTTATTTTGAATAAGTGCATCGTTAAATGCGATCAGGGATGTCTTTCCTGTCTCATTTGGGTCCCCATTGATGAAGGGGAAGCCGAGGCTTCCCCAAGCGTAAACTCTATTAGCATAAGCTTCTGAGCTGTAAAAAAACATTGTTTTTTTGAAAGATTAACGGCCTTAGTAGCAGCAAACGAAATACACAGGACTTTTACCGATGTTTGCGGCCATGTTTTTTATATTTATTTCGTTTCTACGCTCCCCTCTCTGCTAAAAATTAAATTGTTAAAGGTTAGAATCTTATAACACATCAAAAATATAAAGAAAATATATTAGTGTATTGAATTTGAGACATCAGAAATTTTACTATTAAAATAGACTAGTTTTAAGATATAGTGTAAAACGTGTTAAGAAAATATGCCACTTCGTGGAAAATCACAAGTGGGATATTTTTTGTATTTTTTTCTGTTTAGTGCAGTTTTATAGAGTATAGAATAGACAGAGAACAGTAGAGGAATTTATTGAAATACTAAGTGGCAAAAACAATAGAGTAAAAAGCCTCATTGTTTTTTAACTCTCTTTGATAAAAAAAAACAAACAAAACACTTCTAACGTCCACAGCATTTTCTTGCTGCGATTCGATTCGAATTATCCCTAACTGTAAATTTAAATGAAAGTGTAAGAAATCTATCCAGCTCTGAATCAATACAGTGGATTTAAAAATAAGTTGTATAAAACTGCACCGCAATTATGTGAGTGTACAATCAAAAATCGACACTATTACAAAGCTTTATAAGCGAAGTTTTGTTAGACGCCGCCGTGCTAACATTTCGGAAACCACTTGCGCGGTATACCTCTCGTCTATTGGCTACGCGGCCCCTTTGGTAGATTGTTAAAGAATCTGAATTGAAGTCGCAGAGTAAGGTCTTTCCGTACTGTAATGGAACAAGATAATACTCTCAAACTACTGTCACACTGTGTGTATGTATGTTGGGTCAATACAGACGAAACGAACTTGAACACTGTTTATGGTATACTCATCGAATACATTGATGATAAATAATATTTAGATATTAAATTCAATTGAGAAAACACTGTTCAAGTTCAGACAGGTATAGTGTAAACCTCACTACTACAAATACACATAAAGTGGGGCACGCGTGAGTGTGTGTGTGTCACAGATCGACTACTCACGAGTGGGGATTGGGGCTATAGTCTGGTCTCTCGGCTAAAATAATTTTGTCCGTTTCTCCTCTATTCAGTTCAGTTTCGCCTTCTACTAAATCTACAGGGATCACCCGTTCGCCAGTGAACAGAGTATCGCCGAGTCTCTCTGTATTTTCTGGTGATGATTCTGTTGGCGGTTCCTTGTCTGTTACGATCGGCGCTTGTTCTGGTAAAATTCTGTGCGTCGTCGGTAATTCACTAGTTTTATCGATGCCATTTTGTATTACTCTTTCTGTGGTGTCTGTCGTTCCGTTTTCAACTATTGTAGGATTAACAGGTTCTATTGTTTTTGGTAAATTTGCTGATGTATCTTGATTAGATTCCTTAGCCTCGACTACGATAGATTGTTCGACAGTTTCGGTGATGACATTTTCTTCTTTGGTGGGCGTGAGTGCTTCGGCGCTAGGCGGGGTGAGGTTGAAGAACGAGCTATCGACGCCGACCGCGGGGGGTCGGCCGCGCGGCAGGCGCAGGCGCAGCGACGCGCTTGCTCGCTTGTTCACGCGGCAATCTGACGTCACCACATCCAACATCATTTGACTTGTTACTTGTGTCTAATGCATTGCTAGGGGGAAGCGCTCTCAGTTGGGACAGGGTTATTTAGAACACCTACGTCAGTCTAATCTGTTCTCATCTGTACATTTGAATTGCTAACATAATCGATGCCGAAAGAGCCCTAACCTACTCAAAATTGCATCAAACATGACATCCCGAAGCCGTTCAATCAAACTATAGTTTTGTATCGATTTTTTGATTGAGCAGATTTTTCGCAAATTCATGATTAGTCTCAGTAAAAGTTTGGTTAAAGTTGTCCATAATAATGACAAGTACAGGACCGTATTTCTGGTTTTTCATTTAAAACTATAACGCGATAGCTTTTTAAATGATTTGTCTAAAAAGTGTTAGCAATATAAATACACAGATGTAAACAAGACTGATCCTATTTGTATTAGATCGTAAATCTAACCGTCCATTGGACACAAGTAACAAGTATAAGAAGAACGAGAGTTTTGGTGATATCGCTAGTTCCTTGTTACCACTGATGTTGCGAAACAATGTGTTTTAACCAGTTTTAATTCACATTAGTTGATATGTTTTCTTCGTGATCTCACAAACAAATTGTCGATGAATTTGTCCAATGATGGTTTTATGAGCTGTACATGTGTTTGATGTCAGGACATGTTTTTTGTAGTTATTTGGCTAGGTTGTGTTTTCATTTGACTAGTCTGTTCTGATTGATCGGCAGATGTTCGTAGCTTTCTCATTCTTATGCGTCCTGTTGGTTTACGTAATATCTCGTTCCAAAGAGCCGTGAGACGACCATGACAGTATTAATAAGCGTAGGATGATTTCAAATCGCCATTTTGCGTCTTAGTGCACATGAGGGCGAGGTTGTGTGTGTTAAAAGTCTCGAATGTGTTGAATAAGACCGATCGTATGATTTACTTTGATAGCATTGTTATGGACTACAATTATTTTATTTTTATATAATAAATTCGTTATAACGGAACATTTTACTAATGTACCTAATCTACTTCACATTACAATATTTGGACTAAATTTTAGTCGCAATTTTGGCTATATCCAACTCGGGAATCGCGATAATATTGAGCTGTCGAAACAATTCAGGAATTGGAATTATAAGGACCACTACAAAGTGTTATGATACTGGTAAGTGCAGTGCGTCCTTTTGGGTTTATCAATTTAACCGCCGTACCCAACTTTGTTACTTTAAGTACCTACTTAAGTTTCACGTCACAAACTCAGAAAATTTCTAAACTAATTCAACTTACCGAAACACTTGGCTCGCCTAATCTTTGAGGAAATGTTAGTAATTCGGCGGCCTTTCCACAACCTATTTATAGCTTGATTTATCTCATAGAATATGAGCATGTATAGAAATTAATTTTACTAGGAACAGTTAATTACTTAATTTGGGGCCAGATATTAACTTACAAACAATGTTAATTATTGTTTTATTTAACGTACATAAAAACGTTTGAACGTTTTGACGCTATGGTTCGATCGATAATTATTCAACACACGGACAAATGTGCTACGGGACGTAATACGTGTGGTTGATTTACTGTGGTGTGTGTGAGAGCAGCCGCCCGCGCACGCCATCTGTCGCAAGCGCAGTTATATTTGAAAATGAAGCGACCTACATCCGATATTCAGCTTTACCGCATGACATATTAAAGATCATTTTGAATTACATCCAAAAACCCTAAAAAGACTGCACTTGTCACATTTATTAGGTATTTCCAGAGGTTGTTTTATAACTCTTGATAAGATTCTGAAAAAACGAAATATCGGAAGTATACGGTTCGCTAAGCTGAAGTGAATTATGTAATTTCAAGTTCGGAATTCTAAAATAGAATTAATTGAATTTTCAAAATTCGTATTTAGCACTCTCTTTCTGTCTGTTTCGGACAGAGCGAGAGAAATAAATACTGATATTTAAGATTATGGTTGAACACAGAAAAATGTAGGTATCTGAATGATCTGAAAATGTATATTCGAATATTCTGCAAAGATAATGACACAAATAGTGCGAACGGTGCAAATAGCTAACGTTCTTAGTTGCCTTTTGATGTCCATTCTGATATGCTGAGCACGAAACCACACCCTCGTCACTGGCTAAACGGCGCGAGCTTAGTACCTACTCGTTCGCGTCCTCTCGGGCGTAATAAAATCACAAGGCCGCCGGCCGTTTGCTTGAGTTGACGTGCGAACGAACGCCGAATGCGCGCATAAATAATGTTGCGGCGTTATTGTATTGTGAATGGCTGCAATAGCAAGAAACTGAAATGTAGTAGTAATTTACCCCATTTTTATTATGTCGCATTAAGTTTAATAAAACATTTGACGAGATACTTTTTTTAATATTAATATACGTAATTAATGATACTAATTTGTTTATTTATTCGACGGTATGAAAACAACTTACAACTACCTACATTGTATAACCAAAATAAACTTCAGTATCAATTGACCATAAAACGTACCTACTTAAAAAAAACTATAGAATTTTTAACCGAATTCAAAGAAGGAGGCGGTTCTGGGCTTAATTTTTATTGGATGTAAGTATGTTTCGCGATAGCTCAGCTAATTGTGAACCATTTTTTAACCCCCGACCAAAAAAGGGTGTTATAACTTTGACGTCGATTTTTTAAAAAAGATATAAATTTGTGCGCTGGTTCTTAGTTATGTTTGGTTAATATCGATTCAAAATGCCCGCCTCCACAAAATATTTTTTCACAACCTACCTCTATATGGGTATCAAATGAATGGGCTTGTCTAATGGAGTACTGTAGTGGTAGATCTATTAGCAGAGTCCGCCTGAAGAAGTACCACACCTTTGTCAGTTCTTCTACCGCCAAGCAGTAATGTGCAAACATTACTGTGTTCCGGTTTGAAGGGTAATGTTTCCAGTGAAATTACAGGGCTTAGAGATAAAACATCTTAGATCTCTGGGTGACTAGCGCAGTGCAGTGCTAGGTAATGATTTGGACTCTTCATATTCCAATAGCTGCGTGTCACTGTGCTGTTATGTGACAGGCATGTTTCTTACCATCAGTCACATGTCCTGCTCGTCTCGTCACTCTTTATTTAAAAAAAACACAGTAACGTTTGCACATTACTGCTTCGCGGTAAAATAACTGGCAAAGGTGTGGTCTTTTCCCAGGCGGACTCTGCCAAGAGTCCTACCACTACTACCACCTACTACCATTTCGTACAACCCTAGCACGTTTGGTCAATGACGTAAGCAGACGACAAGTCACACGGTGCGCACAGCATTTACAACTCTGCGTGGGTGTGTTAAGGTGTATTTTTGCTTACAAGTAACAGTAGGTAAGTAGTATACGACAGTTTAGGTTATTATCGTGTAGGTATTTGCACTTTTGTATGGAAGTGATGTATCTGTTACGAAGTAACTATTTTCTGATCTGTGACGAAACTAATACATTTTTTATATCTTTACATCTTACTATGTGAGGAAGAGATGGCAACAAATGTAAATAAATAATTTGACGCCGTTTTCGAAACATTAAAATTTTACGCGAGTCAAAATGTGACAAATAGAATAGAAGAAAGGTTTCAAATGAAATCATCAAACGAACTATAAACTATTGAGTTCAGGTAAAATTTTGTAAAACGAGGGCAAAAGTTGTTCTGTTTATCTATTTGGCACATATCAGAACCGACATCAATGTAAAAGAAATAGATTTTCAATGCAAAAAGTAGATCACCTGAAATAAATTACATACCTGTTTATTTTAACATTAACAATTTAATATACTTAACTAAAACGGAACACGAAATAATCCTTAACTTGTTTCTGTTCTTGTTTGTTGTAAAGTAAATACCATATCATTTTGTGTACCGTAAATAAATATCAACAGAGCTTCATTTTCATCTCTAGTTTAGACATTTAATTTACTTTTGACACCTTTTCATAATACCGAGCTTCTTTTAGCCCGGCAAAGAGCAGCAAGCGTCTAAAATTCTCCACATTTAATTATTAGGTTTTATGTTGATGTATAATGTAAATACTAGGTATCTTACTCTGCTAAAATATTCATGTTTACTTTATTTGGTGGTGTCTAAGTCAAGTTCGCGGTCACGTATATAAGTCAACCGTTGGCCGTTGAGTTATATACGATTTCGTCGACGTAAATTCAATTATTTGCTATGTAATTATGTACTCTCTAGTTTTACTTTAGAGTCCAAACTCGCTACACCAGAGATATTTCTATCCAGAAACATCTGCAAGAGCAAGCATCCAATATATGCAAGTCGATAGATTCTATACCTAAATGTTAAAACACAGAACTGCCAGGTTGTGAATCAAAATTTTATGAGCTTTTAATTCTCAACAGCTGTTCAGTACACCTATTACCTATGTAGGTGTTAGAGCGACGCAATAGTCCCGAGATGGTATCGCACTGCTGTTCGTGTCTTTGTCAAAATCTTCTGTTTTTGCGCGCAGGGTACTAACTTACGTACGTTACGTACGCACCTTCATATATTTGGGTACACATGTAATCGAAATTGCGGAATAAGACGGTAGGCAGTTAAAGCAATCTAAGGCCGAATGTGGAGAATCATTGTTTTCTGTCCGTACGTCCGAGTGAGTATATATTTTCTAGGTCGTGCATCACTGTCGACCGCACCGTCGTTTATCATCAGGCGAGTTGGTGACCAAAGGGACCTATGGCACTTGGCCTCGATTTGCTTCTACTGCCTACCGAAAGTTGGGTTAGCGCTGAAAGCGCAGGGCCCTAACGTAATCTTACCCAACGAGTACTGCATTTCGTAGTATGTCTAGCGCGAAGGGCATCTCAGACGGCTCTACCTCGGCTTTGGCTGCCGGTAGGGAAGTCCGGGAAGCTTACTTTTTTCTTCTTCTTTTTTTAAATATAGAGTGACGAGACGAGCAGGTCATGTGCCTGATGGTAAGCATCATGCCTGCCACATAACAACACAGTGACACGCAGCTATTGGAACATGAAGATTCCAAATCATTACCTAGCACTGCACTGCGCTCGTCACCCAGAGATCTAAGTTGTTATATCTAAGCCCTGTAATTTTACTGGAAACATTGCCCTTCAGACCGGAACACAGTACTGTTTGCACATTACTGCTTGACGGTAGAATATTTGGCAAAGGTGTGGTCCTTCCCCAGGCGGACTCTGCCAAGAGTCCTACCACTACTATCAAGGTGTTTCAAGGGAGGTCTATTGCCATACGCCAGGTATGGCAGCCTGAAATGGCCTCTACTGCCTACGTAACTTTGGTCTAGACGCAGAAGGAGCTACTAACTTGATCCTACCGTACTCAATGAGTACTATTTCCTACGACGACTAGGGCCGTTCAAGTATTACGTAAGCAGATTAGTTCAATTTATTGATTCCCCCCTCCCCTGTCATCAAAAAAAAGCAAAGCTCTTACCCCCCCCCCCCCCCCCACTCCTATGCTTACGAAAACATCGGTACCTATTCCCCCGAAAATGCGTTTCGTAATGTAAAAAAAATCTATTGCTGACGTAATCAACACCTAAAACCCATGTCATTAAAAATAAGCAAAGCATAAACCCCTTCTCCTATTATCATTATTATTGTGTATTTTATTTTTAATTCTATCAAGGCATACTGTCAACAGCGTTATTTTAATCTGGAATTAATTTTGATATTATTGGGCGCCCAAGACACAGGCTTTGCCTAGTTTGGGGCCCTCCGATACATCTGTAAGATATAAATTTTGTGTTACTCTTAATCATATATTCTTTAGTGCTTACCAGGGCCAGATTTAGAAGTGTGGAGGACCCGGGGCCGGAGGCTGATAATCTTGTCTTTAAACCTTGTACGTTGAAGTACACAAAGGTTAAGTCTCTATTATAGAGGCCCTCCTGGAAATCCGGCCCTGGTGCTTACGAAATACTTGACCAGTTCCGATCGTATATACCAGACCCGAAACATACCACAATACAGTAGTACATTAGAGAAGGGTCGTCAACCAGCGCTAGCGAATAACAGCTTACTTCTGTCGATGTTCCGCTGCAGGTGCGAGGCGACGCGGTGGCGCGCGTCGCTGTACTCGAGGTGGAGGCCGAGCCGCAGCAGCGTCGGGTTCTGTTCCACCAGCGACGTGATCTCCATCTCGATCTTGTTGCCCAGCACTTGCGACCGCTGCCAAAGATATTTACAATTGTTAGTACCTGGTTACTCTTGGTTTTACATTGCTGCAAAATATGGATTTGCTCGGGTTTTCACTGCTTCAAAATATGGATTTGTTCGGTTTTTCATTGCTTCAAAATACGAATAAAACGACATTTTCTCAAAATGAAACCAAGCTAAATTTATCGCCCTAAATCTCTAGAAGGAACTACCTAATTCAATTCTCAGTTTGAAAACAAAAAAGCCACTGGCAAATGGCAGCGTTTTTGACGTGATAACGTCTTATAATTCGATGAAGCCGGCTGCACGCCCGCAAAACATGACGTCATGTAACGTTACCGTGTTACCTCGCCTTATTACTTTTCGCACCATCTAGTGAGGGAAATGTGTATTACGTTCAAGGAGTCTGTCCATGTTTTAGAAAAGCGACGATATGAAGTTAAGAACTTGTGCTAGTACAATGATGTACCCAGAGATGGCGCTTTGAACAGCTTTTCAAAAAGCTTCAGAATGTTTTACCTAGATGGCGCTTAACACAAATTCCATCAGTATTTTCTTAAGACGTTGTCACGTTCAACTATCGTCAGTAAACCGACTTTACAGACAACCTTTTTTTTTTATAATTTAGATAGGCGAGAAGAGCAAGACATAATGATATGCCGCATGGTAAGCAACAAATCCGCCTATAACAATCAAATTCCACGCAGCTTCAGTGCTAGAACTGCACTGCGATGGTAACTTCTCTGGAAACATTGCTCTTCAAACCGGAACACAGTAATGTTTGCATTGCAGTAGGTAGTAGAATAATTGACAAAGAAATTTCCCAGACGATCTCTACAAAGAGCCCTGCCACTACTAATCCCAAAGCCTGGACATTACACAAAAAAACCTGGTAGAAAGCCTGTACGGTCTTGGTGGCGAGGAGCGATAACGCCTCTAGGTGGGTGTTGGTCTTTAGAGACTCGAGTAGTTTCTAATAATAACTTGGTTACGACTGGTCTGGTCTGGAGAACGGCGCTGCCGATCCGGAGACCCTGGTTGGAATCCCAAGCGCACCACTGTCTTAACCTTCTTCCTTCCCAGTCAAACTGTGAAGGAAATACATCGCGAGGAAACTGCCATGACCATGACGCATAACCTCGAAAGATTCTAGGAATCTTCCGTCATCCACCAACCTGCAGCGAGCCAGCGTGGCCGCCTTGACTCTCTCTTTGCGAGAGAAGACTCCGAGTTTCAGCAGTGGGAACACACCTGGTTAGAAGCTCGGAACTCCTCGACGGTCTTGGTGGTGAGCAGAGCCTTCACCAGCTGCACGACGCCGGGCGGGCTGATGAAGTTGGTCTCCACGTTGACGACCCGCAGCGAGGTGTTCTGCTCGAGTGCGTCGGCGAGCAGCTGCGCCGTGCGGTCGTTGAGGCCCACGTTCACCAGCGACAACACCTCCAGGTGGGTGTTGCTCTTTAGGGACTCGAATAGCTTCTCGAATTTCTCGTCACTTATGTTCTGGAATTTGGAACGATTTAGATTATTATTCACGTATCTGCTGGATTATGGCAGGCTTGGAGGAGATAGCGATTTTGATGCGCGACTCGAACTGAAAAAAAATGTCACCCATGACACCATAACTGTTTTTCTTAATTTTTATTTTTTTACATTAACAGGTTTCGTAAAATAATAGCATTCTGGCTTCGCTCGAATATTGTCATATAAATGTCGCAGCCAACGAGCGTTAATCACCCGTTCAATCAACAGCTTAGCCTGTTTACTGAACAGCGCCGTTTAGCCAGCTTTTCACTCACTCTCTCCCCACTCTCTCTTTATAATAATAGTATCGATCCACATAATTAAATATTTCGAACTGTGCTAGCCCAAAATTCGCTACGTAGCAGAGGCCACGTGAGGTACTTAATAATACCATAGGACTTTAAAATAATTAAGAACAAATAGAAGAATAAGAATCTTACCTTAATGTTATTCCAGTTGAGATCAGTGAGCTTTTGGTCGTCGTTCTGTGCCCGTTTGACCGTGTCGTCGGGGTCGGTGTCATTGGGCGGGTCCATAGGGTACACCTGGAATTACACACAAACACGCTATTTACTAATAAACTAATGTAATATTATCTACAAAGTTCCCTATGCTGTCCAGTGCCGGTTTTAGCACTACCGGCCATTTGGGTGAGATTTTTTTACTTTTATAGGTTTACACTTGACCGCTAAATGAGCGATGCCTAGTTACTGACCGGAAATATAAGAGAGGGACAACTATATCCGCCAGCGTTCGCTATCACTATCGAGATCATAATTATATACAACTCAAAAATCAGTCACCCCTGAAAAGACAGATACCTAGATAAATATATTATAGATGAAATCTTTATTGCTCTTTTAATACAATAAAATAAAATTTCTGAAAAAAAAGAAGCATTTTCATAAAAATTATCACAAAAAACGATCACGTACAAAAAATGATTGTACAGTTTATTCTCGAATTAATGTAATCTCAAAGACGCAAAAAACAATTATACTAAAGCACCAACTACGTAATTGGCGACTGCAATGGAAGTAATTAGTTATTGTTTTTGTTGCACAAACAAACATTCAGGACTGCGAGAGGGCTATAATAAGGCAATTCCATTAATACCACAACAAAAATTGGCCTGTTGGCATTGTGCCTGCCTGTTAAGCGTACTTTATTCATAAATGTACAATTTACACGTCAATTAATAAAAACAAAAGAAAGAACATACAAATTGTATACATTTTCAAAGTTTAAAATGACTACATACTTTACTGTATTATTATAATTATTGTACAGAAAACTGTCAAGCATTATACGAGTATAATATGTTCCATGTCAAATAAATGTTTGTATACATTTTATAGGACTTTGCCATCACTCTCTAAAAATTCGGTGTAACTATAAAAAGTTTTATCAATAAGCCAGCACTTTAATCTGTTATTTTGAATTAAATTTTATTTAGTATTGTACTCAATAATTTATTCTACGTATACGCCCACAATATTGATGAGAATATTTCGTTTTTTTTCAACATTGATGTCGTGTGCGTTGGTTCCTGCTTGAAAAAGTAGGTTCAATTGAAAGTGTACCTTTGGTTTGGTAGATTTGGTGATGCCGTCCCATCCGAGGCCGACGGGCTGGCCCTTGTTCAGCAGCGACGCGTGGTACTGGTCCTGGTTCATCATCGAGTGGAACCCGAGGATGGCTGGAAAATACAACGGAACTATGTTATACCACTTATAATACATGAGACAGTTTGTATGTGTGAATGTTTGTTTTTCTTTCAAACAAAGTTCCTTCAGTAGTTTTACTGAAGGGAGTCTGTTTTGTAGTGGTAGGACTATTTGCAGAGTCCGCCTGGAGTACCACACCTTTGTCAGTTATTATACGGCCAAGCAGTAATGTGAAAACATCACAGTGTTCCGGTTTGTAAGGGCAATGTTTCTAGTGAAATAACAGTGCAGTAATGATTTGGACTCTTCATGTTCTAATAGCTGCGTGTCACTGCGCTGTTATGGGCAGGCTTGTTACTTATCATCAAGCATATATATTGACCGTCTCGTCACTCTTTAATATAAAAAAAAATCTGGATGGAATTTCGAACATACATAGATATGATAGCGTTCAGGAATAACACATAGGCTACTTTTTATATATTAAAATAATTACATACAGATATTTATGAAAAAAGGAACAAATGATACCACTTTTCAGACCAAATTTCGTAGTTCATGCGCGAGTTTCTCAAAGACAAAACATATTTTTAAACAGATATAAATGCATCTTTGCAAATAAACTTATCATTTTTCAAAACTAAATTTGTAATCGTATAGCTTGGTCTGCATTCCAATTCCATTGTGCGCTTAGTGTTATATTGTGTGTATGGAGTGAAAACGGTTCGAGATTTTCGCGCCGACAGTAATGTTTCAGTAGCAACCATAAATTCTCCAGTCTCTTCAGACACCCACAACAAACCTCTGGCGTCACGAACAATAAACTTAAAAGAATATTGAGAGTAGACAAGTGAGAAACTATTTTGCGGATGATATAGTTTTAATAGCTCTTACGAAAGAAGAGACGAATGGTAGATTAAAAAAAACTTTTTATTGTGACACAAATATACATATTAGTGAAAATACTGGTGAACTAAAAGCCAAAAGATGAGCTTCTTTCTTATTGCTGAGAACAATATCTTCCAGACCACCAAATGGTGTATTATCAGATTATATACCGCTTAGATTAAGTGTATTATCTTACACATAATCTAAGCGGGAGACTTGACTGTATGATGTGTCAAAGGGACGCTTGCTATCATATAGTGGTAAAAAACCAGTAAGGCACATTTTAAACTTAGGTTAACATACTATCTCTCTCTCTTTTCATCACAGGTAATGAGATAAAGACAGCGATATCTTTTTTATCTCTAATTTTAGAATATTCGTTCGGAAAAGGTCCTCTCTTTGTTGCTGTTTGAATACTTTCAAACTGACTTGGACATCAACCGCCTAACCATAAAGATACTTGCTTTGATATTGTTCTCATTGTTCACGTCGTAGTCTTAACGTTTACTTTTAAATCTTTACAAGGTTTTTTTTATCTTATATAAGTCATATTCAAATATGATATAAAATACGAATATTAGGTCTCGGTGACATGTTATGCTTGACTACTTATCATTTAATTAAATTTATTCCTTTTAATCGAATAAGGGCTATGTCACCGGATATAAATTACCTACTATAAAATAATTACCACCAGTTTTAATACATTGTTTTTAACTCATAAACGTATAAGTAAAATAGTCGTGTATATACATATACTAGCTGACCCCGCAAACGTTGTTTTGCCTTAGTGAACAACCCTTGTCACTTAGGGGTATGAAAAATAGCTAGTAGCCGATTCTCATACCTACAGAATATGCATATAAAATTTGGTTAAAATCAGTAAAGCCGTTTCGGAGGAGTAAGGAAACAAACACTGTGACACGAGAATTTTATATATAAGATGTACATCGTCGCTTAACATCAGGCAAGACAGCGGCTGTATAAACCTATCATTGTTAAAAAATGTAATAATCCGGATGATATGAATAAAAAGTTTGTAATTTCAAATTTACGGTTTACAAGTGTTGAGATATTGAAAAATAGATTCGCCAGTCGGCGCCTACCTCGATATATAATGCGTTTTATTGCAGATTTACGATTCGACAACATCTAAGTTTTCACGCAAATTTTCGAATCGTAAACTGAATCATTCAGCAACTGGTCAGGTGCGCCACTGTTCTATTAATGGTGGAAATATAATAAATCACAATGTTCGCGTATATATATATATATAGATATATGATCTCTCAAAGTAATGTTTTACAAAGCATGTCGACGTGAATATCATCTAAGTTCAAAATTAGGCTAATATATAATCTATTTTCTTTGTTTTGAAGTCTTCATGTTTATATAACGATTCTCTGGAATAATAGCCTTGATTCTTTCCTTATGACGGTAGTGAAATGAAATTATATTAGACATTTATAGACATTTGAATTTCACAAATGAATACAGATTATTATCGATCTTCAACAGTGTACAACAACAGTGTTCAATAGTGTTCAATAGTGTTCAACAGTGGACGTCTTGCGGATGATGATGATGATGATCGATCTTCGACTGATAATCCAGGTTAAGAAGGTACATGATTACCCAACCCAAACTAGAATTAAACCTGTGCTATTCATATTTAATAAATACAGTGGGCCCCGACTCTTAGCAGTGAAAACATAAAATGGGTTCTTTTGTGCTTGTATATTTCTATTCAAGCGTTTACCCTGAAGATCTTGTCACTCAATCGTCTAAAATTCAACCAGACCCTGAACTTAACGAATGCGTGCATTGTGAAGTGATCGCCAATATTTTTCTGTCATATCTATTAAAAGTATGTCGTAACGAGTATACGTCCAACACTGGGCGCTTGCCAACGAGCCGTTCCCACATTCTCTTCAGTTATTACAAAAGAGAATCATTCCAGTCATAAAAGATTATGACACATAAAAAACTGTGTCTCTTGGTCCTGCACTGCTGCACTAATAGCGAGTTAGTTCTCAAACTGTTACATATTTGTTACCGTTATTGCTTACCGCCGTACTTTGGTGCATTTACTCAAGGTTTACTAGAGTCAAAAGGTTGTAAAATTTTCGAGTTAAGTCAAATCGACAGACTTTATTAAAGAAAGTTAATTTATTACATCATAAACTTGGTATCACTTGCCATAGGTCCCTATCGTAGCGCGCATTGTTAAAAATTCACTCTCATAGATTTTTTCTTACCGCGTCAAAAGAATTATAACTTCGAGAAAACCTGTTTTTATAAGGAACTAAGATGACTTGGTGAACTTTGTATCACTTTTTTTTATAGTATAGAGTGACGAGACAAGCAGGACATCTGCCTGATGGTAAGCAACATGCCTGCCACATAACAGCACAGTCACACGCAGCTATTGGAACACGAAGAGTCCAAATTATTACTTGTATATTTATCTCCTTTTTTCGACTTATTTTGTCGCGCGTTCACTGAGCCTATAACCTTCAACCTTCGTTCCGTTTTAGCGTTCCGGAAAGAATAATAATAATAGTTATTTATTTCAATAATCGGTACATTACACATGTTTATTCCTAATGTCCCAAACTAAGAAATAAGTATATGTCCGCGTACTCTGGCTGTCCTTGTTTTCTTAATGATTCGGAATGTTATAAAACGTTGTGCTCGCCGAAAAACGTCAGCTTTTACACGGAAAATAATTAAAAGATCCAAAGAACTTGCCAAAGATTTTAGCACCGATTTTTCAGCCGAGATTTCCGCAACCTGTCAGAAGCAATTACTTTTTTAGAGTAATAAAACTAGCCAAGTCGGGCCACACAGAGTTTGGGAGTTTTTTTAAGTGTCAATCTCGACATGCAGTTTTAGAAAAAGCAGGTTAAACAGCCTCATGTATTTTAACATTGGGTATGCCGTAGGGCATTTTAAGATATCGTACGTAGTAAAATAGCCAGTATCAACCAACAGAGTCCCCACTGATGGGACACGGGTCTCCGTCTAACCAATTAGGGCCATCATAGTCCACGCTAGCTAAGTTCCGGATTGGCAGACTTCACTTGTCTTTTGGAGTTCAATATTCTCCAAGCAGGTTTCCTTACGATATATTTCCTTCGCCGGTTGATACTTATTATTAAACTATAAGCACAGAATTCTAATATTATAAACGCGAATGTTTACAAGTACGGATGGATGGATGTTTGTTACTATTTCACGTCGTAACGTATGAACGGATCCGGCTGAAATTTGGAACACTACTTAATATCCCGAAAAAAAAAATACGGGAACGGGGTCTATATAAAACGTACACTCTTCACCCCTACCCCCGATATATCGAGCCCCGGTGTGGCCCGATCCGTGACGGGGCGTCTCACACTCGGCGCATTTCATGCGAGTTAATTAATCTGATCTAAAATCTTTATCGGTGTCATCTTACGTTTCATACTTCAGTGGACACATACGGGAGCTAGCGGCTTCGTGCTGTAGTTACAATGTTTTTAGAGTGAAAACTTCAAAACACGTCAACTGTTAACCGCCTTGAGCATTTTTTTGTAGGAGAAAATCTCATGAGTCCGCGTCACCGACATGAAGTCTAGCGGCGGCGTAGGAGCGCAGCTTAACGTGAGACGCCTTTTGAATTGTTGAAATCTAGTTTTGATAGAGTTTTAAGCCAAGACAAGGCGTAGCTGGATTGTTGATATTTCATAAGTCTGTTCGAACCCCGCTTGCACACCTTTGTTAAACACTGGTTTAACTAACGGCAAGAAAACGTCACGAGGAAACCGACATGTTCCAAGAGTTGAGGGCATAGAGTGACGATATACGAAAAGCAGCTAGTGCTAGTTTTATTCAGCTGCTGACGGTTTGAAACGGAAGTTTGTTTTAAAAAAACATTTTAGTAATTCATAAACTATCATCATTATTTTGTTCCTATTACCGAAGCGTATCTTGCGAATGACCTAAGAAGCACCATAGATCGTTCACAAGACACGCCATAAACAACAATTTGCGCCTTCTTAATGAGTATTCTAATGCAGATAATTAATCACACGTTATGATTTAGAGTTCAGCAGACTCTGTAAAGAGTGCTATCAGTACAGGCATGATGTAATAGTGTGTGTTTGTCATGAAGGAGGATGAATAGCTGATGATGATCCTGGTACAATGTGTGTATGTGTGTGCGTGTGTGTGTGTGTGTGGCATTAAGGACAAGTTTCGACAGCTTCAAAAAAGACTAAAATTCTGGCTAGTCGATCAAACTTTTTACAAAATTATAGCGAGTTTTTAGATAATGATGGTAAAGTTACGATAAAATTGTAAAAAATTGACACTGTTAATTACGATTGTATTAAAAATATATTTAATGTTTGACACTCATCTGTACGATAATTATTATCGTACAGTGAAATGTTCACTTGAAACGCCTAAACTCTAAAAATGTATATTATTTGTATGCTTTTTCTTTTGTTTAGGAAGTGAAAAATTCTTTTGACTCACCACTCACAGATTTTTCGTAGGCTGTGAATTGAGGTCAAGTGTCACGCTCGTAAATTAATCAAATCTTCGGGTGAACTCGGGGCCATGGTCATCTAGAAATACGCCAGGATTTTTATATGGCCATGGTTCTCACCATCTAGGTAGTCTAGGTAGGCCATGATTCACAGGACTTATTTAGACGAAAATGCTTTGAAGATTTATTCTTAACTAGCAGCACCCTCCGGTTTCACCCGCGTAGTTTCCAAAGTGAGCTATCAAATTCTGAGGTACAAGTTTTCACTTCCATCGGCAGTCCCTATGACTGGCAATTTTTTTCTCATTGTTTGACGTAAATAGTACATTTATGAATGAAGAAGTTGTGAGTGTTACCGGCTAGATCGATGATCTCCTCCTGCGAGGCGTCTGTGAGCGCTTGCTCATACTCGTCGCCGAGGTCGATGGTGATCTGTTCGTCTGCGTTCTGGAGCTTCTCCGGGGGCGGCGGCGGCATCCACTGCACACACACAAAACACATTATATACTGGTAACTTGTGGTTAGGAGGTTCTGGGCCGGGAGCAGGCGGCTAAAGGTACAAGTTCGCGCTGAGACCGCGACAGGCACATCACATTATGGAATTGTATGTATGGGCTCCAGTTCGCGACACGTGTGTGTCTCGGTCTCCTGTCGCGATCTCGGCGCGAACTGGCGCCCATACAATTCCATAGTGTCAAGTGCCTGTCTCGGTCTCCGGTCGCGGTCTCGGCGCGAACTTGTACCTTTAGGCGAATGACGATGTCGAGTCGATTACTAGCGGAATCCCAACCGGTAGTAATCAGCTCTACAGAAGAGCATTAGAATTAGGAATAGAATGTTCCCAACGCCCCACTATTTTCCTCTTCTTCCTAATCCAAGAAATATGTGAAAAAAAAGAATTGAAATGACAAAGGTCACGGAACCGGGGAGTCTGTGGAGTGCTAATTTAAATTAAAAAACGAAAAAGAAAAACTTGTGGTTTCGTCTTGTCATACATATATTCTGTTGTTAGCGTTTATATCTATAGTATAATTTGTATTTAACTGATATAGTCTGGAGTAGTACACCCCGCTATTAAAAATATCAAAAACCATTTTCACCCAAGGGTTGGTCAACCAGTTGGTCCAATTACAACATTTAACAAACGCTACGACTGAATATCATTCAGGAAGCTAATTAAACGGCGCTGTTTAGTAAAGTGGCTAGGCTGTTGTTTGAGCGGTTAATTTAGCTAGTTTGCTGCAACATATGTTTTACCGTAAAATTGTCAACACCGTCAGATTATAATCTAACGACATCAGATTACAAACTAAACTAACCTCATCATCATCAACAGCCCACTAAACGTTCCCACTGCTGGGACTCGGGGCATTCTCTCGCAAGGAGAGAGTTAAGGCCATAATCCACCACGCTGGCCCAGTGCGGGTTGGCGGATGACACATGACTTCGAAAGATTCTAGGTACATGTCGGTTTCCTCACGATGTTTTCCTTCACCGTTTTAAGTTAGCGGCATTACGCACATGACTTCGAAAAGACAGTGGTGCGTGTGGGGTTTGAACCCAGGGTCTCCGGATCGTCAGCCGCCGTCCTCCCGACTAGACCAGCCGTAACTTAAACTACCCTACCTTAAAATAATAATCTCACACTTTAGATTACAACTTGATTGTGTTTACAAATATACAGTGACACATTACTTTGAGTACCTACGAATGTTTTTTTTTAATAGTATAGAGTGACAAGATGAGAAGGACATGTGCCTGATGGTAAGCAACATGCCTGCCCAAAACAGCACAGGTTCTGTGTAATCCTTTTCGTCTTGTATAGAATCAAATCGGAGGTTCTATAAATAAGTAGGTACCTACTATCATATTCTTATTATGCCCACGCAACAATACTCGACTTTTCTAGTTCTTAAGGTCATCAAAATAAAAATGCGGAATCGGAATCGTTTTCCCCGATGCTATCGCGGCGAGCGGTGCGCTCATTGTAGCGTAAATGTCACCATTTTTATGTATCGTCTCAAGGCAAGACACCGCAGTGTGGTCATTCTTATTTTCGTTCGGTTAACAGTGCTGAGTGCCGGCGACTGGATTATTCATTGTCGTGCTAATGAGCAGTGTAGGAAGAACGTTCTGTGGGTGTGACTAGGATGTATGCAACTGCTGATTTTGGCTTTCGCTTTTATGCATTTGAGTGCATCCAGATGGAGTTTCAAGTTTTATTTAGCGCGTTTGGAAAACTGATGAGAGTGAGTTTTTATAGATACGCACACTGACAGCCAAAAAACGAAACGATGAAGTTAGCTGACAACTATCTTTTCTGTGTGAATTTTAGGATGCGCGCGCATACCGACACCACATTCTATTAAATCAAACAGTCGTAGTCGTTCGACGAAGCCGTCTAGACGGGGCAATCGTACTGGGTGAGATGCGGGAAGCGCGCTCCTGCATTACCTACATTACTGTGTTAGTATTGCAGGAGCGCGGCTAAGGGCTGACGTCTTTCGTATGTTTTAATTTTATTTTGGTGCCACGTTTTTAAAATTGCAACAACCCTACCTGTGTCTAGCCATTATCGGCGTTTCTCCCAAGATCAAAGGCGATGAACTACTGGTAGTATTTCTTTATACTGTGCCGACACTAAAATCTACACAATGAAGTAAATTCAGCGTTTGTTTTTAAACGGACCTAAGATGGCAGTTGGCTTCAAGTGGCCTTCATAGCCGGAGCAAGAGAGATAGTTTTATGTTAGTATTACTTCTTTTAAATTAGTCGGTTCGAGCCAGCTTCGCCCGTGGTGCATATTATACAGCCTATAGCATCCAAGGATCACGCACATATGTACATATTTATATCCAACGGGTTTTTTTTTAAATCGGTCCAGTAGTTGCTGATATTAGCGCGTTCAAACAAAACCCCCTTCATCTTTATAATATTAGTATTGATGACCTTTACTGCCCACCGAACATTGGATCAGCGCAGAAGGCGCATAGCCCTACTAACCTATAGACGACGTCAGACGTTCACTTTATTGTAAACTCCTCTACCGAAGGACGCAAGCACGGTGTACTGTTAGTTCTAATCCTATCATACTACTACAAACTATTATTATAAACTAGCAGCACTCCGCGGTTTTACCCGCGTAGTTCCCGTTATTTTTATTTTACCGGTATAAAAATGGCATATGTGTGCTTCCAGACTATAATCTGTGTTCCAAATTTCAGCCCGATCCGTTCATACGTTACGACGTGATCGAGCAACAAACATCCAAACAATGACATTTATAATATTAACAGGCCTAATAGGATGCTAAAGTTTAGATGTTAATAACCCAACTACTTTGGAACGTCTGGACAAATCGTGTTAAAATTTAGAAAAGCAGATAGATTTTAACCTGGATAACCCACAAGCCCTTCAGTTATTACCGTCTTCGGCTCTCTTAAGACCCTCGCCTACGGCTCAGGCCTTAACGGCGCCTCAGCGGTAGTCACCAACTTTACACACTTGTAGCATAATCTACCATATATACAGTAAGTAGTATGATACAGAGTAGCTTTATGATGCGTAAATGCGTTTCGCCCACAAAAAAAAAATTGGCAGTGATAGGAACTGCCGATAGAAATGAAATCATATAACTCAGAGTTTGATAGCTTACTTTGGAAACAACACAGGTGTTACCGGAGGGCGTGGCTTGGCCGTCATGGCATGGCCATCTAGAAATGTGTCAGCATTTCCCATTGGCTCACGCATTTCTAGATGACCATGCCATGATGGCCAGGCCACCACGCCCTTTCAGCATTTCCCATTGACTGACGCATTTCTAGATGGCCAATGGCCATGGCCCCGAGTTTACCCGAAGATTTCTTATCATACCCGAGCGTGACGCTAGAATTCGCCAAAATAAGTTTTCACTTCAATAAATAAATAAATAAGCGTACCTTCTTCCCTCTGACGACGCCGGCGACGTAGGGCTTCACCTCGGGCCGGTCGGGCGTCTCCAGCGCCTGCTTGTTGATGTGCTCGATCAGCTTCTTGCGGTTGAGCGGGCCCGTGGGGTCCTTCTCGCACGCGTAGTTCGTCCTCAGCGACGGCGGCAAGCAGTTGTCCTGGAAACCGTGGGATTACATATGTGATTTAGAGCATTATTTGGTAGCAGGGGCATAGATAACGCCGTATCTATGATACGGGGCCACAGATGACCCTAACCAGTGTAAGCGAAAATTAATAAATGTCATCTTTAATGTGCCCCCCCCCCAGATTTTTTTATACAATCCCCTTCCAAGGCACGCGGCGGCGGCGGCATAGCGTCGTAGTGGTGGAGGCACCGTAGCGGGACGTGCGTATTAGACAGACACGCCTTTGAATGGGTGAAATCCTGTGACTTCGCGTTTACAACATACTTAGATAATAAATAGCAGTATGATATTATGTAGCTATACAGACGACGTATTGGACAACATCATTAGTGCTCTTTAGTACTAAAATTTTAAGTTATAAGTTCACTTTATCGGCAGTCGCTGATTGGCATTTTTTTTGAGTAACTAATTTTGAAAGACTTCAGCAAGTAGTTTGGTCCAAGAACTTGAAATTAAATGTATATATGTATGTAAGTAAAGTCAGTAATAGCTAAAATGTACTTAATTCTAATAGAGTGAATACCGATGGTTATAACAATTACTTTAATAGGGATGTAAATTAAGGTGAACCTTGTGAAAGTGTGAGCTATCTATGAAAATAATAACCGTTGATAACACGAGTAGGTATGTGTCAGTTTTATTTCAAACGAGATGGTACGAGTCTAGATCACATTAATGTTATACGGACAATAGTTTGTGGGTTTGTAAGTGCGTATATTTATACCCTGTTACGGCTGAATGCTGAATGGTTTTGAATGAAATTGAACATTCGTTACTAAGTTAGTAAGGCATTCATTACCAAGGTCCTTGATTAATACATGGACTACTGTAAAATCCGTGAGACGCATCGATATAAACCATGGTTTATACCGATGGTTAGACGACGAAAGAGCGTACTTAGCTAGAAGAAATCGATTCACTCTCAACTTAATGACACCAAGATAGATTATACATTAGGCAAAACCCACTCAGACAACGAACTCTACAGACTAGTTATTCTTTTTACGAAAGTGGAGTCAACGTTCTAGTAAAAAGTTAGTCTTTGAAACACCAACCATGACACGATGTCGCTTTTTTTACCTACGAGCAGTCCGACAGAAAACAAGGAAAAGTGGAAAAGTATTCGATCATACAGATCATCTGTACACTCTACAATATGTATCCCATAAAAATACGACACCCTCTGATGTCAGTTTAAAAAAAGCATCACACAAACCTATATATGAGGATGTGTTGTATCATCAACGATTGTCCTTACTTCTATACCTAATTAATACTCATCCGACAACAATTGTTCTAAAACATATTACACGCTGACATAAATAATTAAGGTGTAATTTTCCTCGTAAATCCATACCTAAGCGTATAAAACTTTTTATTCGTCTAATGGGTACGACACTTGTCACTACTGGGTCTCATTTGTCCAGCATGGGTTCGATTATCTCCGATTTCAGCAGTAGGAACATAGCGTGTGCTGTTTTAATGCTAATCGGTACCAAGTTATTGTTTTCCCTAAAGATAGAGTAGAGTACATTCAACTCGATCAAACCATCCTCATAGGCTGCTTAATCAGACCATTGCATTTCCTTGCTCCCATCTCCCGGCAGTTTTCCTTGCTGATTTGACCTTTGACTGCCTTACTAAACCGGACGAAAATAAACATTTCCATCCTAACGTTGCCTGGAAGAGATCGCTTTTAGCGGTAAGGCCGCCGATTGTAACACTAGTTTTTATTGCTCTTTTTCTTTTACTGTATTGGTTGGTGTGTACAATAAAGAGTATCTATCTATCGCTGACGATAGTATCCAATCGAAACCGGGGTTTTCAGCCAAAACCACAACCCCCACCTTCGGTCAAACTCTCAGTTTCGAAACCGATACTTACATACACATATATACTTATATTTTTTATACTGAAAACAGTGAAAACTATCTCCTCTAAATTTTACAACTGAAAATAAAGAGAGCGCAATAAAACCATAATATGTAGGCGGGAAACCCCTGGGTGTAATAACTATGTGGGACAATGTTTAAAAAAAATATTGCAGAAACAATATTAACAATTAAGATGTGTATTACATAAGCAAATGGCCTTAGAAACTTACTGTGTTATCACCTCAATTACAAGATAAAGAAATATGGGATGGGCCTTATCTTACGTACAGATATGCATGTTAAATGACACTGATGAGTGTTATGACACACCTACGACAACACAATTGTGAACAAACTATTACCACCATCCCTGACATCGCAAAAATAAAAATCAATTATTATACAAAAAACTGACCCGAACTGACTCTTCAAGTGTTTCAAACTTCTTTCGCTGCGTTGAGCATTTTTCTTTAAGAGAAATAGGAGACCGATACAGGAGACCGCGACCGCCCCAAGACCGAGACACGTGTCGCGGTCGCGGCGCGAACTGGCGCCCATACAAAGCTGTATAATGTCAAGTGCCTGTCACGGTCTCCGGTCGCGGTCTCGTGTCGCGGTCTTAGCGCGAACTTGTACCTTTAGATGCTTTTTGGATAGATGGAATCTTATGAGTTTACGTC